>CM040117.1:127431169-128031169 GCA_022559845.1 Amorphophallus konjac | reverse complement strand
AGGGTACAAGGTGTTTAAGGTACAACCAACTCTGTTGGCCTTGAGAGAATCCAAGGCTATGAGGAGACTTACGGAGGTCCCAATAACTAACTTGCCAGTCCGAAGGAACGGAATGTCCAACGGAGGGCTCGTAGGTCACCGAGAGTTGAGGTGTATAACGTGAACTACTCATGAAATAGGGACTCCACCTACGGACATGAGATGAGAGTGCCAAAAGACCTGTGGTATGGGTCAAAACTAGAGGAAAACTATGAGAACAAGAAAGCGTTAATTAAAGAATTTACGTCTATTAAGAGGGACGCTAATTCTAAAATTAACCATAATTAATTAAACTTATTTTAATTGATGCCCGTGTGTGGCGTCGTTCATTAATTAGCGTCCACTTGGAAGGACGTTAACTCTATATTTTTTAACTTAATTTATTTAATAAGATTTCACGTCAATATCTATTTAATTGAATAATTTTAAAATATACATTCAAAGACACAGTTATTTATATAAAAAAATTAGAGAAATAGAATATATGATAATTAGGAGAAAAATATAAGGATTCCAAATATATAATTTTTATAATTTTATGCTATATAGTTTAGTAGATATAGATTTTTAAAGATATAATCAAAAAAGTTATATATATATATATATATATATATTAAAAGAAAGAGCGGCGGTCGCGGATGACTTAGTTTAAATTGTGAAATTGTCAACTTCTTAAGATCACCCATTTCTTGACGTAACCACGTTGGAATCGCGCGTTCTATATACAGAAATGACTGGTTCAAAAAACTCTACCCAACCGGGTGTTCACAAAAATTTCACTCGAGAGGAGGGCTACTTTGGTGTAAGAAGATCGAAAAACGGAGGTACCAACTCCACTACCTCGATCATTGTCCTAATAACACGCCCATAAAATTTCATGACCAAAGGATGCTCCGGTGCCCTAGAACGGGCTATCACAGTAAAAACCTATAACTATTGTGCTACAGTGAATGTCACAGTTCACCCTGTAAATCTTTTAACCCATTTATTTTCTAAATTTAATGGTTAACTAGTTAATATACCATATAACTACATGGAAATTAAGGATAAATCATGAGGATTCTAGTCACGTATATTTTGTGATTTTTAGATATGTGATTACATGGATATAAAATGTTTAAACATGTTATGATTATTTAATTAATTAAAATAAACATGCAAACCGTAAGCTAGAGAACGCAAACATGTAATGCACTTAATTACTATTGTCTTGGGCTTTAGTTCTTTGAGAAAACCTACATGCATGATCTTAAGGTTAGTTAACTTATTTGGGCTACATAACTTGAGAAAATCTACCTTTTAATTGATTGGACGATGAACGAGATGAACATTTTCTTTACGTTCACAGCAGCACGAAGAAGAAAAGGCAGCAGGAGGAAGAAGGGAGCAGGGAAGATGCTCCTTCACGTATCAGCCAGCAAGAAGAGGATGGACGCAAAGGAAGAAGAGTTCTCCCCGCGCCTTCTTCTCGATTCCGTGGATGTAGCAGGGACGTGGCAGGGGGGAACGACGAACGGCACACCAGCAACGGAGAAAAACTCACGCAGGGATTTACAGAACTAAGGGCTCTGCTCGTCGATGGGGTAGAGTATTTTATAGGGTGAGAGTCCTAGTGGCGTCAGGTTCTCAATGGAAGCAAGGCTTCCATGATTTGATCCATAATCTTCTCTCCCTGCCATTTCCACCGCCGCCTGCCCAAAACCTCATGCAAAACCCTAATGCTAACAACATGCAACGTCCGATCATGCAAATGGGTTGGTTGCGCTGGTACAGGTGTGGGCTTGTCCCATGGTTGGTCATTTGGCTGGGTTGGCCTTTTAAGAAGGCTCACGTGAGTTGTTGGGTTGGGTTGGCTTTTTAGAAGAAAAAAGCTCTTGTATATTGGGTTTGGGTTCATGTGTACGGGTTTAAGGCCCACATCATGCGGTTGGATTTTAGTTTAGCTATACACACACACACACACACACACACACACACACACACACACACACATATATATATAAAATAGAAGGTTTAATAAATAACAAATGAGTTTAGTTATATATCAAGATATTTGAATATCGAATAAAACTCTTAAATATTTTTATAGGAAGGCCAAATAGAAATAATAAAGTCATAAATATACACTTAATGGGCCTTAAAACATAAAGTATGTTTTATTAATACCATTTGATAGGAGCCTAAAAATGAAATATATATATACTTATATATATTAATACTTATATATATATATATATATATATATATATATATATATATATATATATATATATATATATATATATATATATATATATATATATATATATATATATAAGGCCCATTGGCCTTAAGCTAAGCGCATTTCCTATGGGGTTGTATTAAGCTTATCTTGTAGGTTGGTCATGATATATACTAGGGTCTTAATCGATTGAGAGTTTGCTTAAGGTAGTACTTCATATAGAGATTTTATTTCTCATAACTTCCTTCACTTTATTTACCTTCTTAATCATTATCTTGGGTATCAGAGGCAGGTTCGATCCTAGGAAAATATTCATTTGTATTCAAAAGGGAAATTAACGAGCCATTTGTTTATCCTAATAATAATATACCCAAATTCTTATTTATTCAGCATTATCATCTATTTATAGGAGAAAAGATAACTATCATCAAGTGTAAGCTATCTTTTTCTTTAAATATCATAAATATTAGGTTCCTATTTAGCCTTCAAAATTACCGGGTGTTACATACCCTACTGGGCAAGTGGCTCATTCCCTACCTTTTCAATCCTTTTCAGGAGATTCTAGCGGGGATTCAGACTACTCAAGTGACGAGTCCGAGATTGATTAAAGATCGAGAGAATACATAGATATGAGTCCATATGATTAGTCATGAGTCAATTATGCAATTTTCTCTTTTATTGAGTCTAGTGAAAGGAGTCAAGTGTCAATGTAACCCATGGATTAGTATTATTCAATAAAGTGAAATTTTGAGTATATTACCTTGTGTTCACTCTTATGTACGTGAATGTTTAGCGCTCTGATTGTCTTGCTATCGTGGGTCTTACCATGTCGGCTATTCACGTTCTCGAACTACTTCCGCTGCATATCTCAGGGCGTGATAGTTAAGTTGGTATCAAAGCCTAAGCATAAGTAAGTCCAATGAAAACGTCATGTCCAGGCTAAGTCCAAGGTTTGAGGACCCACATCTATGAACTAGAAAAGAAATTTCCAAATCGATGTGAGATCGAGTAGAGCCCATGATAAGATAGTTATTTAGAAATATATCTTTAGGTAAACCTTCCCAAATTCCAAGGAAATAACAAAGTGTTTATTTTCTCAGGCACCTTATTCTTATAATGGCCACAAACCGTGCTAATTGGGAAGCGATGCTACAGACGGTTGCGGGTCTTACCTAGGCCCTCCAAATTGTGGTCCAAGCTGGCGCAAGGGCTGGCGTGGGTGATTTACATAGGAACATCCGGAGTATGAATCCTCTGCGATTCTCTGGATCTTCCATCCCCGATGAAGCTGAAAATTGGATCGACGAGATGAACCAGATATTTGAAGTCATGCAATGTTCCGACCAAGAAGGTCCGTGTAAGGCCCGTGCCTTAATGGATCCTTCGTGGCATTTGTTCTATTAATTGTCTGGAATTTCTGGCTATTTTCCTGGATTTTTAGGAATTTGTCTGGTATTTTTCCAGATTTATTTGGAGCTATTTGAGGGTTATTGGAATATTAATAAGATTTATATATATATAATGATTAAATTATATATATATTAATTTTATTTTTATTTTATTAATCCCTCACCCTCTCTCTCTCTTCTCCCCGTCGATCACTCTCTCTTTCCCTTTCTCTCTCTCTCTTTCTCTCGCGCGATCGCCTCTCTCCTCCTTGTAGGGATCGCGGCCGAGACGAGGACGGATCGAGACGAGGTTGGCGCCGTTGGATTCCTCGCATCGTGGTGAACGCATGGGTACCCATTTCGGCGTGGATCGGTGGACGTGGGAGCGTGTTGGAGCTTGAAGGCTCGGCGAGCCTACCTCGGTGCATGCGGGCTTTTCGCGCGTTTCGGCTTGCAAGAGGTAGGGGGATGGAATCCTTAGCTCGCTAGGAGCATTTCCTATAGCTCATTCTGTTGATTAGCGCCCCGTAGTATGCATGTTGTCCATTTTCCATATTTGGGGTTTTGGCCATGTTCTCCGCGTTTGATCGGTTATAGGCGATGCATGTGCTAGATTAGTTGTTAAACTATTGTATACACTGCGTGGTTTGGCAGGTTACAGGTTTTTTCATCGTTACCCGGCGTTTTCAACCGTCCGGGGGGGCTTCGGTTTACAAACCGTACCCGCTCGTAGCCCAGGTGGAGTGACGGTCCTGCCAGGAACCGTCACTTGCCTGACGGTCCAAGATGGACGCGTCACTTACCAAATAACGGCCCAACGAGGGGCGTCGTTTGGAGAGTAACGGTGGGAACCCCATCCGTTACTCGTTCGTGGTTTCCAGTTAGCCCGGTGAGGCGGTGAGTCCGGTGGTCTGTCGACCGGCCGTCGCTTGTAAACGACGCGCCGAGACCGGTGCGTCGCTTCATCTGCTATCGTTTTGGAACGCTGTCAGTTGATTTGAGCCTCGGGTGAAAGTAACGGCGGAGTTCCCGCGCGTTGCTTGGAAGCAACGCATAGGACCCCTACCGTCACTCTCCCCTTCATGGCCTTTGGGTTTGGTACTCAGGAGGATGTAACGGCGGTGACCTACCGCGCCGCTTGGAAGCGACGCGCAGGGCCCCTACCGTCACATTCCCCCCTGCACCTGTGAGTTGGAACTCGGGAGGGAGTAACGGCTAGAGACCAGCGCGTCACTCTTGATGTAACGCACCAGTCCCCGACCGTCACTTCCAAGTAGCGCGTGGGCCTCTGACCGCCGCTTGCCCGTCAGTTTGCTTATGCTCCCAGCCCATTGCTTATGCGTTCCGTTCTATACTCATGCCATAGTTGTATTGTTTTACTATATTGTGGCGTGTTTTATATGCCAATAGAGTAGCTTTTCTTTCCATGCAATGGAGCCACTGTTGTTGCCCTAAGGTCTGTTGAGTACCGACCCGCTTGAGGATGGCGGAGGGGTATGTTTCCCATTCATGGTTTGTAAGCTAGTTCCGTGGGCTCCCAGCCAATGGTAGCGTCCTGCCAAGGGAGAAAACTAGTTAGAGGGCCTGGCTCAGGCTAGAGTCAGTGTGTGCACACGTGGTCGGAGACTGTGGACTGACACCGACGGGTGCCACTCCGACTGGTCACTTGGTTTGGTACTGTTTACGCGCTTAGCTTGTCGCTTCGTCGACTGCGAGTGCTTGAGATGCAGTGTAAGCCGTCAGTGGATGCTTCTGGTTTCTGCTCCAGTGGTTGTCCGTCCTTGTTGTCTGGATTAGTTGCAGCTTATCCTATTTGATAGTTTTGGCTTCAATCGCTTGCATTTAATTAGTAGTGGCATGTGTTAGCTGTTATACCTGCTTAGATTGAGCTTACAGCTTTCTTGTGATTAGATATTCATGCCATTGCCTGTGTATTTATTTAAATGCATGCTTTAATTGCTGTTATTTATGCATGTTCGCTTGTTTAGTGCGAGGTAGGGATCCGCGTGACCCCTACTGAGTCTGGCTGTGACTCACCCTTCTCCTTTCAGGTGAGCCACGCCCGACGTCTCCCGGAGTTTAGCGTGCTGTTTCGGGACCGTTCCTAGCTGCCAGCTGAGCACGAGCTGCCTTTTTGAGGCTTGTGTTGTACTTTTGCCGGGGTATGCCCCGCGTAGTTGTACTTTGAGGACTAGTGTTTGTCACTCTGGACTAGTTATATATATATCACTCTGGTTATTTTAAATTGCTTCCGCTCTTGTGTTTAACTTTAATACTTAATTGTATTGCGTGCCCCAATTCGCAATTAATTATGTATATTCCTTAGCTAACCCCCACTAACCCTTCAGGGGCCTCATCAGCCTCTTGGGTGGCCTCCCCAGTTCTTGGTATCGGTGTATCGATGTTATCGGTATATCGGTATCCTGAACTCTGGGTCGTCACAGCTGGTATCAGAGCGTAAGTTGAGGATTTGCGTAAGGAATTGGAATTGACGCTTGTCCAGAGCTAGTCCTGTTGTCGTCTCCTGCTGGCATAGGATGTTTTCCGTATGATTGATGGATTTTATTGTTGATTGTGTTTGCGTTTTTGGCAGCATAATTATGCCGCCTCGTCGAGGAAGACCTCCTCGAGCTCCGCGTGTTCCTCGAGATGCGCCTAGGGAAGATAGTGGTTCTGCACCTCCTCCTACAGTTCCCACTGTTCCTGTCATTCCAGTTGCTCCTCCAGTGCCGATCGTTCAAGCTGAAGTGCCTGGCAGTCGAGGCAAGGCTTTGAAAGAATTTCTTATGTTCAATCCGCCTGCTTTCGATGGTCAAGCTGATCCAGAGGTGGCAAGGTAATGGCTGGATGCGATAGAGCGTGTGTTTGTCTCGATGGAGTGTGCTGAAGATGAGAAAGTCATGCTTGCTGCTTTTCAACTCCAGGGTACATCCATCACGTGGTGGAAAGCCGAGTGGCAGGTTGCTTTTCGTTCCAGACCTCTTCGGCAGATCACTTGGGCAGAGTTTGTTGCTGCTTTTGAGCGTGCCTATACTCCTGCTTGTTTACAGATGGACAAGATGTATCGGTTTATGGAATTGACTTAGGACAGTATGACCGTGCTTCAGTACAGGAATAAGTTCTTGGAATTGGGTCAGTATGCGCCCCATGTGCTGGCCAGTGAAGCTTTGAAGACCCAGCAGTTCTTGCGAGGGTTGAGGCCAGAGTTGAAGATGCCGTTGATAGCGAGTCGTGTTGCGGATCTTGATACTGCGTGTCAGACAGCTGTAGCTTTAGAGCTGGAGATGGCGAGACCGGGTGGATATCCCCAGGCAGGGTCAGTGCAGCCGGTAGCTCAGGTTCAGCAGACTTACCGACAGCCCGTGGCAGGTGTTCCTTCGGTTCAGTCAGAGGTTTCCAGCGCTTCCTCTCCTTCCAAGCCCAAGTTTAAAAGGTTTAAGAAGAAGAAGAAGTTTTTTCAGCAGCCGTCCGGTACAGATTCTGTTCAGCAGCCGACAGCACCTCCTTCTCAGACTCGGCAGAGTTCAGCTTCAAGTCAGCCGTGGACGTGTCGGAGATGCGGTGGTCATCATAAGGGCCAGCCGTGTTCTCTTCCTATTGTTTGCTTTAGGTGTGACCAGCCAGGTCATGTGGTTCGAGATTGCCCGCTGAGGCCGAATCCATTGCAAGCTCCTCAGTTTTCTCAACCTCAGCCGCAGTTTAGACCTCCTGCACCTCAAGGTCCACAACAATTCTTCTCTCAGGCGTCGGCGTCTTCTCAGCAATCTTCAGCTGGTTCTAAGAAGCAGAAAGGCAAAGTTTCTCATTTGACAAGAGCTGATGCTGCTGCGTCCCATCTTGTGGAAGGTACGATTATGCTTTATGGTCATTCAGCTCGTGTCTTATTTGACTCTGGTGCTTCTCACTCTTTTATTTCTGAGGATTTCATGACCTGTATTGAGGAACCGACTTCCGAGGTGTCTTGTGAGTTATTTGTGGAATTGCCTTCTGGAGATTTCATGGTTACTCCTCTGTGTTTGGAAGAATCTCCTTTTATGATTGATAGTCATCAGTTGCCGGCAAGACTATATGCGTTGCAGCTGGCAGATTATGATGTTATTCTGGGAATGGATTGGTTGGAGCATTATGGAGCTGTAGTTGACTGCAGATCGAAGAAAGTCTATTTTCAGCCCCAGGGAAAATCAGCCTTTTATTTTCAAGGTATTCGATCCCGATCTTCTCGTATGATTATTTCTGCTATTCGAGCCTACAGGTTGCTTAGCGCAGGTTGTCAGGGATTCCTTGCTTCAGTGGTAGCTGTTGAAAAACCACGACGGGATGTTTGTGATATTTCGGTTGTCTGTGAGTTCCCTGATGTGTTTCCTGACGAGTTGCCAGGCTTGCCCCCAGAGCGAGAGATTGAGATGGTGATTGAATTGATTCTAGGTACTGGCCCCTTGGCAAAGCCGCCGTACCGAATGGCCCCAGCTGAATTGAAAGTACTGCATGCACAGCTACTAGAGTTACTGGAGAAAGGTTATATTCGCCCCAATTTTTCTCCGTGGAGTGCCCCAGTGCTGTTTGTGAAAAAGAAAGATGGAAACCTGAGGCTTTGTATTGATTACAGGCAGCTGAATCAGGCGACTATCAAGAATAAGTATCCGCTCCCCAGAATTGATGATTTGTTTGACTAGTTACAGTCTGCTACAGTCTTTTCACGGATTGATCTCCGGTCTGGCTATTTTCAGTTGCGGATCCAGGAATCTGATGTGGAGAAGACTGCTTTCAGCACTCGATATGGTCACTTTGAATTTTTAGTCATGCCGTTTGGTTTGACTAATGCCCCAGCAACCTTCATGGACCTAATGCAGCGTATCTTTCATCCATTTCTAGACCAGTTTGTGGTGATCTTTGTTGATGATATTTTGATCTATTCTGCCTCTGTTGATGATCATGTGTAGCATTTGAGGATCGTTCTGCAGACTCTAAGAGATCACGAGCTTTATGCGAAGCTCAGTAAATATGAATTCTGGCTTCGGGAGATTCATTTTCTTGGCCATGTGATTTCTGGTGATGGAGTGGCAGTAGACCCTGCAAAGATTGATGCCGTTTTGAGTTGGCAGAGACCGAGGACCATCACTGAGATACGAAGTTTTTTAGGATTGGCTGGGTATTACCGCAGATTCATTCAGGATTTTGCGAAGATTGCAGCACCAATGACTAAATTGACACGAGAGGATGTGCCATTTGTCTGGTCGGATCAGTGTGAGGCTAGCTTTGTTGAATTGAAAAGGCTATTGACTTCTTCACCAGTGTTGACTTTACCTTCCGACTCGGGTGGTTTTCTTGTTTGTACTGATGCTTCTCGAGTAGGGTTGGGTGCAGTGCTGATGCAACATGGTAAGGTTATCGTATATGCATCTCGGCAATTGAAATAGCATGAAGGAAATTATCCCACTCATGATCTGGAGCTAGCTGCAGTTATTTTTGTCTTGAAGATCTGGAGACATTATCTGTATGGTGAGGAATTTTAGATTCTTACTGATCATCAGAGTTTACAGTATATTTTCTCCCAGAAGGATCTGAATCTCAGGCAGAGGCGATGGGTGGAATACATGAAAGATTATGACTTTACACTCTCCTGTCAGCCAGGTGAAATGAATGTTGTGGCCGATGCTCTGAGCAGGAAAGTAAAGGTCAACCATTTGTTGCTTCATGAATGGAAATTATGGGAACAGCTTTCGAGCGAGGCATTGTGTGTAGAGATTCCTGCCGATCCGAAGATGGCAGTTTGTGCTAGCTTGGTTTTGGGTTCAGCTTTGTATCAGCAGATTTTAGAAGCCCAGCAAGCTGATTCTGATTTGGCCCGTGTTATATCAAGATATGATGTGGAATTTGATGACGAGCTGGTTGTCAGTTTCCAGGGCAGATTGTATATTCCTGTTGATAATGATTTGAGGAATGAGATTCTGAGTGAAGCCCATGGTTCCCGTTTTGCTATTCACCCTGGTGTCACCAAGATGTATCAGAATTTGAAGAAGCAGTTCTGGTGGCCCGGCATGAAGAAGGGCGTGGCTATTTTTGTTTCTAAGTGCTTGACTTGTCAGTTAGTTAAAGCCGAACATCAAAAGCCAGGTGGTCTGCTTCAGCCCTTAGAGATTCCGATGTGGAAATGGGACCATGTTACTACAGATTTTGTGGTGGGTTTGCCTCGAACTTCTCAAGGTTTTGATGGGATCTGGCTGCTTGTCGACAGATTGACGAAAACCGCCAGATTGTTGCCGATTAAAGTTACTTGGAGTGTGCAGAGATTGGCCGAGCTCTATGTACAGAAGATCGTGCCGCTACATGGAATTCCTATTTCACTTGTGTCAGATCGTGACCCGCGTTTTACCTCTGGCTTCTGGCGTAGTTTCCAGAAAGCTTTGGGCACTGAGTTAGCTTTCAGTTCAGCGTATCACCCACAGTCAGATGGACAGTCAGAGAGAACTATTCAGACTCTGGAGGACATGCTGAGATCATGTTGCCTTGATTGGCAAGGTTCGTGGGGTCAGCATTTGCCACTTGTTGAGTTTGCTTATAATAACAGTTTTCACTCCAGTATTGGTATGGCTCCTTATGAAGCGATGTATGGTCGTCCTTGTCGTACTCCTCTGAACTGGTTTGATATTGGGGACCGACTGTTGACGGGACCAGACTTGGTACAACAGTGTTCTGATGTGGTTCGTTTGATCAGGCAGAGATTGTTGACGGCTCAGAGTCGACAGAAGAGTTATGCAGATCAACGCAGACGTCCACTACAATTTGAACCGGGAGATATGGTGTTTGTTAAAATATCTCCGATGAAAGGTGTTTCCAGATTTGGGAAGCGTGGAAAGCTTAGTCCGCGGTACGTTGGCCCTTTTCCGATTGTTGAAGCTATTGGTTCAGTGGCTTATCGTTTGCAACTGCCGGCGGCCATGCAAACTATTCATGATGTGTTCCACGTGTCTCAGTTGAGGAAATATGTGCCCGATGCTTCTCATGTTCTCGATGATTCAGTGTGGCCCGAGGTGACTGCTGATTTGTCCACACCAGAGTTTCCTATCCGAATTGAAGACCGTCGTGAGCAGCGGTTGAGAAATAAAGTTATTCCTCTCGTAAGGGTTGCTTGGCAGCGTCACTCTGGTAACGAGTCTACTTGGGAGCGTGAAAATGAGATGCGTCAGCTTTTTCCTTTCTTATTCCAGTGAGGTATGTGTCCTCTCTCAGTTTCCTCTTTATCCTTGTTGTCGTAAATTTCGAGGGCGAAATTTCTGTAAGGAGGGAGGGACTGTAAGGCCCGTGCCTTAATGGATCCTTCGTGGCATTTGTTCTATTAATTGTCTGGAATTTTCGGCTATTTTCCTGGATTTTTAGGAATTTGTCTGGTATTTTTCCAGATTTATTTGGAGCTATTTGAGGGTTATTGGAATATTAATAAGATTTTTATATATATAATGATTAAATTATATATATATTAATTTTATTTTTATTTTATTAATCCCTCACCCTCTCTCTCTCTTCTCCCCGTCGATCACTCTCTCTTTCCGTTTCTCTCTCTCTCTTTCTCTCGCACGATCGCCTCTCTCCTCCTTGTAGGGATCGCGGCCGAGACGAGGACGGATCGAGACGAGGTTGGCGCCGTTGGATTCCTCGTGTCGTGGTGAACGCGTGGGTACCCATTTCGGCGTGGATCGGTGGACGTGGGAGCGTGTTGGAGCTTGAAGGCTCGGCGAGCCTACCTCGGTGCATGCGGGCTTTTCGCGCGTTTCGGCTTGCAAGAGGTAGGGGGATGGAATCCTTAGCTCGCTAGGAGCATTTCCTATAGCTCATTCTGTTGATTAGCGCCCCGTAGTATGCATGTTGTCCATTTTCCATATTTGGGGTTTTGGCCATGTTCTCCGCGTTTGATCGGTTATAGGCGATGCATGTGCTAGATTAGTTGTTAAACTGTTGTATACACTGCGTGGTTTGGCAGGTTACAGGTTTTTTCGTCGTTACCCGGCGTTTTCAACCGTCCGGGGGGGCTTCGGTTTACAAACCGTACCCGCTCGTAGCCCAGGTGGAGTGACGGTCCTGCCAGGAACCGTCACTTGCCTGACGGTCCAAGATGGACGCGTCACTTACCAAATAACGGCCCAACGAGGGGCGTCGTTTGGAGAGTAACGGTGGGAACCCCATCCGTTACTCGTTCGTGGTTTCCAGTTAGCCCGGTGAGGCGGTGAGCCCGGCGGTCTGTCGACCGGCCGTCGCTTGTAAACGACGCGCCGAGACCGGTGCGTCGCTTCATCTGCTATCGTTTTGGAACGCTGTCAGTTGATTTGAGCCTCGGGTGAAAGTAACGGCGGAGTTCCCGCGCGTTGCTTGGAAGCAACGCATAGGACCCCTACCGTCACTCTCCCCTTCATGGCCTTTGGGTTTGGTACTCGGGAGGATGTAACGGCGGTGACCTACCGTGCCGCTTGGAAGCGACGCGTAGGGCCCCTACCGTCACATTCCCCCCTGCACCTGTGAGTTGGAACTCGGGAGGGAGTAACGGCTGGAGACCAGTGCGTCACTCTTGATGTAACGCACCAGTCCCCGACCGTCACTTCCAAGTAGCGCGTGGGCCTCTGACCGCCGCTTGCCCATCAGTTTGCTTATGCTCCCAGCCCATTGCTTATGCGTTCCGTTCTATACTCATGCCATAGTTGTATTGTTTTACTATATTGTGGCGTGTTTTATATGCCAATAGAGTAGCTTTTCTTTCCATGCAATGGAGCCACTGTTGTTGCCCTAAGGTCTGTTGAGTACCGACCCGCTTGAGGATGGCGGAGGGGTATGTTTCCCATTCATGGTTTGTAAGCTAGTTCCGTGGGCTCCCAGCCAATGGTAGCGTCCTGCCAAGGGAGAAAACTAGTTAGAGGGCCTGGCTCAGGCTAGAGTCAGTGTGTGCACACGTGGTCGGAGACTGTGGACTGACACCGACGGGTGCCACACCGACTGGTCACTTGGTTTGGTACTGTTTACGCGCTTAGCTTGTCGCTTCATCGACTGCGAGTGCTTGAGACGCAGTGTAAGCCGTCAGTGGACGCTTCTGGTTCTGCTCCAGTGGTTGTCCGTCCTTGTTGTCTGGATTAGTTGCAGCTTATCCTATTTGGTAGTTTTGGCTTCAATCGCTTGCATTTAATTAGTAGTGGCATGTGTTAGCTGTTATACCTGCTTAGATAGAGCTTACAGCTTTCTTGTGATTAGATATTCATGCCATTGCCTGTGTATTTATTTAAATGCATGCTTTAATTGCTGTTATTTATGCATGTTCGCTTGTTTAGTGCGAGGTAGGGATCAGCGTGACCCCTACTGAGTCTGGCTGTGACTCACCCTTCTCCTTTCAGGTGAGCCACGCCCGACGTCTCCCGGAGTTTAGCGTGCTGTTTCGGGACCATTCCTAGCTGCCAGCTGAGCACGAGCTGCCTTTTTGAGGCTTGTGTTGTACTTTTGCCGGGGTATGCCCCGCGTAGTTGTACTTTGAGGACTAGTGTTTGTCACTCTGGACTAGTTATATATATATCACTCTGGTTATTTTAAATTGCTTCCGCTCTTGTGTTTAACTTTAATACTTAATTGTATTGCGGGCCCCAATTCGCAATTAATTATGTATATTCCTCAGCTAACCCCCACTAACCCTTCAGGGGCCTCATCAGCCTCTTGGGTGGCCTCCCCAGTTCTTGGTATCGGTGTATCGATGTTATCGGTATATCGGTATCCTGAACTCTGGGTCGTCACAGTCCGTCTCGCCACATTCCAACTAAACAATGATGTGCGTACTTGGTGGAAGGCCACTTCTGCACATCTTCAAGATGCACAACTTACATGGGAGGAGTTTCTTGGACTCTTCCGGGCAAAATATTTCTCCGAATATGTCAAGGAGAGGAAAGCAGCAGAGTTTGCCTTCTTAAGGAAAGGAATGATGTCCATAGCAGAGTACGAGCTCCAATTTTCCCGTCTGGCTCCTTATGCTCCTCATCTGGTTAGTATTGATCTATTAAAGGCTAACCAATTCATGGATGGCCTAAGTCCAGTCTTTATTACTCAACTTGGACCTCAAAATATCCGTACCTATATGAAGATGGTCCAACGGGCACATCTATGTGAAAGGACCTTGGAAAAGGTAGAGAAATTCAAAGGTAGAAGTGAGGAGTCAAGCCAGAGGTTTGACAAGCAAGGACGAAAGGAAGAGAAGTTCAGCATAGCGGGTACTTACAAATCCCATGACAACAAGAAACGGTCCCATAATGGCAACAGGAACGGCAAGAACAAGAAAATCAAGGTAGAGGAAAAGTAAGTCACGACGGCTTGCTCGTTCTGTGAAAAATTCTATCACTCGGCCGAAGAATGCTGGAAGCGTCTCAGTGCTTGCTTATGTTGTGGAAGTCGGGAGTGCCACATGCCGGATTGCCCCCTTATGAAAGAACAAACTTCTAATGGCGGGCGTAGTCGGCAAGCTCGTCTCAATGTTGTCTTGGATGATGAAGCACCCAAGGATGATGGGTTGATGGAAGGTACCATTCAAATTTATTCTCATCCTACTTTTGTACTATTTGATACTAGTGCTTCTCATTCCTTTATATCTACCATTTTTGTAAAAACTTTACCAGTTTCACATGTTCCTCTACCTTCGGACCTAGCTATTATAACATCCTTAGGTCCCGGAACAAAACTTACAACCCACTACCCAGATTGTGAGGTAACTATAGAAGTTCATAATCTTCCCGCAAATCTCGTATGCCTTGACATGGAAGGCTACGATGCTATCCTAGCTGTAAATTGATTATGTGACCACTATGCCAATATCAACTATCGAAATAGGAGAATCTCTTTCCATAAACCAGATCTTTCGAGTATAGGAAGCATCCTTGCATCAAGTATAGGAAGAATCCTATTCTCATTTCTTCTCTTCACGCCTGCAAACTCATCTCGCAAGGTTGTGAAGCTTTCCTTGCTTCTGTGATTGTCACCAAGTCTAACAAAATCATTCTAGAAGAAATCCCTATTGTACGAGAGTTTCCCGATGTCTTTCCATCTGATTTACCCGGTTTACCACCCGAAAGGGAAGTTAGCTTCTCTATTGAACTCATTCCTGGAGCAGCACATGTTTCAATAGCTCCCTACATGATGTCCTCCATAAAACTTAAAGAGTTGAAGAAGTAACTTTAGGAGTTATTAGAGAAGGGCTTTATTTGACCCAGCACATCCCCTTGGGGTGTGCCGGTTCTATTCATCAGGAAGAAGGACGGATCCCTCAGGTTATGCATTGATTATCGGTAGTTAAATCAACTCACTATAAAAAATAAATATCCCCTTCCCCATATCGATGAGCTGTTTGATCGAATCGCTGGTGCAGAATATTTCTCCAAGATATACCTCAGGTCTGGTTACCATCAACTCAGGATTAAGGATGAAGATATTTACAAAACTACTTTCTGGAGTAGATATGGGCACTATGAGTTTGTGGTAATGTCATTCGAGTTAACCAATGGCCCTGCAACATTTATGCAACTTATGAATAATGTCTTCAGGCCCTATCTCGACCAATTTGTGGTCATCTTCATCGATGATATCTTAATCTATTCCAAGACCAAGGATGAGCATGGAGAGCATTTAAGGATAGCCTTGTAAACCTTAAGAGAACACCAACTATATGCGAAGCTCAGTAAATGCAAGTTCTGACTAAGGAAGTATCCTTCCTTAGCCATATTATCTCAAAGGAAGACATCGTTGTGCATCCTTCTAAGGTCGAAGCTGTCAAAAACTGGAGTAGACCAGCAATTGTCTCAGAAATTGAAAGTTTTCTTGGTCTGGCTGATTATTACCAGTGATTTATAAAATATTTCTCAAAGATTGTCGTTCCTCTGACCAAACTCACAAGAAAGGAGAACCCCTTTATATGATCGAAGGATTGCGAAGAGAGTTTCTTGACTCTCAAGGAACATCTCACTACGGCACCCGTCTTGGCACTACCTGTTGAAGGCGATGGCTTCGAAGTCTACACGAATGCATCAGGCATTGGCCTTGGTTGTGTCCTTATGCAACACGGTAAGGTGATTTGCTTTGCTTTAAGACAATTGAAGCGCCATGAAGAGAATTATCCCGTGCATGATCTGGAATTGACTGCTATTATATTCGTCTTGAAAATCTGGTGACATTACCTTTATGGGGAGAAGTTCACTATATTTTCGGATCTCAAAAGTTTGAAATATCTCTTCACCCAAAAGGAATTGAATATAAGGCAACGAAGATGGTTAGACTATCTCAAGGACTTAGACTTTTCCATCCAATATCACCCAGGCAAAGAAAACGTTGTAGCAGACGCTGTTGAGTAGTGGATAGTGGATCTAGAGGGGAGGGGTGAATATATCTACCCCTCTTTTCGCAATGCAACCCACTTTTAAGCTAGATGATGATAATAGCAGCGGAATATATCTAGCTTAACGAAGGACACAAATGATTTACTTAGCAAGATGATTACGCAATATAGATATTGAACCTAAGCATGCATCTAACACAAAGCAATCATACAAGCAAACCACAACACACGAGATTTTAAGGTGGTTCGGACTGAATCCTCAGTCCTACGTCCACCCCTCACCAAATCCGGTGAGGCTCCACTAGTGCCACGCACTGAACCGCAAATCGGAAAGACCTCCGATTGCCTTCCTACTAACCACCGATAGGGACGTCAATCACCGCAGATCGGACAACTTCCGATTGCCTTCCTACTAACCACTGGTAGGGACGATCTTCAGTTTCAAATGTTTGAATGAAATGGAAAAAGAACAAATATGAAAACACTCAAACAAGATATAGAATTTGCTCAAGGAGAAAAGATCTTGTCTGAGATTGCTGGAGCTTGAATTTGATGCTTCAATGGTATCTTCTTCCTTGTGAAAAGATCTTGTTTGGATCACCTTGAGTTGATGAAGAAGATGAAGGATGCAGATTTGATCTCCCTTGAGAATGAGCTTCTTTGGATCATCTTGAGATGATGAAGAAGATGAAGGATGCAGCTTCATCTTCACTTGGCTTGGGGTTGATCTCCTCTTGAAGTAGCTTGAATCACTTGAGAATTTGATGAAGAACTTCTTCCCGAAGTACTGTTCAACGCTACAGTACTCGAACTCATCTCCCTTGAACACCCCCTTGCAGCCTCCTTTGATGTCCCAAAATGATCAACTACGGTTTCTAACCCTCTTGCATGTGTTTTATAACCTTTGAATGGTCCGTGGACATGCCCCAGACTAGATCCACATTTTGTGGGTGATTGGGTGACTTTAGGATTAAAGAAATCCATGGAGAATGGCCCTTCTTGAAGTGGAAAACAAAGTCAATAATTGATGGCTCGGGACTGGCAGTCGACCGAAAGGCATGGGGCGGTCGACCGGAATTTTACAGTCGGTTGATTTTTCATCTCGGGCAAAACCGGTCAACCGGACGCCTAGGGGCGATCGACCAAAACCTGTAAAAATTGGAGTTTTTCATTTCTGGAAGAACTGGTCGACCGGCCACTACCCACTGGTTGACCGGAACCTGTAAATTTAGAAGTTCTTCGTCCCTGGAAAATCTGGTCAACAGACCAAGGTGTGTTCGTCGACCGAAAAGACCTATTCCTGCAAAAATGAAGTGTTAGCCCAAAGAAACATGTCCATAAGTCAAGATATTCATGTCCTTATCAATTCCATGTATTTTTGGGTTTGGTTTATGCATTAGACCATTTGAGCATTTCTAGATTTTGTTCCGGGGGCTCCGCCCACGGAAATCCCGCAAGGGGCGCTGCCCCCTTCACACCCGCGACCTGACCGCACAGGTCGATCCGCGTGCGAGGGCGCAATCATTGAGATTTCACTTTTCCCATCTCCACTCTATTCCTTGGCATATCTGTCATGAAAGAACATCAAGTTGTTTAGTCATATAAGAGTGGTAAAACATCAATGACTTATAGTGTTTAGCCATTATCAAAACCAAGAATATCAAATAACTCAAATGACCACAAGATGATGTCAAATGACCCAAGTGACCACAAGATGACTCAAATGACCACAGGGGCATAACATTCTCCCCCTTTTTGATGATGGCAACACTGTGAGTCGTTATGTGGCAGTAATATCCAAGATGGCAAAGTTTATGACATATGCGACATGTGCAGCTTAAGATCCATGATAGTTAAAGCATGTGAATGCGGATATGTATGCATGGATGATCAAAGCATGTGAATGCTATGCACAAACCCTTATCACATATGAAGACTCAAAGCTCATAAGGTTCTCTCCCCCGTGGACGCTTCCCCATCCATAATTCACTCTCCCCCTTTGACAACTCACAAAGGCCGCCGCATAAAGGACAGACAAAGGTATTAGCTCATAAAGGACTCACAACAAGACATTTTGTCCCCGTTTGACAGCAGCAAAAAGGAGGGATAAGATAGAGAAGGTGACTGATGTTTGTGAGACCAGAGCTGAAAGGAGTTGAGAGCAAGCCATTATATGTAAACTTGAACCAGACCGTGAGCAACATATATGGTTCAAAGCTAATGAAATCCGATATCATCAATAGAGTTCGAAAAGTATCTACAGTCATGTTTTAATAGAAATGAACCAAAAGTGCATATCATGGCAGTGTTTAACCGTCTCTTGTCTTATACATCCATATTCAAGAACTACAAAGGGAATAGCACAAAAACTAGTATTGAGGCTAAACAAGCATGACTAAAGCATAAAATTTTATGATTTCAGCACTGTTTTGCATGATCATTTGTAGTTTTATGCACAAGACTCATATTTTATGAGCAATCGATTCTAGTACATGCCTCCTATCCGTAAGAATATACGTTGTTTATACGCCAGTATTCGTAGGTATTTGGTAAGACTGACTGTTATGCTTCAGAATGAACAGAGATAGCAAAGTCACGTCATGACATATCGAATCTCATTTCTTTGATGAGAAAATATATTTCTCAGTAATTATGCCAGTGCTCTGCCTAGAGTCCAAAATAATTAAGACAGAGATAATAGGGGCACATCATGACATATCATTTGTTACTTGATTTGATGACATGACATGTTTCTACGTGTAATAATATCATTGCTCTGTCAAATTGATTTCCAAGAATTCCAGCTCATCAAGATGTTTAAGAACAATACTAAGCCTGAGTATCACCAAGATGGTCATGAATTTTGAATTTTCAGATTTCAGGAGAGTCATGCAATGCACAACATGCAATCTCTAGTTAAGATATATTAAAAGCATAGAACATAGATGATTTCGAAAGATATATCAGAACTACAAGAAATCATTAAATCTGAACCATTTTCATTGGATGGACAATCATCAGGGCATACAATAGAAAGCTCTTATGCTGTAGTTCTGTCGGTCTCATGATCTTAAATCAGACTGTAAGCCATTGAAGTTTAAATTGCAAGAGATTACGAAAAGTGACAAGACTCCCCCTAAGGATATGCAATGAATGCACTCAAGGAGTTTACTAGAATCTTGCAGGGGTTGACCTGATCAAACATGAAGTTGGCAGACATAAAATGCATGACCCAGCACATGGTTGTACACTGATTAAATGGAATAGAATGAAGATGAAACAAATGCATGAATGCTGTAAAGAGACAACTCCCCCTTACTATATGGCCTATATGCGACAGTGACGCATGGTACTTGGCGGAGGTGAAACCTCACGCATATTGAGTGCTTCTAGACAAGCATACTCTGTCTTTCCATACATCAACATTTAATATACCATGGCCATGCAAGTATGATGCTACATAAACCATGCAATGCATCGTGAACATGAATTCAACTTTATTATA
This sequence comes from Amorphophallus konjac, assembly GCA_022559845.1. Taxonomy (NCBI): domain Eukaryota; kingdom Viridiplantae; phylum Streptophyta; class Magnoliopsida; order Alismatales; family Araceae; genus Amorphophallus; species Amorphophallus konjac. The sequence goes on along the minus strand of CM040117.1, from coordinate 128,011,670 downwards.
CATTATGACTGCATGCAGTGCTACACCATATGTAAAAAAATATAATTACATATAAACAATGCATGGAACATCAATCTGTAAAAACACACACTAAATTGAACAAGATCATCATTTCAATTTTTGTTGGCCTGAGGTCGGCAAAGACCAAGCTCCCTTCTGAGTGTTGTGTCATTACACAAGGGCTTGGTTAAAATATCAGCAATTTGATTTAGAGTATCAACAAAATGCAGTTCAAAATTTTTCTTAACGACCTCATCTCTAATGAAGTGATGCCTAATCTCAATATGCTTAGTCCTAGAGTGCTGGACTGGATTTTTTGCAAGGTTGATAGCACTAGTGTTATCACACAGAATCGGGACACAACCAAGATCCACTAAGTAGTCTTGGAGTTGATGTTTAATCCACAACACTTGGGTGCCACAGCTCCCGCAGCAACATATTCTGCATCTGCGGTTGAGAGGGCAACCGAGTGTTGTTTCTTGGAGGCCCAAGAAACTAAACACCTGCCCAGAAACTGGCAGTAGCCACTAGTACTTTTGTGATCCAGCTTGCATCCAGCATAGTCCGCATCAGAATAAGATATAAGAGATAAATCACATGATGACGGATACCACAATCCCAAATCTTGAGTGCCGACAAGATATCTAAGGATACGTTTGACGGCAGTCAAGTGGGATTCTCTAGGACTAGCTTGAAATCTAGCACAAAGGCATACACTAAACTGGATATCTGGTCGGGATGCAGTCAAGTAAAGCAAAGAGCCGATCATACCTCTATAGATCTTTGCATCCACTAATTTATCATTTTCATCCGAATCTAGTGATGTTGTGGTGCTCATAGGAGTTGCAATTATTTTACTGTTTGTCATGTCAAATCTTTTCAGCAGCTCCTTGATGTATTTGGCTTGACTTATGAAGCACCCATCTTCTCCTTGGTTGACCTGCAAACCGAGAAAGAATTGGAGTTCTCCCATTAGGCTCATCTCAAATTCGCTAGTCATGAGGTTAGCAAATTCCTCACACATTTCAGATTTAGTAGAACCAAACACAATATCATCAACATAAATTTGAACAATCAAGATGTTCTTACCTTGATTCTTGGTGAAAAGTTTTTAGTCTATCTTACCTCGTGTGTACCCTTTTTCAATGAGGAATGAGCTTAGTCTCTCATACCAAGCTCTTGGTGCTTACTTAAGTCCATAAAGCACCCTGTCTAGCTTGTAAATAAAATCTACATGGTTAGTGTTCTCAAAGCCAGGGGGCTGCTCAACATAGACTTCTTCTTTGATCAAGCCATTCAAGAAAGCACTTTTTACATCCATTTGATACAGCTTTATTCTAAGGGAGCATGCAAAGGCAAGTAAAATTCTGATGGCTTCGAGTCTAGCAACTGCGACATAAGATTCCTTAAAATCTACCCCAAACTCTTGATTATACCCTTGAGCCACCAATCTAGCCATGTTTCTTATTATCTTGCCATCCTCACTTAGTTTGTTCCTAAAAACCCACTTAGTGCCTATGATAGATTGTGATGAAGGTCTAGGAATAAGATGTCAAACTTTGTTTCTTTCAAACTAGTTTAACTCGTCTTACATTGAATTTATCCAGTTTTCATCTTTTAATGCCTTATCAACACTCTTGGGTTCAATCTGAGAGAAAAGAGCAAATTGATCTAATTCTTCACAATTCTAAAATGTGACCTTGTTCTAGGTGGGTCATTCAAGCTACCAATGACATTTTCTAAAGGATGATCCTTAAGAATTCTAATGTTTATAGCATCATTACCTTCTACTGGAGCTTGATCCCTTGCATTACTTGATTCAGCTAGGTCACCATCTTCTTTTATTTCTTCTTGTGGAGATCACTCTTTTCCTTCATGCTTAGGAATTCCCCATCTTCATCATTTTTCCTGCAAGAGTTATCATTGTTAGAATCATCATGATATTCATCAAAGGAACATGGGGTGATTCTTCCACAGTTTGACTCTTACATTATAAATTCTATAAGCCCTAGATCTATCAGAATATCCAAGGAATATACCTTCATCGCTCTTGGGCTCGAATTTATCTAAGTCTCTTTTGTCATTATTGTGGATGAAGCATTTAGATCCAAATACTTTCATGTGTGTGAGAGAAGGCTTTTTACCTTTCAGTAACTCATAAGGAGTCTTTTTGGTGTGTGACCTTACCATAGAGCGGTTGATAATATAACATGCCGAGTTTTCCGCTTCAGCCCAAAATTTCCTTGGGAGTTGCCGTTCGGCAAGCATTGTTCTTGCCATCTCTATGAGTGTTCGATATCTTCTTTCAACTACACCGTTTTGCTATGGGTTCTTGGTGAAGAAAATCGGTGTGAAATACCTTCAGCCCTGCAAAGATTATAGAAGTCAGCATTTTTAAATTCACCACCATGATCAGATTGAATGTTGGAGATTTTGAACTCACCGTCTTGCTTTATCTTCATATAGAGTGCCTGAAACTCATCAAAAATATCATTTTTATGTGTGAGAAAGAAAACCCATGTGAACCTAGAGTAATCATCCACCAAGACATATCCATATTTTCTACCACTTAAATTAGCAGTTCTGGTTGGACCAAACAAATCCATATGAATCAGCTCAAGTGGTTTAGATGACATGTTTGCAGATCTAGCCTTGAAGGATTTTCTTGTTTGTTTACCTAGGGCACATGCATCACACAATTTGTTTTCTTATTTAAAAGAAAGTTCAGGCAACCCATTCACCATTGAATGCTTTAACAGTTTATGTAAGACATTGTAGCTAGCATGACCTAATCTACGATGCCATAACCATGCAAGTTCAGATTTTGGTGCAGCAAGACAAAGATTTAAATGAGCAGGATCATCTAAGTCAATCATGTAAACATTGTTAACTCTCTTACCAGAAAATTTTACCTTGTCAGATTTTGGTTCAAGGATTCTACATTCATGAGAGTCAAACAGCACTTTGTGACCTTTATCACACAATTGACTTATACTAAGCAGGTTGTATTTTAAACCTTCAACTAGCAGCACGTTACAAATGGAGTTGGAGAGGATCTTACCTACATTACCTGTTCCAATGATTTTTCCCTTGTTGTTCCCTCCAAATGTGACATGTCCTCCTTCCTTTTCTTCCAAGAGACAAAATTTTATTTTGTCTCTAGTCATGTGTCTTGAACAGCCGCTATCAAGGAACCACCTATTATGCATGAGCAAGACACTCATGCACAAGTAATTAAGCAATTGTGTTTGGAACCCAACCAAATTTGGGTCCCATCAAACTCTTCAGATTTTCAAAATATGAAATCATTTCTTTTGGAATCCAAACCTTCCTACCACTCATGTTTTGTTTGCTTAGAGTAGGGATTTGGTTTTTATTTTCAACTTTGACATTCACATTTTGTTTAGAAGCTCTTTGTTGAATTTTGTGGAAGTTTGAGGAAGTTTGCTTCTTAAACTATTAAGACCATTGGTTGGTTTTAGGTTGAAAGTGATTGTTTTGCCACCTAGGGGATTGAGACTTATAAGATTGGTGAACACATGAATCACAGTTTCCCCAAAAGTAGGGTGATGTTGGCCTATATGAATGTGCAATCCAGTTATGGTGATATCTGGAAGATTGAGCATGCAATGGCCAAGGAAGTGTTGACCTATGCTGCGGGGAAGGTTGACCTTTCTTAGGCTTTTGGACAGACTTTTTGGGAACTTCAGTGACTACCTCTTCAATCTTTTCTTTCCCTTTCTCCTTTTGTTTTTGCTGGTTTTATGTGGGAGTTGTGTTTGAGGTGGAAGCTTCGAAGATGAAACAAATGTGACAGTTTTTAGCCCAAATGGCCTTTTGTTTGTTGGATCAAAACCCAACCAATCTTTGTTGTGGTTCATTCTAGTTCCTAGCAATACATCTAGGTTTTGTCTTCCATCCACAAACTTTTCTAAAGATTGTTGTTTATCCTTCAACTCTTTTTGTAGATTTTCAATCTTTTGAAGAAGTTGAATGTTGACTTGTTTGACAGCTTCAAACTTTTCATTACTCAATTTGCTATCCTTTTCATAGGTTTGCATTTTTAGCTTCATGCTATCAATCTCATTTCTCAAATCTTCATTTTCAGTTTCCAAGTGAGCCATTTCTTTTCTTCCTTCCTCCAAGTTCTCAATCATTTTCTTAAGATCTTCAATTTCAGTTTCAAGTAGAGCATTCTTATCATTCATATCATGATCATGCACAAAGAAGTTAATTTTATTTTTCAATGATTTATTCTCCTTTTTGTACATGTCATAGTTTTCCATGAGCTGTATATATGCTTCCTCCCAATCATCAAGTGTGTAATTTTCAAATGGAGAGTTTACCTCAATTTCTTCGTCACCTTTGGCCATGAGACAAAGATCTTCTTTTTCCTTGTCCAAAAAGCTAGTTCCACCATCACTTTCTTCCTCGTCACTCTAGGTGGACACCATGGCCTTGTTCTTCTTCTTGCCCTTCGATTTGTCAGCCTTTTTGAATCTGTCAGGATAATCAGTCTTGAAATGCCCTGGTTTATTGCAAGAATAACAAATGATTTTGTCAGATTTCTTAAAGTTTTCAGAATTAGATTTGAAACCATTTCTTACCTTTGACATTCCTCTCATGAAGCTCTTACCTTCCTTTCTCAGAAATTTTCTAAACTTACGTGTGAGCATGGCTACGTCATTCTCATCTCGCTCACTTGCCGAATCCTCACCTTCATCAGAAGTGCCTTGACTGCTGGGTCCTGCTTTAAGAGCTAGGGACTTCTTCTTAGGTGCCTCAGCCTCTTTGTTCTTAAGGTTTATCTCATAGGTCATCAATGACCCAATGAGTTCATCTACATTAGTAGTTGCGAGATCTCTGGATTCTTCAACCACTGTTGCCTTCGTGTGTCATGCTAGAGTCAATGATCTGAGAATTTTTCTTATAATTTGTTGCTCTGAATATTTCTTTCCCAAATCAGTCAAACTATTTGTAAGCACAGTTAATTGAGCATACATATCTTGAATTGACTCATTAGGCTTAATGCAGAACATTTCATATTCGGAAACTAAAATATTGGCTTTTGTTTCTCGTACCTGAGAGGTTCCTTCGTAAATTACCTCTACCTTATCCCACATCTGTTTTGCTGTTGCCCAGGTAGCAACTCTTGAGAATTCTACTGGATGGAGTGAGCACTGCATGATGTGTTTGGCACTCCAGTTGACAGTGGATTGTCTTATTTGTTCTTTGGTCCACAAATCCTCATTATCCGTAAGCTCATACGGACATTTTCTGATCACTCGCCAAAGTTCGTAGTCTTGGGCACGAATGAACACCTGCATGCGATGTTTCCAATAAGGATAATTAGTTCTAGTAAAGTAATGAGATCTATTCACAGAATGTCCTTCAGGTAAAAAACCTTTAGACGCTAATCCACCATTTCCCTCAAGGTCGTTGGACCCCATAATGAGAGATTAGGCTCTGATACCACTTGTTGAGTAGTGGATAGTAGATCTAGAGGGGAGGGGTGAATAGATCTGCCCCTCTTTTCACAATACAACCCACTTTTAAGCTAGATGATGATAATAGCAGCGGAATATAACTAGCTTAACGAAGGACACAAATGATTTGCTTAGCAAGATGATTACGCAATATAGATATTGAACCTAAGCATGCATCTAACACAACGCAATCGCACAAGCAAACCACAACACACGAGATTTTAAGGTTGTTGGGACTGAATCCCTAGTCCTACGTCCACCCCTCACCAAATCCGGTAAGGCTCCACTAGTGCCACGCACTGAACCGTAAATCGGAAAGACCTCTGATTGCCTTCCTACTAACCATCGGTAGGGACGTCAATCACCGTAGATCAGACAACTTCCGATTGCCTTCCTACTAACCACCGGTAGGGACGATCTTCAGTTTCAAATGTTTGAATGAAATGGAAAAAGAACAAATATGAAAACACTCAAACAAGATATAGAATATGCTCAAGGAGAAGAGATCTTGTCTGAGATTGCTGGAGCTTGAATCTGATGCTTCAATGGTATCTTCTTCCTTGTGAAAAGATCTTGTTGGGATCACCTTGAGTTGATGAAGAAGATGAAGGATGCAGATTTGATCTCCCTTGAGAATGAGCTTCTTTGGATCACCTTGAGATGATGAAGAAGATGAAGGATGCAGCTTTATCTTCACTTGGCTTGGAGTTGATCTCCTCTTGAAGTAACTTGAATCACTTGAGGATTTGATGAAGAACTTCTTCCCATAGTACTGTTCAACGCTACAGTGCTCGAACTCCTCTCCCTTGAACACACCCTTGCAGCCTCCTTTGATCTCCCAAAATAATCAACTAGGGTTTCTAACCCTCTTGCATGTGTTTTATAACCTTTGAATGGTCATTGGACATCCCCCAGACCAGATCCACATTTTGTGGGTGATTGGGTGACTTTAGGATTAAAGAAATCCATGGAGAATGGCCCTTCTCGAAGTGGAAAACAAAGTCAACAATTGATGGCTCGGGGCTGGCGGTCGACCGGAATGCATGGGGCGGTCGACCGGAATTTTACAGTCGGTTGATTTTTCATCTCTGGCAAAACCGGTCGACCGAACGCCTAGGGGCGGTCGACCGAAACTTGTAAAAAATGGAGTTTTTCATTTCTGGAAGAACTGGTCGACTGGCCACTACCCACTGGTCGACCGGAACCTATAAATTTAGAAGTTCTTCATCCCTGAAAAATATGGTCGACCGGCCAAGGTGTGTTGGTCGATCGGAAAGACCTATTCCTGCAAAAATGAAGTGTTAGCTCAAAGAAACATGTCCATAAGTCAAGATATTCATGTCCTTATCAATTCCATGTATTTTTGGGTTTGGTTTATGCATTAGACCATTTGAGCATTTCTAGATTTTCTTTCGGGGGCTCCTCCCCCGGAAACCCCCGCAAGGGGCGCTGCCCCCTTTATCCCCGCGGCCTGACCGTGCAGGTCGATCCGCGTGCCAGGGCGCAATCATTGAGCTTTCACTTTTGCCATCTCCACTCTATTCCTTGGCATATCTGTCATGAAAAAACATCAAGTAGTTTAGTCATATAAGAGTGGTAAAACATCAATGACTTATAGTGTTTAGCCATTATCAAAACTAAGAATATCAAATAACTCAAATGACCACAAGATGATGTCAAATGACCCAAGTGACCACAAGATGACTCAAATGATCACATGGACATAACATTCTCCCCCTTTTTGAAGATGGCAACACTGTGAGTCATTATGTGACAGTAATATCTAAGATGGCAAAGTTTATGACATATGCGACATGTGCAGCTCAAGATCCATGATAGTGAAAGCATGTGTGTAGCACCCTGGATTTAACTATAGAAAATAAACTTACTTAAAATAAATAAAAATCCCTACATACATTCACAAATTTTGCCATAATTAATTATCAAGTAATTGAAAAGAAGCCCAACTCAAATAAAACTTAAATGTTAAAGCCCTCTCACTTGTGAGCCCCATTTGAAAGAAAACCCAATAAATAATAAACTCAACCTCTCACGTTAAGCCCAAAAAAACCACAATATATATATAGAGCCCAACACAGAGAACCTAATGGACTTCCCGAAGGAAACCAAGGCTTTTGGTAGATGGGCCTACGAGGATGCATGTATATAAATAAAAATAATAATAAGTTTTCTTTTTTTTAAACCCTAAACACGTCGATGGTTGCATGGGAGAAATTAGGTTCCTACGAACAAAACTAGGAAGGAGGCTGTGTTTGGGTGGGAATAGGAACTAAAAGGACAGTTGGTAACATGTCTTAGGATTCTAACTAAGGGTTCCCGCTAGGACTCGTACACGTAGGATTCATGCACGTAGTGAGATTTTTCCCCTATATATATGCCAACCCGATCGGACGCCTGATGTGACGACCCGAGGATCCGAGTACCGGAAAGGAACCGGCGCGTCTCGAATCTCGGTCCGCCAACCCACGAGCCCGAAGACTCGAAAGGGTAGAAAGGAGTGGTGTGGGGGTACAAGCGAAGATGCAACGACCACAGAGATAGCACAATAATCTAAGATAAAATGCACATAATAATATAAATAAATAAACTGCTACAAGGTCCACAGTGTCTCATGTCCAAAGGAAAGTACAGTCAACAGGAAAGAAAGAACAACTACTCGGGGCATCCCCTGGCGTAGAACTACACGGGGCATCCCCCGGAGTACAACTACGCGGGGCATCCCCCGGCTCTGGTAGACTGGCAACTAACCCTGGCTAGAAGAACCACGCTGAAACTCGGCCGCGCCTCCCGTCGACCCCGCATCACCTGAAGAGCAGGGGTGAGCCTCATCTCATTGGCCCAGTAGGGATCCCGCGAATCCCCACCTCGCACGGAAAACGAGAAAGAAGAAGATAACCCTACCAAACAAGAGTACGGTAGAACCGACAAGCTAAAGTAAATAAACGGAAAAAGCCGTCTACTCTAACAGTACCGCACTACGGAACCTCGGTCCCACAAAACGCGAGTCCACGCCTGCCAGTGAACAGGAGCACCACCCACTAGAAGAACGACCGGATGCGTCCCCTGACGTCTTATACCGCGTCACAAGTGTCTAGCTACTACGCCCCTGGCGTGAGACTCAGACACACTCAGTAACCAGAAGTAACCGTAAAACAAGGACTAGCTGAGGTCACGCTCGTCAGCGCGGGTCCGAACCCTCAGCCTCGTGTGCACACTCAGACCGTACGCCCTAGGCCTATCCTCTAGCTGGTATTTCCCTCTAAACCCGGACTCGGAAGTACGCGGGGGCCCTGCGGTAACCAGCCTACTCACCGCCTCTCGGGTACGCCGCTCAGCCACTCCCAGGCGAGCCAGCACACGCGTGCCGTGGGAAAGCTACGACTAGTGGTAGGGTCACTGGAAGTAAGGACTAATCCACGGAAACCACCGACCGAACACTAGCACAGACTCACGATGACCATACGATAGGCACAGATGCCGGGGACACGCATGAGGTCCAACCGTCCCTCAAGTCACGTGGCACCCCTACCGAGGTAACTGACTCTCTGGGGAACCCCGGGCGCCCCTGTGGCTCTCACTGGGTGCCCACGGCATCCCTAGGGCCACACGCCACGACCGGGTCCGCCACTCGCCCAACCGGAGGTCACGCTACCCGCAAAAACACGGTTCGGGGGAGGGGATAGTCGCGCTAGGGCTAGCGCGACACCGAAGAACGCGCTAGCTCTTCCATGTCGCGCTACCCAAAGCCAGCGCGTTCCTCACCCCTTACTATTCATCTTCTCTGACGGACACGCTCGGACGACATGGCGCGTTCATCAAGAACGCGCCACTGGACTATAGCGCGACATCGGGCCGAGCCCGGTTCGCGAACTACGGCCGGAAATCACAAAACCACGCCCATTCACCCCCCTTTGGTGAAGGGAAAACAATGGGAAATCACCCCACAACAACCTAGCATGCATCTAGAGCCCCCAAATCGATCAAAAACCCCACGAATCGACGGATCCGGCGCTCAAACCCCAAACATGGAAATAACCCTCCCGGCATGAATCTAGCCCCTCTCGGCCTCTCCACGGCCTATAAATCACGGGGAATGCTAGAAAGAGGGTAAGGATTCGTCTCCCTACCTCAAGGAAGCTCGAAATCCACCGAATCACCGCCGAGATCAAAGATGAAGCTTTTACTCCCACGAACGCCCCGCCTCCCGCTGCGAAAAGCACGCCACCGGGACCGCCTTGCCGCCGCCGCCGCTGCCACGCCGTTGCCGGAGTGAGAGGGGCCGCGTCTCGATCGCCCGGGGAGAAGAAGATCGGCCGCGGGGAAGGGGGAGCTCTCACGGTTGAAGGAATGAGGGAGAAGAAGAAAAGAAAAAGGTAAAAGGAAAAGAAAAAGAATTGATATATATAGAAAATCCGAAAAATGCCATAAATACCGAAAAATAGAAAAGTGCACCTCCTCGACCGTCTCGACGCGCTGATCGCAACGGTACCACTCGCGGGCTGGTGAACGACCCGGTTCACCCGCTACAGGGTTCCGAAGGATTCGCCGAAACCCGTACGCGGAAATCAGAAAACGCGCACGGAAAAGCCATAGACACACTCCGGGTCTCCGAAACGACTCCGGATCGCGCCGATCCGAACACGAAAGATGTCCGAAACGAAATTTCGGACACAACAAGGTCGGACACTCCGACAAACCAGATCCGGGACCCATAACGAAGGATCCGAAAGATCCGGGACATTACACCTGAAGGCTGAGGTTGCCCGAAGGGGGAGTTGCTGCTGTTGCCGCTGTTGGAGTGCACCTGTCGTTGCTGACGAGTTACAGAGAACCCGTGGGGAGGGATGCGTTGGCTTCTTCCTTATTGGGTGCGACGGTGTCGATCCTATCTTCTCTTTCCGTTCTCCTTCTTCCTTCTACGTCCACAAGAGGTAGGTGATCTCTCTGACAGCTAAACTCATTAACAAAGATAATCCATACTCCTATGCTCATAACAGCATGCTTATATTTCACGTTCGAGTTCATAGTCTCCGATTTCTGGCAGGTGTTCTCAATGTCTCAAGTTAAACTCTTTAATAAATAGAATCTTAGGAGTTCTCTGCATATTCCATGATTCTCTAGATATTTCTGTAGGTGATTTCCCGTGCTTAGCATGTTCATATTTTATAGTTTTATATTGTTCAGCTTTACGTAAAAGATTAACTCATGATTTAAATTTTTATAAGCATGAATCCTTATATCTAAAAATTCAGAATAAATATATTTTTGAGATCCTCACATTTTTCTCTTAATTTTCATGTATTTAGATCCAAGAAAAGATTAGTATTTAAAAAGGGTCCGGTGCGTGAGATTAAAAGCCGTATTATCTTTGAGAATTTTTATCTTTTAAATCAGAAGGAATAAAATTATGATATTTTTTGAATAAAGTCTTTAGATTTTTCTCTTATTTTTAATATATTTTATTTCACTAAATTATTACTAAATACAAAGTGACATTCTTCATTCAAAATGAATTACGTCAAAACAAATGTTTTGACGTCGAACCCATGTAAATTTTTTTCCATTGACCCCCGTGAAGCGCCAATAATCTTTCTACCCTTTTGGAATTAGTTTTGGCTCTTCCTTTGTTAAACCTACACTATTTATATGAATTTGAATTTTAAATAAAATGCAATTCTTTTAACAAACCAATTGCATGGTCTTTAAGAAAGTATCCTCTCTCAAGCCTAAACAAGTTATTAAAGCATGATTAAAAAGCAATCACCATGATTATTATGTAGGTGATCTCTCTCTCAAAAAGAGACCTAAATACGTTAACGATGCATGCATTTCCCTGACTTTTGCGCCAAAGGAATCCCTAAAATACACATGCATGCATTATGTAGGTGGTCATTGTTCGCGTGCTTGTATCGCATGAAAATAAATTAGCGACCTATACATGGTCGTAGTTTCATTGAATGGCGGCAGAGTCCCTCACGTTAATTCATTTGGGCGCCTTCAACCCTGTAGCCAATAGTTTAGTTAATTAATAAATGCACTATCTTTAAACTTAAATAACTATGGAACCCTATATCCTAAAATCATGATGTTTATATTTATAGAATCCCCGTAATATTCTTTATTTTTCTATACCCTTTGTTCCTGAAAATTTTTGAAATCTGAAAATGACACTATTCATGGCCCAGGTGAACAGTAACCCGTATTACATACTACACCTGAATAAACAGACGTCAAAAGGAAACTGAAACTTTCACTTGGTCGCCCTTTGAGCAAATTTACCTAGAAACGAATGTCTGAAAAAATATATATATGTAACAAAGGAATGAGCGCCCTTAATAGGGACACCAATTTATAAAATGTCTTGGTCCTAGACGCTCATTTAATGAACGCCCAAACAAGGATGCTATTTCCTGCGACTGTTTTCTTTGCCTGTTTTGATCCAATACCATTGGATCCCCTGGCACCACTGTCTCATATCCGAGATATGGTCCCGATTTTATTTTCTCGCTTATACACTCAACTCTCGGTGACATACGAGCCCTCCGCGGGACATTCCGTTTCTTCGGACTGGCAAGTTAGTCATTGGGACCTCCGTAAGTCTCCGCTAGCCTTGGATTCCCTCAAGGCAGCTGAGCTGGTTGTACCTTAAAAATCCTGGACTCGATTCGTGTCACTTTGGTTTTCCGTTAGTCTTGACACTCTACTCCTTTTGGAATCTTCTTGTCATCAATTCGAGAACATAACCCTTTGACTCTATAGTTGGCCAAATCTGATTCTGAAACATTAAGGGCTGTGGGTCTGCGACTTTTCAGTGCCAGGTAGGATGGAAGTCCAATTCTGTAAACCATGGTAATTGTAGGTGTGGCATTGCACGAAACTCTGTATATCTGTCATATTCTGTTATTCTGTTATATCTGTTATTCTGCAAACTTTGTTAATTCTATTAATTATGTTATTCTGATATTTTGTTGCTCTATTATTCTGATAATTTAGATATTCTGCTAGATTGTTTAATTCTGCTTATATTTATTAGAATTCTGTTATATTCTGGCCAACTCTGAAGTTATGTTCATCCGAGTAACTGTCCTTGTTATATTCTGATAGCTTGTCCTTGACTCTGCATGGGAATTCATCCCTATTTCTCTTGAGCTCGTAATTGCCTTTGACTTTAATATTCATCTTTCCTGTTAGATTGATCGTCATGATTTTCTAGGCATTGCATCATTACGAATACGTTAATTGGCTAATCACTTATACTCTGCTTGATGAGAGATATAATTCCTACTGAGCGTTTCGCTCACCAGCCTATCTTTAACGTTTTTCAGGTAATGACATTGAAGATAGTCTATCAGATGGGGAAGGGCAAGAGTGTTGAGCATTATGGAAGATTCGAGCTGGTGTCTTTTACTTTCCTTGAGTCTTTTTCCCTTTAATAAAGTATTTGAGTCTTTTCTTTTTCCCATATAAGTGGAGTCCAGTTATGTAATTGACTTTTGATTATCAATAAAGATTATATTTTGTCCATATTGTCTGGCCTTGGAAATTGTATGTCTTATGTATGCTCTGATTATTCACGACTGCATCACTGTCACGTTCCGAACTACACGTTCCGCTGTTATCGGTTCGGGGCGTGACAGTTTGTGGTATCAGAGCCTAGGTATATTAAACCCTAGGTCTTAACTATAGGTCACCATCAATTCTAGGTTCAACCCCATTATTACCTGGTGAGATTGGGTAGAACCTTGGGTTAAGAGCTAAAAAAGAAATTAAAATACTAATAAGATTAGCTTATGAAGATAGCTCAGTAAAATTTCACGAGAATTACTTGATAATCTTACATGAGATTATTTGTGTCTTGTAGAACTAGATAGATAACAATGGCCGCCGAGCGTGCCCAATGGCGTGAGATGTAAAGGACGGTTGAAGGATTGACTCAGGCTCTTCAGCAAGTAGCCGAGGATGGAACTAGATACCCCACTGATATGTTAAGAATGAATTTTGTTGAATTTGGGGACCAAATTCTTTTAAGTAGGGGAGGATGTAGCACCCTGGATTTAACTACAGAAAATGAACTTCCTTAAAATAAATAAAAATCCCTACATACATTCACAAATTTTGCCATAATTAATTATCAAGTAATTGAAAAGAGGCCCAACTCAAATAAAATTTAAATGTTAAAGCCCTCTCACTTGTGAGCCCCATTTGAAAGAAAACCCAATAAATAATAAACTCAACCTCTCACGTTAAGCCCAAAAAAAACACAATATATATATAGAGCCCAACACAGAGAACCTAATGGACTTCCCGAAGGAAACCAAGGCTTTTGGTAGATGGGCCTACGAGGATGCATGTATATAAATAAAAATAATAATAAGTTTTCTTTTTTTTAAACCCTAAACACGTCGATGGTTGCATGGGAGAAATTAGGTTCCTACGAACAAAACTGGGAAGGAGGCTGTGTTTGGGTGGGAATAGGAACTAAAAGGACAGTTGGTAACATGTCTTACGATTCTAACTAAGGGTTCCCGCTAGAACTCGTACACGTAGGATTCATGCACATAGTGAGATTTTTCCCCTATATATATGCCAACCCGATCGTACGCCTGAAGGCTGAGGTTGCCCGAAGGGGGAGGTGCTGCTGTTGCCGCTGTTGGAGTGCACCTGTCATTGCTGACGAGTTACAGAGATCCCGTGGGGAGGGACGCGTTGGCTTCTTCCTTATTGGGTGCGACGGCGTCGATCCTATCTTCTCTTTCCGTTCTCCTTCTTCATTCTACGTCGACAAGAGGTAGGTGATCTCTCTGACAACTAAACTCATTAACAAAGATAATCCATACTCCTATGATCATAACAGCATGCTAATATTTCACGTTCGAGTTCATAGTCTCCGATTTCTGGCAGATGTTCTCAATGTCTCAAGTTAAACTCCTTAATAAATAGAATCTTAGGAGTTCTCTGCATATTCCATGATTCTCTGGATATTTCTGTCGGTGATTTCCCGTGCTTAGCATGTTCATGTTTTATAGTTTTATATTGTTCAGCTTTACGTAAAAGATTAACTCATGATTTAAATTTTTATAAGCATGAATCCTTATATCTAAAAATTCAGAATAAATATATTTTTGAGATCCTCACATTTTTCTCTTAATTTTCATGTATTTAGATCCAAGAAAAGATTAGTATTTAAAAAGGGTCCGGTGCGTGAGATTAAAAGCCATATCATCTTTGAGAATTTTTATCTTTTAAATCGGAAGGAATAAAATTATGATATTTTATGAATAAAGTCTTTAGATTTTTCTCTTATTTTTAATATATTTTATTTCACTAAATTATTACTAAATACAAAGTGACATTGTTCATTCAAAATGAATTACGTCCAATGTTTTGACGTCGAACCCTTGTAAAATTTTTTTCCATTGACCCCCGTGAAGCGCCAATAATCTTTCTACCCTTTTGGAATTAGTTTTGGCTCTTCCTTTGTTAAACCTACACTATTTATATGAATTTGAATTTTAAATAAAACGTAATTCTTTTAACAAACTAATTGCATGGTCTTTAAGAAAGTATCCTCTCTCAAGCCTAAACAAGTTATTAAAGCATGATTAAAAAGCAATCACCATGATTATTATGTAGGTGATCTCTCTCTCAAAAAGAGACCTAAATACGTTAACGATGCATGCATTTCCCTGACTTTTGGCCAAAGGAATCTCTAAAATACACGTGCATGCATTATGTAGGTGGACACTGTTCGCATGCTTGTATCACATGAAAATAAATTAGCGACCTATACATGGTCGTAGTTTCATTGAATGGCGGCAGAGTCCCTCACGTTAATTCATTTGGGAGCCTTTAACCCTGTAGCCAATAGTTTAGTTAATTAATAAATGCACTATCTTTAAACTTAAATAACTATGGAACCATATATCCTAAAACCATGATGTTTATATTTCTAGAATCCCCGTAATATTCTTTATTTTTCTATACCCTTTGTTCCCTGAAAATTTTTGAAATCTGAAAATGACACTATTCATGGCCCAGGTGAACAGTAACCCGTATTACTTACTACACCTAAATAAACAGACGTCAAAAGGAAACTGAAACTTTCACTTGGTCGCCCTTTGAGCAAATTTACCTAGAAACGAATGTCTGAAAAATTATATATCTGTAACAAAGGAATGGGCGCCCTTAATAGGGACACCAATTTATAAAATGTCTTGGGCCTGGACGCTCATTTAATGAACGCCCAAACAAGGATGCTGTTTCCTGCGACTGTTTTCTTTGCCTATTTTGATCCAATACCGTTGGATCCCTTGGCACCACTGTCTCATATCCGAGACATGGTCCCGATTTTATTTTCTCGCTTATACACTCAACTCTCGGTGACATACGAGCCCTCCGTGGGACATTCCGTTCCTTCGGACTGGCAAGTTAGTCATTAGGACCACCGTAAGTCTCCGCTAGCCTTGGATTCCCTCAAGGCAGCTGAGCTGGTTGTACCTTAAAAATCCTGGATCCGATCCGTGTCACTTTGGTTTTCCGTTAGTCTTGACACTCTACTCCTTTTGGAATCTTCTTGTCATCAATTCGAGAACATAACCCTTTGACTCTGTATTTGGCCAAATCTGATTCTCAAACATTAAGGGCTGTGGGTCCGCGACTTTTCAGTGCCAGGTAGGATGGAAGTCCAATTCTGTAAACCATGCTAATTCTGGGTGTGGCATTGCACCAAACTCTGTACATCTGTCATATTCTGTTATTCTATTATATCTGTTATTTTGCAAACTCTGTTAATTCTGTTAATTCTATTATTCTGATATTTTGTTGCTTGATTATTCTGATAATTTAGATATTCTGCTAGATTGTTTAATTCTACTTATATTTATTGGAATTCTGTTATATTCTGGCCAACTCTGAAGTTATGTTCATCCGAGTAACTGTCCTTGTTATATTCTGATAGCTTGTCCTTGACTCTGCATGGGAATTCATCCCTATTTCTCTTGAGCTCGTAACTGTCTTTGACTTTAATATTCATCTTTCCTATTGGATTGATCGTCATGATTTTCTAGTTCCATGCATTGCATCGTCACGAATACGTTAATTGGCTAATCACTTATATTCTGCTTGATGAGAGATGTAATTCCTACTGAGCGTTTCGCTCACCAGCCTATCTTTAACATTTTTCAGGTAATGACATTGAAGATAGTCTATCAGATGGGGAAGGGCAAGAGTGTTGAGCGTTATAGAAGATTCGAGCTAGTGTCTTTTACTTTCCTTGAGTCTTTTTCCCTTTCATAAAGTAATTGAGTCTTTTCTTTTTCCCGTATAAGTGGAGTCTAGTTATGTAATTGACTTTTGATTATCAATAAAGATTATATTTTGTCCATATTGTCTGGCCTTGGAAATTTTATGTCTTATGTATGCTCTGATTATTCACGACCGTATCACTGTCACGTTCCGAACTACATGTTCCGCTGTTATCGGTTCGGGACGTAACATGTGGATGCGGATATGTATACATGGATGATCAAAGCATGTGAATGCTATGCACAAACCCTCATCACATATGAAGACTCAAAGCTCACAAGGTTCTCTCCCCCGTGGATGCTTCCCCGTCCATAAATCACTCTCCCCCTTTGACAACTCACAAAGGCCGCCGCATAAAGGACAGACAAAGGTATTAGCTCATAAAGGACTCACAACAGGACATTTTCTCCCCCTTTGACAGCAGCAAAAAGGAGGGATAAGGCCAGTAGAGAAGGTGACTGATTTCTGTGAGACCAGAGCTGAAAGGAGTTGAGAGCAAGCCATTATATGCAAACTTGAACCAGACCGTGAGCAACATATATGGTTCAAAGCTAATGAAATCCGATATCATCAACAGAGTTCGAAAAGCATCTACATCCATGTTTTAATAGAAATGAACCAAAAGTGTATATCATGGCAGTGTTTAACCGTCTCTTGTCTTATACATCCATATTCAATAACTACACGGGGAATAGCATAAAAACTAGTATTGAGGCTAAACAAGCATGACTAAAGTATGGAATTTTTATGATTTCAGCACTATTTTGCATGATCTTTTGCAGTTTTATGCACAGGACTCATATTTTATGAGCAATCGAGTCTAGTACATGCCTCCTATCCGTAAAAATACACGTTGTTTAGATGACAGTATTCCTATGTATTTGGTAAGATTGACTGTTATGCTTCAGAGTAAACAGAGATAGCAAAGTCACGTCATGACATATCGAATCTCATTTCTTTAATGATAAGATATATTTCTCAGCAATTATGCCAGTGCTCTGCCTAGAGTCCAAAATAATTAAGACAGAGATAACAGGGGCACATCATGACATATCATTTGTCACTTGATTTGATGACATGACATGTTTCTCCGTGCAACAATATCATTGCTCTGTCAAATTGATTTTCAAGAATTCCAGCTCATCAAGATGTTTAAGAACAATACTAAGCCTGAGTGTATCACCAAGATGGTCATGAATTTTGACTTTTTAGATTTTAGGAGAGTCATGCAATGCACAACATGCAATCTCTAGTTAAGATCTATATAAACCATAGAACATAGATGATTTTGAAAGATATATCAGAACTACAAGAAATCATTAAATCTGAACCATTTTCATTGGTGGACAATCATCAGGGCATACAATAGAAAGCTCTTATGCCGTAGTTCTGTCGGTCTCATGATCTCAAATCAGACTGTAAGCCATTGAAGTTCAAATTGCAAGAGATTAAGAAAAGTCACAAGACTCCCCCTAAGGATATACAATGAATGCACTCAAGGAGTTCACTAGAATCTTACAGGGGTTGACCTGATCAAACATGAAGTTGGCAGACATGAAATGCATGACCCAGCACATGGTTGTACATTGATTAAATGGAATAGAATGAAGATGAAACAAATGCATGAATGATGCAAAGAGACAACTCCCCCTTACTATATGGCCTATATGCGACAGTGACGCATGGTACTTGGCGGAGGTGAAATCTCACGCATCTTGAGTGCTTCTAGACAAGCATAGCCTGCCTTTCCATACATCAACATCTAATATACCATGGCCATGCAAGTATGATGCTACACAAACCATGCAATGCATCTTGAACATGAATTCAACTTTATTATGCATTATGACTACATGCAGTGCTACACTATATGCAAAATAACATAATTACATATAAACAATGCATGAAACATCAATCTGCAAAAACACACACTAAATTGAACAAGATCATCATTTCAATTTTTATTGGCCTGAGGTCGGCAAAGACCAAGCTCCCTTCTGAGTGTTGAAAACCTGTCATTACACAAGGGCTTGGTGAAAATATAAGCAATTTGATTTAGAGTATCAACAAAATACAGTTCAAAATTTTTCTTAACGACCTCATCTCTAATGAAGTGATGCCTAATCTCAATATGCTTAGTCCTAGAGTGCTGGACTGGATTTTTTGCAAGGTTGATAGCACTGGTGTTATCACACAGAATCGGGACACAACCAAGATCCACTAAGTAGTCTTGGAGTTGGTGTTTAATCCACAACACTTGGGTGCCACAGCTCCCCGCAGCTACATATTCTGCCTCTACGGTTGAGAGGGCAACCGAGTGTTGTTTCTTGGAGGCCCAAGAAACTAAACACCCAGCCAGCAACTAGCAGTAGTCACTAGTACTTTTATGATCCAGCTTGCATCCATCATAGTCCGCATCAGAATAAGATATAAGAGATAAATCACATGATGACGGATACCACAATCCCAAATCTTGAGTGCCGACAAGATATCTAAGGATACGTTTGACGGCAGTCATGTGGGATTCTCTAGGACTTGCTTGAAATCTAGCACAAAGACATACACTAAACTGGATATCTGGTCGGGATGCAGTCAAATAAAGTAAAGAGCCGATCATACCTCTATAGATCTTTGCATCCACTAATTAGGGTTGATCTTCACTTGGCTTGGGGTTGATCTCCTCATGAAGTAGCTTGAATCACTTGAGGATTTGATGAAGAACTTCTTCTCGAAGTACTGTTCAACGCTACAGTACTCGAACTCCTCTCCCTTGAACACACCCTTGCAGCCTCCTTTGATCTCCCAAAATGATCAACTTGGGTTTCTAACCCTCTTGCATGTGTTTTATAACCTTTGAATGGTCCTTGGATATCCCCCAGACCAGATCCACATTTTGTGGGTGATTGGGTGACTTTAGGATTAAAGAAATCCATGAAGAATGGCCCTTCTCGAAGTGGAAAACAAAGTCAACAATTGATGGCTCGGGGCTGGTGGTCGACCGGAAGGCATGGGGCGGTCGACCGGAATTTTACAGTCGGTTGATTTTTCATCTCTGGCAAAACCGGTCGACCGGACGCCTAGGGGCGGTCGACGGAAACCTGTAAAAACTAGAGTTTTTCGTTTCTGGAAGAACTGGTCGATCGGCCACTACCCACTGGTCGACGGGAAGCTGTAAATTCAGAAGTTCTTCATCCCTAGAAAATCTGGTCGACCGGCCAAGGTGTGTTGGTCGATCGGAAAGACCTATTCCTGCAAAAATGAAGTGTTAGCCCAAAGAAACCTGTCCATAAGTCAAGATATTCATGTCCTTATCAATTCCATGTATTTTTGGGTTTGGTTTATGCATTAGACCATTTGAGCATTTCTAGATTTTGTTAAGGGGGCTCCGCCCCCGGAAATCCCCGCAAGGGGAGCTGCCCCCTTCATCCCCGCGACCTGACCGCGCATGTCGATCCCCGTGCCAGGGCGCAATCATTGAGCTTTCACTTTTGCCATCTCCACTCTATTACTTGGCATATCTGTCATGAAAGAACATCAAGTAGTTTAGTCATATAAGAGTGGTAATACATCAATGACTTATAGTGTTTAGCCATTATCAAAACCAAGAATATCAAATAACTCAAATGACCACAAGATGATGTCAAATGACCCAAGTGACCACAAGATGACTCAAATGACCACAGGGGCACAACAGATGCTCTTAGTAGGAGACCGTTGGCAACTCTAGAAAGTCTCAGGAAAGGTACGACCTATCTTATCGAAGAGTTTTCATGATTGAATCTAGATGTTGATGAAGGAGAAGAAAGAGGTATTGCTGCCAATATCCGATCGCAACCTACATTAATTGAAGACCTAGTCAAGTTGCAAGATAATGACCCCACATTAATGGAGATCAAAGCAAATATTGATCAACGGCCGGAATTTTCCATCTCAACCGAAGGAAGGCTATTATTCAAAGATCGGATCTGTGTGCTGGATCATGTCGACACTAAGAAGCTGATCATGGAAGAAGCTCATAAGTCAAACTATACTATTCACCCTGGTGCTACCAAGATGTATGAAGATTTAAAGAGGAATTTTTGGGGGCCCAACATAAAGAGAGAGATAGCGGATTTTGTATCATGCTGCCTCACTTGTCAGCAAGTTAAGGCGGAACATCTAAAGCCCGCTGGTAAATTACATCTCATAGAGATTCCCGAATGGAAGTGGGAGAGTATAGGGATGGATTTCATCATGGTTTTGCCTAAGACAAGAGGTGGACATGATGGTATATGGGTGATCATTGACCGATTGACTAAATCTGCACACTTTCTACCTATCAAAAGTCGATGGTCTGTGGATATTCTAGTATCCTTATACACGAGGGAAATAGTCAAACTACATGGAGTCCCTGTCACTATTATTTCTGATCAAGTCCCTCTATTCACATCAGAATTCTGGAAGGGTCTACAACATTCATTAGGGACCCGACTCAATATTAGCACCGCTTTTCACCCACAAACAGATGGACAAACTGAAAGGACAAATCAGGTGGTGGAAGACATGCTCAGGGCATGTGTTGCTGATTTTGGTAGGAGTTGGCATGATCATTTATCTCTAGTGGAATTCACCTACAACAATAGCTATCAAGCTAGCATTCAAATGGCACCATTCGAGACATTATATGGAAGAAGCTGCCTCTCACTTATCTGCTAGAATGAAGTTGGGGAAAGACAACTTCAAGGCCCGAAAATCATCAGGGATACTACTGAGAAGGTGAAGCTTATTCAAGAAAGACTCCATATGGCTCAAGATAGGAAAAAATCATATGCTAACAATAGAAGGCGAGATCTGGAATTCCAAGTGGGAGACCATGTGTTTCTTAAGGTTTCTCTAGGTCAAGGTATTTGAAGGTTCGGCATTAAAGGCAAGCTCACTCCAAGATTTATCGGCCCTTTTGAAATTCTTGAAAGGGTTGGCGAGGTTACTTATCGGATTACTTTACCCCCTCAATTAGCTAAAGTCCATGACATATTTCATGTTTCTATGCTCAAGAGGCACGTCTATGACCCTTTCCAGGTTATAACTCATAACGACTTGGTGATTCAAAAGGATATGACGTATGAGCAAAAGCCAATCAGAATAATCGATTGTGAAGTATGTCAGCTTCGGAACAAAACCATTCTCATGGTAAAAGTTCGATGGAATAAGAATACTAACTAAGAGGCGATATGGGAAACCGAAGAAGCTATGCACAAGAGATTCCCGGAACTGTTTGCTTGTAAGTATACTCTCCACAAAAACCCATGCAATGAATTTGAGGACCAAATTCTTCTTAAGTGGGAGAGGGTGTAACGCCTAGGAATTTTCTAAGAATTTTTCAAAATTCAATAGAATTTATTAAACATTCAAAAGGCTTAATGGGCTAATTAAATGAATTAAGGGTTAACTAAAGTAATTTGAAGGCCTTGTATTTACCAAATAAAGAAACCCACTTACATAAGGCCCAACGACAAAATTCCAAGACCTTTAGGCCCAAGCACATTACTAGAAACGTAATTTGGGTAATTTACGGATTTAAAAAGGGATAATAGACCAATTAATGGGATAAATATGAGATAATTAGAAACTCTGAAATTTTTGGATTTAACCGCAAGAACGCGCTCTATCGCGCGACCGTGTTCTCATAGAAGCAGTCGTGGATAGACCGCTATTAAGTTCCGTGAACGGAGGTTGAAGAAGCGTGGAAAAATATGATTTTTCCCATCCCAATCCCTATGATTCGAATCTACCTGACATGGAAACCTAGCCTAGGACTCTTGGGGATCTATCCTACTCTAAATTAGGACTTCTAATCGAGCTAATCCTCAAACCCTAGCTAAACTCGATAAATAGGGTCCAAGATCGATCTACGCTAACCCTTGCTTTGGCTCACGTTGTTTGACAGTAAGGCATGGGTATTTTATGTTGGTCTTTTAGACTTTATTGTTCCCGTTAGTATTATCAAGCCCTTTGAAAAAATTTCATGCTAGGAGGTCAAGCATCTAAAGAGTGAAGAGAATAAGAAGTCGCTGTTTCTACGCAGACTGTGCAGGAACAAACGCATTTGGCTGGTGAAGATTAGGAGTTTAAAGACCCAAATCGAGGTATTTTTAAGTTCATCCTTTAGAGTTTACTGTTCCCATTTGTATCTTATACCTACCCTCCAAATCTTGTGAATTTAGGTCAAGAGGTTAAGGATATAGAAGGGCGAGAAATCGTCGGTTCCACACAGAACGTGCAAGAGCCAGCATCATCTTCCAACCCAAAATTTGAAGTCTAGAGCATTACCAAGAGGTAGGTTATCTCATGGATGGCTAAAATAACATGTTAGAAATAAAGGCCCTCTGGTTTTACAAAATTTCATGATTCCTACACGTCGTATTTCATGTTTTACTATCACTACGTAGTTAGATTATTTCTACATACATGATTCCTACCCTTAATAGAAAAGATGATAACTTTGCCTTAATCCTGGCAAACCATGCACCTCGACGTTCTAAAAATGTTCCCATATGATTAACCTTCGATTATCCATGCTTTTCATGTATTATTTGCCCTCGGATAGGCCATGCATGCATCAATTACCTTCTACCTATTACAGGCAGAAGGCAGTTTCACAGAAACCGCTATTGTCAAGTAGCGGTACTCGACTGACTGTAATTGTCTAGTAGTGATTCCGACTAGACTGCTTTCATATTCCTGTATTCTGCTTCTTGTAAACTCTAAATGGAACGCAGATGAGGCCTATTAAATATATGATAAGCTAAGGTAATTAGGTCTTGTCCCTAGTTATGACTTCATATTCATGATTTTGGTTATGTTGTACATCAACCGTGATAGTTTTCATGCCCTCGTGACTTCATAAGCTTATTTTAATCCTATGCTAATTTCATGCCAAAATCTTATAGTTTTGTATTAAAGTTAAATTCATATGGTTTATGGGACTTGTTTCATTGATGTTTGATCAATGTTTTACACGATTCACGTACTTATCTCTAGTCTTTCTTAAGTACATAGCACGTATTCTAGTACGATGCTATTAGTTACACTTGCACGTGATAGGCACACTCTCTTGGACTTATGATCCTCTCGGCTGGATATTCCTTCCATCAGACTACGTGATCTTATTTCAAGGCCTCCGTAAGTCTCCGCGAGCCTGAGATTCCCACTAGGACGCCGAGCTGGTTGTACCCTAAAAGCCCAATAGACTAGAAAGCACTTATGCTTCTGACGTTTTTTTCTGTACCCTGGCTAGTTGCGGCCATCAGGCGACCGCCACTATCAAGTAGCGGCCTTCCCATGACCGCATTATGCCAAATTACTCTACTGCGTCGACCCTTCTGTTCTAGCGTTGACTCCGTCAAGAAGCGGTTCCTTCTTGACCGCAGTTTGATAATAGCAGTTCTTCCATGACCACGTTTCTTTATCTTGTGCCTTGACCCTAGGTTTGGCCCAAGGGTTGTTTCTACTCTATTCCTAGATAGTCTTATTGATTATCTAGAACCCAATATCTTACACATTAACTTATCAAGGAATTATGAAAAATAATGAATGTACTATTATGCTGTCAGATTCCTTCCGTAGCATGATTTTATCATTAATTCATTCTTGAACTCTCATATTCATAATTGGAGAATTCTTACCTTGATTTTGTTGTCAAGAACTTATTGTTTGAACTTTACTTTACTGGCTGAACTATATCGTTATACTCGTGGAAGTAGCTTGATTTATAACTTGAAGATATAAGAGCGGGCACGGCTAGTGTCCTAGGGCTCGACACTAGCCCCCTCAGCAGATGGCCGAAAATATACTATAAACTATGGGAATGATGAACACTGGCGTCGCATTGCGCCAAGAGTACTTTTTTTATAGATGAGTGAAAACTATGAGGCTCATCATGAAATTATACATTCTTGTTACATGACTTACTTGTGCATAGCCTTTTAAGATTATGAAAAATACATTCTCGTTACATGCTAGTACATTCTCGTTACTTGAAAGGCCACATTACATTCTTCCTTGATCATGCTCTCATTCTATATGAATACTCATATCTCTATGATTTACATCTTGGTACTTGCGTTGTTATCTTGGTTTTATTCGCATGTTTCACCGTATTTATTTTAGGTTGCCTTCTAGAGCTAAAATGTTAATTACTTAAATATTGCCTTCATGTTGATACGAAGATACCTACAGGCAAGTGTGCACATTCCCTACTTTTTCAATATTTTTCAAGAGATTCTAGCGGGGATTCAGACCACTCAAGTGACGAGTCTGAGAGTGATTAAAGATTGAGAGAAGACATAGATATGAGTCCATATGATTAGTCATGAGTGAATTATGTAATTTTCTCTTTTATTGAGTCTAGTAAAATGAGTCAAGTGTCTATGTTACCCATGAATTAGTATTATTCAATAAACTAAAATTTTCAGTATATTACCTTGTGTTCACTCTTATGTGTGTGAATGTTTAGCCCTCTGATTGTCTTGCTTGCGTGAGGCTTACCATGCCGGCTGTTCACGTTCCCGAACTAATTCCGATGCATATCTCGGGGCGTGACATCTGGTATCCATGATCCCTATTTATTTACGTTGTTACGTGGATTTATAGGTTTCTAGTTTACATGAAAATAGTGGCCAGAACAGTGGACGCTGTTTAATTGGCGCCTGTCCAGAAGGGCGCTATTTCTTGAAATAGCGATAGCCTGGTCGACACTAATTAATGAGTGCCTACTACCCCGAACGCTATTTCTTTCAGCATGTTTAATAAATTACGCATGTTCAAAATTAAATAAGTATGAAACCTTAATATGCAAAATCTGTCGGAGTATGATTTTAGGATCCCCATATTTTTCTCTTAATTCTCATGTATTCTAATCTTTAAAAATCTCCATAGACGTTAAAGTGCTACTATTCATGCTATTCTTAAAGAAATGAATAGTGCATAGTATCTAGAAAAGTATCCACCTGATGCCTGATGCCATGTGTACAAAAAAGAAATAGCGTTTGTTTGAGCAGACATGTACTAAAGAATTAGCGCCTCTTCACAGAGACGCTGATTCCTGTTAAATTTATTAAAACTAAAATAACCTGGAGAATCGTGAATTGACGTTCATTACATGGACGCTATTTAAAGATATGGTGTCTCCTTACACGGATGCCAATTATATGTAATTTAATTGAATATTTGAAAATTCTATAATTGGCACCTCTTTAAGGAGATGTGAATTTATAAATCAGCGCCCTCCTACTATGACACCATTTCTTGTCTCACAGTTTTCTTGGGTTTTGACCCATACCGCGGGCCTTTCGGCATTGCTCTCTCATGACCGAGATGGAGTCCCTGTTTCATGCGTTTTCCTGCTATCACCCTAATTCTTGGAGATTGAATGACCCTATGTTGGATATTCCTTTCGCCAGATTGGAAGTTCTTTCTCTAAGGCCTCCGAGAGTCTCCTCTAGCCTTGGAATCCCTCATGGCGGCCGAGCAGGTTGTACCCTAAAAACCTGGAAACCATGTCTTGTCATGTCACTCTGAAGAAACATGACGCCCTAGCCTTCATAGAGTGCTGTTTTGATGTTCTGTGAGAGTCCTAACACTGTCTGGAATTAGCGTCCAGTACAGTTGACGCTATATAGGAATTAGCATCCGTCACAGGTGACACGATTTATTTCATGCCTGTACTGTTCATGGAATTGGCGACCACTACAGTGGACGCGTATTCTTTAATTGGCGGTGGCCGGAGTGGACGCCAATTGTCCCAGATTCATGAGCGTCTGGTTTTCACATGAGATTTATCACCATGTCATCTTTACACAAGGTTCTATCCTTGAACTCTCTATTCCGTGAATCTACCTTAATGTTCCTACAAATGGCTTATTCCTTTGGAACTCTATTGGCTATAAACTATAGTGGATGTCTAGATATTTACATGACTCAATGTCTGGCGTTAATGGGGCCCGGCCTGGTCCTAGGAGGAGCACCCAAAAGTACTTGTGCCAACGAGAGCTATATTGGCCACGGTGTGGCATTGCGCCGAAGTGCAGGACTTCCTAGATTAATCTATGGCATTCCACATCTCGTAATTGACTTGACATGTCATGATGTGACTTGTGTGGCCTGGAATGGGTATTTACTTGCTGTATTAAATAGCCAAATCTCATGATATGACTTGATATTACAAACTTGATATCCGTGTTAACTTGACATGATTCGTCTTGAAATCTTGCTTGTTCATCCTTATTATTTCTTGTTATTCTACTCTCGATATTATCTTGAGTTCACTCACGCGTAGCCATAATGCATTTTCATCTAACATGTATTCTACCTAAAGCAAGCTTGTTCTTGATATGTAATCCCTACTGAGCGTTCGCTCACCTAGTGTTTCCCTTAGTTTTTCAGGTAATTCTGAAGACGAGGCTCAATCCGATGGGGATGGTCAAGAGTGATGAGTGTAGAGCCATCCTGGATATCTACATGAGTTATCAAGTTGAGTCTTCTTATTTTCTTGAGTCAGTTGTTGTACTTTTCTTTCAGTGAGTCTAGTCATCCCTTTCAGGATTATGTAATGGAATAATTCGAAGTTATTAATAAAATGGACTTGGTGATTTCTATTTTTGTGCACTATGTCTTTTGTGTTGAATTACCTCGTACTTTGATTTACATGAATGATATAAACTCGTTGCGCAATCCCAGGTTCCTTCCGCACTCGGGGCGTGACATTTTTTATGGTATCAAAGCCTAGGTTTTCAAATTTCCTAGGTTACCAAAGTCCAAGGATATGTTTCATTCCTTTTACCCAATGAGGTGGGTAGAGCCATGGGTTAAGTCAATATAGGAAAATGAAACCTATAGTTAATCACATATTAATTTAATTATTTAAAATTCTTGTAGGATCATGGCCATTGAGAGAGCCCAGTGGCACGACATGCAATGGACTGTTCAAGGTCTCACCCAGGCACTACAACAAGTAGCGTATGGTTGTATAAATCATGGAGCGGGAGATCTCCACATGAGTTTCATAAATATGAACCCACCAAAGTTTGTCGACTCGTTCGATCCCGACGACTCTGAGAATTGGATGGAGGAGATTGAGCGCATATTCCGTGTAATGCAATGCACGTATGAGGAGAAGGTTATGTTGGAAACTTTCCAACTGGAGCGGGATGCTCGATTCTGGTGGGAGTATGTGGAAGCAACCCTGCCGCATGAACACATCACATGGGGCGAATTCGTGGAGCATTTTAATAACAAGTATTTTTTTGATCGGATTCAGGAGAAGGTGGTCGCGGAATTTGCCGCGTTAAAGCAAAGAAACTTGTCGGTGGCCGAGTATGAGGCCCAATTCTCTAGATTGTCCCATTATGCACCACATCTAGTGCATACGGACAAAATGAAGGCCCGTAGGTTCTTAAACGGGCTTAGACCCCAATACATTACACAGCTGGCGCCGATGGACATACAAGTCTATTCAGAGATGGTGAGAAGTGATATAGATCTAGAGGGGGGTGAATAGATCTTCCCCTAACTTGATACCAAACTTTAGCAACAAATGCGGAATTGAAAATTGCTTAATAAGAACATCCAATTTAGATACAGAATCACAAGAGCAAGAGATTAATAGTAGTATGTAACTTTCATAATGAGCACAGAGTTATGGGATCTATCAATAAAGAGAATAAGTGAATTCAATTAGACAAGTGAATCATAATAGCAGTAGAACTAAATTCCAGATAGATGAGATGTGAAGAGGTACTTGGTAGAGGTTGAATTCAATGTGTCTCCTCACACAAGATAAACCACTTTTCAGATAAGCCTAACTTATCCTTCGAGCAGTACCTTTTAATATACCTTCTTCACTCTCTTGAATACTCAATATGTCAACCAAAAGAGGCAAGATAATAGCAAGATGTATATATGCAGCAATCACAAACACACAACAGGTCTAGCAATTAATTCAGACAGTCAATGATATAGAGCGTAGCCAACACAATTAGACAAACCATGGAGATAGGAAATTTTAAGGTGGTTCAATCTCTTCTATAGATCTACGCCCACCCCACACTTAAACCAAGTGTGACTTCACTGCTGATTCATAGCTTCCAATCTGCTGATCCACAGCTTCGAGGAAAACTTCCTAACATACGCTGAGCCTTACAGCTTAAGCTATCAGAGGAATCCTCCTCTACCGCTGGGGATTACAGCTTGCCCAATCCGCTGACACACAGCTTGTAAAACAAGATTTCAAAGTAGAAATTGAAAAGTAGAAAAGCAAAAACAAAAACTATAGCTCTCACAAAGAGCAGATCGGCTCTGGTACTGAACCAAGAAGCCTGAAACAACAACTTGCAGAAATTCAGACTCACACCCTTCTAACAATGCACTGCTCTTCTCTCAAAGCTCCTCTTCTTCTCTTCTCAAATTCTCTCTCTGGGTTCTTCTCAGGTCGCTCTCTCTTTTTGCTCTTGTTCTTTTGTTCTTGATATTTCTCCCTTTCTCTATGTGTGTCTTCTGAGATTGAGCGATCTGCCCCCTTTTATAGGGCAGCAGATGATGGGCGCGTGGAAACCATGTTTCCTGCCCAAGAGTTCATTCAGATCTGAGTTGAGATGGCCACGTGGCAGCATCTTGGTTTGGTTGCTTTCCACGTGTCAAAAATAGTGTTTCACCTTTTGCCTTGGAGCACGTGCCTTTTATCCTAGTACTTAAGTTGCTCTTGACTTAGAGTTCGCAGGTAGTTGGGACACGCGTCAGGTGTTTGATCATGAGTCTTACCTGTCATTGTAACGAACAAAGGTATCAGTCACGTATTTTGGACTTATACAACTCACATGTGTATGTGTATAGGCACAGATGTAGGGATAAAGAACTAGCACAGACTATATCATGCAGCTAGCTATGACTTCTTCATGATGCTATGACTCAAAGTATGCTGCTGATGCAGACCTGATATACAAATGCAGCGACCTTAGTGTGCTGATGGGATGACTAGCACTGACTTGACTGTATAGTTAATAGTGACTAGCACCTACCTGACTTACGGAGATGGTGACTAGCACCGACCTCACTTGCAAGAATCAACACAACTAGCATCGACCTCAAGTATACATGAGATGCTACTAGCATCGACCTAAAGTGTGCGTGAGGCACTACTTGCACCGACCTTACTTAGTATAAGACACTGCTAACATCGACCTGACTCTAATGAGAATGCAACTAGCATCGACCTTGTGCAGACTAACTAATGCTGGCACCGACCTTATGACAATGCACAACAGGCTAGCACCGACCTCATGAGCATATGCACGGACCTTAGTTAACCATGTCTGATGCATGCACCGACCTGATGAGAACTTGACACCGACCTCAATGAAGAACTTCTGAAACATGCATCGACCTTAAGAACAGAAATGCTCATGTATGCAAACTATTTGATGAAATGACTAAGTGAATCTGTGTATGCATTGACCTGACTATTAAGTCAATAGTGACTAGCACCGAGCTGAGATGGTCACACTGACCACATGCACGGACCTATGCAGTGCTAGCCCGACCTTAGCTAAATAGAGTATGAAGGTGCAAAGGTGTTTTATTTAAAGATCTGTCATATAAAAAAATTCATCAAAATACACAATATTACCATGGTCAAGATGAAGTTACCAAAGTCAACTCTACAGTCAACCAAGTCAACTCTACTGTTGCCAATCATTCAAAACACAATCAACATACAGCAGTCTCCACACTGCTGATCAACTCCAGAGGAGACCCAACAAGAAGAGCACAGTTACTAGAAGATGCCACAGAATTGTCTGATCGAATCCGTGGGCGAGATAAGAAGGAGCATGTTGCTAGTTCGGGATCCTTTAAGGCCTCATCCCCAAAGAAGAGGTTTAATGATGGAGGAGACCACTCTAAAGATAAGAAGATTAAGAAGAACAACAAGCCTTTTCCATCACCACTGCACCATCTAAAGAAGTTTGTAAGCATTGTGATAAGGCCAGACACAAGGCCGAGGAGTGCTGGAGAAGGTTAGGAGCTTGTCTCCGTTGTGGGAGCCGCAATCACCGGATTCCCGATAGTCCTCTACTAAATGAGCAAGCTAGCAACAACAAGTGCCCGGTTAAGAAGCAAGGCCATTTGCAAGCACTGCAGGAGACGGAACCAAGTGAAGGAGGAATCGTGGAAGGTACACTGACTATTTGTTCCAAGACTGCACGTGTCTTGTATGATACCGGTGCCACTCATTCGTTTATTTCAAAAATATTTGTTGCTTCATTATCTTTGAAACCTGCTTGACTGATAATGAAGTTTTAATTAAAAGCTAAAATTTACCTGCTAATCTAATATGCCTAGATATGGATGGGTATGATGTCATACTAGGTGCTGATTGGCTATCTACTTACAAGGCAGTTATAGATTGCTGAAAGGCCTGGTAGAGTAACTTTTAGTGATCAACCGAAGCTTGTCTACACTAGTCCTCGGAGTCGTAACAAGTCATCCCTTATTTCAGCTCTTCGAGCTAGTAAACTTATAAGGAAAGGTTGCATGGCTTTCCTTGCCCTTGTGACTGTAACAGAGGTCAAGGAGCTCAAGCTAGAAGATATCCGAGTGGTTAGGGAATTCCCCGATGTGTTTCTAGAGGATTTGCCCGGTTTACCCCCGGAGAGGGAAGTGTCATTCACAATTGACCTTGTCCCTGCTGCTAGCCCTGTTCAAAGGCACCTTATAGAATATCCCCTGCTGAACTAAAGGAGCTAAAGGAACAATTGATGGAGTTCTTGAAGAAATGATTTAGTAGGCCGAGTACTTCCACGTAAGGAGCGGCCATCTTGTTTGTTAAGAAGAAGGATGGATCTATGAGGCTGTGCATAGATTATCGGCAGTTGAACCAACTCACTATCAAAAATAAGTACCCGCTACTGAGGATCGATGAATTATTTGATCAAATTTCAGGAGCTCAATATTTCTCAAAGATCGATCTTAGGTCTGGATACCATCAATTGAGGATTAAAGAAGAGGATATCTTTAAAATGGCATTCAGGAGCAGGTATGGGCATTATAAATTTATTGTTATGCCTTTTGGACAAACAAATGCCCCTACAGCCTTTATGCAGTTGATGAATAGCATATTCAGGCCTCATCTGGATCAATTTATCGTGGTATCCATTGATGATATCTTGATATACTCCAAGTCTGAGGAAGAGCATGAAGAGCACTTGAGGATTTCACTACAATTATTAAGGGACAATCAACTATATGCCAAATTTAGAAAATGTGATGTCTGGCTTAAGGAAGTATCCTTCTTGGGGCTTATAATTTTGAAGAAAGGGATTTCGGTTGATCCGTTAAAGGTCGATGCAATAAAGAGCTGGGAAAGACCTGTCAATGCTACTGAGATCTGTAGTTTTCTGGGTCTGGCTGGTTACTACCGACGATTCATTAAGGACTTCTCAAAAATTACTGTTCCACTTACAAGATTGACAAGGAAGGAGAATCTATATGAATGGACTGAAGATTGTGAAGAGATCTTTCAAACTTTAAAGAACTGCTTGACCACTGCCCCGGTATTATCATTACCTATTGAAGGAGAAAAGTTTAAGATATATACCGATGCATATGGTGTCGGTCTAGGATGTGTCTTAATGCAACAAGAGAAGGTAATTGCATATTCCTCCTGGCAACTTAAGAAGCATAAGGAAAACTACCCGGTACATGACCTAGAACTGGCCACGGTGGTGTTTGCCCTGAAGATCTAGAGGCACTATCTTTATGGAGAGCAATTAATTATGTATTCCGATCATAAAAGCTTGATGTATTTATTCTCTCAAAAGGAGTTGAACATGAGACAAAGGCGCTGGCTTGAATAGCTCAAGGACTTCGACTTCTCTATACAATATCATCCTGGAAAGGGTAATCCCGTAGCTGATGCCCTTAGTTAAAAGCTGAGAGCACTATTAGCCAGTTGCATGTTTCAAGAATGGAAGATGCTAGAGCAATTCTCTAAATTGAATAAGAATATAGATGAGGAGAAAGGATGTGTCACTCTATCCCACATGAGTTTATATCCTAACTTGCTTTCCAAAATCAAGGAGCTGCAAGATGATGACCCAGTGCTAGTAGAGATTAAAGGCAGGATGGATCATCAACCCAACTTCAAGCTAGCCTCTTATGGAAGACTGCTATTTCATGAAAGGACTTGTGTACTGGATTGTCTAGAATTGAAGAACAAGATTCTAGAAGAAGCTCACCGATCAAGATATACTATTCACCCTGGTGCTACCAAGATGTATCAAGACTTGAAAAGGAACTTTTGGTTGCCCAATATGAAAAGGGAGGTAGCAGAGTTCGTTTCTCGCTGCCTTACTTGTCAAAAGATAAAGGCGGAACATCAAAAGCCCGTTGGTTAGTTACATCCCTTGGAGATCCCTAAATGGAAGTGGGAGAATATAGAGATAGACTTTGTCAGGGGTTTGCCTAAAACAAAGGGCGGACATGATGGGATATGGGTAATTATTGATCAGTTGACTAAGTCTGCACATTTTCTGCCCATCAAGAGTAAATGGTCGGTTGATGTGCTAGCAGCTTTGTATATCAAAGAGATCGTCAGAATGCATGGAGTTCTTGTCTCAATAGTGTCTGAACGAGACCCACACTTTACATCTCACTTCTGGAAGGGTCTACAATATTCCATGGGGACGAGATTGAATTTCAGCATTGCATTTCATCCCCCAAATGGATGGTCAGACGGAAAGGACAAACCAGGTAGTGGAAGACATGCTCAGAGCTTGTTGTTGGGTCCCGTAGTACAAGAACACGGATCTAGAGGGGGGGGTGAATAGATCCTTCTACTAAAAACTATGTCCAATTAAAAACACAAACTAGCGCACAACGGAATTAACAAGATTGATAAGATAGAGGAATTTAATGCTACACAAGTTAACTAGATTCTCTCACTCTCTCCGTTCACACTTGATCGCACAAATAAGTATAACAAGCTAACCATACAATCACACAATTCAAACCACAGGAGACGAGGATTTTTAAGGTGGTTCGGGACCACGACGGGCTCCCTACGTCCACCCCTCACCAAACCGGTAAGGCTTTCTCAACACGCTGCAAATACAGCAAACATGGGGATTTCTCCCCACACACATGGGATAAAAACCCCAACACAAACACGCTACAAAAGTAGCACACACACACGGGGATTTCTTCCCACACGCACAAGGCAAAAACCCCAACACACACACGGATATGCTCCGCACCAAACGACGCACAAGCGTCAACTCAAACCACTCGGAGAAATCATTCTCCGAACCCACACACATAACATCATTTATAGGTTTGTAACAAGCTAACAAATGAATGCTCTAAGCCCAAAATATGTGCTAAAGACTAAACCAAGAAAGATTCAATAAGCACAAGGGTCCCCCTTCAATTGAATCTCTGGCTCTTCTTGGTTTGATGTCGGATGGTGGCGATTTCGGCGTCCTCGCGTTCCTCTCTTCGATATGCTTCTTTTCTTCTTCTACCACGATCTCCAAATCTCCATGGAAGTAGATGAAAACCACCTGGTAAGAGCTCCACCACGTTTTTCCCCCTCTTCTTCACCATGATCCACTTTATATGGGAGGGTTTAAAAGTCATCATTTAACCTGTAAAAACATGATAAACCAAGAGGTTAGATGATAATCAAAACACATGAACCAAGCATTAACTCTTTGAACTAGTTCACATAAAAATACATCATTGAACTAACTCAACCAAGTATTTGGCTTCTCAAATCAATCAACAAAAATACACTCCACCAAATGACAAGGTTTTGTTATGATAAACATGGATCTCTCAATCACTAAATATAATGACATGGGAGGTCAACCATTCAATCACAAGGCAACCAAATCTTCAACAACAAAATACTTCATCACATAAGTGTTAACAATTATGCCAAATGTAAAGCATGCATAATATCATGAAACCACATTCATTCAAATGGCATTCTTGTTGATTAAAAACTAACATTTATGAATCATTATCTCATGAGGAGCATTGATATAAATTTCCCAAATTAAATTACCATGAGTCCAAGATATGAGCAAGCATCATTGAAATCACATCCAACAAATTTCAAGTTATAGGGTTGAGGATATTTCAAGCCCAAAAATCTTATGAGGAAAACGCATGAAAATGCCCAACCAAGACTTTGAAAAGCTATTTGATGAAATGCATGAAATGTAGAAGAGTCAACGCAATGTAATGAGTGAGTCAACTCCCTTTTTCAATAAAATCTTCATTGATGCACTCCTTTGAGTTCCAAACATGAATCATGAATTTTTATCCTACAAATCAAAATATTCAAGTCATGAGATCCTTAAATACAAATCATTCATATGACTTTCAAATATGAACAGAGTTAACTCCCTTTTAGAAGAAGTGCTTCATTGATGGACTCCTTTAGATTCCAAGTATGAGCCATGAATTTGTGTTCCTACGAACCAACATAAATATAACATTAGTTCCTTAAACACCAAGAGTTCACATGACTTTCAAGAGTGATCATTGACTCCATCTTTCAACTCATCAAATCAAGATATAAAACATGTTGCTCAATGAAATACATACACACACAAACACAATCGTTTTGATATCATTGAAACCAAACACGAATTAGGAGATGCAACAATCTCCCCCTTTTTGATGATGACAAAATGATGTGTGTGATAATACAGATTTTGCAATACATATTTTGCAAAACATTTGCAAATATTGAGCATACACCAAACATTTAAGCATACACCAATTCTCCCATTCTCCCCAAGACAACATCATTCATAAAGCATTGAGCACACACCAAATATTCTCCCCCTTTTCGTCATCTACAAAAAGACAGGGGGTTATGTGACATGAAATGAACATGTTAGGTCAAAGGATATGATTCCAATTCGAATGCCAATTGATGCTAAGTAGGGGGTCAATGATATGATACCAAATGTTGATCAAGATAGAGGCACAAACATATGCAATTTCAATTTTCGAAGAGAGATCCTCGAAGATATGATACCATTTATTGGTTGAACTCATTTTGGCATTTATGCAACATGAAATGTTCAAAATATGCATTTCAAAATGAACTATGCCAATTGTTGAAAAGTATAGATTTGTTCAAGATGATATCATGAGTGAACTAGATGCATGCTGAAAATGTCAAATATGCAAAGATGCACACGATGAGCGTCATCTTCCAAATGCAATGAATATGCACTATGTGAATGCTAATCATGCAAGATATGAAGCTATACACATGATGGCCTCTATCCTTCAAAAGTAAGGTCTATGCTCAGAATTAGACTCAAGGAGAATGCATGAGCATGCAAACACACAAACACAATCGTCATGCACACATATAGTACATATAGTAACTCCCCCTATATGAGGCACGGGTTAACAAAAGAGCATGTGATTCAAATTCAAGAATGTAAGGCATGAAGCATAACGAAGAGATTTGTGCATACACAACTAGGAGTACAACATAAACCATGAATGTAGGCAAATTCATAAAATACATACATCACAAAAATGCCCATGTGAAATGTGAAGAAATGACTAATGAGCTTCAAAATATATGGATTTGTAGATTTTCTGAAGAACACTAGAAGTTAATCTCCTCTCTATACTTTCACTTTGGATTCTCGACTATCGGTAGCTTCGCACAACCCCTATTTTGTTTATTTTAATAGACTTCACCTTTCGGCGCGAGTTTCCTCATATGTCTCAATGGGGATTCTCGGCTATTTGGATTCGTCACACATATGGATTGTTGTTTCTCCTTTCGACACGAGTTTCCTTCTTTGTTTCAGGGGGGATTCCCGATTACTCGGATCCACATACCACTTATTGAATTTTTGTGGGGTAGGCAACTTTTTCCTCACGATTACTCTTTAATGTCCATGTAGAGATTCAAGTTCCATTTAAAGAGGAATTTCTTAAATCCTTATGCATTAAAGTCATTAAATTCATTGTGTGCAAGAGTGTGAGGGTAAAATTTTATTTTACATGTATAAAATGAATTCGACAAGACATGGGTATGACTCCCCCTAAATGTATGAATGGTCGGAGTCAAATCTTCCCCCTTAATATATGACATGTATCACATATGAATAAAGTCACTGCATTGCTGTTTAGCAAGGAGGTAAGGCCTTAGAATGATCAAGAAATAGTTTCATAGTGTAAATACTTACAAGCATGCAAGGATTCATGAAACATTCATGCAAGCATTCATGAGTCAAGATAGACGATTATCATGAAATATATGCATGAATATGCAATATGCATCTTTTTTGTCATTTTGTATGCATAGTATGTGAATGATATGTAAAGATGCCAATGCGATGCAGAATGTCAGATTTTTATTTAAAGGTTCTAAATGCATTACAAAATTCAATCTGGGTGCAAGATGCAAGTTTTCAATTTTTTATATGAATGATCTAAATGCACGTTATGAAGTTTCTAATGTATGTAAAGCATGAGAATGTAATGCATGATGTAGTTTTTTTTTTATTTTAGAACATCATGACAGATTGCACAAGGAGACATACATATTCAAATGATGAGCAACAAGGGTACACAAATGATCAAAATCAAGCAGTGCACCTAAATTATTTTCAGAAATGTTCAAAAATAGATTTTCAATAATATTTCAAAATCTTAGAGTATCATCTACAAACCAAACATATTTTACAGGTTCCGGTACGAGGTGGAGGTGAAGGTTCGAAAACCCAACTCACACATAGTGAGAGCTTCTAGGTGGACATAATCCACCCTTCTACTACACACCATTTGATATACTAGATACTCAATTACACTCAGATGCTCATGCATTTCAGATTGAAAAGTATTCAGTAGGTAAAGGCATCATGCTTATACCTCAAAAATTTTAAATTCATTCAATCAATGAGACATGTTCATCATAGCAGAGTACATGAATAACAGATCAAGTTCAGAATCAATATCTGTCAAATGAATAATTCTGCATTATAGAAATTTTACCTTCTTGAAGTAAGAATAAATTTTAGAATCAATTTGAACGCACATGGTATTTCATAATTTTAAGACAAATTGATTTCCTTCAAAAGACATGTTTCCACATTTTAATACCAATTGTTGCATATGATTGAAGAATTTCATAGTTCAAAAATTTTACCTTTTTGAAACAAGAGAATTTTTCAGATTCAGTTTATAAGAGATTGCAGTTCAAAGGTAAATTTAATTCATTCAAAGCAAATGATTCCTCATGAGCCAAACTATTCAATTTTAGAATTTTGGTACAAGACGGAGAGCATTGGTCCTGAGATCACCTCACCATAGTGATGGCTTCCTAATGGGCTTAACCTGTCATTTCACACATCACCATTTGATATACCAAATATTCATTCAATAAGGAGATGTATGGCTTGTAAAGAATTTAGAGCATAACATGAGAACATACCAAAATCTCATTCAGAAATATCAAAACCATCAAGTTTGACAATGAAGGAGCAAAGTTGGGGTTTTACCATATGAGTGTGCCTTGTTCCATTTTACTGGAACCCCTTTTATTCTTTATTTACCTCAAGGCACAGCTTCATCACAACTGACTCATTTGTCAGATTTTGACACCCAAGCCTTCTTGGGTCTTTGGATGTTAGAAACATATCTTCCAAAAGTTTTCTGTGACATTTTCATTACCACCTTATCATCACTTTCCATGATCCTACAGTTCTCAATAACATGTCCATGGTTTCCACAATAAAAGCTTTGAGGAGAAGCAGTTTTACCAAAAGGCTTCCTTTTAGGAGTAAAGGAATTTTCAAATCCATTCCAACTTCTATTTTCAAAAGGTCTAGATTTAATAAAATTAGACCTAGCATGCATTCTAGAAGCATGAAAATTTTTTGTTTTCAAAAACCAACACTCTTTCATAATATACCCGTACTTGCCACAATGAAAACAACATGGAGATTCGATTCTATGGAATGACCTTCCATTATTTGCATGAGTGTTCGTGAATGAATTTTTCTTATGGGATGCAAACCTTTTAGCATGAGAAGCATGTTCATTTCTGAATTTTCTTTGAAAGTTAAACTTAGCATTCATGACACGATAATCATCATTTTGTTTCGCAAAGCAATCATCCATGACATGGCCAAGTTTGTGACAATAAAAGCATGATACATTTTTCTTTCTTTTGAAGGAAGATTTATCTTTGCATGCATTTTGATCATCCATTTTCAAGACAACACAATCACTCATTTCATGACCAAACATGCCACAATAGAAGCATTCAACATTCAACTTTGATTTTTGAGATCTATTTGACATGGAAGACTTTTTGTTGAGATTTTCTTTTTATCAAAACCATTTTAAGAGATTTTTACTTGAGCAACGGGAGGAGGTGTTTTGGAGGTGCTAGGAATGTCGGAGGCATGAACAAAAGATATTTTGATTTTTTATTCAAAAGATTTTTTGTTGACCGGGATGTAACCAAAACCCTCTTTTTAAAAGTTCACTTTAACACCTAGCAATGTGTCTAAGCTCTCCTTCCCTTTGACAAATCTAGACAAATCAAGCTTCAAGTTGTTGATCTCTTTTTCACATGCAAGGATTTTATCGTCAAGCAAACAATTCTTTGATGTGAGTTTTTCATTTTCTTGCATGAGGTTTTTATTTTCCATATTTGTGCAGTGAAGTTTTTCAGCAAGCTTTTCAAGAACCTTTTCAGTTTCAACATGCTTTGAGATCTTAACAAGTAACTGTTCATTCTCATGTTTCAACAATGGGATTTTTTTTTCAAACTTATCAAAGCATCTCAATCTTCCCTCTAGCAAGGAATTCTGAATTAACATAGTACCATTTTTCTTTTTAAGAACTTTATTTTCACCCGTGATGCTCTTGTTATCAACTTCAGAATCAAGTAATTTCTCAAACAACTTATCATCATCAGACAAAGAAGTTAACTTGTTTCTAAGATATTTTTCTATTTCTTCAAGTAATAAAATCTTAGACAACAAGTGTTTGTTTTGATCAAGCAAATCACGAGAATCATTATCAATTTCAAGAGTAGTATTAGATTTTTTAAACATCTCAAGCTCTTCATTCATACAAGACATCTCATCTGAAAATAATTCAACTTTGGATTCTAGAAGTTCTTTTTCATATTCTAGGTTTGTAGATCTATCTAAAAATCCACACTTAAGAATATAAAAAGCAATAATAGATATGATGAAAGCAATAAAAATAGCACGAGGTGCTAAAAGGAGGTGTTTGTGATCGCCAGAGACACGAGGCCTCAAAATATAACAATAAAAATCATGGAGGGATCGCGAAAAATACCTTGAATGCGGGGATTGTGAGTGTTCCTTTCTCTTCAAATCGGCCGGCCGACGAAGAGAGTTCTTCTTTCTTGATTACCCTTGCAAAACAAAGACGAACACCAATAAAAGAAATTGAATTAGAACATGGTGAGTGTAGCATCAATTCTTAATAGAAATATGAGCATGATAAATTGATTATGAACACACCTTAAGGGTGGTTGCCCTTAAACCCCTATGCAAAAGGGTGGGAATATGAATGATAAATGCAAAATATAATAAGGGGAAAGAGTGCAAGAGTGCACTAAAGGGGAGATACTCAACGTGGTTGAGAATAATGAAAAAAAAAAAACAATCAATAGGAGATGGGCATGCATGCACGAAAACAAAGCAATGAACAAAAGAAATAAAGGTAAAGAGGAGGAGCCTGTGCGTTGGCTCTGATGCTCAAGGGGGAGGAAGCTTCAAATAGGATGAAGATGGATTCGTGCAGCTTCTCCTGAGCTAACCGCAGCAGCAGCACCTGTGAAGAAGAAAATAGAAGAAAAAGAAGAGAGGAGGGGAAGAAGAAAACAGAAGAAAAAAAACAGAAGAAGAAGACAGCAGAAGAAGAATAAGAAAAACGAAAAAAAAGAAAAAAAAACCGAAGCAGAAGAATAACGTCGGGAGGAAGAAGAAAAGGAAGAATCCAACCTTAACAATAGAGCTAATAGCTCTATTAAATAGGATTTGGAGGAGATAAACATGGGTAAGAGTCCAAAGAGGGAAGGATAAGAATGGGCAAGAGCCCCATTCAAAGCAGGTGTCTAACGAAGCAAGGACTCTCTGGGGAAAGGGCTGCGAAGCCGGAAGAAGAAACACGCCTTAGGTCAGGGCGTTAATTTAAGAATTGACGACCTACCCTAGGGCGTTTCTCAAAAACACGCCCTGCACAAGGGCGTTTCTCAAGACCAAATTTTTAGAAATGAAAACTCCCCATATTTGAAACATGAAAAACACGCCTCAATCAAAGCCGCGTTTCAAAAACACGCCCCTGGGAAGGGCGTTAATTTCAAGAGCTCAAATGGGGAAGTCGGTCAAACCAAAAGAATTGACGCCCTCCAGTGTGGTCGTCCTTTCTTAAGAAACGCCCTAGTACAAGTCGTGTTTTAATAAAAACACGCCCTTACCCAGGTCGTGTATTTAGAAAATTCATAAAATAGATAAAATGGGGATAAATAGATAAAATGGAAAAGACACGCCCCAGTCAAGGTCGTGTTTCAAAAACACGCCCCTATCAAAGGCGTTAATTCAGAAAATAGAGATAAATACCCAAAAAATCTAAAAAAGATAGGAAAAAGGAGATAAATGAGGAAAAATAGGAAAAATTCAAGAAAAGTGAGAAAACCACTCAAATAAGCTGATTCGAGGGTCAAATGGGGCATCGCAGAGCGATATGCAATGTACTCAAAATAATGTCAATTTTGGCGTGTCTACAGCTGCCCCGCCTTGGCGTCTGCTTTGCAAGGGAGCGTAGCAAACTGAAAAGTAGATGCCAAGGTGTGATGAGACACGCAATCAACATCACTTGATGAGAATGAAATCAAAAGCACGAGATGAAGCAATCTCGGGAAATTCACTGAAATCAACAATGTTTGGATAAAAGGGGAGATGTGCACGCGGTGCACGAAGAAGATAAAATAAAATGATCAACTTCCAGCGCGGTGGAAGTACCCCAGGTCACAAACCTGTAGATTTCACCATCGGGGAGCGGTTACCAGCCAGTGGACGTGCTGCAGCCAAGGTGGATCAAAGGAAAGGAGATTAAAAAAATAAGATGATAAAAATCCAAACAAGGAGCTCTCGAGAAAAGACCCAAAACAGCGACAAAACGAACTGAGGACTCAATTCGGCAATGAAAATCTCATATCGGGAAAGATTAAGATCAATTCAACTCTCAACATCAGCTTATCAGAATGATTTTTCAACAATTGTTTCAAAGTCCTACATGAATGCATGCTGGGCTAAAGGAAAAATTAAATCAAATAAAAATATAATATAATCAAGGATAATATTGTTAAACTGCCCAGACTGGGTCAAGAAACCAACTCTGCGAGTTGATACTAAGCCGAAGCTCGTTTATCCACGCACCAACTCGTAAAAAGGGAACCATCGTCCCCAGTCTTGGATGGCTCAACGGCCTATCCGTGTGACTAAAACTCCTCTGGAATCATCATTGTTTTTGATGAAGGGGAACTCAAATCCCAGATTTACCAAAGCCACAAGGTCCTTGATATAATCTAGTAACATATGTAACATATAGTAAAATGCATACAGGAGATGGTGATAGCGATAAGCATGGGGAACTGAGAAATGAGCTGCAAGCACCGTGGGACTTGAATGATGCCCAGTCGGTGGGACCAAGAGCTTCTTATCCTACGCTCAAAAATTCATTAGCCAAGATATAAAAGATAACAAACAATGAAGAAGGCATTTAAGCATAGCAATCATCAAAGCATCAATCAAAGCACCAATAACATGTATACGGCATGAATAGCACAAGTTAAATCATGGTATTGCAAATCATTTTGTTGTTTGTCATGAGGATGACAATTTGGCTAATCAAAATTTGGAGGTGAATGATCAAGATCTGATATAATGCCCATCGACGGAGTGATCAGATGAAATTAGCAGGAGTTAATTTAAAAAGATTTGGAGATGAATAATCATGAGATAATCAGGAGATATAATAGGGAGATGACAATCAAAATGCCCCTGGGTGGCATGTCATGAGAATATTGGGAAGAATCAATAGATTGATAGCAATAAGTAGAGAGAGGACCCATCCCGTGCTTTTGGTCTCTGCAAAGCTGTTCCTGCAAAACACCATCAGAAAATACAATGCAAAATTTTTTTGGAGTTTTGAAATATGCAAATTTTTATGAGTTTTCAAAATTTTTCAAATGTTTATGAATTTTGTACTTTTGGAAAGATATTCAAATTTTTATGGATTTTGGCTTAGACATCGCAAATGCAGCATCAAAGGGTGTTTATTGAACCACTGACTAGGGGTCCTCGTTCCTTCCCTTTTCATTAAGATCTGTCCAAAGCCGGGCGTGCATGGAAAGTGGCGTCCTTTAACCGACCGCCATTGATCAATGGTGCCCCTACCAAAGCCATACCCGAGAAACATTCGGTCTTGAAGGGAGAAGAGAAGAAAATTTGGAGATAAGCTTTATGCAAGATGGGAGATATCGGAACTTGAATTCCTTCCAAGGTATTAACCCTCAAAGAGGCGATCTGTTGCGCTGGGGCTTTATGCCTTTGATTTTTAGACCCTCGACATGCATACGACCAGGGTTTTCCCTGCGGGGACTTTGCCACTCTTGTCATGCCATGATTCATAATTCAATTATCGAAAGTTCGACTTAATTCTTAATTGCCCTTTGTGGCGAGATGTATCATGAAATTCATATTGATTTTGGGTCAAGACTGCCTCTATTTGAGACTCCTCTCGTATTGGGATTTACCAAAGTTGGTTATCTCATCTGTCAACCTCTTGCCCCTGCATGCGGCTGAGTAAAGAAGAGAAAAGACTTTCAGGAATACTCATGGCATGGCCAAAGTAGCAACGGTGTCTAACCAAAGAGCCGGCTAAGGACGCCGTGAAGTGTGTGAAATGCCCAGCTAAGGGTTGCCCTTAACAAGCGGGGAGAGAATGTTTGAATTCCCAGTGCGGGTTCTTATTAACCAAAGGTGCTGCATAGCAAGCCTAAAGACTCTTTTGAGGAGATTAAATTAAACAAAAGCTTAAGATAAAGGTTTTAAAACACCACTCTTAATCTTGTTAAGAAGCACTTGATTTTGAAAATCATGCGTGAAGTAATGAGAAAATGATATCATTAAAAATGCATACTTACGCCAATATGTTACCTTGCGACCTTTGTAGAAGCAGCTGCCGCGAGAAGCGATCTT
Source organism: Amorphophallus konjac (assembly GCA_022559845.1). Lineage (NCBI taxonomy): Eukaryota > Viridiplantae > Streptophyta > Magnoliopsida > Alismatales > Araceae > Amorphophallus > Amorphophallus konjac. The sequence continues at coordinate 127,967,539 of CM040117.1, read as the reverse complement.
GATCATCGTGAGATTTGTCCTCTTTGGCAGTCAAAAGAATTGGAAGCAAAGGATTTGAAAGTGGCTTACCAAGAGGGAGTGGTGCCAAGACCAGACTCAGACGAATAAGGAGAAAAAGGAAGAGAGGCGAGGGCTAGAACTCCCTTGCTAAGGTGCGGAGACCCTGATCACATGGAACAGTCTATAGAAGAAGCGGAAAATCAAGAAGAGGGGTGAGGACTAAAGCCTCGGAAGCAATGGGAGAATGGGCAGATGCCCAAGGCAGTGGAAGTGGAAGAAGTTGGGTCGGACCCAGGATCATGAGGAATTAGAAAAAGAAATTGATAGATGGAAAGAGGCGGATCCGGAGGGTCCGGAAGCAGAGGAGGAAAATCATGAGAGGAGAAATCCGAAGGCTCTGGTGGGACATTGAAAGAAGGGACGCGATGCCCTGGGGAAAGATAGGGAAAAAGATGATGGAAGAGGTGACGGAGAAGGAAGAAGAGAATAAAAGATATGAAGTCCCGGAGGAGCAAGAAGATAAATCGAAAGAAATATGGAAGTTTTGGAGGTTCCGGAGGAATGAAATCAGGAGGGTCGCGATGCCCTGGGAGATGATAGAGAGAATAAGATGGAGAATCCAGAGGTTCCGGAGGAATGAAATCAGGAGGGAGAAGATGGAAAGGGGCGCGATGCCCTGAAAGGACAAGGGAAGAATCCGGAGGTTCCGGAGGGATGAAATCAGTAAGGAGAAGATGGAAAGGGGTATCGTGCCCGAGAGAAAGGTCCGGAGGTTCCGGAGAAATAGAATCAGAAAGGGTGAGATGCTCAAAGAGGAGGGATAAAATTCCTGGTGGTTCCAGGGAAATAGCAGGAAGGGGGACGCGATGCCCCAAGGGGAGTGGATAAAAGGATGAATATGGATAAGATGGGAAATGCTGAATATCCGGCGGTGCCGGAAGGCGGGGAAGATACGGGTTTGGAAACCCGGGAAGCAGGAGGTGCAAATGCATGCAATGGGATGGATGCGATGAATGCTTGAAATGCGTGAATGCAAGGAGATGCAAAGAAGATGAATAATGTGAAGGGTGAAAGGATGAGATCTTCCTTTTTACCCTTCGAATGGCCCATGAAGAAAAGGTGATAGAAATAGATGTGGATGAAGTTGAATGAACAAGAGTGGGAGAAATAGGGGACGGCCCCTTAAGATAATTGCCCCTCCACGGCAGTGAACATGTATGACCAATTGGCCCAATAAACGAAGCTTCAATAAATGACAACCCCCTTGGAAAGCGAAAATCAATAAGGTGAGGGAGTCGTAGAGTTGGAACATGAAGCATCGAGTTGCCCATTGAATGTGGTGATGAATATGGAATGTTGAATAAAATGGGCATTCGCCCCTTGTAAGGAGTAATGAATTCGGAATTCGAAGGTTTGAACAAAGGGTGCCCTGCCCGGCCTTCAAACGGCGTCAATGCTTGGCATCTATTGAGCAACGGTGATGACTTAGCTTCTCCGACCATGCTTGGCACAATAACCCGGATTGACATCCGGTAAATGAATTCTTGCATCTTGAATGGCACGGTCGTGGCCAAAGTCTTCTTGCCCGCCTTTTGCTTATCCTTGGCGCAATTAGCTGCAGAAGCACGCCCCTTCCGAGTAACAAAGGGAGGTGAGGCGGAGGCGGGAGGCTCCGTGAATGGTGGAGTTATAATGGAAGGTGTTGGCAAATGGGTGAATGGGGGCGGAGATTCAAACACGTCGAGCTTCTCCCCTTGCTCGGAAGTAGTTGGGATTAGCTCGGATGCAAAAAGTGGTGGATCCTGCTCAGGACTAACCATGGGTAAAGGCGTAAGGCTATATGGTGGAGGAATAAGCAAAGTGGGTTTTAAAGGGATAATGGAAGGCCGAGGTGGCGGTAATGGGAGGTTAATTGGGGAAGGTTTAATGGTGGGTTCGATGGAGGCTAATGGTGTGGAGGTAGATGGCTTAAGGAGTGGAGGTGTAATTGGTGGAGGTTTAATGGAAGGTTTAGGGGAGGCCAGTGTTGCGGAGGTTAATGGTGTAACTGGAGGAGGTGTAATGTATGCGGTGTCAAGGATAGGAGGAGACTTACAATGTGGCGGTGTGGGTGATTGGAGTATCGACCCATCATCGTAACACCAGGAGGTCTCATAAATGGGGGTTGGATCGGGGATGGTTTCATCTTGAGCAGGAGGTTCATCAAATGATAGTGGGGGGAGTGGGAAATTAAGGAAACTCGGAAGGGGTGCCTGTGGAGCTTCATCATCATATACCGGCTCGTATTCTTCAATTGCCGGTTCTTGCTCACTTGGAATATCAACGCCGTAGTCGTCCATCCTATCTTTCCATTCTCTCTCCATTTTTGTAATGTCATCCAAAGCCGCATAGAGAGGATTAACCGGAGTAGGAGGAGCGGTGACCCTCTTTAATTGTTCCTCCATCAAAGTAATCTTATCAAGCAGAGATTGTTGGAGGGGTGTGGCTTGAACTACAGAAGGTTGGCAGGGCATTGAAGGAGGAGCCGTATAAAGAGGCCGTGGAGGTGGATTAAAGGGCCGACCCATAGAAGAACCCGGATGGGCCGGATTGCAATGAATAAATGGGCCATGGGGCCATGAGGGAGGAGGAACAGAAGGAGGCGGGTGATGGGCCACCCGAGTAGAACGAACAGGAGGAGATGGGTAATGGGCTACCCGATCAGGATTGGAAGGAGGAGGGGGGTGATGGGCCACCCGTGTAGAATTGGAGGGAGATGGGTGATGGGCCACCCGAATAGAATTGGAAGGAGGTGGGTGATGGGCCACCCGTGTAGAATTGGAAGGAGGGAGAGATGCATGAGATGTACCCTCAACGGCAGCCTTAAGGGCTTGGATCTGTTGAGGGGTAAGATGGTCTAATGCATGCAAGATTTGAGAGACCTTCTCATCATTGGGAGGAGACGGTCCCGTAGGAATAGTGGCTCGAACTTGAGTAGGGGGACCATGAGGATGGACATTGCCCATGGGTCGGGCATGACCATGAGAATAAGGACGTGGTCCCTTGAAAGAATGGTGAGAATGATGATGATTAACATGTTGAAATTGAGGATATGAAGTGCTAGGTTGTGCATCCTCATTAATTGAATTGAACATGTTTCTATCATGGTAAGCCATTATATAATCAAAGTTCTCAATAATTGCAAAGAAGCACACAAGTTGGAATGGTTACCTTGATTTTTATTTGTTTGAACCTTGGTGAATTAAAGATTTTAGCAAAGTTTGGAATGATTCGCACAAGGGGGGAACCTAGTTTCAATATGATTTGAACTTCAATGCCAACTAGGAACACTTTCTCACCGTATAGGCCACTAACTCGGGACTTCAAAGGGTACAACCTGCCCGGCGTCCGTGAGGGAATCCACGGGTGCGGGGACTTATGGAGGCTTGGTTTAGGAATTTCCAATCCAAAGAGACGGAATGCTCAATGGAGGGTCGTTCCTTCACCAAGGGGGTGTGTGGATCCTAATGAAGAGAGAGGAGGTCTCCCAAACCAAATGCAAATGAAGAATGAATGCAACAGGAGAAATCAAGCCAACCACAATAATATGATCAATCAACCAAGATAAGCAGGAAATATCATAAAAAACCACAGCCGGGGGGTTCTGGAAACCCACAGAAAAAACACGCCCTGGAAGGGGGCGCTACTAAACAAAGACACGACGGTGTGACTATCGTGAATAAACGTGAGGGGCCCAAGGGCAGGGTAAAACGCGCCTTAGGGTGAGGCGCTACCAATAAAAGAAACGCCTTGGAGCAGGGCGTTAATTGTCAGGGATGCTCAACCGAATAAGAGACGCCCAGGGGTGTGGGCGTTCAATCATGAAAACGCGCCCTCAGGAGAGGCGCTACCAAATAAAGAAACGCCCTGTGGGAGGGCGTGAATTCAAAGGCAGCTATATAAAGCAAGAAAGCCCGGAAGTAAGCTGGAAAACGCCCTGTCTGAGGGCGTAAAATATGAAGAAGACGCCCTTGGTTAGGGCGTTAAATCAATAAAAACGCCTCTTCCAGAGGCGTGAATTAACTGTCTCCAGGAAACCTTCGCGGCCAGCAATAACAGAGAGAACACTCACAGAGCCAACAACATGCAATCAATAAATATGAATATCAAAAGGGCACGCGAGGGTGCCAAGGGGAAAGGGGTAATAAAGGAAGAACACAAAGTGTCCCACCGTGATCGCCAATTTGTAGATCTATCTAAAAATCCACACTTAAGAATATAAAAAGCAATAATAGATATGATGAAAGCAATAAAAATAGCACGAGGTGCTAAAAGGAGGTGTTTGTGATCGCCAGAGACACGAGGCCTCAAAATATAACAATAAAAATCATGGAGGGATCGCGAAAAATACCTTGAATGAGGGGATTGTGAGTGTTCCTTTCTCTTCAAATCGGCCGGCCGACGAAGAGAGTTCTTCTTTCTTGATTACCCTTGCAAAACAAAGACGAACACCAATAAAAGAAATTGAATTAGAACATGGTGAGTGTAGCATCAATTCTTAATAGAAATATGAGCATGATAAATTGATTATGAACACACCTTAAGGGTGGTTGCCCTTAAACCCCTATGCAAAAGGGTGGGAATATGAATGATGAATGCAAAATATAATAAGGGGAAAGAGTGCAAGAGTGCACTAAAGGGGAGATACTCAACGTGGTTGAGAATAATGAAAAAAAAAACAATCAATAGGAGATGGGCATGCATGCACGAAAACAAAGCAATGAACAAAAGAAATAAAGGTAAAGAGGAGGAGCCTGTGCGTTGGCTCTGATGCTCAAGGGGGAGGAAGCTTCAAATAGGATGAAGATGGATTCGTGCAGCTTCTCCTGAGCTAACCGCAGCAGCAGCACCTGTGAAGAAGAAAACAGAAGAGAAAGAAGAGAGGAGGGGAAGAAGAAAACAGAAGAAAAAAAAAAGAAGAAGAAGACAGCAGAAGAAGAACAAGAAAAACGAAAAAAAAGAAAAAAAAACCGAAGCAGAAGAATAACGTCGGGAGGAAGAAGAAAAGGAAGAATCCAACCTTAACAATAGAGCTAATAGCTCTATTAAATAGGATTTGGAGGAGATAAACATGGGTAAGAGTCCAAAGAGGGAAGGATAAGAATGGGCAAGAGCCCCATTCAAAGCAGGTGTCTAACGAAGCAAGGACTCTCTGGGGAAAGGGCTGCGAAGCCGGAAGAAGAAACACGCCTTAGGTCAGGGCGTTAATTTAAGAATTGACGACCTACCCTAGGGCGTTTCTCAAAAACACGCCCTGCACAAGGGCGTTTCTCAAGACCAAATTTTTAGAAATGAAAACTCCCCATATTTGAAACATGAAAAACACGCCTCAATCAAAGCCGCGTTTCAAAAACACGCCCCTGGGAAGGGCGTTAATTTCAAGAGCTCAAATGGGGAAGTCGGTCAAACCAAAAGAATTGACGCCCTCCAGTGTGGTCGTCCTTTCTTAAGAAACGCCCTAGTACAAGTCGTGTTTTAATAAAAACACGCCCTTACCCAGGTCGTGTATTTAGAAAATTCATAAAATAGATAAAATGGGGATAAATAGATAAAATGGAAAAGACACGCCCCAGTCAAGGTCGTGTTTCAAAAACACGCCCCTATCAAAGGCGTTAATTCAGAAAATAGAGATAAATACCCAAAAAATCTAAAAAAGATAGGAAAAAGGAGATAAATGAGGAAAAATAGGAAAAATTCAAGAAAAGTGAGAAAACCACTCAAATAAGCTGATTCGAGGGTCAAATGGGGCATCGCAGAGCGATATGCAATATACTCAAAATAATGTCAATTTTGGCGTGTCTACAAGGTTCTCAATCTTTGACTCAAAAATTTTGCAATTTTCACAGGAAGGATTATCATGCACATTCTCATTAATCTTCCTTTTCAAGGTTTTATTTTCAGATTTGAGTTTCTTGCATTTATCATACAGCTCAACATATGCCACTTGCCATTCCTCAGTAGAGAGTTCTTCGGATTCAGAATTTACCTCATCATAATTTTCTTCATTGAGTTGATCATCATTGTCGGCCATGAGACAATTTTGTCCTTCCACCTCTTGAGTTTTGATCAACTGATCCATAAGCTCCTTTCCCGTTCTACAAGAAGAAACAAATGGAAAGATATGAGTATCAATGGCACTTTTCAATAAACTTAAGATAATGACATTTTTATGGTTCTTCAATTTATCTTGACTAGACCACTTGGTTTCATCTAGAGACAATATGTGAGGACCATCATAGATCAACTTCCAAAGATTAGGATTAACGGAATTGATCAGTCCACACATTTTACCTAACCATGAAGTAAAATCAGAACCATTAAAAATAGTAAGGCAATTCATCGTCATATGCTCAATAGAAAATTTCATGATTGTAGAATGCACTATGATCACTCTATAGATCGTGAGATCTAGGGACAGCAGAGCCTCGCTCTGATACCAATTGTTGGGTCCCGTAGTACAGGAACACGGATCTAGAGGGGGGGTGAATATATCCTTCTACTAAAAACTATTTCCAATTAAAAACATAAACTAGCGCACAACGGAATTCACAAGATTGATAAGATAGAGGAATTTAATGCTACACAAGTTAACTAGATTCTCTCACTCTCTCCGTTCACACTTGATCGCACAAATAAGTTTAACAAGCTAACCATACAATCACACAATTTAAACCACAAGAGACGAGGATTTTTAAGGTGGTTCGGGACCACGACGGGCTCCCTATGTCCACCCCTCACCAAACCGGTAAGGCTTTCTCCTCACGCTGCAAATAAAGTAAACACGGGGATTTCTCCCCACACACACGGGATAAAAACCCCAACACAAACACGCTACAAAAGTAGCACATACACACGGGGATTTCTCCCCACACGCACGAGGCAAAAACCCCAACACACACACGGATATGCTCCGCACCAAACGACGCACAAGCGTCAACTCAAACCACTCGGAGAAATCATTCTCCGAACCCACACACATAACATCATTTATAGGTTTGTAACAAGCTAACAAATGAATGCTCTAAGCCGAAAATATGTGCTAAAGACTAAAACAAGAAAGATTCAACAAGCACAAGGCTCCCCCTTCAATTGAATCTCCGGCTCTGTTTGGTTTGATGGTGGATGATGGCGATTTCGGCGTCCTCGCGTTCCTCTCTTCAATATGCTTCTTTTCTTCTTCTACCACGATCTCCAAATCTCCATGGAAGTAGATGAAAACCACCTTGCAAGAGCTCCACCACGTTTTTCCCCCTCTTCTTCACCATGATCCACTTGATATGGGAGGGTTTAAAAGTCATCCTTTAACCTGTAAAAACATGATAAACCAAGAGGTTAGATGATAATCAAAACTCATGAACCAAGCATTAACTCTTTGAGCTAGTTCACATAAAAATACATCATTGAACTAACTCAACCAAGTATTTGGCTTCTCAAATCAATCAACAAAAATACACTCCACCAAATGACAAGGTTTTGTTATGATAAACATGTATCTCTCAATCACTAAATATAATGACATGGGAGGTCAACCATTCAATCACAAGGCAACCAAATCTTCAACAACAAAATACTTCATCACACAAGTGTTAACAATTATGCCAAATGTAAAGCATGCATAATATCATGAAACCACATTCATTCAAATGGCATTCTTGTCGATTAAAAACTAACATTTATGAATCATTATCTCATGAGGAGCATTGATATAAATTTCCCAAATTAAATTATCATGAGTCCAAGATACGAGCAAGCATCATTGAAATCACATCCATCAAATTTCAAGTTACAGGGTTGAGGATATTTCAAGCCCAAAAATCTTATGAGGAAAACGCATGAAAATGCCCAACCAAGACTTTGAAAAGCTATTTGATGAAATGCATGAAATGTAGAAGAGTCAACGCAATGTAATGAGTGAGTCAACTCCCTTTTTCAATAAAATCTTCATTGATGCACTCCTTTGAGTTCCAAACATGAATCATGAATTTTTATCCTGCAAATCAAAATATTCAAGGCATGAGATCCTTAAATACAAATCATTCATATGACTTTCAAATATGAACAGAGTTAACTCCCTTTTAGAAGAAGTGCTTCATTGATGGACTCCTTTAGATTCCAAGTATGAGCCATGAATGTGTGTTCCTATAAACCAACATAAATATAACATTAGTTCCTTAAACACCAAGGGTTCACATGACTTTCAAGAGTGATCATTGACTCCATCTTTCAACTCATCAAATCAAGATATAAAACATGTTGCTCAATGAAACACATACACACACAAACACAATCGTTTTGATATCATTGAAACAAAACACGAATTAGGAGATGCAACAATCTCCCCCTTTTTGATGATGACAAAATGATGTGTGTGATAATACAGATTTTGCAATACATATTTTGTAAAATATTTGTAAACATTGAGCATACACCAAACATTTGAGCATACACCAATTCTCCCATTCTCCCCAAGACAACATCATTCATAAAGTATTGAGCACACACCAAACATTCTCCCCCTTTTTGTCATCTACAAAAAGATAGGGGATTATGTGACATGAAATGAACATGTTAGGTCAAAGGATATGATTCTAATTTGAATGCCAATTGATGCTAAGTAGGGGGTCAAAGATATGATACCAAATGTTGATCAAGATAGAGGCACAAACATATGCAATTTCAATTCTTGAAGAGAGATCCTCGAAGATATGATACCATTTGTTGGTTGAACTCATTTTGGCATTTATACAACATGAAGTGTTCAGAATATGCATTTCAAAATGAACTATGTCAATTGTTGAAAAGTATAGATTTATTCAAGATGATATCATGAGTGAACTAGATGCATGCTGAAAATGTCAAATATGCAAAGATGCGCACAATGCACTCCTTTGAGTTCTAAACATGAATCATGAATTTTTATCCTGCAAATCAAAATATTCAAGGCATGAGATCCTTAAATACAAATCATTCATATGACTTTCAAATATGAACAGAGTTAACTCCCTTTTAGAAGAAGTGCTTCATTGATGGACTCCTTTTGATTCCAAGTATGAGCCATGAATTTGTGTTCCTACAAACCAACATAAATATAACATTAGTTCCTTAAACACCAAGGGTTCACATGACTTTCAAGAGTGAACATTGACTCCATCTTTCAACTCATCAAATCAAGATATAAAACATGTTGCTCAGTGAAACACATACACACGCAAACACAATCGTTTTGATATCGTTGAACCAAACACGAATTAGGGGATGCAACACTTGTGTTATAGATTTTGGTGGGAGTTGGCATGATCATTTGCCTCTGGTGGAATTTGCCTACAATAATAGCTATCAAGCTAGCATCCAGATGGCACCATTCGAGGCACTATACGGAGGGAGTTACCGCTCACCTATATGTTGGGATGAAGATGGTGAAAAGCAACTTCTAGGCCCGGAGCTAGTAAGGGACACAATAGAGAAGGTACAAATCATCAGAGAAAGACTTCAGATCGCTCAGTCAAGGCAGAAGACCTATGCCGATAATGGATAGAGGGACTTGGAGTTCCAAGTCGGGGATCATGTATTCCTTTAGGTTTCCCCCGGTCGAGGGATTCGAAGATTTGGTGTCAAGGGAAAGCTTACACCAAGGTATATCGGTCCCTTTGAAGTTCTAGAAAGGATTGGTGAGGTTGCCTACTGGATTGCCTTATCACATCAATTGTCAGAAGTCCATAATATATTCCACGTCTCTATGCTGAAGAAATATGTTCATGATCCATTCCACATCATAGAACATGACAACCTGGTGATACAAAAGGATTTCACTTATGAGCAAAAGCCGTTAAGGATCCTCGATCATGAAGTTCGTGTGTTACGGAACAAGACAATTCCTATGGTGAAGATTATATGGAACAAGAACTCGGAACAAGAAGCCACATGGGAAACGGAACAATCTATGCACAAGAGATTCCCGGAACTATTCCAATAGTAGGTAATATGCACCCTCTATCTAGCTATGCGATTGAATTTGGAGACCAAATTCTTTTAAGTGGGAGAAGGTGTAGCACCCCAAATAGAATATAGAAAACATGTAACACAATTAAATAGACAAAAGAGCATAAAGGGATTTCATTAGACATAAAACATTAAAACCTAATAGTCAAAGTCTTGTACTTATAAGAAGCCCAATTAGGAAAATCATGTAAATGGGCCTAACTCACTACTAAGCTAACAACCCACATTTAAAAATAAACCCAAAACCCCTTTCGCATATAAAAGATGGGCCAGAGTTACCTAAACTGATGCGGGACGACTATGGGACTCAACTCGGACTTGTTGCGACCTTGGACTCTAAAGGACGATGAGACTAACACGACGACGCGACCAGCAACGACACTACAATGTGGCACCAAACGAGCTCCAGAAGAGGTGATCATGCCCCAAACAAGAATCGCTAACTCACAGTCATCCCCGATGAGGGAAACGTGATGATCTTGCATGGTTTGGAAACCGGCTTTGAGTTTCGGGTGGTCGGCTCACTCTCGTGCTCAGAACGAGTCACGGGACGGGTCTCGCACTCACAACTCACAGTGGTGATTAATATTTAACTAGATAGCAAGATATCCTACTCACATGCAGCGGCATCTACAATGCATACTAAATAAGCAAATACGACAAAGAGGGTGGCGAATGTACCTCCATGCTCGGGACGTGGGGAAGACTTCCCGGTCGAGATCTAGAACTCCCGATACAGCAAATATTATATTACAGAATTAATTCTACAGCCCACTCCATGCAAGGAGGTAACATGCTACACGTGAGGTCCGGGAGCACCAATCTCAGGTTGGCGGGCAGCAGTCGGTGGTGCTCGGGCGGACGCGGTCGGGCGGTTCAGCTCGGTTCACTCGGGCCCGCAGGACAACACGTGGGACCCGCTACTGGTACGGCGACGTCCGGGGTGGCTCCTGGCTACAGCAACTGGCGGGGGCATTCCCGGAGTGTCCCGAGTCGATCCTCGGGAGTGGTGGCCACCGGAGTGGATGCGGGCGATTTCTTGGGATTTGTTTCCCAAGCTTGTCCCGTAGCTCAGCTTCTGGCCAGATCTGCGCGCTATGACGAGATCAGCTGGTACACCCAACTCCAACGTCGAATCGAGACATAAAGGGTACCGTTGGAAAGAGGATGCAAAATTCTACGACATACTGGAATTACAGATTTATCCAACGGCTGGAATGAAAATGGGAGCGACTGCAATTTGACTGAACACACTATCCCGAAATACAGAACATGCTGGATAGAACATGAACTCCCTGATCAAGGGCTTTGACCGAGGAACAAACGAACAAATTAGGACCTGACATTTTTATTGTGGGTATAGGGGAGGGTGACGGTGACGCACATAGTTTTTTTATAATTTTTTGACAACATTTGAGGGTGGAGAAAAATCGGATGTCAAGATCTATCTTGCAAATCTGCACACAGGCAGACTTTGAGAAGAAAGAACATGTGGCTGGGAAAGAGGACAAATAGTCTCTGATAGACCTAAAAATTAAACCGCGAATGGAATATGATGGGGGAAACCTACCCTCAAAGTTTCGTTACGATCCAATGGTCGGATCTCTCGTACCAGCCCTTTCACCGAGTTGTTGTCCTGTAACTCTGAATTTCGGGGCAGCAGGATGGTTCCGACTTGTGGTGGGTCAACGGCGGCACGAACGGCGGCGGCGGCGGCGGTGAACGATCACAACAGATAGAGGAAGAAGGGAAGAGGAAGAAATTTGAGGGAGATAGAGGATTTAGGCTCAGATCTGAAGTGGATTGGAGGAGGAAGAGGGAAGAACACCAAGAACAAGGAGAGAGAGGAGGGGTGTGCCCAAATGGTTTTTTCACATAATAATCTTCATTTTTTTCCTCCAAATACAATATAAGACTATATATATTCAAACCCTAGACCTAGGACAAATGACCACTAATACCTTTGGTCAAAGGGGCAAAAAGGGGAAGGGAGACTTAACAAATATTAAACAAGTCCCATATGGGACAAAGAAGGGGGCGCCCTCCCCTTAAGTCAACCTTGGCAACTCATGGTCCCCTTGACCAAGGGCCATCATATTGGGCCGTCTTAGAATGGAGGCCCACTAGGGAGGGGAGGCCCAATTGGGCTCTTAAAAGTCTTGAGGCCCATTTGGAAAATTGGGCCCCTTACATGAGTTTTAGCCCATTTTACATTCTTGACCCATAATAAAGCTAAAAATACAAATACACACCAATACACTCAAATTAAATACAGAAAAATATCAAAACTCTGATGGAGGCTTTATACTATCACCCAACCACAAGGATGTCGGCGTGCTACGCATCTGGTACCGACAGCTAGCTCTGGTGTCCCTACCATAAACGTAGAAAGGCCTAATACTAATAACCATAATTTCAAACCCACTAGGGTGTTCGAACGTATGAGCTTGGCCATGCATGGGAGATTTAGGGTTTTAATCTAACAAAGAAAATGGCTGAAGTTTTGGAAATAGGATTAACATGGGGAAGTTTAAATCGAATAGGAAGTCATACACGTAGTAGGACTCGTAGAAACCAAAGACCTTATAAATAGAGCCCCTGTGATCGGCAGAAGCACATTGATGCTGCTGCTGTTTGTGAGTTCCTTGCCGTGGGGTCGACGCTGCGAATGTCTTCCTCTGCTTCCCCGTTCGTCTGCTTCCTTTTCTGTTCGAGTAAACAGGAAGGAGCCCGTGTCTTCTTCTTCCTCTGGGTCATCAACCTTCTATTGCTTCTTCTTGCGTCGTGTTACTGCTGCCGCGGTTGTTGCTGTGGACGAGAAGAAGAGAGCATCTACTTCCCTATTCCTCTGCTTCCTCTGCATCCATCATCTCGATCCTCTATTCAACCCATGTCACGCCCCGAGCGCGGAAGATACCCGGAGACGCGTGACGAGTTTATATCAATCATGTCAATCAGAGTGGTCGTGTATTGACACAAAGACAGAGATGCGTAAAATAGCAAGATAACCCAATCCTTTATTTCATAATGGATAGACTATTACAAATCCAATACTCTGTTTAATAAAAAGAAAAGTACATAGTTGACTCAAGAAAATAGGAAAAAAACTAGATGACACTTGGACAAGCTCTAGCTCTTTCACTCTTGACCTTCCCCATCCGATTGACTTCCATCGTCGTCAGACTTACCTGAAAAGTAAAAAGGGACAAACGGAATGAGCGAACGCTCAGTAGGAAATTATATCTCAAGTACTAGCAAGGGGTTTAAGTGATTACATTTTTCATGAATGCAATAAAGCTATGCATGCTCGCATAAAACGACAAGATAGAGAGAATGTAATATCAAGGAAATAAGCTGGACTAATCATGAACTTCCAACAAGATAACAAGTTTATTCAAGATATTCAAGCAAGTACATTTAACAAGTCATATCAAGAATTTTGGCTATCATGTATCAAGCAAGTAAATTACCCTTTTTCGGGCCACGCATTTCATGTCAAGTCAAGTACGATTCAAGTACAAGATTTATGTGGAATGTCCAATCTAGAAAGTAAAGTACTTGGTATAATGCCAGATACCTTATCATTTTAACTCCCATGGGCACAAGTACTTTCGGGTGCTCCTCCCAGGACCAGATCGGGCCCTATATGCGTAGGTATTTATCATGTATTTTGACATCCACTTTTGTTTACATAGCCAATAAAGAATTTCAATAATCAAGCTTGTAGACATGTATGACAACTTTGACAGAATAGAGTCCAAAATATGACAAAGGACATAGATTGGCGATAATAACGGTATAATCACGATTAACGATAAAACTAGGTAGAATTAGGTTCCCTTAACTTGGGTACCATGACAAATCAATATGGACATTCTTTATATAGAATTGAGGTCCACATGAACAGTATATCAAAGGTAAGATACCCTCATTCTTATCATAGAATTGAGGTTTACAAGAATGACATGATATGGCATGATATCATCATCCCATTAAGAATTTCTTATGATATACTCTTTGTATAATCATAAGGGCCGGTATACCATGTTTCTTTAGAGTGACATGGCATCAATAGTGTAATGGGTTTTTAGGGTACAACCAGCTCAGTCGGCCTTGAGGGAATCTAAGGCTACGAGGAGTCTTACGGAGGTCTCTATGACTAACTCGCTAGTCCAAAGGAACGGAATGTCCAATGGAGAGCTTGTATGTCAATGAGAATTGAGTGTGATCGATAAAACAATCGTGAAACGTGGGACTATACTCACGGAATGGAGAATAGTGCCAATATATATTATATAAATAATTGGAACCATCGGTTAACAGAATCAGGATAAAAAAATATCAGTTTACAGAAAATAATGACTTAAGTATAGTCGTTTCTCAAGTAATTAACGCCTAACAGAAGGGCGTTTCCATATGTTTCCATTTTGGCAGAATTTTCAATAATTCAGAAATTTATCTAAAACGCGCCCTGGACAGGGGCGTTTCTTTGCAATGAGACGACTACAGTAGCAGGCGTCTTTTTATTTACAATATTTTACAGAATATATTTATTTTCAGAAATTATCAAAAACGCGCCCTTGGCAGGGGCGTTAATAATTAAATTCTTATTTTTACATGATATATTGTTCGGGATTTTAATAGAAACGCGCCCTAGTAAGGGGCGTTTATTTTCAATTCGCGCCCTGTGATGGGGCGTTAACACATGGAAAACGACCTAGTCTAGGTCGTGAATTCAAGAAATACCAGGAATTTACAGGATCAGCAAGATTTGCACGATAATCAAGGATAACAATCATATAGTCATGACAGGAAAATTGACAGGAATTCAGATGCAGTATATTAGATTTGATGTTTCATGTTTATTGACTTTTAACCGTTAACAATTATTGATTTCATGTAATTTCATGGATAATCAATTCTTAAGATAGGTGATTAACATTTACATGAAATTAACGCCTGTGTACAGGGCGTCAAATATGAAATTGACGACCTGGGTAGGGTCGTGTCTTGTAAATTAGCGCCCTTGACAGGGGCGTCTCTTTCAAAATATTGCAGAAACGTATTAAAACTATAATAAACCAAATGCATGTCATGCTTATATATATG
Organism: Amorphophallus konjac; assembly: GCA_022559845.1. Taxonomy (NCBI): domain Eukaryota; kingdom Viridiplantae; phylum Streptophyta; class Magnoliopsida; order Alismatales; family Araceae; genus Amorphophallus; species Amorphophallus konjac. The sequence goes on along the minus strand of CM040117.1, from coordinate 127,952,392 downwards.
TATATCTTGCATTAATTTTATTTGGGCTACCATAACTTGAGAAAATCCTACCTTGATAGTTTGATCGAGGAGAAGCCTAAAACTCTGAAGCTTCAACTGCAACTCAAGAACAGTAGCAGCAACAGCAAGAAGAAGAACAATCGTTCTTCAGAAATCTTCACTCTACCGTCAACCTGTAGAGGGAAAGAAAGGAAGGAAGATGAAGATACTAATAATCTTCACAGAGATAACCGAAGTTAGGAAAACGATGAAGAACATCACCTTGTTCTTTACGTACGCACTGGATCCCTTCACCTGTATTAGAGGAAAGAAGAGGAAGGACCTATTAGTTCTTCATGAACTACGTTCATAAGAAAAAGAAACAGAAGAAGAAGAACTTGATGTTCTTCACGTACCTTGCAGATTCCGAACGCCAAATAGCGTTGAAGGGTTCGAGCAGTAGATTATTTATAGGGATTTAGGGGGTCCTATTAGGGTTAGAGTTCTAGTGGAAGTAATGTTTCCAATATAGAGTCCTTGCCCTAGTAAACACTTACTAGATTAACATAATCCTTCCCTGGATAAGCTCGGGTGTCGAACGGAACTCGAATGGAATTAACGACTTTTGTCAGGGCGTCGATTCTTGAATTGACGACCTGGTTCAGGTCGTTTATTAAGAAGCGCCTGATATGAAGGCGTTCTTTGCTTTAAAACACGCCCAAGATAGGGGCGTTTCTTGGCCTTACCGTTTTGGTCGCGTGAGAATTGACGACCGCACGTGTGGGCGTCCTTTCTTTAGGCACGCCTTATATAGAGGCGTGTGTTTTAAATTTAATGCCTTATCTAGAGGCGTTTCTAATTTGAATAGCGCCTTTATCCGAGGCGTTATTTTATATTGTTTTATTTATCTATTTATTTGATTTATTTTAAAATCTTTATTATTATTAATATTTTATCAGGGTTGCTACACCCTCCCCCACTTAAAAGAATTTGGTCCCCAAATTCAATTGCATAATATGTATATACGTGGAGAGTGTAGATCAGATACCTCTTAGAATAACTCGGGAAATCGTTTATTCATAGATTCCTCGGTCTCCCATGTTGCTTCATGTTCAGAATTTTTGTTCCATTGCACCTTGAGCATGGGAATAACCTTGTTCCTTAGAGCTCGTATTTCACGATCTAAGATCTTCATAGGCTTCTGTTTATATGTGAGATCTTTCTGGATCACCAGATCTCCATGTTCAATAATATGCGATGGATCGTGCACATACTTCTTCAACATAGATATATGAAATATATTATGTACCTCAGACAATTGAGGAGGCAACGCGATGCGATAAGCAACCTCGCCAACTCTTTCGAGTACCTCAAATGGTCCGATGAATCTTGGCGTAAGCTTGCCCTTAACACCAAATCTTCGTATGCCACGTCCAGGCGATATTTTAAGAAATACATGATCTCCAACCTGGAATTCAGGATCTCTCCTTCTTGTGTCAGCATAAGCCTTTTGCCTTGTCTGAGCAACTTGTAATCTTTCTCTGATTACTTGTATTTTCTCAGTTGTATCCCTTACCATGTCTGGACCTAACAGTTGTTTCTCTCCAACTTCGTTCCAACATAAGGGTGATCAGCAACTCCTTCCATATAAAGCTTCAAAAGGTGCCATTTGGATACTAGCTTGGTAGCTATTATTATATGCAAATTCCACTAGTGGCAAATGTTCATGCCAGCTTCCACCAAAGTCAATGATGCAAGCTCTTAGCATATCCTCAACAACTTGATTAGCTCTCTCGGTCTGACCATCCGTTTGTGGGTGAAAAGTAGTACTAAAGTTGAGCCTTGTTCCCAACGAATGTTGTAATCCCTTCCAAAAATGAGAAGTGAAACGGGGATCTCTATCAGACACGATTGAGACAGGAATTCCATGTAACCTGACTATTTCCTTGATGTATAGTGCAGCTAGTACATCAATTGACCATCGGCTTTTCATTGGTAAGAAATGCGCCGATTTAGTTAATCGGTCAATGATAACCCAGATTCCATCGTGTCCTCCTTTTGATTTAGATAAACCCATGATGAAGTCCATACCAATATCCTCCCACTTCCACTTAGGAATATCTAGAGGATGTAGTTTTCCAGCAGGCTTTTGGTGTTCCGCCTTGACCTGTTGGCATGTGAGACAGCGTGATACATAATCTGCTATTTCTCTTTTCATATTTGGCCACCAAAAGTTTCTCTTCACATCTTGGTACATTTTGGTAGATCCTGGATGAATAGTGTACCTTGATCTGTGAGCTTCATCTAAGATCTTTTTCTTTAATTCTGGATAATCTGGTATACAAGTTCTGTCTTTGAACAATAATCTTCCATCAGAAGTTAATTGGAAATCAGATTGTCCTTCTAATCTGCCTTTGATTTCCACTAATATAGGATCATCATCCTGAAGTGTTTGTATCTCAGATAATAAGTCTGACTGTATGCTTACATGAGATAATGTGACAAATTTGGATTCCGTGTCCAAGCTTATATTGAGCTCGGAGAATTGTTCTAGCAACCTCCATTCTTGTATCATACAATTGGCTATCATTGCTCTCGGCTTTCGACTAAGGGCATCAGCAACATAATTACCCTTTCCGGGATGGTATTGTATATTGAAGTCGAAGTCCTTGAGATATTCTAGCCAGCGCCTTTGTCTCATGTTTAACTCCTTTTGTGAAAATAGATATTTGAGACTTTTGTGATCGGAGTATACAGTAAACTGCACTCCATATAAGTAGTGTCTCCATATCTTTAGGACAAATACCACCGCGGCCAGTTCTAAGTCATGGACGGGGTAATTCTCCTCATGCTTCTTCAGTTGACGTGAAGAGTATGCTATGACCTTTCCTCGTTGCATTAGGACACATCCGAGGCCAATGCCAGAAGCATCTGTGTAGACCTCGAATTTCTCTCCTTCTATTGGTAGAGCTAACACCGGAGCTGTAGTGAGATGATCTTTGAGAGTTTGGAAACTTCTTTCACATTTCTCACTCCATTCATATCGGATCTCCTTACGAGTTAATCTTGTAAGTGGTACAGTGATCTTAGAGAATCTTTGATGAATCGCTGATAATAGCCTGCAAGACCTAAGAAACTTCTGATCTCGCTAGCATTGGTTGGTCTTTCCCAGTTTCTAACAGCCTCTACTTTTGATGGATCAACAGATAAACCGTCCTTTGATATGACATGTCCGAGAAAAGCCACTTCTTCAAGCCAGAACTCGCATTTGCTGAGCTTTGCATATAATTGATTTTCCCTCAATACTTGCAATGCGATCCTTAAATGTTCCTCATGCTCTTCCTTAGTCTTGGAATATATCAATATGTCGTCAATGAAAACCACCACGAATTGATCTAGATAGGGCCTGAATATGCTATTCATTAACTGCATAAAGGCAGCAGGGACATTTGTTAGTCCAAAAGGCATAACAACGAATTCATAATGGCCATACCTGCTTCTGAATGCGGTCTTATGAATGTCATCATCTTTGATCCTTAACTGATGATATCCCGACCTGAGATCAATCTTTGAAAAATATTTGGATCCTGAAATTTGATCAAATAACTCATCGATTCTCGGCAATGGATACTTGTTCTTGATAGTAAGATGATTCAACTATCGATAGTCGATACACAATCTCATGGATCCATCCTTCTTCTTTACAAATAAGACTGGTGCTCCCCACGGGGAAGTACTTGGTCTAATAAACCCTGTTCGAATTAATTCCATCAATTGCTCCTTCAACTCTTTGAGTTCAGCAGGGGACATTCTATAGGGTGCCTTTGAAACAGGACCAGCACCAGGGACTAAGTCAATGGTGAAAGCCACATCCCTTTGAGGGGGTAATCCCGGCAACTCTTACGGAAACACGTCCGGGAATTCTTGTACTACTGGAATGTCTTCTAGCTTAGTGTCCTTTGTTTCTTTAAATGTGACAAATGCAAGGAAAGATGTACATCCTTTCCTGATGAGCTTGCTAGCTTGGAGGGCCGAAATAAGAGGGGAATTGCTCCGACTCTTGGGGCGAGTAAAGACTAACTCTGGAATATCTTTGAAAGTAATTTGGCTATTACGGCAATCAACCGTTGCCTGGTATTTGGATAACCAGTCCGCTCCTAGTATAACATCATACTCCTTTAGATCGAGGCATATGAGATCTATAGGTAAATTCCTACCTTGAACTATTACCTCACAGTTTTGGTAGTGATGAGTAATATCATTTTCACTTCCAAGAGGAGTAGTTAGAACTATTTTTATCCATTCTGGTTCTAACGGTAACGGGTCGGCAAACTTCTTAGAAATAATGGAATGTGATGCACCCGTATCAAATAAGACATAAGCACTTTTGGAACAAACTGTTAATGTACCTTCTACTAGTCCACCTTCTTCTTGCTCGGTCTCCTTTATTGCATGAAGTCGAGCGTTCTTTGTCACCGGGCGTTTACCATCACCGGCTTGGTCATTCATTAATGGACACTCGGGAATCCGATGTTCGCGACTCCCACAACGGAGACAAGCTCCTAATTTCCTCCAGCATTCTTCGGTCTTGTGACCAGCCTTGTCACAATGCTTGCATACTGTATTAGAAGGGGTAGTTGTGATAGAGAAAGGCTTGGTCTTTTTGAACTTATGGTCTTGAGAGGAAGAACCTCCATTATTGGGCCTCTTCTTGAAATTGGGTTTGAAAGAACCCGAACCTGTGACTTGCTCCTTCTTGTCTTTTCCATGGATCCTATCAGATAGTTCCGTGGCATCTTCAAGTAATTGAGCTCGGTGCACTATTTCAGAATAAACTTGGATGTCCATAGGCGCCAGTTGAGTAATATAGTGGGGCCTAAGCCCATTAAGAAATCTACGGGCTTTCATCTTCTCCGTGCTAATAAGATGCTTAGCATATCTAGACAACCTGGAGAACTGAGCTTCATAATCTGCTAATGATAAAGATCGTTGCTTTAATGCAGCGAATTCTGCAGCCTTCTTTTCTTGGACTCGGTCCGAGAAATATTTAGCGTTGAAGTATTCCACAAATTCTTCCCATGTTACTTGAGTAGGATCGATGGTTGCTTCAATAGACTCCCACCAGCATCTAGCATCCTTTTCTAACTGGAAAGTAGCTAGTAAGACTTTGTCCTGATCCGTGCATTGCATGACACGGAATATGCGTTCGGTTTCCCGAACCCAATGCTCGGCATCGTCCGGATCGGTCGATCCTATGAACTTCGGGGGATTCATACTCTTAAATGCTTGGTGTAAGCTTCCAGCTCATGGAGCATCACCCTGTGCTACCTGTTGTAGCACTTGAGTCATCCCTTGGAGGGTACGCTGCATGTTGTGCCATTGAGCACGTTCGGCAGCCATTATCCTATAATTACAATAGCTACATTAGTATCATATCACTGTGATCTTATTAAAAGACTCATTGACTCTTAACCCTTGGTTCTACCCAATCTCACTTGGTTAAACGTTCAACTTATCATTGGACTTGGGTTTTCCCTAGGAATTGAAAACCTTAGGCTCTGATACCACAAAAACTGTCACGCCCCGAGCGCGGAAGATACCCGGAGACGCGTGACGAGTTTATATCAATCATGTCAATCAGAGTGGTCGTGTATTCGACACAAAGACAGAGATGCGCAAAATAGTAAGATAACCCAATCCTTTATTTCATAATGGATAGACTATTACAAATCTAATACTCTGTTTAATAAAAAGAAAAGTACATAGTTGACTCAAGAAAATAGGAAAAAAACTAGATGACACTTGGACAAGCTCTAGCTCTTTCACTCTTGACCTTCCCCATCCGAGTGACTTCCATCGTCGTCGGACTTACCTGAAAAGTAAAAAGGGACAAACGGAATGAGCGAACGCTCAGTAGGAAATTATATCTCAAGTACTAGCAAGGGGTTTAAGTGATTACATTTTTCATGAATGCAATAAAGCTATGCATGCTCGCATAAAACGACAAGATAGAGAGAATGTAATATCAAGGAAATAAGATGGACTAATCATGAACTTTCAACAAGATAACAAGTTTATTCAAGATATTCAAGCAAGTACATTTAACAAGTCATATCAAGAATTTTGGCTATCATGTATCAAGCAAGTAAATTACCCTTTTTCGGGCCACGCATTTCATGTCAAGTCAAGTACGATTCAAGTACAAGATTTATGTGGAATGTCCAATCTAGAAAGTAAAGTACTCGGTATAATGCCAGATACCTTATCATTTTAACTCCCATGGGCACAAGTACTTTCGGGTGCTCCTCACAGGACCAGATCGGGCCCTATATGCGTAGGCATTTATCATGTATTTTGACATCCACTTTTGTTTACATAGCCAATAAAGAATTTCAATAATCAAGCTTGTAGACATGTATGACAACTTTGACAGAATAGAGTCTAAAATATGACAAAGGACATAGATTGGTGATAATAACGGTATAATCACGATTAACGATAAAACTAGGTAGAATTAGGTTCCCTTAACTTGGGTACCATGACAAATCAATATGGATATTCTTTATATAGAATTGAGGTCCACATGAACAGTATATCAAAGGTAAGATACCCTCATTCTTATCATAGAATTGAGGTTTACAAGAATGACATGATATGGCATGATATCATCATCCCATTAAGAATTTCTTATGATATACTCTTTGTATAATCATAAGGACCGGTATACCATGTTTCTTTAGAGTGACATGGCATCAATGGTGTAATGGGTTTTTAGGGTACAACCAGCTCAGTCGGCCTTGAGGGAATCCAAGGCTACGAGGAGTCTTACGGAGGTCTCTATGACTAACTCGCTAGTCCAAAGGAACGGAATGTCCAATGGAGAGCTTGTATGTCAATGAGAATTGAGTGTGATCGATAAAACAATCGTGAAACGTGGGACTATACTCATGGAATGGAGAATAGTGCTGATATATATTATATAAATAATTGGAACCATCGGTTAACAGAATCAGGATAAAAAATATCAATTTACAGAAAATAACGACTTAAGTATAGTCGTTTCTCAAGTAATTAACGCCTAACAGAAGGGCGTTTACATATGTTTCCATTTTGACAGAATTTTCAATAATTCAGAAATTTATCTTAAACGCGCCCTGGACAGGGGCGTTTCTTTGCAATGAGACGACTACAGTAGCAGACGTCTTTTTATTTACAATATTTTACAGAATATATTTATTTTCAGAAATTATCAAAAACGCGCCCTTGGCAGGGGCGTTAATCATTAAATTCTTATTTTTACAGAATATATTGTTCAGGATTTTAACAGAAATGCGCCCTAGTAAGGGGCGTTTATTTTCAATTCACGCCCTATGATGGGGCGTTAACACATGGAAAACGACCTAGTCTAGGTCGTGAATTCAAGAAATACCAGGAATTTACAGGATCAGCGAGATTTGCACGATAATCAAGGATAACAATCATATAGTCATGACAGAAAAATTGGCAGGAATTCAGATGCAGTATATTAGATTTGATGTTTCATGTTTATTGACTTTTAACCGTTAATAATTATTGATTTCATGTAATTTCATGGATAATCAGTTCTTAAGATAGGTGATTAACATTTATATGAAATTAACGCCTGTGTACAGGGCGTCAAATATGAAATTGACGACCTGGGCAGGGTCGTGTCTTGTAAATTAGCGCCCTTGACAGGGGCGTCTCTTTCAAAATATTGCAGAAACGTATTAAAACTATAATAAACCAAATGCATGTCATGCTTATATATATGTATATCTTGCATTAATTTTGTTTGGGCTACCATAACTTGAGAAAATCCTACCTTGATAGTTTGATCGAGGAGAAGCCTAAAACTCTGAAGCTTCAACTGCAACTCAAGAACAGTAGCAGCAACAGCAAGAAGAAGAACAATCGTTCTTCAGAAATCTTCACTCTACCGTCAACCTGTAGGGGGAAAGAAAGGAAGGAAGATGAAGATACTAATAATCTTCACAGAGATAACCGAAGTTAGGAAAATGATGAAGAACATCACCTTGTTCTTTACGTACGCACTGGATCCCTTCACCTGTATTAGAGGAAAGAAGAGGAAGGACCTATTAGTTCTTCATGAACTACGTTCATAAGAAAAAGAAACAGAAGAAGAAGAACTTGATGTTCTTCACGTACCTTGCAGATTCCGAACGCCAAATAGCGTTGTAGGGTTCGAGCAGTAGATTATTTATAGGGATTTAGGGGGTCCTATTAGGGTTAGAGTTCTAGTGGAAGTAATGTTTCCAATATAGAGTCCTTGCCCTAGTAAACACTTACTAGATTAACATAATCCTTCCCTGGATAAGCTCGGGTGTCGAACGGAACTCGAATGGAATTAACGACTTTTGTCAGGGCGTCGATTCTTGAATTGACGACCTGGTTCAGGTCGTTTATTAAGAAGCGCCTGATATGAAGGCGTTCTTTGCTTTAAAACACGCCCAAGATAGGGGCGTTTCTTGGCCTTACCGTTTTGGTCGCGTGAGAATTGACGACTGCACGTGTGGGCGTCCTTTCTTTAGGCACGCCTTATATAGAGGCGTGTGTTTTAAATTTAACGCCTTATCTAGAGGCGTTTCTAATTTGAATAGCGCCTTTATCCGAGGCGTTATTTTATATTGTTTTATTTATCTATTTATTTGATTTATTTTAAAATATTTATTTTTATTAATATTTTATCAGGGTTGCTACAACCCAAGCCGAGGTAGGTTATCTCAATAACTTAAGGCTATGATGATAGCAAAAAGGGTTGCATGCATGTAATTCACGATTAGGTATACTTGATCTCGGTTTCTGGTATCCATGATCCCTGTTTCTTTACGTTGTTATGCGGATTTATAGGTTTCTATTTTACATGAAAATAGCGGCCAGAACAGTGGACGCTGTTTAATTGGCCCTTGTCTTGAAGGGCGCTATTTCTTGAAATAGTGACAGCCTGGTCCACGCTAATTAATGAGCGCCCACTACCCCGGACGCTATTTCTTTTAGCATGTTTAATAAATTACGCATGTTCAAAATTAAATAAGTATGAAACCTGAATCTGCAAAGTCTGTAGGAGCATGATTTTATGATCCCCATATTTTTCTCTTAATTCTCATGTATTCTGATCTTTAAAAATCTCCATAAATGTCAAAGTGCTACTGTTCTTGCTATTCTTAAAGAACTGAATAGTGCTTAGTATCTTGAAACATATCTTCCTGGTGCCTTATGCCATGTATACAAAAAAAATAGCGTCTATCTGAGCAGACGTGTACTAAAGAATTAGCGCCTCTTCACAGAGATGCTGATTCCTGTTAAATTTCTTAAAACTAAAATAACCTGAAAAATCATGAATTGACGTCTGTTACATGGACGCTATTTAAAGATATGGCGCCTCCTTACACGGACACCAATTATAAGTAATTTAATTAAATATTTAAAAATTCTATAATTGGTGCCTCTTTAAAGAGACGCGAATTTATAAATCAGCGCCCTCCTGCTGTGACGCCATTTCTTGTCGCACAGTTTTATTGGGTTTTGACCCATACCGTTGGTCTTTGGCACTGCTATCTCATGACAATTAAATAATTGATTAATAGGTTAAGGCCTTTAATAAATAGGCCCAACTATTAACTAAAAGGTAAAGCCCATTTAAAATAGACCTTAAGACCTAAACCTAAGCCTTTTGGCCCAAGCCCACACCCTAGAGACGTAATAGGGGTTATTTCCCTAATTAAAATAGAAACATAGGGTAACTAGGAGATAATTAGAAGGGAGTCTGAATTAAACTCAAATTTCGGAGAAAGGACCAGGTCATGGTCTGTCGCGCGACCGTGTTCTCAAGATAGCGGTCGTGACGCAACTGCCACCCACTTTCGAAAATGGAAAGAGATAAAGCACGGAAAGATTGGATTTTTATCCACCCAATTGCCATGGTTCGATACGATCTGGCAAGGAGACTTGCCTAGGACTCTTAGGGGATCGACTTGACACCACATAGGACCCCTAATTCAAAGCCAAACCTTAACCTTAGGCCAATCCCTATAAATAGAACCCAGATCTGTTCTACGTGAACCCTAGTTTTGGAGCGCGTGAAGCAGAGGTAAGACGTCATCCTTTCAAGACCTTCCTTTAGAACTTTCCATGCTCTTTAGTATTTTCTAACTTCCTTCCAAATTTCATGCTAGGAGATCAAGCGGTCAAAGAGTTAGAGGGATCGGAAGTTGCTGTTTCTATGTAGGACGCGCAGGAACGGGAGTGTTCTTTCGATGAGAAATTCGAGGTCTTGGGACAATACCAGAGGTAGGTTGTCTCGTGATTGGCTCAAATAGCATGTTAAGAATAAAATCCATCTCCTATCTCTTGATTTCATGCTTGCTACACGGAGTATTTCATATTTTAGTGTGATTGCGCAATAGGGTTTTGAAACTCATGCAGTCCATTTAATCTTAACTATAAGATAGCAACTTTCTTTGATCACTTACCCTTTTCAGGCATGGATCACATGTTAGCATGTTTTTCTCTCAGTTTCATGCTAGTTTGCATCTCTATTTACCAAAGAATGGGCACTGCAAGATGGGATTTGCTTTTTTCTGGGGACAAACAGATAGCGGTCCTATAGAGACGACTACCTCCAAATAGCGGTTCTCGACCACCCACGATCTGTGTTTAGTTAACCCGAAATAGTAACCAGATCATGAGTCTTAATCTTCTTTCTTTACATAATGTCATCTATACTATATTTCAGGGTATTTATGCTTTATGTTGTAGCGTGATTCAATATGCAATATGTTTTCATGTCTCTCATGTGTTACAAGATTATCTTCATATATGCTAATTTCACAAACATAGACCTTATAATATTGTATTTAAAGGATTTACTTTTGATGGAACTTCTACACTTCAGTTTCTGTTTCAGCACGTTTCCTTCTCATCTTCTGTCTTTCTGTGTTACTGGTTTATAGCCCGTACACCGGTACAATACTATCACATGCACATGATAGGAAACTTTCTTAGACATGAGCGCTTTTCCATTAGAAATTCTTTCTGTTGGACTAGGTTCTCTTGTTTCAAGGACTCCGTAAGACTTCGCGAGCCTGGGATTCCCACTACTACGCCGAGCTGATTGTACCATAAAAGCCCAAGTCTAGAAGAGCACCTCGCAATTTCTACACTCTAACCTGATCGCGGCCAAGAAGCGACCGCTACCTACAGATAGTGGCTTGCCAATGACCGCGTTCATGTTTCAATCAGCAGAACTCTATTGAGTCGACCCAGTTCTTTCTTGAGTCGACGCACTGCCTGATAGCGGACTGTACTCAACTGCTACCTCTAGAAAGCGGTCCACTGTCAACCGCATTCTGTCAAACTTTGTCCAACCCGAGGTCTAACTCAAGGGTTGAGTATGTTGTATTCTCTGATGTTCTTTTGTCTATCTGGAACCTAAACTTTATTCATTAAGTCATTAATGAACTAAGAAAATTAATGAATATACCGTTATGCTGCCGAAATACTTCCGTAGTACAATGTACTTTTAATTCGTTCTTTTCCTCTCAATTCTCAATGTTCACTTGCTTTCTTACCTTGCTTACTATCACCTTAAGGAATTGTTGAACTTTACTTTCTTGGCCTACTTTATTGTTATTTGTCGTGGATGTAGCTTGATTTATAACTTGAAGATGCAAGGGAGGGCATGAACGGTGTCCAAGGGCTCCAGTCTAGCCCCCTCAACAGATGGCCGGAAATATACTATTAACCATGGGGTATAATGATTACTGGCATCACATTGCGCTGGGAGTATTTTGTTTATAAATGGGTGAAAACCATGAGGCAATGTTATGAAATTTACATACTTTCTAGTACATTATCGTTACATGACTTTCTAGTGCATAGCCTTTTTAAGGTTATGAAAAGTACATTCTCGTTACATGATAGTACATTCTTGATTGAAAGGGAAAACATATATTCTTGCTAGATCATGATGATATATTCTTGCGAACTATATCGTTCTTTACATTTCCATCTTGTTACTTGTTGTTACTATGGTTTTGTTCGCATATTTTATCGCTTTATCTTAATCTTACCTTCTAGAGCTAAAATGTTAATCATGTAAACTTGCCATCATGTTGACACAAAGATACCTACTGGGTGAGTGCGCTCATACCCTACTTTCTTTGAGTTTTCAAGAAATTCTAGTAGGTCGGAGTCGGACTTTTCAAATGATGATTCCGAGAGCAAATGAAGATTGGAGTGAAGCCTTAGAATATCTTGAGCCCTTTATGTAACATTAGAGTCATGTCAATGTGTTTTCTACTTTCTTGAGTCTAGTGTGTCATATGTCAAGAGTGTCAATGGTCAAGTTGTAACTTTGATTTATTTGATCAATAAAGTTAAGAGTTTTTGTCATATGGCATTTACGTACAATATTTGTGATGTTGTATGTATGGCGCTCTGATTGTCTTGCTAGCATGAGGCATACTTTACCGGTTGTTCATGTTCTCGAATTATTTCAGCTGTATATATCTCGGGGCGTGACATCTCCGATTTGGAAGGATAGCGGCTTAAAGCCCAACAGAATATATAGGTCTATCAAGTCCGTGTGGCCCGTGCCTTCGATAAGCTCGTCAAAGAGTGCGAATTCAAGAAAGGAGACCTAGTCATGTTCAAAAGAAAAGAAGTTATGGCAGCCAATCCCAAAGGAAAATTAAACGAAAACTGGCTAGGACCTTTTGTGGTCCAGAAAGTTTATGAAGGCAGAGCCTATGTCATTGTTGACCACTGAGGGGAAGTTCAATTTCCACCCATCAACGGGAAACACCTGAAGCTATACCACGCACCGCTCCCCCAGCTCAGCGATCAGCTAAAACCAATGCCCCTCAATGAACAAGCTTGTGCTCTAGAGCTCCTGTAAGGAGTCACCATGCACCTATTGTAGATAGAGATTCAGAGGGGGGTGAATGAATCCCCTTTAAAAAGTTTGCGGAATTAAAATCTTCTCTGAAAGATTTGTGCAGAAATAATACTAGATGCCTCAGTTGGACAATTGTTCTATCGAAGATCACACTCAGACAATTAGAGTACTCAGAATGATGTATGCTGACTAGATGCAATTGAAATGAGCCTAAGCATACATCTACTATGAATCAATAACGCAAAGCAAACCACAATGCACTGAGAATTTTTAGATGGTTTGGTTTGCTACCACAGACCTACGTCCATCCCCCACTCAAACCCGAGTGAGGCTTTCTACTTACTAACAGCTTGAACCGCTTAGCATCACAACTTGCTTACACCACTGAGCATCACAGCTTGCTATCCGCTAAGCCTTACAGCTTCGCTATCTGCTGAGCAACATAGCTTACTGTCCAGAAGAACTAATCCTCTGCAACGTTGACACACATCTTGATATACGAACATGAAATAATAAGAAAGAAACAGGAAAACACGAACTGAAAGCAGGAAGGAATATAGCTCTCGCAGGATCAAGTTGGCTTGGATCTGATCCAATGGCCAACGCAATTAGATATTCATGGAACTCTAGCTCCACTTGATCTTCTCTCTCTAGATCTTTCTCTATTTCCCTATTTGTTCTCACGAACTTTTTTTTGCTACCGATACTCTATTTGTGCTTCCTCTCATCTTCACTTTCTTCAGCGAACTCTTTCTCTCACTCTCACTCTAACTCTTGTCTCTTTTCTCTTCTTCTGATCTACCCTTATCTTCTCAGATTGGATGATTCTCTTCTCGCCGTCTCTTCTCTTACGGCTTCCTCTATAGTGGCTCTGGCTCTCCTCTATTTTCTGGCTGGATGAGGAGGATCCCTATTTATAGAACAGGAGTGTCGGAATTCTCTTTGAATAGAGCCTTTTTGATCCTGGTATTTCATTGATCCACGTGGAAGGATGAGAATATTCTTCCAATCATTGAGCCTTGGATCTCGTCCCCAATCATGAGCTTTTTTGGGACCACATGCCATTTTTCCTGCCATTTTGAGATCACATGCCCACTTACTGCTTTCCAGGGTTCTCGTGATAGTGAAGGACTTAACTGGTTCGAACTCCCTTAACGGGTCTGGACTTAAGTTCTGCTGCTATATTAAACTACTGATCTTAATGCTTGAAATCTTCTTGTCTTGAGGAGTTTAGACAAGTCTATTCTCTTTCTCTGTTCTCTTTCTGAGCTTCTGACTATGAGCTTGCTACTGCTGTAAATCTGTCCATGGATAAAGGCTTGTGAATTCTTTAGATCCAGACTTCTGCCAACACCAGGTTCTCTGAGACATTTCATCAAACACTTTCTTCTGCTATAGTGACCTCAGTTCCCAACAGCTGCATCAACCTCGGTGAGCTTCTCAATATCTGCCTCGGATTGATTGAGCTTCACCACAATATGTGCATCAACTTTATTAATTGGAGCTTTGGTCTTCTACTTCGAGCTACCTCATAGGTGCACTGACCTTCATGAGCAAAGAACACTGATGTGCATCGACTTGTGGGTCTTGTAGTGTTGATGTGCATCGACCTTGTCAACACCATACACATCATCTTCATGTCTAGAAAGGGCACATGCACCGACCTTACACACACTCCAAAGCATGTGCACCGACTTGCATGACTTAGAAAGAAATACAAGCATCGACCTTATAACACAGCGCTCAGAGAATGTGCTCAGACCTTGTTTGACTTAATGAACGAATGTGCTCTGACCTTACTTCTCAGTGTATGAATGTGCACAGACCTTATCAGAGATAGCAACTAAATGTGCACAGACCTGCTAAGAGATAATGAACAAATGTGCGTTGACCTTATGTCATGAAATAAAAACATGCACCGATCTTATATGTCATGAAACAAAACGTGCACCGACCTTATATGAGATAAAATAAAACGTGCACCGACCTTTGTTCACCTTAGGTACTCATGTGCACCGGCCTTATGTCCGCACTCACTTGATGTAGTGTCGACCTTTGTCCTGTGCAGACTTGATGTGCACCGACCTTAGCTCTGCGCTGGCTTGATGTGCACCGACCTTATATGACTAAGGTAAATGTGCATCGACCTTAGTTAACTAAAGTTCAAATGTACGTTGACCTTAGTTGCTATCTAACACAGTGTGCACTGACCTTGTAATGATGAATGTATGCATATGCACCGACCTGTGTGAAGGTGCTCCAACCTTCGTGTGAATATGCTCAGACCTTTTACATGCACGTGCTCTGACTAGTGAGAATATGCTCAGACCTTGTTCATGCATATGCTTCGACTTTAAGTGTGCATACGTGTACATATGCATTGATTGTGAAAGATGTTTGTGCACACAACCTATTCGGTGAAATGAATATGCATGCAACCTGTTTGATTAAATGACCAGAGTGTTTAAATGTGCACAGATGTAATATGAAAGTGCTCCGACTTGCATATGCAACGCTATGAGCATGAGATATGAATGTGCACTGATTTCTTCATGACTTTGACCCAACCTTTAGCCTTATTCTCAGAGCCTCCAGCAAACATGCAATGTATCACAACCAAATGCAACAGCAACGGTAATGCATTAATGCTAGGCATCATCAAACCATAAAGTGATACTAATGCAACATCAACACATATGACATCATGCACAGATGAGTCATAGTGTTTGACATCATCAAAACCACAGGGGTACAACAATCTCCCCCTTTTTGATGATGGCAACACTATGAGTCATAAAACATCATGCTAACTCATATAAAACTATTCTCCCCCTTTGACTTCATCAAAAAGGAATTAATAGTTTGATACAAGGCATGCATGATATGGTAGAGTCATGAATTATTCTCTCCCTTTCCAAATGATCTACAACTGACACTTAGAGCAAATCATGTAACCCTACTCCCCCTGAAAATGTGAGATGTATAGAAGTGAGGATAGGAGTATGACAAAAGGCAAACAAGATAATGATCAGCAAAAACCACATGGACATCCAAGAAAGAATATCATTGTGAGCATGGAGAAATCAGACTAATCTCCCCCTTAATACCAGAAAGATGCTGATGAGTCAATCTTCCCCATTTGACAAAATAGAGGAATTGGAGTGGAAAAACATCATCAGGCATATAGAGTTAAGTCCGATATCGATTGTTAAGATCAAAAGATGATATCAACTAAAACATAGGAGTAATCATAGATGAGTTCAGGTCACAATGAATTTCATCAAAAACAGTGAGCAAAAACTGGTAGATGACAAGAGCATGTTGAAGAAGAAATTTCATCAGAAAATGAAGATTGAACATAGAGATTCCAAACGAGCTTCAACCAGAAATGGGTAATGCAAAATGATTTTCAATCAGATATCAATTTCATAAATCTTAGAATCAATATATTTTAGAATCTTCCATTATAAGGGCTTATGAAGGAACTTTATTGAATAACTTGGTTTAAATGTGATGTATTCAGGGTTCATCAATAAAGTACTATACTCATATCTGAAATCAAATTTTAATAAAAATGAACCAAGTCCTCATATTAGCAGTCTTGTTTAACCTTCCATCATCTTACTTACTCAAAGTTCAATGACTTCTTTAGGAGTTACAAGAAGTAGTATTGAGGTTAAGCAAACATGAAACCATTTGAAATTGTCTAGGATTGCAGCAATGTATTTTTTTTTCAATCAATTTTCAGATATTTCATTTGTTCAAGCAGATAATTTTACGAGCAATTTAGTTCAGTACACACCTTATAACTAAAGGATATATGTTGTTTACATGCCAATATCCCTAAGTACTTAGTATGACTAACATTCATTCTTTATAATGAACAGAGTTAAAATTTCACCTCATGACATACCTCAACTTATTTCGTTGATGAGTGAGATATATTTCTCAGTGTGCAAGTCATTGATGTGCCAAATTTATAATCACTTTTAAGCAGAGTTAACTCTGGTATCTCATGACACAGTCATTTGGACATAATTTCTCAGTGACCAAAGTCATTGCTCTGACAGCTATTTACCCTTTAGACATATTCAAAAAACTCATTTGTTTAAAAACAATACTTACTACATGTATCTTAACCAAGGAGAAGTCATAATTTCAAGGTTTTCAGAATTCAGAAGATTTTACAAGATATAACATGAAGCAGTTGGTTAAAGTTTATTAAAGTTGACTCAGGTTTAAGTTTCAAGACATTCATAACCAAATGCAATGAACACATGAAACTTAAACCAATTTGATCCTTCATACATTCATAAATATGTATAATAGAAGATTCCTCAATGGTTTAGTTTTTCAGATTTATGATCAAGGTACGCAGATTGAAATCTTTCCAAGTTACAGATAGATCAAAATTTTCAGTAGTAGCCAATCAATAGAAACATCAAGGAGCATGCATTGTAAGTGAAAACATTAGAATTTCATGCATGTAGTTGATATGGTCAAGGGTACATCAGAAAAATAGCCATGAGATTTCAAGAAGTCTTGTTTAGAGAGCAGCAGGATTAATGTCAAGTTTGACAAAGATTTTCAGAGATATGTGCAGCAAATGATGTGCATTAATCAATGGATTTCAAACTCAAGAAGAGTATCAGTTCAAGTGAATTCAGAGCAGATAGAAAGAAGTGATACAAACTGATGCCAATTATTGACGTATATTGCAGAAAGAGCAGAGATTGGAGAATGAGCAAAGACATGGCTAGACAATGAAGTTATCGGTTGACTAAATGAGCAATTTAGGTAGACCGAATTAGATAGTAAGGATACAGATGAATAGCCATTCAGTTTAAAAGTTTGATTTATATGCTCCCCTTGTCTATATGTATTGAATCAATCTTTTTGGAATTTTCAATATGAATATGCATGATATGCAATCAACACAAGTATGCACATGCAATAACTCCCCATAGTTAAATGCATTGATACCAATTGTTAGCATGAAATGCTGAGCACTTATGATCTTCCATTATCTAAATGCATTCAACCATTATATATGACATGAACATCATGTTGGGGATTAATCTAACCAACTATGCATGAAGCACAAGAATTATCTAGATATACTCTTACTGACCTTATGCAACATATGCAATGAAATCTAAGCATAGGGTTTTATGATTCATGCTCATGATCATCTAGACTACCCTATGTGCAAATTGACCCATGAAACTAGGCGGAGTACTTAGGTCCAAAGGACCACCTCACACATGATGTGCATTTCCAGACAGAAAGGATCTACCCTTCTCCCAACTTATCATTTAATATACCACTGTGTCATGCATGACAATTTAGAGCAAATGCAGTCCTGTATACATGACAATTTTATTGAGCATAATTATATGCATATGAGTCTTATATGCAGCAAGACATCAAGCAAATATGAAATTCAGGCAATTCAGATTCAAGAGATGACATTTGTGAATCAATTGTATGCAGACATAAAGTTATTCAAGATACTATCATATGAATGCCTGCATGTCAAACAATCTTTTTGAATCTTTAATCATGAATCTGAGTTTTCAATATATGCAATCTAAATGCAAATTTAGTACAAGTTCCATGCAAACTGACAAATGGTACTTGGCAGAGTACTTAGACCCATAAGGATCACCATCACGCTTGGGAAAGTTTTCAGATAGACTTAACCTACCCTTCCACAATCGCCATTTGATATACCAATTAGTCAGCTTTTTTATTTCAAGAATGCAATCAATAGAGAGAGACAAGATTTTCAAATAATAATGCAGATATCACATATGGATGTAAACATGTATACACTGGCTCATGAGATGCAACAAACTAAAAGAAATTATTTAAAGTTTAGAAGATCAAACCTGTCAAGCACAAAAATGGGGTTTTACCAACTTGGGTGCCTTGGCTTATTAAACCCCTTTGTTCATCAGCTTCCAAGGTGCTCCTGCAAAATAGCTTTTATTTTGCACAAATAGGTACCCAAGAGGTCTTGGGTCCTGTTATGACAGTGGCACTTCTGAATTGTGCTCTCAACATTTCTGAGCTAGTGAATCATTAGACTTCATTATAAAATAGTTAGACATAGAATGTCCAAACTGACCACAGTAATTACAAGAATTCTGACTGTTTTTCATTTTCACATGGGAGTTGAATTTATGTGCATGAACATGATTACTTCTATTTTTCACATGCAAGTTCAAATTTTTATGATTAGTCAGCCAACAGTCAGCAACCTTGTGGCTTGGCTTTCCACAGTTAAAACATTCAAACTATTTTTCCTTAATCACAAATTTATTACTTATAAAAATATTTTGATTTGCAGAGAATTTAACAAATTCAGACGTAAATATCTTTCCCTTCTCATGCCAACAGTCCTTGACTGTATAACCATTTTGTCCACAATGGAATTACATAGTGTGCTTACATTTAGACTCAACTTCATTTATGTTGAAAGCCTTTTTATTGACAAGGTGATTAACATGTTTTGAATGAATGCTTCTACCCTATGCATGCCAACAAAATGCAGGAATGCGACCCAATTTGCGACAACAAAAACATTGAGTTTTCTTTCTTTGAAATGCATGATTCTTAACATGAAATTCCTTATCATGCATTTCACTAGCATTGAGATCATCTTGCTCCATTAATTTGCAATCATGCATTACATGATCTATCTTATGACAGTAAAAATAATGAATTCTTTTCTTTTGAACACAAGAAAGTTTCTTAGCATGAGAATTCCTAACATGAATTCTACCACCATTCAAATCATCCTTCTTCATTATCAGACAATCATTCATCATATGACCAGTTTTCTCACAATAAAAACAAAGAATACTCTTCTCAGGAACAGCATGGAATTCCTTGGCCTTAGACTTAGCAGCATGCATGTTGTTTCTTTTCTTTTTCATTGTTTTTTGATTTTTATTCTGTGTTTGAATTTTTTGATTAGCAGGCTGTTTTGAGGAAGATGCAGAAGTGCCAGCTATATTTGTGCTACACACGAAGGTTGTGTACAGTTTGTTCCTTATAGCTTACTTAATTTGAGAATTGCAGCCTTTTTCTATTTTAGAAGCTTCATCTCTAGAGACTTCTTTCAGCTTTTCTTTGTTCTTAGCAAATTCAGACAATGATGTATTCAATTCTTGAACTTCATTTTAGAGAGAGGAGATAAGCGATTCTAAAGTTGTTACTTTATCATTCAATATAGCATTGATGGTTTTATAGCTATCAATTTCCTACATCAATGTGCTCATTCTCTCAGACTCATCATCAGATGAGCACTTTTCCTTTTCCAAGGTCAAAAGCCTTTCAGATATAGCAGTGTTCAACTGCTTCAGTTCTTCATTTTCTTTTATTAATCCTTCATTCTGAGCTAGTTCATTGATTAACAACTGATCATCACCTAAAGACTTCAGCTTGTCTTCAAGTGCAAAAATCTTATCTTTGAGTTTTTTATTTTCATTTTTCAACGAAGAAATTTGTTCCTTACTCTTATGAACATCAGCTAAGCAAATATCATGAGATTGTCTCAGTTTTGAAAAATTTTCATAAAAACCATTCGAACAAATCTGATCATTTTTCTTTTTCAACTTTTTATTTTTAGATTTTAGTTTCTTATGCTTATCAGAAAGTTCTTCATAAAGAATAAACAGTTCATCAAATGAGATCTTTTCAAGTCCAGAGCTTACCTGAGACGCTCTCTCATCCACTTGATCACTGATGTGATCACTCTGGTTAACCATCAGACATTTCTCTTCTTGTTCCCAATATGTAGCAGTTACTATATCCAAGATTTCCTTTCCAGACATACACCTGAAAACAAAAGGAAATATGTTAGTGTTAACTATAGCTTTCAAAATATTGAGAACCATAGTGTTTTCACTATCCTTCAATTTGTCCTCATTAGACCACTTGGTCTGATCATGAGGCAGTTTATGTGAGACTTTTGATACAAGATTCCATAGATTAGAATCGTTGAAATTCATATAAACACATAGGCCACCTAGCCAACTGCTAAAGTTAGAACCATCAAAAACCGAAGGGGAAGCCATTGAAAAATACTTATCAAGTAGATTTAAAGTATTAAGCAATCAATGAGCAATGCACTAAAAATAAGATGGTAGGATCCTCTGCAGATCGTTGGATCTGATGAATCAGAGACCCGCTCTAATACCAGTTGTTGGAATAACAGTGGCGCTAGACAGAGATTCAGAGGGGGGGTGAATGGATCCCTTTTAAAAATTTTACGGAATTAAAATCTTCTCTTAAAGATTTGTGCAGAAATAATACTAGATGCCTCAGTTGGACAGTTGTTCTATCGAAGATCACACTCAGACAATTAGAGTACTCAGAATGATGTATACTGACCAGATGCAATTGAAACGAGCCTAAGCATACATCTACTGTGAATCAATAACGCAAAGCAAACCACAATGCACTGAGAATTTTTAGATGGTTCGGTCTGCTACCACAGACCTACGTCCATCCCCCACTCAAACCCGAGCGAGGCTTTCTACTGACTAACAACTTGAACCGCTGAGCATCACAGCTTGCTTACACCGCTGAGCATCACAGCTTGCTATCCGCTGAGCCTTATAGCTTCGCTATCCACTGAGCAACACGGCTTGCTGTCTAGAGGAACCAATCCTTTGTAACATTGACACACAGCTTGATATACGAACAAGAAATAATAAGAAAGAAATAAGAAAACATGAATTGAAAGCAAGAAGGAATATAGCTCTCGCAGGAGCAAGTTGGCTTGGATCTGATCCAATGGCCAACACGATCAAATCTTCATGGAACTCTGGCTGCACTCGATCTTCTCTCTCGAGATCTCTCTCTATTTCCCTTTTTCTTCTCACGAACTAACGAACTCTTTTCTACTATGACCTCTCTCTCTCTCACAGATCCGATACTCTATTTTTCTTCCTCTCGTCTTCACTTTCTTCAGCAAACTCTTTCTCTTTACTCTAACTCCAACTCTTCTCTCTTTTCTCTTATTCTGATCTACCCTTATCTGCTCAGATTGGATGATTCTATTCCCGCCCTCTCTTCTCTTACGGCTTCCTCTATAGTGGCTCTGGCTCTCCTCTATTTTCCGACTGGATGAGGAGAATCCCTATTTATAGAACAGGGGCGCCGGAATTCTCTTTGAATAAAGCCTTTTTGATCCTGGTATTTCATTGATCCACATGGCAGGACGAGAATATTCTTCCACTAATGGAGCCTTGGATCTCGTCCCCAATCATGAGCTTTTCTGGAACCACATGCAACTTTTCCCGCCATTTTGGGATCACGTGCCCACTTACTGCTTTCTAGGGTTCTCGTGACAGTGAAGGACTTAACTGGCTCGAACTCCCTTAATGGGACTGGACTTAAGTTTTGCTGCTATATTAAACTGTTGATCTTAATGTTTGAAATCTTCTTGACTTGAGAAGTTTAGACAAGTCTGTTCTCTTTCTCTGTTCTCCTTATGAGCTTCTAACTATGAGCTTGCTGCTGCTGTTAATCTGTCCATGGATAAAGGCTTGTGAATTCTTCAGATCCAAACTTCTGCCAACACCTGGTTCTTTGAGACATTTCATCAAACACTTTCTTCTGCTATAGTGACCTCAGTTCCCAGTAGCTGCATCGACCTCAGTGAGCTTCTCAATATGTGCCTCAGCTTGATTGAGCTTCACCACAATATGTGCATAGACTTGATTAATTGGAGCTTTGGTCTTCTGCTTCGAGCTACCTCATAGGTGCACCGACCTTCATGAGCAAAGAACACCGATGTCCACCGACTTGTGGGTCATGTAGTGTTGATGTGCATCGACCTTGTCAGCATCAAATACTTCATCTGCCTGTCTAGAAAGGGTACATGCATCGACCTTAAAGACACTCCAAAGCATGTGCATCGACCTGCATGACTTAGAAAGAAATACAAGCATTGACCTTATAACACAATGCTCAGAGAATGTGCTCAGACCTAGTCTGACTTAATGAATAAATGTGCTCTTACCTTACTTGTCAATGTATGAATGTGCATATACCTTATCAGAGATAGTAACTAAATGTGCATAGACCTGCTAAGAGATAATGAACAAATGTGCACTGACCTTAATGTCATGAAACAAAAACATGCACCGACCTTGTATGTCATGAAAGAAAACGTGCACCGACCTTATATGAGATAAAACAAAATGTGCACCGACCTATGTTACCTTAGGTACTCAAGTGCACCGACCTTATATCTGCACTCACTTCATGCAACGTCGACCTTTGTCCTGTGTAGACTTGATGTGCACCGACCTTAGCTCTGTGCTGGCTTGATGTGCAACGACCTTATATGACTAAGGTAAATGTGCATCGATCGTAGTTAAATAAAGTTAAAATGTGCATCGACCTTAGTTGCTATCTAACACAATGTGCACCGACCTTGTAATGATAAATGTATGCATGTGCACCGACCTGTGTGAAGGTGCTCCAACCTTCATGTGAATATGCTCAGACCTTTTACATGCACGTGCTCAGACTAGTGAGAATATGCTCGGACCTTGTTCATGCATATGCTCCGACTTTAAGTGTGCATACATGTACATATGCACTGATTGTGAAAGATGTTTGAGCACACAGCCTATTCTATGAAATGAATATGCATGCAACTTGTTTGATTTAATGACCAGAGTGTTTAAATGTGCACAGATGTAATATGAAAGTGCTCTGACCTGCATATGCAACGCTATGAGCATGAGATATTAATGTGCACTGATTTCTTCAAGACTTTGACCTAACCTTTAGCCTTATTCTCAGAGCCTCCAGCAAACATGCAATGTATCACAGCCAAATGCACAGCAACGGTAATGCATCAATGCTAGGCAACATCAAACCATAAAGCCATACTAATGCAACATCAGCACATATGACATCATGCACAGATGAGTCATAGTGTTTGACATCATCAAAACCACAGGGGTACAACACCTATACCTACTCCAGGTCCCATCGGAACTCGATATCCCTTGCATTGGTACAATCCTAGTACCGATGATATCACTAACTCGGCACTCATGGCCTTTTGGTCTTAGCCCAGAGGTATGACCTAGACTTTTCATCTAAGTCAGTGAAACCTGATCTCCTTTGCATGGGTGCAATCACAGTACTAATGATATCACTAACTCGGCACCCATGGCCTTTTGGTCTTAGCCGAGGGGTAATGACCTAGACCTTTCATCTAAGTAAGAGAAACACAATATCCCTTGCATTGGTACAATCCTAGTACTGATGATACCATTAACTCGGCACCCATGGCCTTTTGGTCTTAGCCGACGGGTATTGACCAAGACATTCCGTCTAAGTCAGAGAAACCTGATCTCCTTTGCGTTTGATACAATCCCAGTCCTGATGATATCACTAACTCAGCACCCATGTCCTTTCGGTCTTAGCCGAGGGATATGACCTAGACCTTTCGTCTAAGTCAGAGAAACCCGATCTCCTTTGCATTGGTACAATCTCAATACTGATAATATCACTAACTCAACACCCATTGATGGGGCATCAGGGCTATTTCATTATATGTGTGGGACGTATTTGTGTAATATGGATTGTAATGTGTGTTTTGGGTCAAGTTCTTTACTCGGGCTCCTTTGTAAGGCTTTTAATAAGCCATTGGGCCACATTCATGTAGAGTTCATTAAGGGGTTACACTTATTAGAGTCCATTAAGGGGTTATGGTCATATTGGACCTTAAGGCCTTCATATTAGACCTTAAGGCCACTTAAGGCCCAATTGGGCTTTTCCCTCTCTCATGGGCTTCCTAGCTTGGAAGGCCCCATAGGCTATACATGGGTTCATGGGCCAATTGGTTGGTCTTGGCCCAAAGTTGCCATTCTTGACTCATGAGGGGGGCACCCCTTCTTTTGGCATTTTTTTGGCTAAGTTGTTTATTATGTTTAAAAGCTTTGACCACATGGGGAAAAATGGGTTTTTGTATTCCCAAGGTACCCCTCCTCTACCCTAGATCTGAGGGTAAGGTTGGTCATTTGCCTAGGGTGTCCATTTCATATAAAAGTCATGTATTTTCCATTTTTGATAGAATTAATGAATGAATTTTATGAAAAATAGCCAAGAAGGTCAAGGCCGCCCCCTTCCTCTCTCCTCTCTCCCCTTGCAGCTGTGAGAGCCCTTCCTCTAAGGTGTGATTACTTTCTATCAGTTCCCCTTTTGAGTGAGAAACTCATCTCAGCCGCCGCCGCCGCCGACATCGAGCCGCCGTCGCACCGCCATCGCCGCTTCTTCGCAGTTCTGTCCACCCTGGATAGAGGCCTAATCCGTGATTTTTAGCTCTCAATTAGGAGCTCGGATCGTGATAAAATTTTGAGGGTGAGTTCTCCACATCCACCCCAGCCTCCATAAAACAATTCAGGTTATTTTCCCCTCGTTTACCATTTTTCCAGATCTGTCCTTCCCACCCCTAGTAACCTGCCTCCTCTGCAGATCCACCAACCAACAAGCCACCTCTTCGCCCTTTTCACCCACTTTCCCATTTCAAAATGAGCTGAAAATTGAACTGGGACTTCTGTCCATCAAAACCCACATCCACAAATTTTTCCACGAATTTAAGAGTTCTTTTTCCCCTCTCAAAAATTAGTGCTCAGTCCAGAATCTGTTATACCCTCTGCAGTCCAGATCCGACCCCTGACCACCCAAAAATCCATTTCCCCATCAAACCCACCCCTAGAAATTCCCATAAAATTTGATCACGTCCATCACACTCCCCTTTCTCAGACATAAAAACCCCAACACCCAGATCCATCATCTCCCCTCCGGTCAACCCTTGTTCTCAGGTGGATCTACTTTCTGCCCTGTCTAACTTGGATCTGTGAACCAGTCTGTTAGAAATTCAGCCACAATTTTTGCAGAGAGGCTACAATTCTTGCCTTCACATAGGGTCGAAGATCTCTGAGAGAGCTTTCCAACGGCGCTAGTCTCACATTGATCTGATGTCAGACCTGATCACAGCAACCATTCTCGCCGGACCGCGCAGGCCAATTCTTGAAACGGGACAGCAGAAAGAGGGTCAAAGATAAATCTTCCAGAAATACGCTGATGCAAAATCAACGATCACTGCTCTAGGATATCGACAAGGTACCTACTGCCTTCGTCCCAGTGGAGCACCGTCTTCAGAAGCATTCTGGAGGATGATGTCCCTTTGGACGTTCATGTTCACTGTCCTGCCGACCAGGAAACCGCCGAACCGGAGCCGCCGCCTGCAACCGCCTGGAGCCGTCAATGTGCTGCCCGCCAACCCGAGTTCAGTCCTCCCGGAGTTACTGTGTATCCCTTAACCTCCCTGCGTGGAGTGGGCAGTAGAATTCACTTCTGTAATCATTATAATTATTTGTACCAGGAGTTACTGTCTTGGCCGGGATCGTCTTCCCGACACCCGGTAGCATGGAGGTAAACTCGCCACTCTCTCCATCGCATTTGCTTATTTCGTATTTATTTGTATATGTCACGACAAGTGATAGGTTACTAGCTCGATTCAATTTAATCACCGCTGCGAGAGAGAGAGCGAAACCTATCCCATGACCCGATCCGGGCACGAAAGATAGCCAACTACCCGACTCATCGTCGGTTCCTCAACCACGCTAGATCTCGCGTTTCCCTCGCTAGGGACGTCCGCGAGCTAGAGTCTCAGGTCGCGTCTCCGTACACCATCAAATTGGTATCAGAGCGTCGGGTTGAGTCTAGGGTAGTCCTTGTTTAAAAAACTAACAAAAAAAGTGTCTAAGTTTAAGTCAGTCCGAGGTTGCATTTGCATACCTTTATTCGGTATATCAAAAGGTGTTGCTCGAACGTTAGGTTACACCTATCGGGAAGGTGATTCACTTGCGTGAGTGCGATCTTCGAATCAAACCTTCGCCAGGTACCGGATTTTGGTTAAGTCTAGGGCCCTTAGCGTGCATTAGTTAGTGCATTCCAAACTTTGTGTCGTTGCATGCCCACTCGGCAAGGTACCCAATACCATTGTCCCGCACCTATGGCCAACCCACGGGATACCATCGTAGGAGATCTTCACTCCTTGCATGAGGAGATCATGGCCCTCGTCGCCCGGATGGACCAATCCGAGGCAACCTTTAGGAGCTTCTCAGACCGTATGGATGGCCGACTTAACGCCATGGAGGAACGGATGGAGTCATCTGACAGATCTGTCCAAGGTCTGGTCGGACTGTTGGATAGGATGTCACACGGAGACCCTCCTAGAGCGACCCCGAGCCCACCCACACCCGCTCCAGCAGTGGCCCAAAGCCAAGTCATTCCCATGGCCCAAGTCCAGCCCGCCCACTGGGGCCCGCGAACCACAGCTCCCCAACCGGCACATGCTCCTCAGCCCGCCCCTCGTCGGGCCCGCGAACCACAGCTCCTTGACCCTGGTCTTGAGGACTATGGGTCCGATAACGCTTATGAGGGGTATGGTCGACGCCGTCAGGGTTTCCAGTAGAGAGATGAGTAGGACGATAGGGTCCTTCGGACCGTGCTAGTGGACCCTTCCATTTTTGCCGGGTGTTTGGATCCGAAAGTCTATTTAGATTGGGAGTCTGGCATGGACCGGTACTTCGATTGGTTGGATATGACGGACCGTCGAAGATTCCGATTCGCGACCATAAAACTGATGGGACAGGCACAAATATATTGGAAGAACGTAGAGAGCATGTTATTTCATCGGCAAGAGCCCCAAGTTGAGACATGGGGTGAGATGATGGTCAAGCTTCGGCAAAAGTACCTTCCTGCCATATACCGTCAGCAACTCATCGATAGGTGATAGAGTCTTAGCCAGGGAGATCGGTCTGTCTCCGCGTACATCGCTGAATTTGATGAATATTTTCTACAATGTGGTGTCTCGGACGAGAGCACCATGCCTGTTTCCCGCTTTTGACGTGGTCTGCGGCCCCACTACTAGTATGAGCTTTTCTGCCGCAACGTAAAAATGTTGGAAGATGCATATGAGGTTGCTCTCGAGTTGGAGCAGTTTGAGGGAGAGTTCGAGTCTACCCAACGATCGGTCCCCACCCCTCTTCGTAGGGCCAAGCCCCATAGCTCCTTTGGCCAATATTCTAGGGCCCCCATGGCTCAACCCCAGGAGCCCGCCCGTCAGGAGCAATTCACTCCAAGACATCGTCCTCCCCCGCCAAGGGATCTACCTCCACCCCAACCACCGGTACCCATTGCCTGTCCCTCGGCACCTATTGCCCATCCTCTAGCACCCACACCTCCGCCCCTATTGCCTACACCCCCTGTCAGTCGGGATGAGAAGGGTAAGGGACCACTTATCGGAGGGACTAGTGGGTCACGCCAGCAGTGTTATCGCTACCAGGGGTTTGGTCACTTTGCATGCCAGTGCCCCACACGTACATCTCTAGTCATTGGGGACCAAAGGCTTGGAGAAGCATCACCATCAGGGTTAGTGCCAATCAGCGATGAGGCCGAGCAGGAATTAGCTAACGAATTCTATGGAAATGACCCGGAGGAACCTATTGACCCCGAGGATGCAGTCCCCAGTTGATGCTCAACTAGGGGTGATTTCGTTGCATTAGGTATGAGTCTTGGGTCATATGTGTGAGTCTTTGCTTTGTCAAGATTGTCGAGTATATAGTGAGTCTGCATGCATCGAGTCGAGTCAGTCTAAGGTCAGCTCGCGATGTTAGTCCCTTCGAGTGCGAGACAAGTCGGAACCAATGCGTACATTGTAGGCATGCCAGAATTTGCGTTCAGCTATATCTATGTGTCAGATCTAGTCACATATAGAGATTTAGCGGTGATTCCTAGTGAGTCATTGAGCCATCTCCTTCCTTTCCGAGTGACCCCACCCCGAAGTGTCCACCTCTAGTCTCATTCTCACAGTAGCGTGAGCAAATCGAATATATACGGGATGAGCAGGTGACGGTTACCTGGAGTGGAGGTTATTCCGCGCTACCTGGTCGATGATGGATCCGCAGGAGCCACACGAGCAACCGCACCCCTTACTCGACTGGGTCGAGTTCCTCCCACCCGGGGAGAATTGATGGGGCATCAGGGCTATTTCATTATATGTGTGGGTTGTATTTGTGTAATATGGATTGTAATGTGTGTTTTAGGTCAAGTTCTTTACTTGGTCTCCTTTGTAAGGCTTTTAATAACCATTAGTCCACATTCATGTAGAGTCCATTAAGGGGTTACACTTATTAGAGTCCATTAAGGGGTTATGGTCATATTGGACCTTAAGGCCTTCATATTGGACCTTAAGGCCACTTAAGGCCCAATTGGGCTTTTCCCTCTCTCATGGGCTTCCTAGCTTAGAAGGCCCCATAGGCTAGACATGGGTTCATGGGCCAATTGGTTGCTCTTGGCCCAAAGTTGCCATTCTTGACCCATGAGGGGGGCGCCCCTTCTTTTGGCATTATTAGGCTAAGTTGTTTATTATGTTTAAGAATCTTTGACCACATGGGGAAAAATGGGTTTTTGTATTCCCAAGGTACCCCTCCCCTACCCTAGATCTGAGGGTAAGGTTGGTCATTTACCTAGGGTGTCCATTTCATATAAAAGCCATGTATTTTCCATTTTTGATAGAATTAATGAATGAATTTTGTGAAAAATAGCCAAGAAGGCCAAGGCCGCCCCCTTCCTCTCTCCGATCTCCCCTTGCAACTGTGAGAGCCTTTCCTCTGAGGTGTGATTCCTCTCTATCAGTTCCCCTTTGTGTGAGAAACTCATCTCCGCCACCGCCGCCGCCATCGAGCCGTCGTCGCACAGCCACCACCGCTTCTTCGCAGTTTTGTGCACCCTGGATAGAGGCCTAATATGTGATTTTTAGCTCTCAATCAGGAGCTCAGATCATGATAAATTTTGGAGGGTGAGTTTCCCACGTCCACCCCAGCCACCACAAAACAATTCAGGTTATTTTCCTCTTGTTTACCATTTTTCCAGATCTATTCTTCCCACCCCTAGTAATCTGCCTCCTATGTAGATCCACCAACCAGCAAGCCACCTATTCGCCCTTTTCACCCACTTTCCATTTCAGAATGAGCTGAAAATTGAACTGGGACTTCTATCCATCAAAACCCACATCCACAAATTTTTCGACGAATTTAGGAGTTCTTTTTCCCCTCTCAAAAATTAGTGCTCAGTCCGGAATCTGTACTGCCCTCTTTAGTCCAGGTCCGACCTCTGACCACCCAAAAATCCATTTCCCCATGAAACCCACCTCTGGAAATTCCCATAAAATTTGATCACGTCCATCACACTCCCCTTTCTCAGACATAAAAACCCCAACAACCAGATCCATTGTCTCCCCTCCGGTCAACCCTTGTTCTCAGGCAGATCCACTTTCTACCCTGTCTGACCTGGATCTGTGAACCAGTCTGTTAGAAATTCAGCCATGATTTTCACATAGAGGCTAAAATTCCTGCCTTCACATAGGGTCGAAGATATCTGAAAGATCTTTCCAACGGCGCTAGTCTCACGTTGATCCGATGTCTTTCTTGATCACAGCAACCGTTCTCGCCGGACCGTGCAGGCCAATTCCTGAAACGGGATAGTAGAAAGAGGGTCAAAGATAAATCTTCCAGAAATACGCCGATGCAGAATCAACGACCGCCGCTGCAGGAGATCAACCAGGGACATGCTGCCTTCGTCCCAGTGGACTGTCGCCTTCAGAAGCCTTCAGGAGGAGGATGTCCCTTTGGACGTCCGTGTTCGCTGTCCTACCGACCAGCAAACCGCCGAACTGGAGCTGCCGCCTGCAACTGCCCGAAGCCGTCAACGTGCTGCCCGCCAACCCGAGTTCAGTCCTCCCGGAGTTACTGTGTAGCCCTTTACCACCCTGCGTGGAGTGGGTAGTAGAGATCATTTCTGTAATCATTATAATTATTTGTACCGGGAGTTACTGTCTTGGCCGGGATCGTCTTCCCCACGTCCGGTAGCATGGAGGTAAACTCGCCACTCTCTCCATCGCATTTGCTTATTTCGTATTTATTTGTACATGCCGCTGCAAGTGATAGGTTACTAGCTCAATTCAATTTAATCACCGCTGTGAGAGAGAGAGCGAAACACGTCCCATGACCCGATCTAGGCATGAAAGAGAGCCAACTACCTGACTCATCGCCGGTTCTGTTGGGTCCCGTAGTGCAGGAACACGAATCTAGAGGGGGGGGTGAATAGATCCTTGTGCTAAAAACTATGTCCAATTAAAAACACAAACTACCACACAGCGGAATTTACAAGATTGATAGGATTGAGAAAATTAATCTAAACAACTTTAAACTTAATTCACTCAATCTCACCGAGCTCACACGATTACATAACTAGATAGTAGACAACACACAATCACACAAATCAAACCACAAAACACGGGGATTTTTAAGGTGGTTCGGGACCACGACGGGCTCCCTACGTCCACCCCTCACCAAACCGGTGAGGCTTCACTACACGCTACAAAGTGTAGCAACACGGGGAAGAACCCCAACACACACACGCTGCTTTCGCAGCAAACCACACACGAGGCCTCGCCTCAAACTACTGCCACAACAGCACACACACACACACACACACACACACACACACACGTTGGGGAGCACACCCCGAACTGTATACTTCACACGGAGACACAACTCTGTCCACACATACGTAGGACAATGCCTACACAACCACACGGGAGAAAACTCCCTACAACACACGCAGATATACTCCGCACCAATCGACACACAACAGACCACACACACACTCGGAGACCCCTTTCTCCGAACACCGACACAAAGTATTATTTCAAATGTATATGAATCAACACACATATATGCTATGACACCCAAACAAAATATATAGATGAAAACTTGGAAGTTGCATCAAGTATAAGGCTCCCCCTTCTTCAGCAGAATCTGATTCTCCTTGCTCGTTGATGGATGATCATGATTTAGACATCATCTTCTTCGTCTCCTTGAAATGCACGTCTTTACCTTCTTCCAATTTCTTCTTCACCTGAAAGAACAGATAGAAATGATAAGCTTCAAATCAAGCCTGCATATATCAGAAAATTGATTTGGCTCATAAACCCCTCTACTCTCATCCTTGTTGCTCGCACTCCTCCATCTTCTTCTTCTACAAGAGAAATGAAAGCATTAGTTCATCTTGTTGCTTAGGATGAAAACGCAGTACTAATAAGAGGCCAATCAATAGATGAACAAATGAACATGTATATATATATTGCCCCTCTTAGATAATCATTCAAGAACTTGAGCAATCTCAAACAAAAACACAAAAGTGAGAGATCATAGAACATATCACAAAGAACTGATATAAGACATAGAAGTGATCCCCCTTTGTTTTCCAAGGCCGGTTGATGATGTTCCTTGAACCACGAGTTGGAGGGTAGCCGGATGACGATGATTCTTACGTCCCCTTGATCCTCTCTTCGACCCGCTCCTTTTCTTCTTCTTCCACGAGCTCCAGATCTTCACGGATGTAGATGATATCCTCCTTGGAAGAGCTCCACCACGTTTTCCCCTTTTCTTCACCTATACGAATGAACAAAATGAGCATTAGGGTTGATGAACTCCCAAATTCGTAACTCTTATATAAGCAACTTAAGGGGTGGGGAAAAGACTCATAAAACCCTCCTAATACATGTTAAAAACACTTTAATAACAATAGAAACTAATATGGGATAGTATGGTAATGTTTGAAAGGGTTTTCAATGGAGTTTAAACACTTTCGGAAGTCTCGTCCGGAAGGGGTCGACCCTCGAGCAATAGGTTACTGGAAAACACAAAACAGCACCTTGTGTTACAGGGGTCGACCCTTGGGGTCGACCCTTGGGGTCGACACCTGGGGTCGACCCTCTCAGGCAGGTTACATAAAAAACAGCACTGCGCGCTCCAGCGGCAAGAATTATTTCTCCTAGCTCTGAACTCCGATCGAAGCGAGATTGGAGGCGTTGGAAAGAGGACTCGCAGAGCTACAACATATAATTTTTATGGGGAGATCCAACGGTGGGATTGAAAATGGTGAAGACTGTAAGACAGTTTGAGTTTGAAAAATAACTAAAACCTCCATCAAACCAAAGGGAAACAATTGATTAAATGTTATCATAATCCCATGAAGATCAACCATGATTTTTCATCCTGAAAAACATGATAAAGCAAGGTGTTAGTTGATAATTAAGATCTTTACATCAAGCATTAACACTATGACTATGTTCACAATAAATTGCTTCGTTGAACCTGTTCCAAGAGTGAATGATGAACGAGATATCCATTTAAATCCACATAACAACACTTACCTCATTGTTTTACCTGAATTCACATTTCTTGTTGATTGGTTGAATCATTCATACACATAGTCATGAAATTCAAAATCTCATTCTCCATTGACTGATGGTATGCATGTGGAATTCAAAGAGTAAGGAGCCAAGCCACATAGAACAATATTGAGTCACATTCAATTTGATCATCATCCAAGCTTTCAAACCACACATCATTACCTTGGGGGCAAGCAATGATATTTGCATCTCAATCATTAATTTAGCATTACCAAAGTATACATGCATGACATGAGGCTCAATAGGACATGATGCTCGAGTGTGCTTTTCACAAAGGCCTTTCACATTGAACTTAGACCAACCGCACCAAGTGTAGATGGATTGTATATGTAATGTGCTAACCTCAAAGCACGTATGAACCTCAAAGACTCATAGATGCATTGACATGATGATAAGCCTTGTAGAATTACAATGCATCCACATGATGATATCCCAATAGAAATAGTTTATGATCATTTCCACAACCAATTCAAGTGAAGAGCATTCACGCACAAGGCTAAGCAACAAAGGCATTTTGTAATCATCAAAATCACATACACAACAGGTTCCTCAACCGCGCTAGAACTCATGTTTCCCTCACTAGGGACGTCCGCGAGCTAGAGTCCCAGGTCACGTCTCCGTCCCACATCAAATTGGTATTAGAGCGTCAGGTTGACTCTATGGTAATCTTTGTTTAAAAAACTAACAAAAAAGAGTCTAAGTTTAAGTCGGTCCGAGGTTGCGTTCGCATACCTTTATTCGGTATATCAAAAGGTGTTGTCCGAACGTTAGGTTACACCTATCGGGAAGGTGATTTACTTGCGTTAGTGCGATCTTCGGCTCAAACCTCCACCAGGTACCGGATTTTGGTTAAGTCTAAGGCCCTTAGTGTGCATTTGTTAGTGCATTCCAAACTTTGTGTCGTTGCATGCCCACCCGGCAAGGTACCCAATACCATCGCCCCGCACCTATGGCCAACCCACGGGATACCGTCGCAGGAGACCTTCACTCCTTGCATGAGGCGATCATGGCCCTCGTCGCCCGGATGGACCAATCCGAGGAAACCTTTAAGATCTTCTCGGACCGTATGGATGGCCGACTTAACGCCATGGAGGAACGGATGGAGTCATCTGACAGATCTGTCAAAGGTCTGGTCGGACGGTTGGATAGGATGTCACACGGAGACCCTCCTAGAGCGGCCCCGAGCTGATGTGACACCACTACGGGGTATGCAGCAAGCCAAAAGTAAACTTAGGACCTATTCCGCATTCACAATCACATAACAATTAAGTTGATAAATCGGGACCAAAACGCCGTCGCACACACGTGAGCCCGGGGTGACTATAGGATGCTAAGGGGAGGTGAAGGATCAAGACCCTTGCTGGTAGAGTGCCAGCAGGGCTAGGGTTGCCCTCCCGAGGGTACGTAGCCCACGCTTATGGGGCTGGCCGGTGCCAATTGGGGCACTAGGTCCCACTCGCTTACTTTAACCACGGTGACCACACTATGAAGGTGGAACCGGGATCGGACACTCGCTCGCATGCACAACGGGACTATGTCTACGGATATTAAACAAACAGGCACTAAGAATAATGGAGAAAAGTTTAGAGCTCACCTGGTTGGTTTGAAGAAACCAACCCCGTTCGGAGACGAGGGCGAGCGGGGAAGTGTGGATCCCGCACACTGCGCCGATGTCGCTTGAGCTGCTTAGTACATGAACTACTCCTCACGCAGGAGGGTTGGATTAGGGGTGGGGAAATCAAACTTACATCAAACACTACCTCCACGCAGGGAGGGGCGCTAAGCCGGCCAGGCAGAAGGGGAAAACTTGCCAACGATGAAGGAGTGGAAGCCGTCGAAGGTTCTGTTCACTTGCTGTGAGAGGGAACAGGTCGCCACTGCCGCAGTTGTAGTTCGTCCTCAGGAATTTTTCCGGTGACGAGACCAAGGGGGAATTCTTTGTAACAGGGACGGGGACACCTCTGAATTTTAGCGAATTCTTCTGGCGTCGTCGCTGGCCGCGGTAGTGGCTCGAACAGGATGAGGGATTCTGATGCTGACAGCTTCAGGTCTGAGGTAGTAGGATGCAGAGGTTGCCACAGACGCTCCCGGATGCCGAATTATGAACCGTCGGAGTTTCCGGAATCGTGGAAGAAGCCTCTGCACAGAAAAACTGACAGAAACTCTTTCTGAAGTCAGGGTGGACTGGGGGACACCGATGATCAGTCACTGGTCGCTGCAGACAGCAGGAGGCAGACCCGCGCGACTGAGGGAGAAAATTCGGAACTCTGATTCCTGGATGCCGAACGAGGTCCCGTTTCTTGCTCCTGATCGGGGACAGGGGAAGGAAGAACTTTGTTGAAGAACATTCTGTCGGGTTCCTTCGATGTTGGTCGTGAAGCTGCTTCCAATCGGGCTCAGGCTCTCTGCAGAGGATGTCTGGCGCAGTCGTGGTAGAACAGCTCTCCCGGTTGGTCACGAACTCGGAACGGGATCATTCCACCTCGCTTGCGAAGGGAACTCGCAGACCTTTCCGTCGATGTAGGCCACGCCTCTGGATGTAGCCTTATGACTCCGGTGACACTTCTGCTAGTCGCAACCCTTTTCTGCCACCTGCAGACTGATCAAGATGAAGAGAAGGGATGGTGGTGGAACTAGGGGTAGGGATGGGGATTGGCAATATTGGAGATGGTGGGGTGGAGGGTCGATGGGAGAGGGAGTGTAGGGGTGTGGAGAGGAATGGAGCTGGGGAGATGGAGGTCCAAGAGGGGGAGGGGAGAGGAGGCCGCGGCTAGGTGAGAGGGGAATGAGGGGGTCGGCCAAGGCAAGTGGGGAGGTGAGTGGGTGGAGAGGGGTGCGCAAGTTTGAAGTGGGGGGGGGTTTGATTGCTTGGGGATATGAAAGGATATGTGGGGAAGTGGAGGGGTTGCTTGGGGGAGAGGGATGGTTGCCTTGGAGGTGGGGAAGGTGTGTGGGGGATTGGAAGAGTCACTTGGGAATGTGGAAGTGTTAATGGGAGTTATGGACCTAGGGGATGTGAAAGGGTGGGGGTTGAGGTGGCTGCTGATGTGGCAAGTGGGGAAGGTGAAGGGGCAGGTGCGCCCTAGGGAGAGGGAGAGGAGGAGAGAGAGGGGGTCCGCCCCCTGGAGAGAGAGAGAGAGAGAGAGAGAGTGAGAAAGCTAGAGAGAGAGGGGGGGATGCACTTATGCTCAAAATACTCAATAATTCATTAACCTTCTCAAGTGGGAGTTGGGGTCCTATATATAGGGATCCCAACTTTGTACAAAAGCCCCTGAGAAAAGAACAAAAGACAGATAACCAAGGTGCAAGAAGGGGTGCTCATGGGCCTAGCTCCTCTAGATGGGCCACAAAGCCAAACAAGCCCAATATGTTGATCCACTAATATGAGCACCTAGGACATGACTCAAAATACATCAAAAGACTCAAGAAAAGGGAAAATACATCAAGATGTCCATAGTAATAAACTCTAATGTCGTCGAGGACCCATCAAGTCGTGCAGTCGCAGCCTACCCGTCTCCAGAAGGGAGAGGGGTGTCTAGCCAGAGGGAACGCTGGGTGATGTCCCCATCAACTCCCCCGGGCTGTGAAGAACTCGACTCTGTCGAGAAAGGGTCCTCTCGGCTGCGGTAATGCTCCAGGAGGTCGGGGTCCAGCTGCTGAAGATCCTCCCTGCTCACCCATGAATCATCTGAAGGGGGCCGGCCCTTCCACCTGACCAAGTATCGCTCGTACGCTTTGCTCCGGGTGACAGTGACCTGTTCATCCAATATCCGCTCTATTTGCTCCCGTTGGCCTCTCTGGATTGGTGGAACTCTCTCATGAGTGGTGGCTCTCTCAGAAGGTGGAACAGGCTCAATTTCCTCACTGGGTGTCACCGTGGGTCCCCTATATGGCACCAAGTCAGCCACATTGAATGTGGGACTTACTGCGTACTCCTCGGGGAGGTCCAACACGTAAGCGTTTGTGCCAATCCTCTTTAAAACCTGGAAGGGGCCTGATCCACGCGACCTCAGTTTGGAGACATTCCCAGGGGAAAGCCTCTCAGTTCTTACCATCACATAATCACCTACGTGAAACTCCTGGTGGCGACGGTGGGAATCGGCCGACTTTTTATACACGTCATTGCTTTTGTTAATGTGTTTGCGGATTTCTTCATGCAATTCTTTCATGTGTTGGGCAAATGACTCAGCACTAATAGACACTCTAGCATGTGGTGGCAACGGAATGAGATCTGTAGGCTTTCTAGGTTTGTACCCATGCACAGCTTCAAATGGGCTCATCCCTATCGACCTATTCACTGAATTGTTGTATGCAAACTCTGCCTGGGGTAATATGAGATCCCATTTCCCGGGGCGATCCTCAACAAGACACCGGAGTAGATTCCCAAGGCTCCTATTAATGACTTCGATCTGGCCGTCAGTTTGAGGGTGATAGGCCGTGGAAAATTTGAGAAGGGTCCCCATTAGGTGCCAGAGAGTCTTCCAGAAATAGCTGGTGAATTTGACATCCCTATCAGAAATGATGGTCTTGGGTAGACCATGGAGGCGAACTACCTCATCGAAGAATAGGCGGGCCACATGAGAGGCGTCAGAGGTTTTGGAGCAGGGGATGAAATGGGCCATCTTAGAAAACCTATCCACTACTACAAAGATTGAATCATGCCTTTTTTGAGTCCTAGGTAGGCCTAAGACGAAGTCCATGCTTAAGTCTTGCCAAGGACGGTCAGGGACAGGGAGTGGTGTGTAGAGGCCAGTGTTCTGCCTTGTTTGCTTGGCTGAGGCACATATCCAGCACTGTCCTACAATTTTGGCTACGTCCCTTCTGAGACTTGGCCAGTAGAACTGACCCTCAACCAAAGCAATGGTCTTATGCACCCCAAAATGCCCAGCAAGGCCTCCTGCATGTAACTGCCAGATCAGGAAGTCCCATAGAGAGGTTCTAGGTATGCAAAGTCTATGGCCTTTGAAAATGAACCCGTCCTCTAAGATGAATCCTTGATGTTCCCTAGGTGAGAGGGTGGTCAGAGTGGTATGGATTCGACCAAAGTCCGGGCAATCAGAGTACTCTTCCTTGAGTCTTTCAAATCCTATGACTTCCACCCGAATAGTAGCTAGCAAGGAAATTCTCCTACTGAGGGCATCGGCAGCACGGTTTTCACTTTCGGCCTTATGTTTGATCACAAATGTGTAGGCCTGGATGTATTCGACCCATCGGGCATGCCGAGCATTCAGTTTCTGCTGGGAATTGAGGTGTTTCAGGGCCTCATGGTCAGAGAATATGACAAATTCTTTCGGCAAGAGATAGTGTCTCCAGTGCCGGAGGGATTGAACCACGGCATAAAGTTCCTTGTCATAGGTGGAGTATCTCATCCTGGCATCACACAACTTCTCACTAAAATAGGCCACTGGATGTCCTTCCTGGCTAAGGATCCCGCCAATTCCTACCCCGGAGGCATCACAAGTCACCTCAAAGACTTTGGAGAAGTCAGGGAGGCATAGTACAGGGGCTTGGGTCATCCTCTCCTTGAGTTCTTGGAAGGCTCTAGTTGCGGACTTGGTCCACACAAAGGTCCCCTTTTTGAGGCAGTCGGTGATAGGGGCTGTGACTGTGCTAAACCCACGGATGAACCGTCGGTAAAAGGTGGCTAGCCCATGAAAGCTCCGGACTTCATGGAGAGTGCGGGGTTCCTGCCAATCGAGGATGGCTTGGACCTTTTCAGGGTCCATGGATACTCCTTCGGTGGAGACAACATACCCAAGGAAAGTAATGGACTTTGTCATGAATTGACATTTTCCAAAATTGGCAAAGATGCTCTCCTTCCTAAGAGTGGTGCAGACTTGCCTAAGGTGACTGAGATGGGCTTCTTTGGACTGGCTGTAGATGAGGATGTCATCAAAGTAGACTACCAGGAAGACTCCAATGTAGGGCCTAAGGACCTCGGTCATAAGGCGCATAAAGGTGCTTGGGGCATTAGAGAGCCCAAAAGGCATCACCAGCCATTCATAGAGCCCATCCTTAGTTTTAAAGGCTGTTTTCCATTCATCTCCTAGCCTTATCCTAACCTGATGGTAGCCACTTTTGAGGTCTATTTTGGAGAAAATGGTGGCCCCGTCTAGCATGTCAAGCATGTCATCAAGCCTAGGTATGGGAAACCTGTACTTGACCGTGATCTTGTTGATGGCCCTACTGTCGACACACATCCGCCATGTCCCATCTTTCTTAGGTGTGAGGAGGGCTGGGACAGCACAAGGACTCTTGCTAAGACGGAGGAAGCCTTTTCTTATGAGTTCCTCCACTTGCCTCCTTAGTTCAGCATGCTCAGTGGGGTTGAGGCGGTAGTGGGGAAGGTTTGGGAGGGTGGCCCTGGGGACAAGATCAATGGCATGTTGGACATCCCTCATGGGTGGCAGTTGGTCGGGGAGCTCCTCGGGGAATATGTCCTTAAATTCTTCCAGGAGAGGGTGGATTTCCACGGGGTGAGGATTGGAGGGGGTTGCCTCTCCAAGACATATGACAATAGCACAAAGGGGTGTCCCTCGGGTTAATTCTTCCTCGAGCTCTTTCCTAGTGATGAGGTGGAGGCCTTTGACTGGCCCGGTGGGTTTTTCAGGGGTGGGGTTTTGGATTTTTGGTTGGGTTGGTGTAGACGAGGCCCTGGGTTTTGGTGGTGTAGGAAGGATTCCCTTGGTGGGTGGTTCTTTTTGGGGAGGGGAGGGGTTGAGGCGGATACTCTTCCCCTCGTGGTCAAAGGTGCATGTGTTTGTTTTCCCATGGATGGTAGCATTGACATCATATATCCAAGGTCTACCCAATAGGATGCTTCCTACAGCCATCGGTATGATATCACACCATATTTGCCCTTGGTAGGATGAGAAGGTGATGGGGATAAGACAACATGTGTCGACGGGTAGGGAGTGGTTGTTTATCCAGGACACACGATAGGGTTTGGGGTGGGGTGTAGGGGTAAGCCCTAGGAGTTTGACGGTGTCCGGAGACACGGCGTTGATACAACTCCCGTTGTCTAGGATGACCTTCCTAACATGATCCCCGATTTTGACAAATGTGTGAAAAATGGAAGTCCTCCGCCAGTCATCCTCTTGTGGTTGGGTGAGGGTGCATCTTATCACCCCTAGGTGGCTGGAGTGGGGGTCCTCTTCTATCCCTTCCTCAAAGAATTGCTCATTGTATTCCTCTTCCCATCCTATAGCAGCCTCGTATTCCTCAATAGTACTCTCATGTGTTTCCTGGGTAGTAGAAGGTTCACTCTCAATAACTAGGCTTGACATCCCCTTGGAGGGACATTGGGTGGCTATGTGGCCATAGCCATGGCATCGAAAACACTTGACCGTATTCCTCATTGGGGTCTTCCCTTTGGAGTTGTCTTCCCTTTGAGAAGGAGGGTTGAGTGGAGTGGTCTTTGTGGGGGTGGGAGTGGTTGGTTGGTGGTAGGGCCGAGTGGGGGTTCCCCCATTGGGAGGAGGAGGTGTTCTTAGCCGAGGAGGTAGGTTGGGACGGGGTCCCGGGCCCTTGGGGGGGGCAAACCTAGGATTCCTAGAAAATCTCTCTACATCCCGGGCTATTTGATAGGCAATCTCCAAGCTATGCACTTCCCTCATAAAAAGCTCCCGTTTGATGTGGGGAAGAAGACCATTCCTAAACTGGGATAAAGTAACGGCTGGATCCTCAACCACACCACACCTTAGGAGATATGAATCAAACTTTTCAATATACTCTTCTACGGTCTTTCCCTCTTGGGTAAGGCTTTGCCATTCATCAAGAAGAAGTTGACTATAGGAGATGGGGAGATATTTGTTCCTAAGTTGATCCTTCATGTCTATCCAAGTGTCAATGGGTTCCTCACGCCGGATCCTCCTTTGGTTTTCTACCTTTAGCCAATAGGTCTTGGCTAGTTTAAGAAGGTGCATCTTAGCCAACCTAACCTTTCTCTCTTCGGACATGGGGTACCATTCGAAGTATTGGTCCATGCCATGCTCCCATTCTTTATAGACACTAGGGTTATGAGACCCCTCAAAATTAGGAGCTTCCACTTTGATCATTCTTAGTAGGAATTCATCATGATCCTCACGTGGTCGCCTCTCATGGTATCGAGGTTGTGGGGCTCTCTCTTGCTCACGATTCCACTCATCATCTAGGTCTTCCCTCTCATGTTCAGCCCGCGGAGGAGGAACTCTTTGGGCATGGTTCCTAGGTGGGGCCCTAGCTTCTTCTAGTCTCTCTAATCGGGTGGAAATTCCATTCATTTGCTCCGTGAGGACTTGGATGGCAGCCTCAATTCGATCCATAGGAGTTTGGGGAACTTCCCTTGGGATGTTTTGGTTACCATGAGCATTGGGATCCATTGGTGGGTTGGAATTAGAAGGATCAGCCCGATATATGGTACCCCTACGAGTGGACATGCACAATGATGACAAAACGGGATAGAAATGCAGTTGCCCTTGGACCTAGGCTTGTAGAGACAAGTCTAAAACCTGGCTCTGATACCAATTTGATGTGACACCACTACGGGGTATGCAGCAAGCCAAAAGTAAACTTAGGACCTATTCCGCATTCACAATCACATAACAATTAAGTTGATAAATCGGGACCAAAACGCCGTCGCACACACGTGAGCCCGGGGTGACTATAGGATGCTAAGGGGAGGTGAAGGATCAAGACCCTTGCTGGTAGAGTGCCAGCAGGGCTAGGGTTGCCCTCCCGAGGGTACGTAGCCCACGCTTATGGGGCTGGCCGGTGCCAATTGGGGCACTAGGTCCCACTCGCTTACTTTAACCACGGTGACCACACTATGAAGGTGGAACCGGGATCGGACACTCGCTCGCATGCACAACGGGACTATGTCTACGGATATTAAACAAACAGGCACTAAGAATAATGGAGCAAAGTTTAGAGCTCACCTGGTTGGTTTGAAGAAACAAACCCCGTTCGGAGACGAGGGCGAGCGGGGAAGTGTGGATCCCGCACACTGCGCCGATGTCGCTTGAGCTGCTTAGTACATGAACTACTCCTCACGCAGGAGGGTTGGATTAGGGGTGGGGAAATCAAACTTACATCAAACACTACCTCCACGCAGGGAGGGGCGCTAAGCCGGCCAGGCAGAAGGGGAAAACTTGCCAACGATGAAGGAGTGGAAGCCGTCGAAGGTTCTGTTCACTTGCTGTGAGAGGGAACAGGTCGCCACTGCCGCAGTCGTAGTTCGTCCTCAGGAATTTTTCCGGTGACGAGACCAAGGGGGAATTCTTCGTAACAGGGACGGGGACACCTCTGAATTTTAACGAATTCTTCTGGCGTAGTCGCTGGCCGCGGCGGTGGCTCGAACAGGATGAGGGATTCTGATGCTGACAGCTTCAGGTCTGAGGCAGTAGGATGCAGAGGTTGCCACTGACGCTCCTGGATGCCGAATTATGAACCTCCGGAGTTTCCGGAATTGTGGAAGAAGCCTCTGCACAGAAAAACTGACGGCAACTCTTTCTGAAGTCGGGGTGGACTAGGGGACGCCGACGATCAGTCACTGGTCGCTGCAGACAGCAGGAGGCAGACCCGCGCGACTGAGGGAGAAAATTCGGAACTCTGATTCTTGGATGCCGAACGAGGTCCCGTTTCTTGCTCCTGATCGGGGACAGGGGAAGGAAGAACTTTGTTGAAGAACGTTCTGTCGGGTTCCTTCGCTGTTGGTCGTGAAGCTGCTTCCAATCGGGCTCAGGCTCTCTGCAGAGGATGTCTGGTGCAGTCGTGGTAGAACAGCTCTCCCGGTTGGCCACGAACTCGGAACGGGATGATTCCACCTCGCTTGC
Organism: Amorphophallus konjac; assembly: GCA_022559845.1. NCBI lineage: Eukaryota > Viridiplantae > Streptophyta > Magnoliopsida > Alismatales > Araceae > Amorphophallus > Amorphophallus konjac. The sequence continues at coordinate 127,909,299 of CM040117.1, read as the reverse complement.
GAAGGGGACTCGCAGATCTTTCCGTTGATGTAGGCCACGCCTCTGGATGTAGCTTTATGACTCCGGGGACACTTATTCTAGTCGCAACCCTTTTCTGCCACCTGCAGACTGATCAAGATGAAGAGAAGGGATGGTGGTGGAACTAGGGGTAGGGATGGGGATTGGCAATATTGGAGATGGTGGGGTGGAGGGTCGATGGGAGAGGGAGTGTAGGGGTGTGGAGAGGAATGGAACTGGGGAGATGGAGGTCCAAGAGGGGGAGGGGAGAGGAGGCCGCGGCTAGGTGAGAGGGGAATGAGGGGGTCGGCCAAGGCAAGTGGGGAGGTGAGTGGGTGGAGAGGGGTGCGCAAGTTTGAAGTGGGGGGGGGGGTTTGATTGCTTGGGGATATGAAAGGATATGTGGGGAAGTGGAGGGGTTGCTTGGGGGAGAGGGATGGTTGCCTTGGAGGTGGGGAAGGTGTGTGGGGGATTGGAAGAGTCACTTGGGAATGTGGAAGTGTTAATGGGAGTTATGGACCTAGGAGATGTGAAAGGGTGGGGGCTGAGGTGGCTGCTGATGTGGCAAGTGGGGAAGGTGAAGGGGCAGGTGCGCCCTAGGGAGAGGGAGAGGAGGAGAGAGAGGGGGTCCGCCCCCTGAAGAGAGAGAGAGAGAGAGAGAGAGAGAGAGTGAGAAAGCTAGAGAGAGAGGGGGGGATGCACTTATGCTCAAAACACTCAATAATTCATTAACCTTCTCAAGTGGGAGTTGGGGTCCTATATATAGGGATCCCAACTTTGTACAAAAGCCCCTGAGAAAAGAACAAAAGACAGATAACCAAGGTGCAAGAAGGGGTGCTCATGGGCCTAGCTCCTCTAGATGGGCCACAAAGCCAAACAAGCCCAATATGTTGATCCACTAATATGAGCACCTAGGACATGACTCAAAATACATCAAAAGACTCAAGAAAAGGGAAAATACATCAAGATGTCCATAGTAATAAACTCTAATGTCGTCGAGGAACCATCAAGTCGTGCAGTCGCAGCCTACCCGTCTCCAGAAGGGAGAGGGGTGTCTACCCAGAGGGAACGTTGGGTGATGTCCCCATCACGAGCCCACCCACACCCGCTCCAGCGGTGGCCCAAAGCCAAGTCATTCCCATGGCCCAGGTCCAGCCCTCCCCAGTGGCCCAGGACCCGCCTGCACATGCTCCCCAACCGGCACATGCTCCTCAGCCCGCCCCTCGCCGGGCCCGTGAACCACAACTCCTTGACCCTGGTCTTGAGGACTATGGGTCCGATAATGCTTATGAGGGGTATGGTCGACGCCGTCATGGTTTGCAGTAGAGAGATGAGGAGGACGATAGGGTCCTTCGGACCATGCGAGCGGACCCTCCCATTTTTAACGGGTCTTTGGATCCGAAAGTCTATTTAGATTGGGAGTCTGGCATGGACCGGTACTTCGATTGGTTCGATATGACGGACCGTCGAAGAGTCTGATTCGCGACCATGAAACTGATGGGACAGGCACAAACATATTGGAAGAACATAGAGAGCATGTTATTTCATCGGCAAGAGCCCCAGGTTGAGACATGGGGTGAGGTGAACGTCAAGCTTCAGCAAATGTACCTTCCTACTGCATACCGTCAGCAACTCATCGATAGGTGGCAGAGTCTTAGCCAAGGAGATCGGTCCATCTCCGAGTACATCGTTGAATTTGATGAATATTTTCTACGTTGTGGTGTCTCGGAGGAGAGCACCATGTCCATTTCTCGCTTTCGACGTGGTCTGCGGCCCCACTACCAGTATGAGCATTTCTGCCGCAATGTAAAAACGTTGGAAGAGGCATATCAGGTTGCTCTCGAGTTAGAGCAATTTGAGGGAGAGTTCAAGTCTACCCAATGGTCGGGCCCCACCCCTCTTCGTAGTGCCGAGCCACATAGATCCTTAGGCCAATATTCGAGGGCCCACATGGCTCGACCCCAGGAGCCCGCCTGTCAGAAGCAATTCGCTCCAAGACCTCGTCCTCCCCCGCCAAGGGATCTACCTCCACCCCAACCATCGGTACCCATTGCCTGTCCCTACACTAAGGGAGGGCTCGGAAGGGCTAAAATCCGTGTTCCTACACTAAGGGACCGAATTGGGAGGGCTCGGAAGGGCTACAATCGCCCTAGATCCGTGTTCCTACACTAAGGGACCCAACAATCGCCCACGAGTCGGAGGGCTCGGAAGGGCTAAAAGGTGTGTGTGAGTGACAGTATACACAGAAATAAGAAATAAAGCAGGAATATCAATAATAAACTAACTACATAGTATAGTCCAAAAGGTACAGTCTATAGAATTAAAATGTACCCAATGCTAAGTGAACACTCGGCTCGGCGAGCTGGAAACTACGAACCTTCGCACAGCACCCTCGAACCTCAAGGAAGAACCGCCACACCTCAAAAGTAGTGGTGAGTCTCCTATCACTAGCTCAGTAGGGGTCCCGCGGAACCCCAATCATAAACAACGATGACAGTGGAAAGCAGTAACAAAAGTAGGAGCGGTAAACATGGTGGCCGGCAAAACCTCAGCACTACAGCTACTCTTTTTGTACCAGAAAACGCACCCTGATCTCACAGTCGGGGAACCGGACTACCTAACAACACAGCTACCCAAGGAAAATCCATTGCAACTCTACCGTGGAGGCCTATCACAAGACGGGGCCTAACATGGACCACATGGTCCACGGGTACCGTCATGATCTCACTACCATGAACCCGACCTAGCCAAGGGATGAAGCCCCGGTAATCCTACCGAGCGTCCCTGGCCTCAAACTCAGAAACCACATTGAAACGGTCCAGGAGACCATGCCTGGCGGTCAGAAAATAGACTCTCGGGTCACAGAAACTCGCGTCCCGTGACAGGGGGACCTGCCCACTAAAAGCACGGCCAGAAGTGTCCACCGATGACTTACTCCATGCCTCAGGTGTCTCTCTTACCCCAGGCAGAAACCGAGAGACAACACACACCACAGTTGCACACACTGACAGACTATATAACGCAAGGCCCTCTAGATAGTTTTCCTCCCGGCTCAAACTCGAGTCACTACAGGGGAGGCCCTAAGGTAACCAGCCTAAAAACCGTCTCCAACGGGTGTAGCTCTCCACCTACCCCCTAGGTGGGTTGGCACACGCATGCCCAGGCAAGCCACTATAGCTCTCCACCTACTCACAGGTACGTTGGCATAAGCGTCGCCAGGAAGCTACGACCAGTGGGGGTCACCACAGAAGCGACTCTCGGTGGAAACTACCAGAACACGGACATGCCACGCAAAGGCCCTATTACATCCAACTCAGAAGACGGGTGGCACGATGCCACCGGACTCTAGGCAGTCCACTAAAACCTATTAAACCAATGGTCCTTGAGTCACAGGACTCAGGGCCAAGACCATTGTACAGGATAGCTCTAGGCCTTCAATCAGGCCTATACCTAGGTCAGAAATCACGGTAATATAATGCTCAAGGCGGCTCGTGATCACCGAGCTCAATCCCTTCCAAAGGGAAGCGAAGAAAACCCTCCAACCCCAGGCTGGGTAATTGGACTCACAGTCCACAGCCCATACGCACGGCCCACATGAAAATCACATTCCAACAAAGCTATCGACATGCGGGAATAGCCCTCCACACTCATGCCAACCCATGGCGACTCGATCTAGTGAAAGCATTGAAGCCTGGAACACAAGAGGGTCAACCGGACCCTTAATCCCACGGACACGCTAATCAAGGTAAATGGTACCTCTGGACACCCAAGAATATGGTCATGGTACCCACGGGGTGTCCGGGACATCCACGGGGCTAAAGGTCGGTCATTGGGTCTTAACCGGACCGATCGGGACCCAAAACGGGCCAAGCAAGGGGGTTTCGGTCGACTAGACCCATTGGGTCGGTCGACCAATAGAGGACTAGTTGACCTGTCTAGTGAGCAGGTCGACCTGACCACCAGCCAGCAGCATTTCTGCCTGGTTCGGTTGATCGGACTACCCAGTTCGGTCGACCGAACTGGGCAACTCCCCTGCCCCGACGCACTGGCCGATTTGGTAGACTGGTTTTGACCGGTCGGCAGACCAAACACAGTGGAAACCCCATCCAACCCCTTTTCATGGGGTCCGATCCATGCCCCATTCGATCCCAATCGAAGGGGAAAACATAGGGGCCCTAGGACCAAAAACCCAAAAATGAAGGGAAAGAAAGTGAGAAACCTCACTCGATCAGGTGAAACCGTCTCACGCCCTAAAACATGCATTTTAACCCCTGGCGTGAAGAAAGCCCCACTCAGCTCACCACAGCCTACCAAAATCACTAGAAAGGAAGGACAAGGGTTAAGGAACCATCCCCCTACCTCCACCGAAGATTTGGCACACCGTGGATGCCGTTCCAAGCAAAAACATCTGCGAAACCCCCGCCGCGGCATGAACTAGCGAACCGGCATCCACTACCTCTCAGCATTGCCGCCTCACCCCCGTCCACCTCTGTCGGCCGTCGGAGAAGAGAGGAAGAGAAAGAGATGAGAGAGAGAGTGAAAGAGAGAATGAGAGAAAGAGATAGGGTGAGGGTTTATTTATAGAAAATGAATTTGGGATTTTAAAATCTAGAAAATAAAAAATTAGGAAAAAATACTCCTCACGTTCCTCGGAAGACGCACAATGCACTGGTAACATCTCAGAGTCAGAGAACACATCGGTTCACTCTACACAGAGTTCCGAAGGTCCGACTGGCAAAAACATGTGTAATACCCAAAACACGCACCGGGACTCACCATGATGCTCGGAACTCACAGACCGTGATCCGAAAAAATAAAAAAAATATGAGGTGTTACAGTCCTCCCCTCCTTACATAAATTTCATCCTTGAAATTTGAGGCAACTTCAATCTCAAAGGGAAGAACAACATAGTCAGTTGGCAACACTCCCACAGCTCCAGCCAAACCTCGACATTCGTGAGAACACAAATCCTGAGGGACACAGCCAGACAATGATCACGATCAACATGCCTCGCTCAACACATACCACTCATCGATCATCAGAGCTGGCATATCCAAAAAGGCACAAGTCTGACATCGCCTCAGCCACCACGAAAGCCAATCATGGCATCGCTGCCACCATCTTGGTCACCGAGGAAACACAATCCTCGTTATGAGAAATAGCCACCGATAAAACCTCTTGCTCGGTGGACCAATCACATGTCAACTCCGCTACCAGCTGATTAATCTCGTCCCCTGCACTAGGGACAACCATCACTGAGCTTCAACCAGCTCACACAGTCATCACAACCGACTGTGATAATTCTGTCGGCTCTGCGGCAAGGACCATCTTACACTTGGCTAGCCGAATGTCAATAATAACATTGGACCAGCTCTGTCAGAACTCAAACTTTGACAAAGCCCGGTCCCATCCAAGAAAAGGCACATCTTATAATCGGCCACCAAAGGCCTCACTAGCACATAGTTATCACCATTCTCGATGCACAACCACCAGTATCTTCTGTCTGTGAAAGATCATCCACTAGTCACCAGCGATTCATCAATGGGAAACCTCCGCTTGCTCAACTTCTTCCTTCTTTCCTAGTCCTCTATCATATCTGATGAGCACATTACAACTCTCGAGGCCATCCGCTGACTCTTGCACAGACTATTGCTGCAACTCGAGTTGAACCTCGCTCAGATGCCACATCTAGACTGATCCCCATGCCAACTCTACCCTCTCAGGGGAGCACGGCAAAACCAAATGATAGATTCTAGAGTCCTCGGTCCTTACCTCACTCGACTTAGGCTTACAGGGAATCCTCCCATACTGGTCACAAGACCAAGGACCACCATCCAATGACAACTTCCTCAAGGGATCTCGCACGTAGGCACCGTTCATTGTCCTGTCTCATCAAATTCTATCTCATCTCAATTATTCCCAATGGACGCCTGCCAATCTTCGGCTCTGCTCTCATCACAGAGCTACAAGACAACACATGAACGATCCTCGGCACATGTCTCCAGAATAGACAAGTGCCGCCTGCCACCCCAGCATCCTTGTCAATGACATCGCAACCAATGCACGTGAGTCCGCAAACCTTGCAAACTCTACCACCGCTGAGTCCTCTTCCACATCATTCTGAAACTTTCAGACTCAATAGGGCCTCTTGGCAATACAGACCCTATTGTAGCCGATCACATGGCTAGCATTACCAATTGCTCACAGCTACCAACTGGGACCCATAACCCTCAGAGATCACTTCTGGGGAAACACGAGCTTATCCGAGGACACAATGTCACGCCCCGAGCTTTTAATACAGCGGAAGGAATATCGGAACGTGAACAGCCAGCATGGTAAGTCTCTCGCAAGCAATAAATCAGAGCGCAAGATAATCACATAAAAGTAATTGCACAAGTAACTTTTTCTCAAGTTTCCAACTTTATTTCATAACCATAATCAATTTACATAAGATCACTTCTTGACAACTTCCATCACTACGGCTCAAGAAAATCAAAATTACAATATTACTAGACTAGACACTTTAACCATCTAAGACTTGGACTATCTTGAAAACCTTCATTCACTCTCGGACCTACTACTAGCATAATCCGAATCCGATTCACTAGTACTTCCTGAAATAGATAAGAAAATCGGTATGAGCACACTTGCCCAGTAGGTATCTTCGTATCAACATGAAGGTAATATTTAAGTGATTAACATCTTAGCTCTAGAATTTAGATAAAAATAAGAATGCGATAAACAAGCGATATAAACCAAGATAACCAAGAATCATGAAATAACTGAGCAAGTAGATGTGATCGAGTATAGACCATGAACAAGCAAGATTATCATGTAGATGTAAATTTGGCCTTTCATGAACCAGAATGTACGAGCATGTAACTAGAAAGTACTTTACACAACCTTATAAAGGCTATGTATTAACAAGCATGTAAATTTCATAATGAGCCCCGTGGATTTCACTCATTTATAAGAGAAAGTACTCCCAGCGCAATGCGACACCAGTATCATCATACCCCATGGTTTATAGCACGTTTCTGACCATAGGCCGTGGGGACTAGCATGGAGCCCTTGGACACAATCCGTGCCTGGTCTTGCATCTTCAAGTTATAAATCCAGCTACTTCCACGAGATATAACAATAATGTCGGCCAATAATTCAATTCCAAATAACAAGTTTCATGATCAAGTAACCAAGGTATATAATGTACCAATATTTGATATGATTCCAAAGAATGATTTAAAAGGACATTATGCTACGGCGGCAGTCCGTCAGCATAACGGTACATTAATTAAATTCCATAACTTAATGTTAACCTTTTTAACATAGTCTGGGACTCCAGATAATCCTAAGATCATCTAGTAACTCAAGAAAACTAACCCCAAAGCTCAAACCTTGGGTTAGACTAAATCAGGAACCTTGCGGTCGCTTACTGGACTGTTTTATGTAGAAAGCGGTCAGAGTCTAGACCGTTTAATGAATAGAGTCGACGCATGAAAAAGAAATGTCGACGCAGGAAAACTTTCTGGAGCTTTGGCGATCTAGTGAATGGCCGCTTGGTATCGTTTAGCAGTCAAGTGAAGGGCCGCTAACAGATTCTGGCAGTCAACCATAGGGCCGCTAAGGTCTAGAACACATAAAACACTGGTAAAATGCTTTCTAGACAATTGGTTTTAATGGTACAACCAGCTCGGCGTCCTAGTAGGAATCCCAGGCTCGCGGAGTCTTACGAAGGCCTTGAAACATAATCCCCTAATCCGAGGAATATCCGGCGGAGAGGTTCATAAGTCTAAGAAAGTGTGCCTATGAGTGCAAAGTGTAACTAATGGTCACATACCGGAGTATATGCCATGTACTTAAGAAAATGACTCATAGATGAGAAAGGATCTTGATAAAATAGCGATCAAGTTAAAACTAGACAAGTCATGAACCATGTGAAATTTAATGTAATTATAGGAGCATATGATTTTGGCATGAATTTAACATAAGTTTAAAATAATCCCAACATGTATAAAGAATGTGAAATCAACTAGGATGATTGATTAACATATCCAAGTACAAGAATACAACATTTAAAACAGGTGTAAAACCTAATTAGCTAAGCTTATCATATGATATTTAGGGCTATCCTGTATTATGTTTCGGGTTAACATAAATATAGAACTCGGAAAAGGTAAACGGTCATGTGAGGACCGTTTTATCAGGCCTAGCGGTTTATCGCACGACAGCTAGTGATTTCAGGCAGTCTTCAGGAAGATCGTTTCTTCCTGTTTACGGTAGACAACATTAAAAACCGAAATATGGCTACTCTAAGGTAAATGGATGCATGGAAAACGACGTTAAAACATGTAATAAAACATGCCAAACGAGAGTTGGGCCAAAAATATGCATAGGGGAATGTATATTAAGTAAGAATTACATCCTTTTCATTAAAGGGTTAGACTCATGCATGAAAAATGAACTTATTAATACAACACAAAATACTCCACGTGCAATGCATGAAATCGATTGGAAATTGAGGGCTTTTACTCCGAAGATCATGTTTAAGCCGTTCATGAGATAACCTACCTCTGGTCTTGTCCTTAAACAACGAATTAAGGGTTGAAAGTTGACCCCAGTTCTTGCTTATCCTGAAATGAATCAGCAACTTCGTAGCCTTCTAACTGTTGATTCCCTTTCCCTATGACCACAAAATTTTAAGGGTAAGAAAAGGGTACTATAAGGTACAATTAACTCTAAAGAACCCCTATCTAATTACCTCGTTTAGGGCTTCTATCTTGCTAATCAATCTAGCTCGGTTGCATAATTTCCCGAGATTCTTGTGTCGAACCAGCGACTTTAGATGCCTCTAACTCTCTATATGCTTGATCTCCTAGAAGGAAATTTTGAGAGTAGTTAGACCTTAGTATTATGAACCAAAACTTTTAAAGAACATACCTCTAATTCGTCCTCCTTACTTTAGTTCCACATGAGCCAAAGTAAGGGTCACGCATGTTGGTTCTGGGGTCTATTTATAGGGTTAGCTAGGGTTTCCATGGATTAGAACGAACATAGAGTCCTCATTTGGTCATAAAATCAATCTAAATCTATCTTAGAACATTCTACCTAATAGATTGCATCGATCCAAAGTGATTAGGATGCCAAAGTTTTCATCTTTTCATACCTTCTTCTATTCACAGAATCTGCAGCGCTTAGCAGTCTAGTCTAGACCCCTTTTTGTTAGCATGTGGTCGCCCGATAGACCGTTTCTGTTGCTGGGCACCGAATTTGAACAGTTTCAAACTCTTTTGATATTATCCCCTATTATTAGCCTATTTATCCCTTAAAAGTCTGGTAAATGGTAATTTATCCGAAATTATTATATTCTAAGTCTTGTGGGCTTGGTTTTGGGTCATTTGGGCCTATTTAAAAGATTAGATTCATTTAAATAAATATTAGGTTTTAATAATTATATTTAATTAACTATAATTCATTTAATAGCCCATTAGCCTTGAATTAATTTTCTTTATTTCGAGAAAAATCATAGAAAATCCAAATATATTTCTAGAAAATTTAAAAATATTATTTACAAAATCTTGGGATATTACAGACAACTTCCAACACGAGTTGGGCACCAAGTCACCGACTCTAAACTCGTATCCTCGACCACTGTCAGGCGATACCTTAGCAACCTTATCCAGGCCTAGAACTCAAACGCCTGACACAACTTCCAATGCGTGGATAGAGTACTCATGTGGCAAACTTGCCAACATATTTCCCCAACTCTCCACCTGCCAGTGCCAGAACCCACAATATTTCAAGCAACGGCATGGCAACAACACGTCTCACGCAATTAGAGACAATGCATATTGAGGAGCCAATCCTTCGATGCTCTTCAACACAGCCTCAGGAATCCGCTCGTAGCAACCAGCGCTACGATATCGGACTTGTGGGTTTATAAGCCCACAAGGCTTCCGCTGTGCACTCTGATCCACATGCACAGGCACCATAACATCGACTCGGGATCCGCCATCCCGACAATCCTCAACTCGGTTGGCTAACTCCGAACAACAGGATGAGGAAAACTCCATTACCTCGAACCCAAGGCATAGACTCTCTTACCAGTCTAGCAATCCTCTGCAACTCTGCATGCTCCGATTCACGATGCATCGGGAATCATTACACTAGCTACGAGTCTACGCAAGCACTACGCAGACGGCACACCCCCTTCCGGAATAGCGCCAACACCATCAAGCCTCAAGGGAATGGGCAACGCTTCTCACAGGTAACCTCATTACCAAAACACCGAACGCGTCTCGCACAGACTTCATGGCACACCAAAGAGGCCAACCAACCCAAACACAACGCAAGATGATGAACTTGGCAAAATGCAATCTCTCCAACCAAGGAGAAACCATCATGCCTCTGACCACACGGAAGGTCTTCACGCTTGACCTGACCTTGAGCCTCGCATATGTTGGGAACTGCACCTTCTAGCATCCACAAAACCATAACCACTGTCAGGTCAGCTCATCCGACAACACTCGCCAAGTGTCTCGTCGGACCACAATCACAACATCTCTCGATGCACCACCGCTGTAATTCCACGAACTACAACTCGCCATGCCTCAAGCACCGGCTCCGCTGATCGCCAGCCACACTCTTCACCACAACGGTTGAGCTAGCCGCTGCCACACACTTCTTACCTACACTTTCCTCCAATCTCGGAACCATTAATATGCTAAACGCTTACCGAGGAGTGAAGAAACCATGAACGACGCCAGGCTCGAAGGCTGCTACACCTCTAGCCACCGGACACCATTCCCCTAAATCTGTCTGTGCTAACACCAATCCATTCTCTAAGCTGCCACCGCGCAGACCACCACGCCAAGAGTCACGACACGAACCACGATCGGCACCTGCCAACACTCATACACAGTCCCACAATCGGCTGCGGAACCTTCACATCTCACCTGCAGTCTCACACAGCGCATCCAAGGTAGTGCATAAGGGCCCCAAATTTCATAATCTGGGCCAAAACCAAGCCACCGCCACACAATCTCGGACCAATCCAGGACTAAGACAGTCCATTCAAGCACAAAATCACAGGACTTAGAGCACCCTGGAAAAACTCTACCCAATCCTGCATCAAAATCAGCAAAATAATAGGGACTGGAACGTCATTTTTGACGCCACAGAGCATAACAGGAACATCGGGCTCGACCATCAGCAGCTCATCCGGAAGATCTTCCGCTCATCCGAGCACATTTCTCGATCAGAGCACCTGCTCTGCCACCTCAAACCATGATTCTACGCCTCAGGGGCTGGACAAAACACCAAATTAGGGTGGCCAAAACGACAATAACTCCCTCAGAGCACACTCATGGCCACTTAACCCCGAATAATCCTCACTAGCCACCTGACCTCGTAGTAAATTTCTCGAACATAGCACCATAGCAACGCACCTACTGACAACCTCTGCCCAATGCAGCACCACTGGGGCCACAACCCATTGGGAAGGAATCTCTCTATCTCATTCCTCGGGTCCCACATTGGCACTCCAACGAAACAAAAACTCCCTTCACAGTGCCAACGTAGCGCACTCAAGCTCTCAAGCAAGAAACAAAACGAAAAATAAACATAAAACCCTATGCTAGCTGCCGACTGTACTGGACCTTATAGACTCTGATCACTGCAATCATTTTGAATTCTCATTTACACACCACAAACACACTGCTCTGATACCATTCGTAACGACCTAAGATCTAGATACCGAGAAAAACCCGATACCATTCGAATCCTAGTCTGCCGCCCACGAGTCGGAGGGCTCAGAAGGGCTAAAAGATGTGTGTGAGTGGCAGTATACACAGAAATAAGAAATAAAGTAGGAATATCAACAATAAACAAACTATAGAGTCTAGTCCAAAAGGTACAATCTATAGAAATAAAACGTACCCAACGCTGAGTGAACACTCGACCCGGCGAGCTAGCAACTACGAACCTCCATGCAGCACCCTCAAACCTCGAGAAAGAACTGCCACACCTAAAAAATAGGGGTGAGCCTTCTATCACTGGCTCAGTAGGGGTCCTGCTAAACCCTAATCGTAAACAACGGCGACAGTGGAAGGCAATAAAAAAAGTAAGAGCGGCAAACACGGTCTCCGGTAAAACCTCGACTCTACAGCTACTCCTACTATATCGGGAAATGCATCCCGATCTCACAGTCGGGGGACCGGACTACCTAACACCATAGCTACCGAGGGCAAATCCACTGCAACTCTGTCGTGGAGGCCTGTCACAAGATGGGGCCTAACCTGGACCACACGGTCCACGGGTATCGTCACAACCTCGCTGTCGTGAACCCAACCTAGCCAAGGTATGAAGCCCCGGTAATCCTATTGAGCGTCCCTGGCCTCAACCTTGGAAAACACATAGAAACAGTCCGGTAGACCACGCCTTGCGGTCAGAAAATGGACTCTCAGGTCACAGAAACTCACGTCCTGTGACGGGAGCACCTGCCCACTAAAAGCACGGTTGGAAGCATCCACCGACTACTTACTCCATGCCTCAGGTGTCTCGCTCGTCCTAATCAGAAACTGAGACACAACATAAATCACAGTAGAAACAAGGGTCTAGTCGGGGTCATGCTCGTCAGCACGCGTCCGAAGCCCCCGACCATGTGTGCATACACTGACAGACTATATAATGCCAGGCCCTCTAGTTGGTTTTCCTCCCAGAGCGGACTCGAGTCACTGCAGGAAAGGCCCTACGGTAACTAGCCTAAAAACCGTCTCTAACGGGTCATCCTATGACCTTGTCCAGATATCTTGCATTTACCTGCCTCATCTGACCTTGGACATTTCTACAACTGCCTCTCATGCTTCAAACTATGCCTCTTCACTGTGACTTCATGGCATCCGGTGCCAATTTGCATGGTCTGGTTATGCCAAGTGAAAGGACCCTACAATCCAAAGGGACCCAACAATTGGTCTTTTGCGTCTGGCTACTCATGGCATGTATCATAGTAAAGGTCTCAACAATTGGTGACCTTTTTTTTTTTAAATCAAAAGGCCAAAAGGTGCCTTTATTTTATTAAGTGGTAGAAGGAGTACAAAATCATAGGGGCATACCCCCGAAAGGAAGCATAAAGAAAGCTGCTAAGATAGCAGCTGAAAACTCAATTACATATATCTGAAGGAAGCAAGCCCCAGCCGATCCGCCACTAGAGGACCAAAACAAGTCTTCAGAAGCTGTGAGGAAGAGAGATAGGTGTCATTGCGTTGAGCGCAGCAGGCATAGGAAGCAAGGGCATCGGCCACTTGATTCCCCTCCCTGTAAACATGTGAGATGGGAATACCAGAAGCCTGAGCAAATTGGTGGATCTCTCGCCACCACCTTAGACAGGTCCAAGTGGGAGCATGCCCCGCCCTCAAGGATGAAACCAGGCTGGCCGAGTCGGAGTTGATTTCAGCAATCTGGAGGCCGTGTTGAAGAGCAAGGCGGATGCCATCACACATGGCACGTGTTTCAGCAACGATGCTAGTTCTAGAGCCATAATAGTGCGAAAACGCCATAAGAATATGACCTCTGTTATCTCTGATGCAACCACCACCTCCACAGTGGCCAGGATTTTCCCTACTAGCACCATCAACATTGAGCAAAAACCCATGAATGGGGGGAATCCATCTGACCATCTTAATGACGATCGGGGATGGTCGATGGGTCCAGCCGAAATGAGAGATGAGCTGAAGTTGCTGGTCCGTGGAGCGCTGCTTGAAGGTAGTCTTCTCAAGAGCCGTGTTGATACAAAAATGAATGCGGCGAATGATACCTTGAATAGAAGCACGTTGCCCTTCAAAGCGTGCTTTACATCGCGCCTTCCAGACTTCCCACACAATGCGCATGGAGGCATAGATGACAATGAACCCATGTAGGGTTTGCGGGTTGTGGGTACACACAGTGGCCCAGAGCCATTGCGAGATGTGAGCATAAGCATCAATGCCATTATCCAAAATAGGAGAAATCCAGTTCCAGAGGGCCATGGCAATGTCCCCATGCATGAACAGGTGATCCGGATCTTCAGCAGCTGGAAGTCGACAACAGTTGCAGGCAGAAACCATCTGAATACCGCAGTCGGCAATTCTAGAGTCTACAGGGACAGCTCTATGCATAATTCTCCATGTGAACAAGGAAATGCGGCGTTGAAAGAAACGATGCCAAATAACCTTCAGGGGTGTCCTTTGAATGCTAGTGGGTCGAAGTTGATTGTAAGCAGACTTAACAGTAAAAAGGCCAGAATCAGAGGCCGACCAAATGCAGATGTCATCATTGTGAGAGAGTTGAATCTCATCCAGATTAATGTTGTCCGGCATCAATGACCTTAGGGGGTGTAAGGTATTAGACATAACCTCACGAACGGTAGGAGAAGGACATTGAGAAGAATCAGGAATAAATTGCCGCAAGGGATGATTGCCCAGCCAAATGTCATCCAGGAAGTCAATCCGGGTACCATCCCCAACAATCCATCTAGTGTTTGCCGCAACCACCTCACGAGCAGTATGAAAAGTTTGGTTCTTCCCTTCTAAATCACTATTGAATACATATTCTGACTTTGTAATTGGCTTTAATCTAATCCCTCTTTGCTAATGGCAAAGAGGGAGAAGTTTTGATGAGTCATAATTGTCTATTTCATGATTGTATTCCTTTAAACAATGACTCATAATGAACTCATAGTTACCATCATCAAAAAGGGGGAGAATGTTGGGCAGGTGTGGAACATGCTTGATTCTATTGTTTTGATGATATCTGATTATGACTCATTGATGAGTCTAATGTGTTTGATGATGTCAACATGTGTTTAGTTTAGATCAAAGTCAGTCAATAGATCAAGCGGACGGGTTAAATGAGTCAATGGTAGCCAAGATCAAGAGATAGCAATCAAGGCAGTTTGAGGATGTGTCACTGGCAGATCAAGCACTTTAAATCAATCTCCCAGGTGTAAAGATTCTTTGGATGCACAGAAACCAAGAAAGGGATGGCAGAAGAAGCTGAAAAAATCAAGTTATTCAAGGCTACGTCGACCTCGCTGTTTAGCCAACTCAGAAGAGTTGACTCATGTTGTCGACCCATTGCCACTTGTGTTCTGCCGAGCCACACTACGTTGACCTCAGGCTGCCTCCCAGAAGCCGTTGAAAATGTTCTCTCAACGGGTGCGTTGACCTCATCCTAACCCCTATCAATAGGAGGTCGACCTGAGGGTGCCTTCCAGAGGCCATTTAAAGGTGCATCCTCAACAGGTGCGTCGACCTCACCTTGTCAGCAAGTCGACGTAGGCTGCTCTCCAGAAGCCTTTCAGCCTATTTCTATCAATACACGTCAGATTATCCAAGAACCAAAATAGGAATCGCAAACCTCCAAAAATACGTCTTTTGAGGTCTGGAAGAGGTTCCTAGGACTGACCACTATCTCTGTCATCATTACAGTACCAGAACAACCTTTTGGAGGCAGATCAGCCATGTATCATAATTGGGTAAAGTCTCTTTTCATGGTACTCTACTTTTTGCAGTCAACCAATGGGAATTCAGTCTAAGGAAGGTACCTAGGACAAAGATCTATCCTTGTCTACCACAGCCAATGAGGAAGAAGATCTGAAAAGCTCTAGGATCAAGACCATCATTTATGTCTCAGTCAAACAAATACAACCCTTGGAGGGAAAACCGTTTTGGCTCTGCTATGCTTCCATGGACCAATCAAATGAAGCTCTGCAGGAGGGAAAAACTTTTTGCCATCAAAAAGGGATCTAAAGAAATACAGGTCTGGAAAATGTATTATGTCTGTGCTCACAAAGGTTGCTCAAGCCAATCAGATAACTGCATTTGAAAAAGGCTCTACATCATGAGAAGACTATTTTCTGTTGGACCAATCGGAAAGAGGTATGTTTCGAAAAGAACCTTTGTTTACTCCAGCCAATCAGATACAGTTCCCTTGGAGGGAAATTTCTCCAAGCTCTTCTATAAATTTGAAGATCCTGCTTGAAGAGGAGTTGCTGCTGCTGCTGCCCTTGAAGAAAAAGACCACGTCTTCCCAAGCCTTCAACTGAGAATCTGTGAGGAAGAAAAAGAAGAGTGGAGAGTAGCCCAGTACTAGTCCGACCTAGACCAGTGCTGTAAAGGAGAGGAAGAAAAAGAGAGAAGAGAATAAGTGTGAGTAGCTCAGCATCTGGCCAACCCAATCCAGTGCTGTAGAAGAAAAGAGAGAGAGCCGCCCTACAGAAAGCTTGAGCTAGAGTGAGCAGCCTTCGATCTGATTTCAGATCTATAGTCACATCTTCTTGAGCTTGTTTCTGAAGCTACATTCATTTTCTTTGTTTTATTTTTGTGTTTTCTCTTGCAACATCAAATCAGTTTTTCAGTGCGTGTGTCCGGTGCTCTGCTTAGTGACCGGAGTGGTTTTTGGCAGGGTTCAGCTGTGCATGTGGGGGGGGGGGGGGGGGGTCATCCCCATTGTGAAGCTGTGAATCAGCAGTTTCTAGTTGTTAGTCAGCCGTCAAGCTGTGTGTCAGCTGTGTCAAGTTGTTAGTTAGCAGTTAAGCTGTGTGTCAACAGTCAAGCTATTAGTCAGCAGGAAGCCTCACCAGGTTTGGTAAGGGGTAGATGTAGGTCAGCGGGTTGTAGACTGAACCACCTTTAAAATCCCCGTGTTATGTGTTGTGACTTGTGTGATTGCTCCATGTTCTCTATCCCCATTCATAGGTTCGTGTGCTAGCTTCAACATATACAATTCTAATTATTTTTTATCGCACACTCTAACATTCGGTTCTGCACACTATCTATTTTGCCTACACAGTGCTTGTCCCTCACACTACACTTGTATGTCTTCAGTTGCTTGCTGCACCCTTTCACACAAGTACTAGAGAGTCCACCCAGGCCCGGTGCAAGTTATTCTGTTTCGCATACACCAAGGTTTTAATGAGCAGCAGTTCTAACTGCTGAACTTACTAAGAGGCTGTGTCGACCTCAGCTGTGGTGTTGTGTCAACCTCAACCTCATCCAATAGCATTTCCTTGCCTTTTTATGCATGGGATTGTGCCCTCCTGTTTGAGCTATTTTGTTAAAACCACAATCCACATTGAATAGTGTGCCTTCTGCATTTCAAGCTGAAGATTGGGTTTCAACTGGTTTAGACCTTAAGTGGGTCAAAGTTTTTGAAAGGATCTATTCAACCCCACCCTTCTAGATCCAGTTGCACCCAAGGGACCCAACACACATCTCATGGCCATTTCTAGATCTAGTTCTGGTTTCAATCCTAATTTTGGTCAAGCTAGCTCTTACTAATTCCTCCGCATCAGAACCATATATGTTCAACCAAATGCTTGTCATGAGCTGTCCAATGCCACTCTTTTTAAGCTATTCTCTCCTATCATACTACTTTTAATCAATTGAGAACTGCATAAAATAGAGGACATAATTGTTGTCAATAATAAACGGAAAATCAAGCTTGCCCCTATTTTAAGGGAAGAGTGTGATTACTCGTCAACTAGGCAAAGAAGGAAAATCTATTGTGATGTATCTAGACAAAGCAGAAGAGAAAGCCCAACTAGACAGCACATCATCTTTCTACATATTTAAGTTCTCTAGTTTTTGAAAATAAAATGAAGCTATCTATGACAACAACCAATGAAAATTTCCATAACACCATGTGAGTCCTAAACAGTGCCACATAAGAAAGTGGCTACAAAAATAACCACAAGAAAGCATATCTTATGGTATGGTCATGTTTAAGGCTTGAACTCCTTTGCAGTAGCCATCATCTTCAGTAGCTATTTAAGAACTATTCTACAAAATTAGAAAGTGAATAAGACTATTGTTGAGTTTCAAAGTGTGTCCACATTTAGATCATTGATTGTTCCATCTCCTCTAACCTGCCCTAAAATAGAAAACAAAATGATTATCACTGCAAAATGTATATTATACAGTTCAAAATAGAAATGCATAGCATTAATAACGCATACCTTCTAAAGCATTCCTAATCCCATCATGTGAGTAAATTAAAGCCTCCATTGTATCTGAAGCTAATGAACTATGGAAATTAGTAAGAACTCGCCCTGTTGTGCTAAAAGCTGACTTAGATGCAACTGTGGAAGTAGGGATTGCTAAGATATTATGTGCCATACAAGCAAGAGTTGGATATAATGACTTGTTGTTTGACCACCAATCAAAGATATCAAAGTTGGCATTGCAACATATATCTCTTTCCAAGTATTGGTCAATTTTTGACATTAATCTTTACTTATTTTACTAAAAAATGAATTGATCTTGAGTAGCCCCTTAACATAACAACATCGTGATTTGCACCATTAGAATTTGTAAGGACCTTATCACTTGTTGAGGTTCCTGATTCCAACTATGTTTTACCAAGATCATCCTCAAAAATTGTGAAATAGATTCTTAATGATAGTAACATGTTTGTCTGTTGCATCACCATACATTTTTATAAAACCGCATCTAAAATACATCCACTTGTAATGCAGATCCAAAATAATGAGAATTACTAAATTAAATTACAATGTTTCCAATATTTGTTGAACTTCTCTTACATTCGGAGAGCCATTGAACTAATAATATCATATGTAATATTAGCCTCTTCATCGGTAAGACTTTTAGCTTTCAAATTTCATGAAAATACAAATTAGAGGTATGAGGGATACTTCATGTATGAGAGAACGCTAGTTGCACAATAGAAATGTTTCAAAAACTTGCATACACTTTAACTTTAATTTATTCCATTCCTCGGGTGTAGGTGCACAAGTGAAACTAGGATCCAACATCATCAAAGAAGAAATATTCTCTTAAATTCAAGAGGAGATTCCAACATCAAATATGTACTATTCTAACGAGTAGGAACAACTAAAATCACCCATTTCTTACTTTCTAAACCAACTTATTGAATACACTATTCAAATTTTTTGTTGACAAGAAGGTGATCCCTTTATCTTCTTTACACCCATTCGAACACTTTGAATGATAATACCATTGTGTTTAGCCCATCTTGAACAATTAAGTTAAGGATATGAGATGCACAATATACATAGAATCACTTGTCATCACATAGCGTTTTCCTACTCTCTGATAAACTCGAAAGAAGCAAGGGAATGTAAACATCATTAACAAAAGCATTGTCCAAAGTGAAGCTCATGACTTTAGAACCAAGATCAGATTCTCTAAGTGATTTCCAAATAACATATGCAATAATAGGTGAAGTATGAGGATATTCAACCATGTAAAACTTTATTATTCATTTATGCAACTTTCAATTGGTATCCACAAAGTGAGCTACTATGGACAAGTAGCCTAAATCTTAATTGCAAGTCCACATACTTGTTGTTCAACAAACAAAACTAGCTTGTGCTTGAAAAAAGTTTTGAAAAATTTTATTCACCTCGTTATATATAGATCTCCAAACAATCACCCTTAACAATATTTCTTGATAGTACTTTTTAATTTAAGATTTAGACTTCTAATAAAATGTTTTAAACCATCATAATTAACAGATGAAAATTGGAGTTCATGTAAAAATAAATCGTGCTAACTCATTTCAAGAAATTTCAGCATCAAATTTCTAATTTGATAACATTTTGTTCCCTCCATTAATTGAATTAATGGCCAACAATTGTTATTTCACATTCGATGTGTAGTAAGGGTAAACAATATTAACATGCATAGTTAAATGACTTGTGTCGGCCCTACTAGAACTAGTTAACACAATTTTGAATGCATTGCAATGGGCTTTCTCCACATTTCCAACCATAAATTTAGTAAACTATTTCCAAACCTCATATTATGGACCTTTAGCTCGCTGTCGTGAAACACTCTTTGTTGTGCATGTGTGGAACATGCTTAATTCTAATGTTTTGATGATGTCTGACTATGACTCATTGATGAGTCTAATTTGCATTTGATGATGTCAACGTTCATGTAGTTTAGGTCAAAGTCAGCACTGGCAAGTGTATGGGCTCATGAAGATGAGTAGTGTGAAAGATATCATGCAATGATGGCATGTGATATGATGCATTGATGTAAAAGGAATGAACAAGGTCAATATCAGCTACAG
The DNA here is from genome assembly GCA_022559845.1 of Amorphophallus konjac. NCBI lineage: Eukaryota > Viridiplantae > Streptophyta > Magnoliopsida > Alismatales > Araceae > Amorphophallus > Amorphophallus konjac. The sequence continues at coordinate 127,889,214 of CM040117.1, read as the reverse complement.
CAGCAGAACTGAACCAGCAAGCATGCTTCAGCAGCACAGGCAAGAAGCAGTAGAAGCCAGTAGCTCAAGCTAGCAAATAGCAGCAGAAATGGGATGCAAGAAAGGAGCTTTGTACGCACCTTGAATCAAAGGAACAAGGGCCTTCACCTTATTGAAATAAAGTTGAGAAGGATTGGGTAGAACATCAAGAACAAGGAGCTATGGACTTGATCAAAGAAAGTTGAAAAGGACTGAGTTGTCACGCCCCAAGATATATGTACATCGGAAGTAATATCGGGGACATGAGCAGTCGGCAAGATAAGCCTCTCGCAATCGAGATAATCAGAGCACTAAACATTCACACATAAGAGAAATGCACAATAACTGACCAAAAATCTAACTTTATTAAATAATAATCGAAATGTTTACATAATGCTGACTCTTGACTCATTTAACATTGATATTTTCTAGACTCAAGAAAAAAATAGAAAATATATCATAAGACTCGACTAGACTCATGACATTCTAGGTCTTCACTTGATCATCAATCATCGCTCTCGGACCCATAACTAGTACAGTCTAAATCTGACTCACTTGAATTTCCTGAAAATGATTGAAAAAGTAGGGAATGAGCACACTTGCCCAGTAGGTATCTTCGTATCAACATGAAGGCAATGTTTAAGTAATTAATATTTTAGCTCTAGAAGGTAAGGTAAATGAAATGCAATGAAACATGCGACAAAAACCAAAGTAATAACATAAGTAGCAAGATGTAGATCATAGAGATATGAATGTTCATGTAAAATGATAACATGATCAAGTAAGAATATAAAGTAGAGTGGCCTTTCATGTAACCAGAATGTACTAGCATGTAACAAGAATGTACTTTTCATAACCATAAAGGCTATGCACTAGAAAGTCATGTAACAAGAATGTATAATTTTATGTAGATCCTCGTGGTTGTCACCCGTTTATAAAAAAAGTACTCCCGGTGCAATGCGACGCCAGTGTTCATCATATCCCATAGTTTATAGCATGTTTCTGGCAATCAGCCGAGGGGGCTAGTGTCGAGCCCTTGGACACAATCAGTGCCCGATACGCATCTTCAAGTTATAAATCAAACTACATCCACGAGATATAACAATAAAGTCCGGCCAATAATGTAAGGTTCCAACAATAGTTTCATGGTAACAATATCAAGGTAAGAATGAACCAAGTTGAAAGCATGAGATCAAGGATGATTTATGTGGATATCATGCCACGGAGAAAATCCGGCAGCATAATGGTACATTCTTAAATTTCTATAATTTATCAATAGCTTATTAAACATAATATTAGGCTCCAGATAATCCAAGGACTATCTAGGAATAGGGTAGAACCAACCCTTGGGTCAAATCACATGTTAGGACATATTCCAGAAGAGGCACGGTCTTGCAAGAACCGCTATTATCAAGCCGCAGTCAATAGAGAACCGCTTCTTGATGGAGTCGACGCAGAAGAAAGGAGAGTCGACGCAGTGATCAAACTTGGCATAACACGGTTTCACCGGAACCGTCTACATGTAGTAGCGGTTTCCTTAGAGCCGCATTTGTTGGCCCAATTAGGAAAGCAATCGAGATGGGGGGTGAATTGATTGCGCCCCCTTTTTAAAACACAGCGCAGAGATGATAAAAAATATCTAGAAAGTTGAACAAGAAGATTTAGATATGATGAAGATCAAGCAAGCTCTCACAACTCTCCAGCACAGTTTGATAAACCACTCATATAAAATATAAAGAGCAGACAGATTGTATGAACTTTCAGCTCACCGCATCACACTCATAAATCAGAATGGATAGAATAGAAAGGCAATCTCACAAGCAGCAAACCACAGCACAAGGAATTTTTAGGTGGTTTGGATGCACCCGAGTGCCGACGTACGTCCACCCCTCTCAACCCGAGAGGATTTCACTAAAACCCGCTGCACGATGGTAGCAAAACAAACACACACGGGGTCAACGACCCCACACTCGCGCATTCTCGCACAACGACAAGAAGCCACGAACATAGAGACGATGCTCCGAAATCGTCTATGAAGAATAATATATGGAAATACAAAGCCCAGTCCAAATTCAATATATATGCTCAAATAGAGATATAGAAGCAAGATAACATGAGATCCCCCTTTAAATCTTCAACTAATCTTGGAGTTAAGGTGGAAGGGTGCACTAGAAATGATAAACCAGGGAGTGGAAGCAGCCGACCCATGTAGATTCAAATGCCTAAGACAATAGACGGTAGAGAATAGCTGCAGCTGCCTCCAGATCTGAGCTCAGGCTCGTGAGAAGTGATCTCCAGCAGCCTCTTCTTCTTCCTCTAGCAGATGTGCAGCGCTCTCGTCCTTTCCTGTAAGGATAAGACTCGTTAGCTCAAAAGATTGTCTTCTACGAATGGAAATCGTAGGATGTATATGCCCAAAGAAAGAGATGCAAAAAGATAATAAAACCCATGAAAATATCCTTCAAAAAAACACCTAATCAAGTGGTGAACCCCTAGGGGTAAGGGGGTAAAAAGCAATGGCAAATGGATCAAGTAAAGGGGGTTTCGGAACCAAAACTAGCAGACCCATTTTGGACGCCAGGGACAATTGTCGACTCTCAGAGTCGACTCTTGTTCGCGGGTGTTCTGCCAGAGAACAAAAAAACAACACATAGCAGAAAGTGTCGACTCTCAGAGTCGACACTTTTTGTCAAGTGTTCAGTCTGCGATGAAAAAACCTGAAGCCAGGCGAAAGTGTCAACTCTCAGAGTCGACACTTTTTGCCAAAGCTACTGTAAGCAACAAAGTCGACCACCTGGCTTGTAAGTGTTGACTCTCAGAGTCGACACTTGTAGCCTGCTGCGTCGAGGCAGCAAGCTGCCCATCAAGTGGTGACTCTGAGAGTCGACACTTGCAGAGTAGAGACAGAAAAGGGCCTTATACAGCCAAATAAACCCCACATACATGGAAGACACATCAAGACCAAGGTGCCCATATTGAAATACTTTCAAATATTGATTCTTACCATGACTTCAAGGTTTTATGGGCTTGATTGAACCTGCATTTTATAGAAACTCAAATTCAAATCAATCTTAAATCAATGCTCATAATGGAGCCACTTTCTTGTATCCAACCTGCATGTTGATAAGTAGGTATTGCAAACACATCTAGAGATGATTCAAATACCTCTAGACATTCAAAATACATGCTCTCATTTCAAACATTGATTCATGCATAGATAAGCCATTTTCAATTTAACTCATTCATATCTCTCTTTAATTACAAATTCAGTCCAAGGCAGACTGAACATTAATCACAAACTTCACAAATCAAATAGACTCAAACAGTCCATTTTTGAATTGAATACAACCGAACCATTCATACATTCCAAGGGTTCCAAAAATAAACCAATCATACAAAGTTTAGTCCATCGCCAATTCAACCAACCATATACATTACTGATATCATGCTTAGCTCATGAAAGACCAATCAATTTGACTCACATCCAGGAAAGGTTAAGCAATACAAATCACAGGAAAATAAACCAAATTGTCTTCACTAAAATAAGTCGGGCCACAATAGTGTAAATGTCCAGAATGCAGAAAACGTCGGTACCATAAGTGCTTTCTAATCCATTGGCTTTTTAAGGTACAACCAGCTAGGCGTCCTAGTGAGAATCCTAGGCTCGCAGAGACTTACGGAGGCCTTGAAGCAAGATCACCTAGTCTGGTGGAAGGAATATCCAATGGAGAGGATCACAAGTCCAAGAGAGTGTGCCTATAAGTGTAAAGTGTAACTAATGGCCACGTACCAGAATACGCACCTTGTACTTAAGAAAGACTTAAGAAGAGAGAGTGATATCATGATAAAGCAACGATCAAAACATCATTATAATGCATTTCTAAACATTTGAAATAGCTTATTACAATTTTTTTTTCAATCAACACCGGCCCTCAGAATCATCAACTAGTCGAGTGCATATCCCCCCAGCAGGGGAACATGTTCTCACTCCCCCAGGATGAAACTGTGGCCTAAGATTTTATTAGATTTTCTGAATAAAGGAGGTACATGATCTTGGGGCATTCCCCTGTCTATACAAGTTACCAAAGCTGGAAAAAGATACCAAACAATTCTATTTACAAAAATGAAAGGAAGGCAAGCCTCCTTTATCCAGTTCTTCTGCCTGAGCACTTGTCTGGGACTGGGTGCGTCGACGCCAGCATCTGGATGCGTCAACGCTGTGTGAAGATAGCTTCTGAAGCTTCTTTCAGTTTAAAGCTTCAGGCAGTCGCTACGTCGACGCTGGTAGCTGGTGGCGTTGACGCTGTGTGAAGGTATCCTGAAGATAGATTTCTGTCTTGGGCTTCTGAAGGCAAACGCGTCGACGCTGCACCCGAGTGGCGTTGACGCAGTTAGTATGCGCGTGACACATGATCTTTGGAGCATTCCCCTGTCTGTACAAGTTGCCAAAGCTGGAAAAAGATACCAAAAATTCTATTTACAGAAACGAAAGGAAGGCAAACCTCCTTTGTCCATCCTATAAACTCCGCTCACCATTTTGGGCAGATCACTTACAAGGGTAAAAATGGAGTTTGACTGACAAGAGCTAGCATAGGAGGCCAATGCATCAGCCAGCTGGTTGCCTTCCCTATAAACATGTCTCACTGGACAGCCACTTGAGGATATAAGTTCCAATATTTCACTCCACCAAGGATAGACAGTCCAGCTAGGAACTTTCTTCTTATGGATGGATTCCACTAGAAAAGCACAATCTGAAAAAATTGCAGATACTTTCAGTCCACCCTTATTAACTATTGACAGCCCATCATAGAGAGCCCTTACTTCTACAAGGAAACTACTCCCAAGGCCATAATAAAAGGCAAAGCTGATGATCATATTTCCTACTGAATCTCTAACGCAACCACCACCTCCACAATTTCCCGGGTTCCCTTTTGAAGCTCCATCTACATGAAGAGTAAAATGAAGAGGAGCTAGACTGCATGAAACAATCATTGGCATCCTCCTTGAAATAATCTTCGGGAACAGTTGGAACTGATTCAGGATTTTTATTTGATCTTCCGAGCTACTAACTGGAAAGGATTGGTTATCAAGGGCTTGAGAGAGGCCTGCCACCACTTTCCTCTTGATACTTGGAATGTTGATGGTCACATTTTCAAACCTGGCAGAACATCTTGCCTTCCAAATCTCCCATACAATTAGAATTACAGCATGCATACCAGAATAGCTGAATGCTGAATGCAGCTTGGAGCCTGTCAAAATATTCCAGCCACGGATTGTAATGTGCTCACTCAGATTAATTTTAGTACTAATCAAGGGAGAGACCCATTTCCATAAAGCAGAAGCTAGATGTCCTTTAACAAACAGGTGATCTAAATCCTCCTGAGAAGGGAGTAGGCAACAACTGCACTTTGAGACTAAGGAAATTCCACACTCAAAAATTCTGCCATCAACTGGAACTGCTCTATGAAGCAGCTTCCAATAGAAATTAGCTGCCCTTGGAGAAATGCTAGAGTGCCATAACTTGGCCCAAGGCTGCCTTAGTATACCTCTTTGTCTCAACAGATTATTAGCAGATTGTACACTAAAGTCACCACCTACTATACCAGTCCAGATGCAATGATCTGGCCTATTACTCAACTGAACTTTGGGTAGCAGTGAGGAGTTACTGAGTAGGGACCAAACTGAATGGTTTGAATCAAGAAAAACCACTCTAACAGTCAGCTTTGGCTGCCTCTGTATATTATTGAAATTGCCTGAAGGTATATTGTTGATTAACGGCCCTCTGCCAGTCCAATTTTCCTTCCAAAAGTCTGTTCCCTTACCATCCCCAATTATCCATCTAGAATTATTTATGATTAACTTCTTAGCTTGCTGAAACATACCTTGAGACATCCCAGCTGGAAAAGGTCTTGTGCAGTCGAAAAGATTTGTTTTAACAAACCTTTGTCTAGCATACTGAGACCAAAGAGAAGACCCCTGAATAATTCTCCACATACATTTAGTAGCCAGTGACAACTGGGTGAGATTAAGATCTCTAATACCAAGGCCCCCTTCCAGTTTAGGCATTTGGATTTTTTTCCAGGAGATCCAATGGCGACGCCTCAGAATTTCAGAACCCTGCCAATAAAAGTTGGCACAGAGTCTGTCAATGGCATTGATAATTGACTTAGGATAGAAGCAAACAGATGCCAGGTATATTGGAATGCTTTGAAGGACAGAGTTGATGAGAATTGCCCTCCCAGCCTGTGAGAGTAGTTTGGATTGCCAATTCTCTAACTTCTACTGAACTCTATCCATAATGTACTTAAAATCCTGGCATGTGTATCTTCCTTTCTTCACTGGAATACCAAGGTAATTAAAACTAGTAGAAGCAATTCTGAAACCAGTCTGCAGTTGTATAGATTGCTTTATTGATAGGGGAACTTTCTCTGAAACAATTATGCTACTCTTGCCAATATTTATTTTCTGCCCTGAGCTATTCTCATATCTTGAAATAAAATGCAGCAGTGCTGCTATGTTGTGTTTACTAGCATTCAAGAAAATAAGTGTGTCATCCGCATACAATAGATGAGATATTTGGGTAATATTTTTAGGCCCATTGTAACCCTTCAAAGCTCCTGATTGCAATAGAACAGTCAACCCCCTGCTTAGTACTTCCGAGGCTAGAATAAAAAGATATGGGGCAAGAGGGTCACCTTGTCTAATACCTCTGCTAGATTTAAAGAAACATGCCATATTGCCATTGAAATTGACTGAAAACCAACAGTTAGTTAGAATCATTCCAATGTAAGAAGTGAATCTAGTATTGAAACCAAATTTCCTTAGGGCTGCCAGTAAAAAGTCCCACTCAATTTTATCATAGGCCTTGGCCATATCCAGCTTGACAATGGCATTATGACCCCTTACTTTCCTATCAATATCTCCCATAAGTTGTCTTGCTATAGCATTGTCCAGAATATTACGACCTTGGACAAAAGCTCCTTGTTCCTTGGAGATAATGTTTGGCAGAATTGGTGCAAGCCTCCTCGAAATGATTGAGGAGATAATTTTGTAGGAGAAATTACAAAGACTTATTGGCCGAAAATCATTAAAGGACTTAGGCACTTGAATTTTTGGGATTAAAGTAATAATTGAAGATGCCATTCCTCTAGGAATTGGAAACCCCATGAAGAAGCTTTGCACTGCACAGATGACATCTTGGCCTATAATGTCCCAAACATGCTTATAAAACTCTCCAGGAAAACCATCCGGACCAGGGGTGCTGGATCCTTTTAAAGACCATACTGCTTCTTTAATCTCATTACCTTCAGGAACAGAGCAAAGGAGACTGTTCTGATCATTAGTGATTAGTTGAGGAATGCAATCTAGTATGGAACAGCCCATTGTATGGTCTTCAGATGAGAAAAGCTTCTGGAAATACTGGTTTGCCTGCCTGCAAAGAATAGCTTGGTCTTCACACCAATTATCAGATTCATCCAGCTTTAACCTACAGATAAACCCTCTTCTTCGATTTTGTTGAGCAAGCGAGTGATAATATGATGTATTTCTGTCCCCACTTTCAATCCAATCTGTGCAGGATTTTTGATGCTAGAAAATTTCTTCCCTATACAAAGCATGATGGAAATTTGCCATAGCAGCATTCAAATTACATTTGTTTTCAGTTGAAGGAGAGATATCAAATTCAGTTTGTTTCTTTTCCACTTCCTGTTCTGCTAATCTAACATTCTTTGTCACATCTCCAAAGATTTCCCTATTCCATTGGCTAAGAGACATTTTCACAGCCTTTAATTTGGTAGATAATCTAGTCATTGCATTTGGATGTTGAACAGTACACTGCTTCCAAGCATCAGCTACAACTTGATTAAAGTATTTATGAGTATACCACATCTTTTGGGAAATGAATCTGGAAGGACCATGAGAAGAATTATAAGATGATAATAACATCGGGGTGTGATCAGAAGGACCTCTTGCTAAGTGCTTCACAACCAGCTGGGGAAAAGCATTTTGACATTCAGTGTTAATAAAGACCCTGTCCAGTCTAGCTTTGATGTTTGCAACTCCAGTTCGGTTATTATTCCAAGTCATTGATTCACCAACATATCCTGCATCCATGAGCCCTGCTGAGCAAACAAAGGCATTAAATTCAGCCATATTGGCCATTGAGGGAAAAATTCCACCCTTTTTTTCTGAAGGCTTCAAAACACAATTAAAGTCCCCTCCTATTATCCATGGGACAGTCACTGTACCAGCAAAAGTAACTAACTCATTGAACAAATCAAGTCTAAGATGGGAATCACAAGAAGCATACACAAAGGAAAAGAGACTATTAAGTCTATTATCCTCCTTTAAACCCAAAGTAATATGCTGGGCAGATGAGCCAAGAACATCCAGCCTAAAGCTGTCGTGCCAAAAAACCCAGATTTTAGAATCAGTTAAGGAATTGACAGCAAATTTTGCCAATTTTATAAACCTTCCAAGCTTCATAGCTTTCTCTGCATCCAACATTGGCTCACTAATAGCAACTAGGTCCACTTTATGATTTTGAATCAGCTTCATTAAACATCTCCGAGAACCTTGGTTCCCTACTCCTCTGATATTCCAAATAAGGGTTGTGTTTAACATTGGAATTCCTATGGTTGATCTTCAACCGATCTGGCTCTAGATCGTGTCATAATCCCCTTTTTTGAAGGAGCTCTTCCAGCAAGGGCCTCCCTTCCTACTTCAACAAATTGCATTAAGGAATTATCACTTTCAGCCCTTTCAGCAATAGAATTTCCAATCTCTGATAACTTCTGGATGTCTGGCCGTTCAGAATCCCCTTGCCATTCAGAATATCTTCTTGATAGAATTAAAGAGGATTCAGTAGCAAGGAAACTGAAATTGCTTGAAAAGTCTATATTCTTCTTGGCTTCAACCGATTGAAGCTTACTGCATTCAGGATTTGAAATATCCTTCTGACATAACAGAATTTCCTCTTGTACCTGCTGAACTTTTCCATCAGATATAACTTGCTTGTCTACCTCAGTATTTAGTTCTGTATTGACTTTCAACTGATTGGAAATTTGATTTATTCTGCTAGTTTGTTCCTGAGCATCTTCCTTGCTTGCTCGGGGAAATTCAGATGAGTGAATTATAAGTACCTCATCAACATTTTGTAATGCTGCATATCTATTCTCCTCTGAGACCACTTGTCGAACATGTTGTGGATATGCTATTAGTGCCTTTTTAGAACCATTTGATTCTAAAACATGGGGACCAGAAGACCGAGGCTTAAAGGTCTGAGTAAGGTTCTTAGTGATAGTCGACTGACGACTGGCCTTCCCAAGCTTCTTCTTGCAAAATTCAACAGTAGGACCAAGTTTATGGCAAAAAGAATAAAGAGCTGGTGCTCGATTAAAATTGACAGTCTTCCAATATCCTTTTCCATCCAGATCAATCCACAATCTCTCCTGACGCGGGGCTAGAATATCCATTTCTATGCATACAAGGGCCTCTGAGGTGTCTTTCAAGGCTAATGACTTCTCGTGAATTCGCAAAACTGGGCCAAAATTTCCAGCAATGGAACACAGGCAATCTTCATGGTATATATTAGCCGGGAGCGCAGGAAATCCAATCCAAACAGGAACGGTCGGTGAATCCACTTCAAAATTAAAATCAGGAGTCCACCAAAAAAATCGAAATAGGAAACCATTTATGTACAGGTTTTTCTGTAAGAGAAGTTTCAAGAAATCCTCTTCTATGTCAAATCTAATAAGGAGATGTCTGGGATTTAACTTGCTTATAATAAAACCATTTGATATTGCCAATCGCTGCACCAGGCAGGATTTTATTTCAGCAAAAGAAGGCCTACCGTATGAGCACTTTGCCACGATTGCAAAGGAAAGAACCTGTAGAGAAGTTTGAAGATCTGCCTTGGAGAAATATACAGCTGGCTCTCCTTGCTCGGTGAAAGCAGGCTCCTTAATCGGTATAGAAATTGATGCAGACCTTGGTTTCTCTATGATAACTTGAGCAAAGGACCGCCGGAAGATTTCGCCAGAAGAGGATGATCCGCCCCCTGGATGATCTCTGCCCCCTGCTAGCTTCGATGGAGCCCCCAGCATGAAGGAACCAAAAGGAAACCCCGCCGCACCGGTCATAGCCGGCTGGGAGGGAGGAACTCCAAGAACGAAGGAGAATGCGAACCAGAGTCTCTAACTCTAGAATCTAGAGAGAGACTTTCTCCTCCAGGAATATTTTGGAAATAATAGCTTATTACAAGACTATATGATTTTGGCCAAAAATTAACATATGATTAAAATAAGTTTCTATCACATGATGATCATGAAAACTAGCATGAAGGATGCACAATATAACAGTGAATAAGGCATGAGAATCCTATGGATAAAACGTAACTAATAGGTAATTTAACTAGGAATCAAAAGAGGGCAATCTGACTGCCGTTTAGGGTGAACTGTAGACAGACAAGAAACACAGTTAGAACGGAATCGCTTTAGTAATGTCATGGTTGGCTGAAAACATCTTCTAGGTAGCCGCGGTTTCTGTGAAACCGCCTTATGTCCGTCAGACAGAAGTGTCAAAATCACATATGCCAGGCCTATTCTAATGCATATAATGCATAACAATCATGGCAACTTTGCTTCATATTTACTACACCCTTAATTGCCCCATAATTCACATATACAGAGAAGCAAATCAGGTGGCCGATGCTCTTGGAAAGTATGCCGTTCTCATTGGAGGCAATTCTGAATTTAGTTTAACAAGAGAGCTACCCATGTTAGCTAAATGTTATGCCATAGCTGATGCTAATGGCATTCCGAACGTCCACAGGAGGCATGTATAGTTAGTTTCTATCTTTCTTTCTCCTCATTGTAACTCAGAGGCTTGTCCCTCTTGTGAACAATCTCTCTTTTGGTATAGCAATAAAATAATGCATCTAATGATAGGGTTGGTGGAGTGGGAACATTCCCTTCCTCTGGAATGGGGGTGCACTCTCCCTTCGCTCCATTAGATGATTCGGTTTTAAAAAAAAAATATCATGGCAACTTTGAGTTAAAACATGCTAAACAACGTGGATCATGGAGATGCATAGATTAAGCCAAAACTTATACTCTTTTCCATTAAGGGTACAAGGTTATGCATGCAGAAATGACCTAGATGCATAATGAAAGTAAAACATGAAATACGGCGTGTATAAAGTAGGAAATTGCATGTAACCAAAGGGCTTTTCTTCCTAACATGTTAATTTAGCCATCCATGAGATAACCTACCTCTGAGTAAGGCTCTAAACTTGAAAGTTTGGGTTGGAAGTCGATGTAGGCTCTGGCGCGTCCTGCGTTGAACCAGCATTTTCGTGGCCTTCTAACTTTTCAACCTCTTGACCTAAATTCGTGAAATTTAGAGGTTAGGTAGAAGATATAAAGGAGATTAACTTCTTCTAAACACTAATCCTGAAATTACCTTGATTAAGTCTTTTAATCTTACGTTCTTCCTCGGACGGACACACTATTTCCTGCGCGTTCAGCAGTGAAACATCAACTTTGGGGGCTTCTATCTCTCCAACGGCTTGACCTCCTAGCATGAGATTTGGAGAGATGTTAGACAAAACTAAGGACAACAAATTATTCTAAAGGACTAACCTGAGAAAAGGTCTCCTTACCTTCGAAATACACGAGCTAAATCAATGGTTCACGCAGGTCGAACTGGGATCTATTTATAGAGTTTGACTAGGGTTTGAGGATTTAGATCGAACTAGAAGTCCTAATATGCAGTAGGATCGTTCCTCAAGAGTCTTAGACTAGTCTACCATGTCAGATAGCATCGAACCTAAGAGATTGGGATGGAAAAAATCCCATTTTTCCACGTTCCTTCAACTTTCGTCCATGGAACATAGCAGCAGTTAGTTAGAAATCACTTCTGTGAGAACGCGGTTGCTCGATAAACCGCGTTGTTGCGGTTAAATCCACAAATTTCTAATTTTCTAATTATCTTCTATTTATCCCCTAATTGGTATATATATCCCATTTTAAATTCATAAATTACCCAAATTACGTTTCTACAAATGGGCTTAGGCCAAAGGGTCTTGAAATTTTGTTTGTGGGCCTAATTTAAGTGGGCAATACCCTTTGGTTACTATAGGATCTTTAAATTAAGTTAATCGACCCATAATTCATTTTTAGATGCTTTAATAATCTTATTTAATTACTAATAATTCCAAAAAAATAGGGGTTGCTACATGAGTGAAGCCCAAGGTGCAAACTGCTAAGATCTTTGGATGCACAGAAATCAAGAAAGGGTTGGTAGAATAAGCTAAAAAAATGGAGAGAACAAAAGGCTGCGTCGACCCCTTGGTGTCGCTGCATCAAACCCATTGCACACAGAAGGAAGAAAAGCCCAAACGGGCTTCAGGATGCGTCGACCCCTTTCCTTCAGGGCATCGATGTTAGGCTCTCACAGAAGCCGTTGTAAACGCCATTCACCAAGGCAACGTCGACACACTCCCCATCCTGTGTCGACCCTGTGAAGCTTAAGCTCGCGGCAGTTCAAGAAGAGAACCAGCTGCGTCGACCCTCCCCTCTTAGGGTGTCGACGTAAGGGGCTTTCCAGAAAGCATTATAAATGCATCTTCTGAAGAATGCGTCGATGTGATAGACTTGCTATGTCGACGCACTAGTAGGCCATCAAGCTTTCATCTCTCAACTCTGCAACATGTTCTGAGATCATCCACGGAATAAAAAATACCAACGTAAACCTCTAAAAACTCACCTTTTGGGGTCTGGAAAAGGATCCTAGGATAGAGATCCTACCTTTACAAGATAAGGTATTCAGTACACCTTTTTGGAGGCAGATGTTCAGGGATCAGATTTGGGAAAAGGTCTGCTTTGTGGTACTCTGCTCTTTTGGCCAACAACCAATCAGATGTTAGTCCAAGAAAAGGACCTGGGACAAAGGCATGTCCTTCTTGTCCTTGGCCAATCAAGATTCAGATCTGATACAGCTCCTTATCCAAGAAGCATCATGGCTATTCCAACCAATCAAATTCAGATCTAAATGAGGCTGAAGAAAAAGAAAACTTCCATTTTCTTTCTGGGCCAATCATATTTAAGTCTAGATATATTTTGTGATTCTACTGTCAGATATGGTGGACCAATCAAGGAAGAAGGTCAGTGGTCAAAGAAGCATTTTGAATTCCAGTCAATTGCATTGCAGTATTTTGGAGGGAAGACTTTCTATCAAACTCTTCTATATATATGAAGCTCTTTGGATGAAGAGAGCTACTGCTGTTTTGCTGCTGTTTTGCTACTGCCGTCTAGAAGAAGAAGAGAGCCAAAGAAAGAAGAGTGTGCCTAAGCATTTAGAGAAAAATCTGTGAGGAAGAAAATGGGAGAAGAGAAGAAGAGTGAGCAGCCATATAGCATTAGCAGCCCAGCCCTGGTTCGACCCAAACCAGTGTTGTTCAAGGAGAAGAAGAAGGAAGGAGTGCAGCCCTCCTTGCAAACGTCTGGGCTTGAAGAAGAAGATCTTCGAATATAAATCTGAAGGTGCAGCCACCAGCTTCCAGATCTCTATCTGAAGCCACAGTTGATGTTCTACCTTGTCTCTTATTTTTCTTGCAACCCACATCGGTTTAACAATGTGTGTCCAGCACTTTGCTTTTGAGACCAGAAGTATTTTGGCTTGTGTGATAGCCGTGTGTCTTAGGGAGTTGTCCCCATGTTTTTGCTGCACTTGCAACTTGTTTCTTTTCTTTGTTTTTGTGTGTGTGTGTGTGGGATTCGTCCCCGTGTGTGTTGAGGACTTCATCCTCGTGAGGAGCTTCCTCCTCATGTGTGTGTGGGGGGGGGGGGCATCATCCCCGTGTGGTGCTACATTTGCAGCGTGTGGTAATGCCTCACTGGGTATGGTGAGGGGTGGATGTAGGTCTGCGGGATTGTAGATTGAACCACCTTAAAAATCCCTGTGTTATGGGTTGTGACTTGTGTGATTACTCCATGTTTTTTATCCCCATTCACAGGTATGCTAGCTTCAACTTGTACAATTTTGATTGTTTTCCATCGCACTCTCTAATATCATATTCACACACACACTAGAGTTTGATGAGCAGCAAATCGGTCCAACAACTAAACTCATAGTGAGGCTACGTCGACCTCACTACACTGCTGCGTCGACCTCAGCCTCTTCCTATAGCAATCTGTTGGCTCCTTGTGTATGATGCCTTGTTCTATTGCCTTGAACTATTTCTGTTGAAACCGTTGTCCATTCTGAGTAGAACATATTTTGCATATCTAGTTGAAGATTGAGTTTGAAGTGGTTTAGTTTTTAATCTGTCAAAGGTTCCTGATTGGATCTATTCAACCCCCCTGCTAGATCCAATTGCACCAAAGGGACCCAACAATTGGTATCAGAGCTAAGCTTTGTCATACTCAGATCCAACGATCAGCAGAGGAAGATCCCAATGCATTTGATCTAATGGATTTCTCCACTGGTCAAGTTTCAATGATTTCCCCGCCTATATTTGATGGTTCTGATTTTACCATGTGGCTAGGGAAGTTGTGTACTTTTGTTAACTCCATTGACTCAAGATTATCGAATCTCGTATACCATGATCCTCACAAGCTGCCATCAGATACATCTGAATGGTCTGCTGAACATAGGACCCAACATGTTGATAATCTTGCTGCTCTCAATTTGATAAAAGCTGCAGTAGATGTCTCCAAGTTCCATTTTATCTCCAGCTGCTGCACTGCCAAGGAAATTCTAAATGGACTGATCATGATACACGGAGAAGCAAAAAGGCATGACTGCCTCATGGCCGTCAGTCCAGATCATCCAAGTGATCCGTATTCATCTCTGGTAAGTTCTGAATCAGAAGACTTTACATTTGAGGAACTTATGGATACATATGATGATTTAGCCCAGCAATATAAGAAACTAAAATCTGGAAACAAAAAGTTAAGAAGAAGACTTGAAAACAGCTCCAATGACAGCTCTCCATGTAAGAACTGCTCCATGCTTGAGAAGCTTAATGAAACTCTCATGATTGATTTAGATGTGCATAAAGAACACTTTGGTTGTTTGAAAGATGAAAATAGAACCCTACAGGCTGAAGTTACTAAGTTGGAAGAGATTTCCAGACAACTTCAAAACCAACTTAAGTCAATGTCTAATGATCAAACAATGCTTGTTAGGTCAATCCACGATGTGAGGCTGTTTTAGGAAAATGAAGAGCTAAAGGAACAAAAAAAGATGTTGATTGAAAATTTGAGTGATTATGAAAAAGGCAAGCATGTTGTTAATGATATCTCTGAGAAACTGAATGAACTTCAACTGGAAATTGAGAATTATAAAAGTGTGAATGCCATGATCAATGAGCCATTAGCTGCGTGCGAGGAGGACCTCGCTGAATCTGAACTGCGCGTCTCCTCATTAGAGAATGAAATCAAGGATTTAAACAATTCTCTATCAAAGTTTGTTCAGGGCAAAGATATATAGTCTAGACAGAATTTTGGGGACTAGAGAGAACCTTGAGAGAGAAGGCTTAGGCTTCAACCCAGTGAACAAAAAGGTTGTTGAAAATAAATCGTACACATCATTTGTTTCTAGTTCAGGTCCTTCCTCTTCTACAAATACCCCAAAATAATCTTATGCCCAGAAAATTCAGAAACAGAACAAAAATCAGAAAAATAAAACATAAAAGCAAAAACAAAAAAACAAAGTTGTTTGTGTTGATATGCATGACATGAAATTCAATGCTAAGCACCATGCTTTCCATAAAATGAATGTCCAGTGCTTTTATTGTGGACAGCTTGGTCATATTGTGCATGATTGTTTGACCTTGAAGAATGATGAATTAAGAGCAGGCAAGAATATGAGAAACAATGCAAAAAGCAATGGCAAGGGTCAGGTCGACGCTAGGAGGAAGTGGGCTTAGAACACTCCTGTTCAGAAGCCAAGAAATGGCCTGATGCGTCGACGCGCCCCTCAAGATAGGTCGACGCACCCCAAGGCCAGTAGAAGAAATCCTCCTCCTTGTTGCTTTCACTGTGGAAAAATTGGCCACACAGCCCGAGACTGTTGGCATCTAAAAGGTAGAACTCATTGCCATGCTCAACATGGTGGCATCCATGGTCACTCACAAAGGTTTAGTGCACATGCGCATGGGAAGAATGTTAAATCATTTGTGTGCTGTTTTTATTATGGTAAGTATGGACATATGGTTGATAACTGTCATTGGATGAGGAGTGATGACTTGAACGCTGCAAAGAGAAGAAATTCACATGTCAGAAGTAATGCTAACCATCAAGGACCCAAGAAAACTTGGGTACCTAAAAATTCTAAATGAGCATTTTTGTTGCAGGGGTGCCTTAGGACTATACAAAAGATCAGCAGGAAATCAAAAGCTCAAGGCACAAGTTTATGAATAAAGTTTTCAACTTATATTAGTCTTGCATGTTAAGTTCTCTTGTAGTTACTGTAATAAAGGTCTCTCTTGCTTTTAATAAACCATGCAAGCATGAAGCTTCCTCTCTGAATTGCTGAAAAATCCCCCATGGTGAAATTTGAGTATCTGAACTAGATCATATGATTGAGATTCTATGTGAGCCTTCTGGTATATCAAAAGGTGTGTGTTTGTCACGCCCCGACGCGGAATATCAGAACAAGACAGTTATAATCATTCATGACAATCAGAGCAATAACGAAATTTAAAAGAATACATAATTGCAAGGAAAAATGAATTACTCAAATACTGCTACTTATTCACAAACGAGAAATAATTGTTTCCAAGTATCAACTGACAGCTTACATAATGACTCAAATTAAAAACTAAACAAAACAAAGATCTCAACTCCAAAGACCAAATAACAACTTATAGCCATTACAAGGACAATACTAATGCTAAGACAGCCACCAGGTCCATCATCTAAATGGTTCACTCCAGGGTCTTCACTCTTGCCCATCCCCATCCGTTTGTGTATCATCCTCGGAATTACCTAAAAAAGGGGGAAAACTAGGTGAGCGAACGCTCAGTAGATTCTAAAGCAGGCAAAGTATAAGTGATTAGCCAATTTAATAATGTCATGCGAGATAATGAATAATAAAATAGACGAAACGACAATCACTAGGAATGACGAGATGATGAGAATGTAGGGAATAATTCAGAAATAAGTTGAACATAAATTTAACATGTTCCAAGATTTGGTCGTTCAAGCATGCAAGTATAGCAAGTCATGTAGAGTTGAACTTTCCAGTAGAAAGGATATGAATGTCATAGACCACACACACTAGCAAGTACTCGGTGCAATGCCTCACCATGTCATGACAACTCCCCGGGGCACTAGTACTTTTCGAGTGCTCCTCCCAGGACCAAACCGGGCCCTTATGATGCATTGGCATTGATTTGGTGGATCCAAGATCCGAAGTAATATCTAGACATTCATTGGAATTGGCCAAGAATTCCAAGGTCAAGCTATGCAACTTATCATCTAAATTCAAGTGAAGTTTCAATAATTTGAATAGGAAGCCATGAGATTATGGCTTGTGGATGAAAGGAATACAATCATGATCAAATTGCAGCACAAGCCACCCCTTACTTGGCTATTAAAGCACACAAGAATACACGAAAAACAAGCTCTGAACAAGTTGCGGTCATGAATGGGCCGCAAAAGGGATAAAGACGGTCCTCACTAGGCCGCTTCAAATAGAAACGGACCAAGGCCGGCCGCAACTATGTTGGGCCCAGTAATGGTTTATCAGTCGACTTAGCTGATCCTTGGTCAGCCTGGGCATGGTGGAACCAGACCAGGGTCCAACCCACATATCCCAGGTCAATTCCAAGGGTTCAGGTCGACTTACACATGGCTAGGTCGACTGGAAATCAAGGGAAAGTTGACCGACAAACTGGCACAGAGGCCAGGTCAAAAATCAGAAATGCGGTCACAAAATGGCCGCACACTGGAATAGGATGGTCTTCACTATGGCCGCGACAGATAGTAGCAGTCCTAGAAGGGCTGCAATCAGACAAAACAGTCCCGAATCGGGCAGTGGAAACACACGATTTGATCGAGTCAATAAGTTCTGGCTTTGGGCGTACAACCTGCCCGGCATCCTAGTGGGAATCCCAGGCTCACGGGATCTTACGGAGGTCTCATAACAGAGGTCTTGATGGGGACATCGAGGCAAGACCGTACGCATTTTGTTTGCATTTATGTTTTTTCATATTTGTATGTATACTCTTTTGTTATATGGGTACGCAATTGTAGGTCTTAGTGGGTTTATATGTAAAATTCCAGTAGGACCAAGCAAGGGGGCCCTCAGCCCTTTCCCATTGGTCCATGTCACTCATGTGGGGCTGGTCAACCATCCTAGGTGGCCATCTAGAAGGGTTGAATGTCAAAATGCCACATGGGTAGACAAGTGGTTAAATTAGTCCAAGGTGGGTTACCTACCCTTTCCAACTTGTCCCCTCTTGGTCAAGGGGGCGCCCCTCTCCCCTATTATTTTATGTTTTTTTGTGTGTGTTGTTCAAACCTCATCCTAGCCCTTCAATCCCCCTCCCTAGATCAAAGGGTGTACATTAGATTAGATTGGTAGCATATAAAATGTTGTATTTTCATGTGGAAATTAAAAAAAAAATCAGAAAATTATGTTGAATGCTTGAAGCTTCTTGCACCGCCAGCCCCTCCTCCTGCTGTTCTTCCTTCTCCAACCTCTAGTTCTAGAGTGATTCTACCTTCTATCCCCTCCCCTCTATCTCCGGTGATCATCTGTGCCGCCGCCGCCGCCGTTCGTGCCGCCTTCGAGCCGCCGCGGAGCCGTCTTCAAGTTTCTATCCTGCTGGACAGAGGTGTAGTTCATGAATTCTTTCTGCCAGCCACGAGCTCAGATGGATTTGCAATTTTGAGGGTGTGTTTGTACCTTGAATCCCCACCTCCACCTAAATTTTCACGTCCAAACCCCTCCATTTAGTAATTTTCCATTTTCATACATCTTTCATTCCCAGATCTGTTTTGTCTCAATCTACAGTGACAACAGCTCTGAGTTTCCCATCTCTGACCACCTTTTTGAATTTTCAAACCCTCCCCATTTTACTGAGAGTTTTTTCCATCATCCCCTACATTCATAATTTTTCTTATTTTTTTATCCGCCATCTATCCATTTTTCAAAATTCGTGTTCTATCTCAGCTACAGTGCTTTCAGCCCAATTGCAGATCCGACCCACTTCCAGTTCAGAAATCCTATCAATTCGTATACACATCCAAACTTGTCCAAACTAGTTTTGACGTTTTTCTAGCTTGATTTCCTACAACTTTACTGAAGACAACCACTTCAGATTCAGACGTTCACATATCGGTCAAAGGTAGTTCTTAGATAAGTTCTCTGCAGATCTGAGAGCCCGGTCACTGTACAACATCAACTCAACAATTCATTAAAGCCTAGATCCGTGCAGATCCAGGCCAGATCTTTAGGCCTAGATTAAAGGATTTGAAGTTAGCTTTCCAATGGTGCCAGTCTCGTGTCGATCCGACATCGGAGCTGATGGCAGCGCCCGTTCTCGCCGGGACACGCGCTGAAAACCAGAACTTGCAGATTCGTGGTCGGTTATTCCTACCGGTGCCGAACGGAGCCGCCCGGCCTCCAGCCGGCGAACCAGCATGCCTCCACTTCAGAGAGCGCTCATCCAGGCATCCACCATTACAGCGGTGCCACCGGGTCCCACATGGCCCCTCTGGACGGCACGTGGGCCCCACAGCCACAAGTTCGGGTGCTGCCGAAGAGACGCAAGAAGCCGCCCGTCAACCCGAATTCGGTCCTCCCGGGCCCAGTTGTGTAGCCCTTTACCTCCCTGCGTGGAGTGGGTGATATTTCATTGCTGTCATCATTGTGTAATATTTATCCCGGGAGTACGAGTTTCGGCCGGGTCCGTCTTCCCCACGCCGAGCACGTGGTGGTATCGCATTCGCTCCCTTACTTGGCATTTTGCTTACTTCATATATATTTGTTTATGCCGCTACTAGAGAGCATGTGTAGGGGTATCTAGCTCACTTTATCTATTCATTACCGCTGCTGCGAGAGAGTGCGAGACCGTCCCGTGACCCGATCCGGGCACACGAGAGAGCCGATCACCCTAGCTCATTGCCGGTTTCTCAACCGCGCACGTCCGACGCTTCCCTCGTTAAGGGACAGTCACGAGCTTGTCGTGTCCGTGGTCTCGTCCCGCATCAATTTGGCATCAGAGCCAGGTTTGAGTCTAGGGTGTCAAAAAAAAATGACGTCATTTACGTCTAGTCATTAGTCATTGTCTACGTCGTGTTTAGGGTCATCATTGTTTTAAAACAAAAAAAGTGTCTTTTGGGTCGCATTTGCATACCTTTAGTCGGTATAAAAAAAGGTGTTGTCCACATGTTAGGCTACGCCTATCGGGAAGGTTGCACACTTGGGCGAGTGATCTTCGGATCGATTAACTCCGCCCCATACCGAGTCTTGGTGTCTTGTCCTTATTATGCATGCATCCCAACCTTTGCATTAGTCGGTCTAGTGTCTTGTCTCCGTGTGTATGCATGTCCATGTCCGCTATCCATGGCCGTTCCCCAAGGCCATGCGTCCAAGTGGTCATCTTTGGTGGCCCAAGCCAAGGCCTTCCTAGCCTGACCCTATATTGTTTCTAAAGCCACTCTACCTAATGGGTCCACAACGGAACTCCATTTCACCGATAGGGAGTCGGATAATTGGGTTACTTTTGATATCGTGGAGTCTCTCTCCGAGACAGGCGAGATTATCCGTGATGGTGATTTTGCTTGTGTTGAGTTCTATAGGAAGGTCGGCTCCGTTCTTTACACCGATGGTGCATGGTGCAGGATCGGCACACTTGCTGGTCCATGCATCATTTTAGGGCAAACGTGGTTAGGAGAATGAAAGGCTAATCTTGACTGGGGCAAAAGGACTTGCACCTTATACCCACCTTACCTACCTGGCAAGATCATCCTTAAGGATAGGGCTCAATCGAGCACCCTCGTCTTTCCCGCCACCCAACCCCAATGGCCCACTCCACCTTCGGATTCATGCTTGCCACCTCTCCTGGAGCCCACCCCTCTAGCCACCCATCATGGGAGCCACCCTCCCTTCGAGGAGCCACATTTAGAGGATGTCCATCCCGAGCCACCCGTGTTTCTTACGCGTACGCTATACATAGCCGAGCCACTTCTTAGTTGGCTCAAGGATGGCTTGGTCCCATGTCCTTACCCTTCTATGGACCCCACCTTACCTAAAGTGCCCGTCAACTCCTTCCACACTACCTTTCGGTCTAGTCACCATATTGATACATTGGATGACCTTATTATGGGATTAGACACGCAATGGAAGTTGACGCACCTACTGGCCCGAGGCTTTGACCAACCCGCTAGTCTTAGCTTCACCCATCCGGCCTTCGGGTCCATTACCTCCGAGTGCACCATAGGGTGTGTCACCACGGAGATTCTTATATTCATCCCGATGCCGGCCGAGTCCGACTTCGTTCCCTTTTGCCCAAGGGAGGAATCCTATTTTCTACACATGTCCGTCGTCCCACCGATCATAATGTATGACGGTGACTATGAATTCCAAACTTGGGACCATGTCATGTTGGAACCCAGTTCATGGGGTCACACCTTCTTCTACCCTTTTGACCCCTTCACTAGTGAACCTCCCGAGTTTTCATACTCATTACCCTTCTTCCGCGGAGTTCACTATCCCACCTTTTCCACTCGGGCCAAGCAAACTCCACATAGCCATAGGTGCGAACCATCATTCGGGGGTAAGGAAGACTTTGGTTTCCCCGATCCCTCTAAACCACCCGCACCTCCCGGACTTCCCGCATCCAAGCCCAGTGTCCATGATTGGTGCATCGTAGTATGTCTAAAAGTTCCCCATGACGTCAACCTCCGGTTACGTCAAATGCATGCATGGCACACATTCGGGTGTCCTGGTCCGCCGTCACCCGTGTACGGGTCGGACTAACATTAGGTATGTCTAAGGTCATATATGAGTCGGTGTGTTTTCCTTGTGTGGTTTGTTTGCATGGTTTGTGTGTAGTTTGAGAGTCTGCATGTGTCTTGTGTCAGCTCGTTCTCATTCTCTTATGAGTAAGAGGCGATTGGACTCACTCGACGAGTATGGGATCGGTTCTCAATCTATACCCGGATCTAGTCACCGACAGGGACTCAGCGATGATTCCTAGTGAGTCTTTGAGCCGCCACCTCCCCTTTTAAGAGTGCCCCACCCGGAGTGTCCACCTTTAGCCCATAGCAATGTGTGCATATCGAGTATATATGGAATGAGCAGGTGACGGTCACTTGGAGTGGAGCATACCCTCGTTACTTGGCACGGTGACGGATCCGCCGGAGTATTCGAGCATCCATACCCCTACTCGACGGGGTTGAATTCCTCCCACCCGAGGAGAATTGATGGGGACATCGAGGCAAGACCGTACGCATTTTGTTTGCATTTATGTCTTTTCATATTTGTATGTATACCCTTGTGTTATATGGGTACGCAATTGTAGGTCTTAGTGGGTTTATATGTAAAATTCCAGTAGGACCAAGCAAGGGGGCCCTCAGCCCTTTCCCATTGGTCCATGTCACTCATGTGGGACTGGTCAACCATCCTAGGTGGCCATCTAGAATGGTTGAATGTCAAAATGCCACATGGGTAGACAAGTGGTTAAATTAGTCCAAGGTGGGTTACCTACCCTTTCCAACTTGTCCCCTCTTGGTCAAGGGGGCGCCCCTCTCCCCTATTATTTTATGTTTTTTTTTGTGTGTTGTTCAAACCTCATCCTAGCCCTTCAATCCCCCTCCCTAGATCCAAGGGTGTACATTAGATTAGATTGGTAGCATATAAAATGTTGTATTTTCATGTAGAAATTAAAAAAAAATCAGAAAATTGTGTTGAATGCTTGAAGCTTCTTGCGCCCCCAGCCCCTCCTCCTGTTGTTCTTCCCTCTCCAACCTCCAATTCTAGAGTGATTCTACCTTCTATCCCCTCCCCTCTATCTCCGGTGATCATCTGTGCCGCCGCCGCCGCCGTTCGTGCCGCCTTCAAGCCGCCGCAGAGCAGTCTTCAAGTTTCTGTCCTGCTGGACAGAGGTGTAGTTCGTGAATTCTTGCTGCCCTCCACGAGCTCAGATGGATTTGAAATTTTGAGGGTGTGTTCTTACCTTGAATCCCCACCTCCACCTAAATTTTCACATTTAAACCCCTCCATTTAGTAATTTTTCATTTTCGTGCATCTTTCATTCCCAGATCTGTTTTGTCTCTATCTACAGTGACAACAGCTCTGAGTTTCCCATCTCCGACCACCTTTTTGAATTTTTCAAACCCTCCCAATTTTACTGGGAGTTCTGTCCATCATCCCCTACATCCACCATTTTTCTTGATGTTTTATCCACCATCTATCCATTTTTCAAAATTCGTGTTCTATCTCAGCTACAGTGCTTTCAGCCCATTTCCATATCCGACCCACTTCCATTTCAAAAATCTTATCAATTCGTATCCACATCCAAAATTATCCAAACTAGTTTTGCCATTTTTCTAGCTTGAGTTCCTACAACTTTACTGAAGACCACCACTTCAGATTCGGATGTTAACATATCGGTCAAAGGTAAATCTCAGACAAGTTCTCTGCAGATGTGAGAGCCCGGTCACTGTACAACAGCAACTCAACAATTCATTAAAGCCCAGATCCGTGCAGATCCAGGCCAGATCTTCAGGCCTAAATTAAAGGATTTGAAGTTAGCTTTTCAACGGTGCCAGTCTCGTGTCGATCTGACATCGGGGCTGATCGAAGCGCCCGTTCTCGTCGGGACGCGCGCTGAAAACCAGAAGTTACAAATCCGTGGCCAGTTATTCCGACCGGTGCCGAACGGAGCCGCCCAGCCTCCGGCCGGCGAACCAGCGCACCTCCACTCCAGGGAGCGCTCATCCAGGCATCCACCACTACAGCGGTGCCACCGGGTCCCACACGGCCCCTCCGGACGGCACGTGGGCCCCACAGCCACAAGTTCGGCTGCTGTCGAAGAGACGCGAGAAGCCGCCCGTCAACCTGAATTCGGTCCTCCCGGGCCCAGTTGTGTAGCCCTTTACCTCCCTGCGTGGAGTGGGCGATATTTCATTGCTGTCATCATTGTGTAATATTTATCTTGGGAGTACGAGTTTCGGCCGGGTCCGTCTTCCCCACGCCGAGCGCGTGGAGGTATCGCATTCGCTCCCTTACTTGGCATTTTGCTTACTTCATATATATTTGTTTATGCCGCTGCTAGAGAGCATGTGTAGGGGTATCTAGCTCGCTTTATCTATTCATTACCGCTGCTGCGAGAGAGTGCGAGACCGTCCCGTGACCCGATCCGGGCACACGAGAGAGTCGATCACCCTAGCTCATTGCCGATTTCTCAACAGCGCACGTCCGATGCTTCCCTCGTTAAGGGACAGTCACGAGCTTGTCGTGTCCGTGGTCTCGTCCCGCATCAGGTCTTAGTCCGACGGAAGGAATATCCGATGGAGAGTCGTAACTATTACAAGATTAAAGGTTATAAAACGTTGGAAAACAAGAGTATAGCGGTCAGTCAGCACCACCGGAGTGGGGTGACTGTCAAACAATCCTCGTAAATTTTTCCACAATATCATTTAACATTGAAGTAATAATTTCATAGTTGAATTGTATTATATGTGACAAGAGGAACAATAAATAAGATATGATTGTGGATGATCATAGTTAAATCAGGCATTTCAAATGTTCCATATAATCTATTTATTGGGTGTGTTTCTACCCTACACGTGTGGTGGAACGATTTTTATTTAATGCGTAAGCGTGCCAGTCACCGAAGTGACAAATTTATTATGCGCTCGATCTGACATGGTCAGACGAATGTGGGGTTCATGTCAGGACCGGAAGTCTGCCATACCATAAAGGTTATGGCGTTAATTACATCATCCGGGAGGGAGGAAAACCCTTGATTAATCGCTAGAGATTGAGGGCCTTTAGGGTCGAGGAGAAAATACATGACGACAACGTACATCGTGCAAAGTAGGTCATAAGTTTAGGGGTCGAGCTTCAGAAGAACCCGAGTTCATGCATAAATATAAATTTGGGAGGGGGGGGAGAGGCTTTCAGTCACGAGCAAACTGAGTCATGGCCATGATGGGGATGCACTTTGGAATCCAGACATAGCTGCTGGGACTTCATGTGTATATTCCCCTTTGTGGGATCCGAGGGAGATGAGATGTCTACGAAAATTCACCAGAATATGTACCTTATTATGTTTTTTTTATTTATTTATTATTTATTTATATTTTGATTTTTGGATGCATTTATTAAGGCTCGAATTGAGAGGGGTAGGAACGCCAATGATATTCCACAACCCATCGCCTTCGACCAAATATTTTAAACTTATTTATTTGTTTATTCATTTTACTTTTTATTATTTTTTATAATTTTCTATTTCATTTATTTTTTTATTATTTCATTATTTTTTATTTATATATTTAATTATTTCTTTTTATTATCATTTTTATATTTGTTTATTTTGTTATTGTTATTTTATTATTATTATTTTCATCATGGCCCACATGAGAGTGACGAGTGGAAAGGGGAACAGCTCGTCAGATGGGGGGCGTCAACTCACGGAGTCGACTCCTCACTACCCCAGGTTTGATTCTACGGGTTTAAATTGACTGGCTGGACAAGCGGGTTATGGACATCAAGTCATGGAAGGATTTATTCAGAAGATCATATGGGGACGAGGGCATTTGAAGGAAATTCGTGAGCAAATACCACAACGAGGATCAGGTGTTCGGATAGGTATGAATTTGGAAGGCACGGGATGCTCAAGGACCAAAGGATCAGCATGGTTGCCATTCTTAGGGTTTCCTTCAGCAGCATCGACCTGCCCTTGGCAGTTTTCCTTCAGCTGCATCGACCTGTCCAGGTGATGCCTCGACCTGTCCATGCAATTCCTTTAGCTGCACTGATCTGTCCATGTGATGCATCGACATGTCTTGGCCATTCCCTTCAACTGCATCGACTTGTGCTTGGGATGCATCGGCCTCATTATGTGCGCCCTGCATAGTTCTTCTTAATATGGTTAATGCTCACTGTAGTGATGAGGGCGCCGAGAGAGCCAGTCTTGCAAGCAATTGTTGATTCTCATCCTGACTTAGTTTTCAATTGTTTGAATTTATCCCGGAAAAAATACCCATATGAAGATCCCCAGTTTGTACCCGAGGGCTGTCGATCCCAGATTTTCCTGCACAAAATCCACCAATAGAATGAGAGAAAGAAACAGACTTCTGATTCTCATCAGCTTTCCACATATTTCCATCTTGGTCCCTTTGCATATGTGTGGTTCCTTTAGAACCATTCATCTGGGTCTGCTGCACGGTGCTTTCATGGTCATGAACCCTTAATATAGCATCTCCACCTGATTTGCTAACACTCCATCCATTCATCTTACTATGCGTACGGGCACCACTATTATATGGAGGTATAACTTGTTGATTAGACCAAGTGACCTGCATGCTTTGCTGATTTAAGTTGGCTTCGGTAGGTACAGAGCTTACTGGTTGCTCGTATAATTGCCCTGCCCAAGTGTCACTAGAAGTGACTCCAAAATGGATTTGTGCTTGAATACTACCTTCAAGAAACTGGTTATGAAGTTGACCCTTATCAAACTGGCCATTGGCATCTTTAGATGGTTGCTGAAGTAGCTGATGGGGCACCCCTACGTGTGCTTCATCACCATGATCATATGAAGACTTAAAAGAAGACTGCTGAAACATAGCGGCAGTGCGATCATTTGAACTCACATCTGTCTCATCAAACAAAGGAAAGGGTCTTGAATTCATAGATGATGCACTTCGCAAGTTTTCAGCCCAAGTTGTTTACTGCTTCCCGCTGTCAACAAACACTGTGGGCCGATTCCCAGAAGAGAGTTCCTTTTGCTGAAAGCTCCAGCCACTCCATTCATCGTGCACTCCAGTATCACCACTAGATGTTTCAGTTACAGCTGACTGCATCAGAGTGCTCCAGCTACCACTCTATACAGATGGAAATGCACCAATATAATTATTACCCTCCAAAGGGTTTCTTTGTGAGCCTCCAGAATCGATGTTGCCACCCCCAAATGATGCACCCCAAGGATTACCATCATCTGTGCTGAACAAAAGCTTCTCCTCTATTGGGTCCAATTTAACCATCCCTCGAGCAGGTTCCACCTGTGGCACTGTTTTCTCTCGTGAGTTTCCTGGCCAATCTACTCGCTCCTGTCCATCTCGAAATTCCTGAACTTGCATACTTCTTCCTGGGGAACTCAGCTGCTAAAAATTCTCCGGCATAGTTCCGTTGCTTACATTCTGAAGAGGAAGCTGGCGAAGAAAAAAAAAAGGTTTTTCCTGGAAATCTCTGGCTAGAAAGAGGATTGACCTGCACACTAATTTGCCCTTGAAATAGGCCCTCGTCACTTTGAAAAGAATTAAAGGTAACCTGACTGCATTGGAACTTTCTCAACTTGGCTACCAACAACTTTAGTCATCATATCAGCACCATAATTGTTTACACCTTGAATCTGAGAAAGTTGCTTCAAAGTTCTATTGCTGGAAACAGGCGTACCGTATAATGACTGGTCAAGTTGTTGTGGAACAAGTCTAATTGACCGCAATACCGGCCGTTGATCTTGTTCTTCCTCAGTTGGTGATGGCAAACTTTCAATAGGCTTCTCCAAATTCCCACCAAAGGTTCCTTCCCCTGCAACTGCCACACCTTCAATTTGATCTGCCCCTACAAAAGATTCTAAAGCAGAGGAATCCACATGTTTTCTTCCATTGCTGTGATCTTGAAAATAATCATTTAATACCCCAGATTTCTCATTTCCCTCACCTCCTACAGTTTCTTGTTTGCCTTCAAACTCCAACAGAGAATGATCATCATGTACAGCACCAAATCTCTTGGACATAGTTCAATCTGCCATAGAATCACAAGGAATCGATGTCTCAAGAGAAGCACCCTCCCTATGGGTTACATTGTCACCTGTTGTTTCAGATGCACTAGAAATGCTTGGAGGAATATCTTGTGATGCTTCGTTTTTCAAAATAACACCTGAGGTTTCATTTGAAACATGAATTGCTTTACCATCGTCAGTCACAGGCACAAGAGCTTCAGGTGAAGCACCTTGTTCCAGACTGGGTGAAGGCAAAGTAGGGGTAAATGAGTATTGTTCACCTGCTCCTATATTTACTTGAACATCCTCGGAGTTTTGGGGTTTACATGTAACACTTAGTTCTGATGTAGCATTTTCAACAGCCACTCTTAAGGACTGCATCTTCATTCCAGTTGTGGAATCAGATGCATCAGCCTATGCTGTTGCTGTAACTGTTGAATATCCTTTTTAATTTGCTTTTTTTTGTTCCTTTAAAGAATCTTTTTTCCTTCCATCTGAGATAGAAACAACCGCTGTAGAATCTGAAACATAAGTAGTGGCAGATGGGAGCATATAAAGCTACATTCTCTGTGCTGTACCCACAGAAGAGATTGAAGAAGTTTGATTTTTTTTGCCGTGTGGCACAATGTCACCAGGTGGCCCTAACACAGGCATTGACAACTGAATAGAACTTTCAGAAGATCTATCATGCCCCCCTCTCTGTTGATGTGAAGCAGTACCTTCTCCATGATGTTTTGGTAAAGGAGGGGTTGATAGTAGTTCATTCCATTGATTTCAATGTCATCTTTTGTTTCATTCCTCTCATTCTTTGGTTATGGCTATTAAAATTGTGAACTTTATTTAGGTGTTTATTCACCACAGTGTTATTATTTCATCATCCTTTGGTTAAATTCATGTTATCACATTTAGTTTCATATTTTTTTCTAAGTGTCAAATTCTGATAAAATTTTGACAGCATCTCCCCCGGACCCGGGGAGTGCTCAATCCAACAATTGGGCCTACACACGGGGGAACGCCGGTGTAAAGCCATTAAGATCGAGAGGCCTGATATGGTAGTCTCGAGCCCTGAAATTACCAATTGGGGGACCCTAAGGGCTAGCCTACTAAGGGTCCATGGCAATTCAAGGGATGATCCTTCAATTCCTCAAGAGAGTAAACCATGAATGGCTACTCTAAGACCCCAAATTAGGTAGAGAGGCATCTCGAGGGCTAGCCTACAAGGGAGCTCCACATACTCGGGGTTGATCCATCAATTCCATAATATGCAGCCATGGGCTGCTAGCACGATGGCCATTGATATCCAGCCCTTTCGGAAGATAATCCTCCGGAGACCCTGTCATGAAGAGGTAGGCCCCTGGGAATATAAGTTTGCCAATGTCGCCATCCAGATAGCATTCATGTACTACTCGATGGGAGGGGCTTCTAGGAGAACATGTCATAATGTGATAGACCTCCTAGAACCCGGAGTGTTCAACCTGGTGAATAAAGAAGATAGCGAATGGGGGATTGTTCCCCTCCCTATGACAGGTTCCTTCCCAAAAGAAAATGAACCCATCGGTATGAGATTCCAGCGGAATTCATGGTGGTAGGTTGCTGATCCGAAATGAAAGACCTCAAACTCAGTTAGACAGTAAACATCAGGCTACTGCCATTGGGCATTTCAACAAATGGCTCATCGTCCACACATGCTATGCATATCAACCATAGAGTAAACTAGACAGGATAATAGGATAAGGGGATTTTAGAAAATGTTGGATTAGACAGGGATCTCGACAACCCATGGGTATAGGTGACAAGATCCACAGCCGTTTCCACTGACAAGAGGGGCATATCGAGCAGTGCTAAATGTACTTATTGAAGTAAAATTCACATTCACATCTGACTTACAAATCTTATTTGCATCAAGCATGGAGACTATAGTTTATTTAAGGCATTGGGAAAGGGGTTCATATATGTAGAATAGCCCACAGTATCAAAGGGAAGAACCGTGAAAGAACACGGTGAAATCTGAGAATGGGGATGGGAAGAAAAAGAATGCAAGGGCGAAATGCAATCAAAGCAGGACGCAGCAGAGCATAGAAATCTTCTTATTCATCTCTTTGTATAAAAGAAACGGATGCACACTGTAACCAGATCAGGGGATCCGGGGGAACAATTAATCTAAGAGGAAAAGAAAAAAACATAGAAATAGGAAACATCAGACAATTTCGAAAAGGAAGAAATACAGAAGGGGGGAGGGAGGGGCATTGACCCCATTCCCTCCCCAGGCTACCACACCTTCTGTAGTGCCCCAAAATTTATATAAATATTTTCTAGTTTATTTTAAGAATTTTCTAGAATTTATTAGGAATTATAAAGCTTAAATTGATTATAAGACCCAAGTATGTTGAATAATTAATCCAGCTTTGATAAATGAAACCCAAAAGGTTTAAGGACTAAGCCCATTAAGTTTGACCCATATTCTAGAAGGTTATTTAGCCTATTCACGAATTTTAAGGATAAACACCCTTTTTTTAGATAATTATGTGGATAAAATAAATGAAAGAGTTTGAATTAAGTTAAATTCTACGCACAGTGAATGTAGCGGTCTATCGTGCGATCGCCACATGCATGTAACGTGCCAAGCTTAGACCGTTACGCTCTGTCAGTTCCGTGAATGGAAGAAAGAGCAAAAAGATTAGATTTTTGTTAGTTTATCTCTTAGGGATCGAGATGGGAGGACTAGTAAACGTAATAAGGACTCTCAGAAGTCGATCTAAGCTTTAACAAGGACTCTAGAATCGATATAATCTAGGTGGTACAGATCATGAGGATACGAAGAAATTGATCCTAGAAGAAGCACATAAATCCAAGTACACCATTCATCTAGGTGGTACAAAAATGTATCAAGATCTCAAAAGAAATTTTTGGTGGCCCAATATGAAGAGAGAAATAGCTGATTTCGTGTCCCGCTATCTCACTTGTCAACAAATAAAGGCAGAACATTTTAGACCCGCAGGTAAATTACATCCCTTAGATATTCCAGCATGGAAATAGAAAAGTATAGGAATGGATTTCATTATGGGTTTACCAAAGACAAGGGGTGGACACGACGGTATATGGATAATCATAGACCGATTGACAAAATCTACACATTTCATACCAATCAAAAGTCGATGGTCTGTGGATATTTTAGCAGCATTATACATAAAAGAAATTATCAAATTACATGGTGTTCCTATCACTATTATAGCTGATAGAGATCCTCGATTCACATCGTAATTCTGGAAGAGTCTACGACATTTACTAGGGACTAGATTGAACTTTAGCACGGCATTCCATCCACAAACTGATGGTCAGACTGAAAGAAAAAATCAGGTGGTAGATGATATGCTCAGGGCTTGTGCTATTGATTTTGGAGGAAGTTGGCACGATCACTTGTCTCTGCTAGAATTTGCATATAACAACAGTTATCAGGCCAGCATACAGATGGCACCTTTTGAAGCTTTATATGGAAAAAGCTGTAGATCACCGATATGTTGGAATGAGATAAGGGAAAAGCAAATTCTAGGCCCCGACATTATCAGGGATTCTTCAGAGAAATTAAGCTCATTCGAGAAAGATTGCAGGTGGCACAAGATAGGCAAAAATCCTATGCTGATAATCGAAGGCGCGACTCGAAGTTTCAGGTGGGAGATCATGTGTATCTAAAGGTTTCTCCGGGTCGTGGTATTCGAAGATTTGGCATCAAAGGCAAGCTAACTCCAAGGTTCATTGGCCCTTTTGAAATTCTGGAAAGAGTTGGTGAAGTGGCTTATAGATTAGCTTTACCTCCACAATTAGCAGGAGTTCATGACGTATTTCACGTCTCTATGCTGAAAAAGTATGTATATGATCCTTACCATGTTATCACTTACGATAATTTGAAGATTCAGAAGGATATGACGTTACGAGCAAACACCAATAAAGATTCTGGAACAGGAAGTGCGTCAACTAAGGAATAAAGCTATTCCTATGGTCAAAATTCAATGGAAGAAATCATGGCCGTCTGAAGCAACTTGGGAAACAGAAGAAGCCATGCGGAAAAGATTCTCGGAATTATTCAACTGTAAGTACACTCTCCATATAACCCATGAATTTGGAGACCAAATTCTTCTAAGTGGGGGAGGGTGTAGTGCCCCAAAATTATATAAATAATTTTTGATTTATTTTAAGAATTTTCTGGAATTTATTAGGAATTATAAAGCTTAAATTGATTATAAGGCCCAAGTATGTTGAATAATTAATCCAGCTTTGATAAATAAAACCCAAAAGGTTTAAGGACCAAGCCCATTAAGTTTGGCCCATATTCTAGACGGTTATTTAGCCAATTCACATATTTTAAGGATAAACACCCTTTTTTTAGATAATTATGTGGATAAAACAAATGAAAGAGTTTGAATTAAGTTGAATTCTGCGCACAGTGAATGTAGCGGTCTATCGTGTGTCCGCCACAGGCATGTAACGCGCCAAACTTAGACCGTTACACTCTGTCAGTTCCGTGAATGGCAGAAAGAGCAAAACGATTAGATTTTTGCTCGTTTCTCTCTTAGGGATCGAGATGGGAGGACTAGTAAACGTGTTAAGCACTTTCAGAAGTCGGTCTAAGCTTTAACAAGGACTCTAGAATCGATCTAATCCATAAAACCCTAGTTAGAACCTATAAATAGACCCTAGGTTTAACCTGCACGACCCCTACATTAGCTCGCATGGAACTAAGGTAAGGAGATAGTATTTCGGGTAAGTTCTTTAGAACTTTTTATTCCTTATACATAGGACTAATCTTTCTCAAAATTTCATGCTAGGAGATCAACTACACAAGGAGTTTGAAGCTTCCAAAGTTGCTAGTTCGACCATAGTAACCCAGGAACCCGAATGAAAGTCTACTGAAGATCAGGAGATTAGAGCATGAAAACGAGGTAATTAGCCTAAGTGTCTTTAAAACTTTCTGTTCCCCTTAGTTTCACCTTCTTACCCTCAAAATTTCACGTCCTTAGGTCAAGAGGTTGAAGAGTTAGAGCGATATGAAGTTACTGAAAAATCACAGGAAGGGAAGAACTAGGACGTGTCTTATAGTTACAAATTGGAAGTTGAAAGCACAGTAAAGACGTAGGTCATCTCATGAACGGCAAGAACATTATGATAGGAGTAAAAGCCCTCTGATTTTGTCTGATTTCCTGCTCTATTGATGTGACACCGAACCTTGGACCTATTTTCAAGCATTCAAGTTGAGCAGCGGACTCACACTAGCGAACTCACCCGTTTGGTGCACACTTGTGCCCGTTGGCAACTAAGCGATGTGGGAGAGGGTCCGAGACGGGACCATGAAGCTCCAATGGTTGGCTAGCTTGTGGAGAACCCCAAATGGGCCTAGGATGCCCAAACCATGGGAGGCCAGCACACCAAGGGTGTGGGTTTAGTGGGTTCACTCTCAACTCGCCCGCGGTGGTCACTCACGGAACTAGCAAGTTGGGCCGAGCTCTCACTCTCCGTCCGACGCAGTACTAGCAATAATACTAAGCTAAGCAAGTGATTAAACCAAGCAAGAGAGGGACTGAGGCTCACCTAGCCGGCGTGAAGACGCCGACTCCGGCCGGAGACGAGGGCGAGCCGGGAGGCGAGGGTATACACCCGATCGCCGCGGCGATGTAGCTTGAACCTGAAATTGAAAGAATTACACCACTACACCTCACGCAGGAGGGATGAACTTGGGGTGGGGATTATTCTTATTACATTCAAAACTACCTCCACGCAGGGAGGGGCCTTCAGCCGGCCAAGCGGGGTGGGGTTTTATGCAAAGGAAAAGCCGATCTTCCGAGTCCGCCGGTTCTGCCAATCTGCAGGTCTGCAGGATAGGGTGTCGCTGTTGACACTGCCACGGGCTCCACGGGGCTCCAAACTTGACGAAACCACTGCCAAAAGTTCCTCAGCTGACAGGGGATGAAGCTTGAATTTTTGGGGAAGCTTTGAGTCTCGGGGCTGACTGCACCGGCGACTGGAACAGGACACCACCGTCTGGTCTCTGGCTGGTATCGGGCTGAAGCAGTAGGTTGCAGAAGTCACTGTGGGCTCTCCCGGACTCCGATTGGAATGAAACTAGCGGTGACGCGAACTTGGTCGGAGTAGCTTCGAGCAGGAGTTGACGGGGATGCAATCCGATGTCAGTGGAGAGAGGAGTGACCGGAGAAATGAAGACTGATCTAACCTGGGACCACAGGGGCAGTCTGCCCTCTCCGACGAAGAAAATTGGAACAGAGGGTTCCAGAGGTCGATTGAGTCCCTTCTTCTTGGAGGTGGCAGCTAGCTGGAAGTAGTTTCTCCCCTCCAAAAATGGCGCTCAGAGCCTTCACGAGCTGGCTGTGGCAGAGTCTGGAACCGGGATGGTTGGTTCTGCCTCTGTCTGGTGCAGAACCATGTGACTGGATGCAGGGGGTGCCACGATTGCTACCGAGCTCTGATTGAGGCGAGACTTGAACCGTTGGAACCGTGGTCAAGTCTTCTTTCTTTCGGACTTGACGGCGATGTCGGCAGATGTTGGAGTATACCGGGACGAACAGATGAGCAGAGGGATGTCGGTTCTGGCTCCTGAAAACTGACCTGATGCCTTGGAGTAGAAAATTCGTAACTTCTGATGCCGATATCCAAATGCAGCTCTGCTTCTTGAGGATTAAAGAGGACTTGAGAGGGAAGATTTCTTCTGAAGAACACTTGATCTGAATCCCAAAGGGTTTGCCGTGGTTGAGCTTCCAATCACGTTCTAGTTCCTTGCCTGGGGTCTCCTGCGCAGTCGAGGGAGAATGGATGCTGCGGACTGCTCGGAGCTCGGATGCTGACGAAACCGCCTCGCCTGGAAAGCTCTCTGGAAGACCTTTCCAGAGATGTAGGCCTTGCTACTTGAATCTTCAAGTAACGGTCGTGGCTGCTTCTGCAACTCGTTGTAGTTCTGCTGCCTGAAACAGAGATAGAATGAGGAGATGTGCAAGGGGAGAGCAAGGGAGAGGGGGGGTGAACTTGGTTTGACCAAGGGGAGGTGGGGGACGAATTTGGGAGCTTGGGGGTGGGGGAGATGGAGGGGCACAGCCCTAGGGAGAGGGAAATTCGAATTTGGGCTTTGGGAGGGGTTAATTCAGCCTTGGGAAGGTGGTGGGGTGCTTTGGAAAGTGGAAAGGTGCCTAGGAGAAGGGGTTTCCACCTAGGGGTTGGAGGGGGAGTTGAATGAGTGCATGGGGAAGGGGAAGGGGCCTTAATGAGGGGTGAATGGGGAGGAGAGAGAGTGAATTTCGAAATTGGGGTGGGGAGGAGAGAGAGAGAGGGGGTACAACCCACTTAGAGAGAGTGATAGTAAGAGAGAGAGAGAGAGAGGGAGATATTGAGAGGGAGATGGCAAATGCTTTTCAATATTCATCAAAAGTTGTTACAAATGAGAGAGGGGTGGGGTATTTATAGACTCCATAATTTTCCTAAGACCAAACTGACCCTGACAAACTAACTAAAGACCACACAGTCCAAGGGAGGGGCGCCCCTGGGCCTAGCCCAATGGATTGGGCCCATTAACCTATCTAACCAACATAATGACTCAATACTTAGGAAAATGACTCAACTACCTAGGTACATGACTCAAAATAAAGGGAAAATTACATGATAATGACTCAAAGAAAATGTGAAGATTACATGACTAGTCTCAAAAATACATGACAAATATAATGGTGCTTGCCGTCGAACAATCCGAGTCTGGAAAAAGAGTGGAGGGGCAAGGGATGCCCTCATCATACCCCCGGGGTGGGGAAAACTCGACTCCGTCGAGTATGGGTCCACCAGGGAAGTAGTGCATCGAACTGCAGCTCGGGGCGATCCACGATCTCCATACTCAACCCGCGACTCTAGTCGGGGAACGGTGCTTCAGTCGACAAAGTGACTCGGTCATACCCTCATGCTGGTGATGGGATCTTGCTTGCCTAGTATTGCCGCTGTGTGCTCACGTCGGGCTCTCAGGCTATTTGTGGTGGCACTCCGAGGGTGTCTCTCACAAGGGTAGGTGTAAGCTGGAGGCACTCACTAGGATCCACCGCGGTGCCCTTATAGGGTGCTAGATCCGCCACATGAGAAATGGGGAGAATCCCAAAACTCTTTTGAAAGTTCAACCCATAAGCCGGGTTGCCAAAAGTCACTCAGAACTTGGCAAGGTCCAAGTCCTCGTGCCCTCAATTTGGAGGTGACCCTAGGGTAGAGCCACTCCAAAGTCATCATCGTCAAGTTACCAACTTGGAATTCCAAGTGGCGCTCACGAGTTTTTGCTCGCTTGTTGTGAATCTCACCGCTTGTTGCTTGATACTTGCTTGAATGCATATGCCATGTACTATGACGCGGTGTGAGTTGACAATGTATGGTATGCAAAGGGGGTCCAGGACAACCACATATAGACCTATCATGCATTGATGGTATGAAGACTTTGAAGGATTTGGGAGGACCAGGGCATCCATAGGTGTCCCTCTTGTGAGTGAGTGTGATGAATGTTGGAGGATCCGAACATCCATGAATGCTCCTAACATGCTTGAGATTTATGATGAATGATGGTGGACCATGACAACCAAATATTGACCACTCATATTTTCTTCTTGACATGTGGGTGATATGGATGAATGTACCCGACGGACTAATCATGCCAAGCGGTGTGATGTGCCAAGACATATGAACTCCTTTCCCAAAGATGACTTCCTTATGTGGGATGGTGGGGTGGTCTTTGAGCTTCCACTCAAAAGGGTCGAAGGGATCTAGGTAGGTGGATATAGGGTGGGTCATTTCCTCAATCCCGAGGTGTTTGTTGTCTAAGGTCAATGCTCTCATGGTGTAACCCGATTCCAGGAAGGGAGGAGTTTGGGTCAACATGGGTGGTATGGGTAGGGTGAGGTGAGTGGTGAATAGGGGGAGAGGGTCACATGGAGATTTAGGCTCCCATAGAAAAGGGTCAAAGGGATCATGGTAAGGGTCACCTAGGTAGGGGTACTCCGTGTTCTTAAGGACCTCAAATGGTGAGTCATCCTCCTCCAAGATAATTGGGCCAAGGTTGCTAATGGGTTGGCCAATCAAAGCACTTGGGATCTCAATGGTTGGGGAGTAGACTATGATAGGTTCTTCCTCCATGGGAAGAAGGAGGATGATCTCACTAGTAACTTGGCCATTAGTATAGATGGAAGTGATGGAGCCAATTGTGGGATATGCTAGGCTAATGGTGTTAGTTTCGGGCGGCCTCATGGCTAGCATATTGGTCAAGTGAATTTGCCCATGTAGGTAGTTCACTAAGTCTCCCAAATCTTCCACACAATAGGAAGTTTGATAAGTGACATGTGGCTGAATGGGAATGATTTGAGATTGATATCCCATAGGTAGGTGGCATGGTTGTGAACTAGGAATGGTGAGACTTTTCTTGAGCCATTGGAGTATGGACTTATCTATGGTGAGGTTGGGTGTCTCTAGAGGATCTAGGCTAGGGGTGTGTGAGTTGTTTGGCCTTTGGATTTCCTCTATGTTGGGAGGTGGATCCGGAGGGGCATCTTTTTCCACTTGGGTGGGTGTGGGGGTTGCAACTTCTATTGCTAATGGAGTAGGGGGATCTATGGTGGGTGGTTTGGTGATAGCTAGCGTATGACACTCCCGGGGTGGTGAATAAGCATGGGCTTGGGTTGGGCTAGGAAGGGGAAGTAGAGGAGGCCTAGGTTGGGGAAAGATTGGTGTAGGAAGTGGGAGGTGGGTTGGGTGAGGGGTTTTGGGTTTTGGGGTGGTGGCCATTATGGGCCTTGGTGGAGGGGTGGACATGGTGTCCACATGGTTTTTAATGGTGAGGGTTGGATGAGTGGTGGTCACCATGGAGGGAATTGGGTCGGTTAGGGGTCTCTTGCCCTTGGGATCATTTGGGGTGGAAGTGGGGGCTAAAGGGGCTTGACTAGTGTAGGTTAGGGAAGGGGGTTTTGGTTGGGGTGTGGGGGACCTCATGGGGTTAGGTGGGGAGGTGGAGGTCTTAGGTACTTGGGTTTTAGTGATAAGGGTTTGGACGGGTGGGGTGGGAGGAGTGGGAGTGCTCCTTGGGTTTTGGTGATCCGAGTGAGAAGGGGACACATATCTAGCCCTTAGTTGATCCTTCATGTCCTCCCATGTGGTGAGGGGAGCTTCCCGTCTAATTATCCTTAAGCCCTCAATTTTACACCAATGAGTTTGAGCCCTTTTGGTTAGTTGCATTTTGGCAACCCATGCTTTTTCATCCTTGGAAATATGATACCAATTGAAGTATTGGTCCATTGTAGCTTCCCAATCTAAATATTTGCTAGGAGAGGTCCCATCAAAGGTGGGAAGTGGGAAAGGGGCCATCCTATCGTCCGTCCTTGGGGCGGGCCTATTTTTTCCAAGTTGGTCGAGTCGGCCCGATATGTTATCAAGCCGCTCATTGGCATAGGTCAAGGCTTTCATGAAGTAGTTGATATGGCCCGGGAAGTTATGGGTGTTAGTGGTAGGCATCTTTTGGTGACTTGGACTTATGGAGTGGGCCGATTGGTAAGGTCGATATGAGGTGGCCATATTAGGGGACAAGAGTGATGCATTTGAAGACTCTAAATGCTTAGACATGCCCTAGGACCAACTTGATAGAGACAAGTTGTGAACTTGCTCTGATACCACTTGATGTGACACCGAACCTTGGACCTATTTTCAAGCATTCAAGTTGAGCAGCGGACTCACACTAGCGAACTCACCCGTTTGGTGCACACTTGTGCCCGTTGGCAACTAAGCGATGTGGGAGAGGGTCCGAGACGGGACCATGAAGCTCCAATGGTTGGCTAGCTTGTGGAGAACCCCAAATGGGCCTAGGATGCCCAAACCATGGGCGGCCAGCACACCAAGGGTGTGGGTTTAGTGGGTTCACTCTCAACTCGCCCGCGGTGGTCACTCACGGAACTAGCAAGTTGGGCCGAGCTCTCACTCTCCGTCCGACGCAGTACTAGCAATAATACTAAGCTAAGCAAGTGATTAAACCAAGCAAGAGAGGGACTGAGGCTCACCTAGCCGGCGTGAAGACGCCGACTCCGGCCGGAGACGAGGGCGAGCCGGGAGGCGAGGGTATACACCCGATCGCCGCGGCGATGTAGCTTGAACCTGAAATTGAAAGAATTACACCACTACACCTCACGCAGGAGGGATGAACTTGGGGTGGGGATTATTCTTATTACATTCAAAACTACCTCCACGCAGGGAGGGGCCTTCAGCCGGCCAAGCGGGGTGGGGTTTTATGCAAAGGAAAAGCCGATCTTCCGAGTCCGCCGGTTCTGCCAATCTGCAGGTCTGCAGGATAGGGTGTCGCTGTTGACACTGCCACGGGCTCCACGGGGCTCCAAACTTGACGAAACCACTGCCAAAAGTTCCTCAGCTGACAGGGGATGAAGCTTGAATTTTTGGGGAAGCTTTGAGTCTCGGGGCTGACTGCACCGGCGACTGGAACAGGACACCACCGTCTGGTCTCTGGCTGGTATCGGGCTGAAGCAGTAGGTTGCAGAAGTCACTGTGGGCTCTCCCGGACTCCGATTGGAATGAAACTAGCGGTGACGCGAACTTGGTCGGAGTAGCTTCGAGCAGGAGTTGACGGGGATGCAATCCGATGTCAGTGGAGAGAGGAGTGACCGGAGAAATGAAGACTGATCTAACCTGGGACCACAGGGGCAGTCTGCCCTCTCCGACGAAGAAAATTGGAACAGAGGGTTCCAGAGGTCGATTGAGTCCCTTCTTCTTGGAGGTGGCAGCTA
This sequence comes from Amorphophallus konjac, assembly GCA_022559845.1. Classification (NCBI taxonomy): domain Eukaryota; kingdom Viridiplantae; phylum Streptophyta; class Magnoliopsida; order Alismatales; family Araceae; genus Amorphophallus; species Amorphophallus konjac. The sequence goes on along the minus strand of CM040117.1, from coordinate 127,849,428 downwards.
GCTGGAAGTAGTTTCTCCCCTCCAAAAATGGCGCTCAGAGCCTTCACGAGCTGGCTGTGGCAGAGTCTGGAACCGGGATGGTTGGTTCTGCCTCTGTCTGGTGCAGAACCATGTGACTGGATGCAGGGGGTGCCACGATTGCTACCGAGCTCTGAATGAGGCGAGACTTGAACCGTTGGAACCGTGGTCAAGTCTTCTTTCTTTCGGACTTGACGGCGATGTCGGCAGATGTTGGAGTATACCGGGACGAACAGATGAGCAGAGGGATGTCGGTTCTGGCTCCTGAAAACTGACCTGATGCCTTGGAGTAGAAAATTCGTAACTTCTGATGCCGATATCCAAATGCAGCTCTGCTTCTTGAGGATTAAAGAGGACTTGAGAGGGAAGATTTCTTCTGAAGAACACTTGATCTGAATCCCAAAGGGTTTGCCGTGGTTGAGCTTCCAATCACGTTCTAGTTCCTTGCCTGGGGTCTCCTGCGCAGTCGAGGGAGAATGGATGCTGCGGACTGCTCGGAGCTCGGATGCTGACGAAACCGCCTCGCCTGGAAAGCTCTCTGGAAGACCTTTCCAGAGATGTAGGCCTTGCTACTTGAATCTTCAAGTAACGGTCGTGGCTGCTTCTGCAACTCGTTGTAGTTCTGCTGCCTGAAACAGAGATAGAATGAGGAGATGTGCAAGGGGAGAGCAAGGGAGAGGGGGGGTGAACTTGGTTTGACCAAGGGGAGGTGGGGGACGAATTTGGGAGCTTGGGGGTGGGGGAGATGGAGGGGCACAGCCCTAGGGAGAGGGAAATTCGAATTTGGGCTTTGGGAGGGGTTAATTCAGCCTTGGGAAGGTGGTGGGGTGCTTTGGAAAGTGGAAAGGTGCCTAGGAGAAGGGGTTTCCACCTAGGGGTTGGAGGGGGAGTTGAATGAGTGCATGGGGAAGGGGAAGGGGCCTTAATGAGGGGTGAATGGGGAGGAGAGAGAGTGAATTTCGAAATTGGGGTGGGGAGGAGAGAGAGAGAGGGGGTACAACCCACTTAGAGAGAGTGATAGTAAGAGAGAGAGAGAGAGAGGGAGATATTGAGAGGGAGATGGCAAATGCTTTTCAATATTCATCAAAAGTTGTTACAAATGAGAGAGGGTGGGGTATTTATAGACTCCATAATTTTCCTAAGACCAAACTGACCCTGACAAACTAACTAAAGACCACACAGTCCAAGGGAGGGGCGCCCCTGGGCCTAGCCCAATGGATTGGGCCCATTAACCTATCTAACCAACATAATGACTCAATACTTAGGAAAATGACTCAACTACCTAGGTACATGACTCAAAATAAAGGGAAAATTACATGATAATGACTCAAAGAAAATGTGAAGATTACATGACTAGTCTCAAAAATACATGACAAATATAATGGTGCTTGCCGTCGAACAATCCGAGTCTGGAAAAAGAGTGGAGGGGCAAGGGATGCCCTCATCATCTATACACCATGAATTTCATGTTTTAGTAGAATCATGCATACATACATATCTTTAGCCTTAATTGAAGATAAAAGATATTCTCTTGTTAATTCACTATAACCTATACATCTAGATAGCTTTTACTTCGTTTTATCATGACTAGAATAGTTATATCTTTTTAATGCATGACTTGTTTCAAATCATAGTCTTTTATCTTTTATGCTGTCAACAGGACTCTAACGGCCTATAGTTAGACCGTCAGAGGGACGTAACGATCTTACGATAAGCCGTCACACTCCCTGTTATATTTAAGCTTCTCGGTTAACTCTGACGGACCATAACAGGAGCGTTACAACACTCCGAAGGCTCCACGATAAACCATCACAGAACTGTGACGCACTCATGTTCGACCATTAGAATAACTACGTTTTGTCAACCTGAGATAGAGTTAAAAATAGTCAAACTTACTTATAAATAAGCCTAGTTATCTAAGTTTTGACCTATCTTTATGAACCTTGAGTTTATAAACTGTTTCATGCATGTTTAAAAGCACTTTGAGTTATTTTAAAGTACATGATAACTTCATTGCTAAAACTCTACAGTTTGTATTAAAACATAATTTTTACTGATGTATTGACGGAGTTTTATCATGGTTTCACATTGTTACACATTCTTTCTGCCTATAGAGTCAATTTCTCTAAGTATAGGGCATATATTCTGGTATATGACCATTAGTTTACACTTTTGCACTATAGGAACATACTCTTGAACTTGAGGACCTCTCTATTAGATATTCCTTCTAATAGACTAGGAAATCTAGTTTCAAGGCCTCCGTAATTCTCCGCGAGCCTGGGATTCCCATTAGGACACCGAGTTGGTTGTACCATTAAAACTCAATTGTTTATACAGCACTATCGATGTTTTCTAGTTTTGACTGTGTAACGGCCTAATACTAGACCGTCAGGCTCATCTAACGGTCCAGTGTACAACTGTCACATATACTGAGTCCAAATTTATTCTATCTGGATTCATCCCGATCTAACGGTCAAATTATAGATCGTCACGTTGATTTAATGGCCCATTAATTGACTGTCACAGTACTTTAACCCGAGGTTTGACCCAAGGGTTGATATTCCAAAGTTCCTAGATGGATTATTGATGGTCTAGGACTTGTCATATTGTTCAAGATACTTAATTTTAAATTGTGGAAGATAAGGATTGTACTGTTATGCTGCCAAATTATTTTCATAGCATAACCTAGTTTTAATATGTTATTTGAAAATCCTTGTTTCAAATAGAAGCATTCTTATGATTGACTACTTTATCATGAACCCATTGTTGAAGTTGTACATTCATGGCCATATTATTTACATGCGTGGAAGTAGCTTGATTTATACTTGAAGATGCGATCGAGCACTGATTGTGTTCAAGGGCTCTATGCTAGTCCCCTCGACTGATTGTCGGAAACATACTATTATAAATCATGGGGTATGATGCTACTAGCGTCGCATTATGCTGGGAGTACTTTCTCTATAAATAAGTGAAGATCCACGGTATCGTGAAGTTAAAATCCACGACACGTATATGACTTTCTAGCTTGTTACATGATATTCCACAGAAATTCACGAAGTACTTGCTACTAAGTGAAGAGTACATTCTTGATTAATACATGACTTTCTAGTACATTCTTGTTTATGAAAGGCCATATCATATTCTTATTATATTCTTGATAGTTTATACTTACTCATTCTATTTTACATGATCATCTTTGTTACTTTGGTAATCGCATGATTTATCGTATTCGCATGACTTTACCTTATTTCTTTAGAGCTAAAATACTAATCACTTGAGTAGTGCCTTCATGTTGATGTGAAGATACCTACTGGACAAGTGTGCTCATTATCTAATTTTCAATCTTTTCAAGAGATGGAAGTGATTCAAATTCGGATTCGAGTTATACAAGTAGCGGGTCCGAGAGCGAATGAAAGTCTTATCAAAATGAGAGTGAAGACTTAGGAAAGTCACTATTATTTAGATCGCGTCTTTGTAATTTTCCTTTTTCCTTGAGTCTGATGGATTAATGAAGTTTGAAAAGTCATTGTATTAGAATATTTCGCTTATTATGGAAATAAGTTGGAGTTTGAGTAATTATTGTGCAATTGCATTTTTATGTGTGATTGTCTTGCGCTCTGATCGTTCTTGCTCGCAAGAGGCTTACCATGCCGGCGGTTCACGTTCCTCGAGTTAGTCTTCCGCTGTAATAAAGGCTCGGGGCGTGACACCTTCTCTTCCCCTTCCTTCCTCACTTCTCTTCTCTTGAAGGTGGACACTCACAGCACACTTTGAGAGCTTGATTGCCGGGATGCCAAGGGGTAGCAGACGGAGTCCGGAGGAGGAAGGAGGAAGCTTCATTCGAAGGCCACTTTATAGCCACTGGAGGGGCTTCAATCATAGAGGGCTCGTGTCTCGCGTGTGCGTCGCTCCCCTTCGCACGTGTGCTCGCTGGGCATCCGTGCCCCAATTCGGTCGACGGCGCAGAGGGCCAGGGAGTGGAGCTCGCATGGTGGCAGCGGCGTGCGTCGGACCACAGCACCAGGGCTCCCGTCGGTGCTAGCTTGTCGGAGAAGCATCGGAGGTGTGCACTTGAGGAGAGAGAGTGAGAGAGGACGAGGGTGTTGTTCCCTTCCCCCATTGGTTGGTGTGAAGAGAGGGGAGAGAGTGAGGCTTCGTCGCTGCCCCTTCCCCGTTGGTTGGCGTGAGGAAGGCGTGAGCCTCCTCACGCCCCATTCACCGATCTTTTTTTAGGGGGTTGGTTTATTTAACTTTGTTCGTGTTTTGTTTTCTTCTTTTCTTTTTTTTATTTTATTATCTTTTTGTTTGTTTGTTTCTTTATTTGTTTTTTTATCTCTCTCTTCTTCTTTTTTTTCCTTCTGTCTTTACCATTTTACCATTTATTACTGTTTTCATTTTATCATTATTGTTATTTTATTATCACCATCATTATCATTTTATTATCATCATCATTATTATTATATACATAGATATTATTTATTTATTAGTTATATTTTATTATTATTTTTTAGGTGTCAACAATGTGCTATCTAAACAAGGTGAATACAATTAATAAAAATAGTAATTTGAATATAATCTGTACGTAAAATGGCGGTCTGTCGCACAGCCGCTAGGTTCAGAAGCTGTCAGTAACTGGCCGCAACCCCGACTTAGCGGTCTAGTGCGAGGCCGCTAACAAGCAACGAGCGAGAAAAAAAAGAAAAAAACTAAAAGATGGAAACGGTCTGTTGTGAGGCCGCCAAGGTCAGAGGCGGTTCCTGGTGTGACCATAACCAGTTCACCGCTTCAGCCTGCAGCGAACTCCAATAGACCTTGGTTGCGACATGAGATTCACGCGGTATAGTACATAAAAATTGGGCAAAATGCTATTAATAGAAAAAGGACAAAATGGCGCTCAATATATCATGATCAATTAAGATTTGAGCTTGCTTAAACCTAACATTGAATCGATATAAATGGGAGTAACAAGATCGGTGCCCGAGCTTTGACATGCTCCGACTAAAAACGAAGATACACACGCTACTCTGTATAAATATTCAGGCTTTTGGTATCAGGAGAAAGAGAACTTGAAGGCACATCTAATGGTATAACTTAACTAAGATTTGGTCGGCTAGAACCTACCTTAATCGAAGAACAAAGGGATGATGAACGCTCGGAACCACATGAACAATCCTCGCTCCAAACTCGTCGATTCCTCCCTCGAACGTGCTCCCCGCCGGTCGCCTCAGCCAATGAGGGTTCTAGGTCGAGCTAGGGTTGATTTAATAGGAGGCAATTCTGTCACGCCCCAAGCCTTTAATTACAGCGGAAGATTCGCTCGGGGAGCGCGAACAGCCGGCATGGTAAGCCTCTTGCAAGTAAGAATCAATTAGAGCGCAAGACAATCACACTATTAGATGCAATTGCACAAGATTTAATCAAACTTCAACTTTATTTCATAATGCTCAATATTCAAGATACAATCACTAATTTGATTTTCATTCTACTAGACTCAAGAAATAGGAAAATTACAATGACTCAATCTAGACACTTTAACTTCCTAAGTCTTCACTCTCATCTTTATAACACTTTCACTCGCTTCCGGACCTGCTACTAGTATAGCCCGAATCCGAATCCGAACTATTTCTATCTCCTGAAAAATATTGGAAAGTAGGTCATGAGCACACTTGCCCAGTAGGTATCTTCGCATCAACATGAAGGCACTATTTAAGTAATTATCATTTTAGCTCTAAAGAAATAAGGTAACATCATGCGAATGCGAATCAATCATGCGATCAAATCAATAGAAACAAGATAACAATGTAAGATAGAATGATCAAGAATGAGCTAGCAAGAATATAACAAGAACATGATATTGGCCTTTCATGATCAAGAATACATCGAGAATGTACTAGCAAGCCACATATTCCTCACTTTAGCATCTTATGCTTAAGAGCAAGTGCTTCGTGAATTTCTGTGGAATATCAAGCAAGAATGTCATGTTGTGCCGTGGATCTTCACTTATTTATAGAAATAATACTCCCAGCGCAATGCGACGCCAGTAGCATCATACCCCATGGTTTATAAAATAGTATGTTTCCGACAATCAGCGGAGGGGACTAGCATAGAGCCCTTGAACACAATCAGTGCTCGATCGCATCTTCAGTTATAAATTAAGCTACTTCCACGCAGTATAACAGTAAAGTATGGCCAAGAATATAGCACTTCCAATAATTCCATGATAACTAAAATCAATGAATGAATGCTTCAACATAAGAATGTAGGAGTCAAGAAATAGACTTTAAACAATGTCATGCTCATAGAAATAAATCGACAGCATAACGGTATTTTCCTTAACTTCCATTTCTTTTAGATCAATTTAAGCAATATGACAAGTTCTAGATCATCAAGGTTTGTCTAGAATCATTGGAATACCAACCCTTGGTCAAACCTTGGGTTAACATAAACAAGCTATGTAACGGTCATTTTCTGGGCCGTTACATTATGTAACGCGCCATTAATGGGCCGTTACAATGATTAGAGTCCAGAAAGATAAAAATAGACTCAGAAGAATGTGACAGTCTGGCACTGTGCCGTTACATGAGCCTGACGGTCCAGTTCAAGGCCGTTACATTTCAAGAATCAAAACCATGATAGAGTGTTCTAATTAGTGGGCTTTCATTGGTACATCCAACTCGGCGTCCTAGTGGGAATCCCAGGCTCGCGGTGAATTACGGAGGCCTTGAAACAATGATTTTCTAGTCCATTGGAAGGATTATCCAATAGAGAGGTCATCATGTCCAAGATTGTGTTCCTATAGTGCAAAGTGTGAACTAATGACGACATACCGGAATATGTGCCATGTACTTATAGAATTGACTCTATTGACAAAGAGAGACATGTATAATCAAAGTGAAAATCATGGTGAACTCCGTCAATACAACGTCTAAAAGTCATGCTTTATAATACAAGACTATAGAATTTTGGCATGAAATTAGCATATCCTTAAAATATCATTAAGATATCAAAACATGCAATACCTATCATGCACAATCAGATATCTTAAAAATCATGTAATCATGTTAAAACTTAAGTAACTATGCTTAATCAATAAATAATATTGGCAAGTTATTTTTTGTCTTAGGGTTGACAGAACGCAGGATATAACGGTCTTAAGAAGGGGCGTCACAGTGAAAGTGACGGTCATGATCAAGCCGTTACTTGAATGTAACGCATCTGTCCAAGCGCGTTAGACACATCAATGCAATTCAAATACTACAGAGTTTGTAACGGTCTATAGTAGGGCCGTTACTTGAAAGTGACGGTCCTATGATAGTGCGTTACAATATCTATTAACAGAAAACAATCATAGAAACTAAGAGATCAACTCACATCATGTCTTTTATCAAAACATGATGAGTTTCTAGTCATGTTAACGAAGTAAGGCCATCTACATGCATAGGTAATAATGAATAGATGAATAGTCATGTTTTAATTTCTTAATTTGGCTAAGAGGTGCATGATGTGCATCGAACAAATAAAACATGAAATCAATGTTCTATAATGCATGGAATTCAATCAAACAAGAGGGCTTTTAGTCCTATCATGCTGTTTTTGCCGTTCATGAGATAACCTACCTCTTACTTAGACTGTAGTTTCTGAATTTGGTAGAGAACCTTGCCCTAGATCTCCTCCTTCTCTTGTGACTTTTCCAGCAACTTCTTTGGGCTCTAACTCCACGACCTCTTGACCTAAAGATGTGAAATTCGGAGGGGAGTTAGTCTAAAGTATTGTGAACAAATTATTCTAAAGAACTTACCTGAGATAATGACTCCTTACCTTGCTTCCTTACGCCCAAAAAGTAAGGGTCGCATAGTTCAGAACTATGCCCTATTTATAGTGTTTAGGCTAGGGTTTAAGGATTAGATCGAGTTTAGAGTCCTTATTTCATCAAATCCCAATCTCTAAGAGTCCTTAGTAACATTACCAGCCTTCCCAAGTCGATCCATAGTGAATAGGAACATCAAGTTTCAATCTTTTCATGAGTTCCTTCACTCACGAAACTTACAGGCATGTAACGGTCTGGAGACCACGCGTTACATGGATGTAGCGGTCTTACGATAGACCATTACAGTCATCGTAAGTAGAATTTCTAAATCATTAAAACTCTTTTGTTAATTATCCACATCATTATATATATATAATTAATACTTATCCTAAAATCCGTGGATAGGCTTGAATACCTTCTAGAATATGGGCCTAACTTAATGGGCCTGAGTTAAAAACCTTTTAGACTTTAATTAAGTTGGTTGGGTTAATTGATCAACACTACTTGGCCTTATAATGACTTATTAATCAAATAAACCATTTATAATTTTATTTAGGCCTTTATTATTTATGAAGTTCTTGGGCACTACACCATCCCCCACTTAGAAAGAATTTGGTCCCCAAATTCAATACATGGATTGAGGAGAGTGTACTTACAGTCAAACAATTCCGGGAATCTTTTCTTCATGGTCGATTCTGTTTCCCATGTTACTTCATAAGGCCATGCTTTCTTCTATTGAATCTTAACCATAGGAATGGCCTTATTTATGAGTTGACGCACTTCTCGTTCCAAAATCTTCATTGGCGTTTGTTCATATGTCAAGTCCTTCTGAATCTCCAGATTGTCATAAGTGATAATGTGATCTGGATCATACACATACTTCTTCAGCATCGAGACGTGAAACACGTCATGAACTCCTGTTAACTGTGGTGGTAAAGCCAATTTATAAGCCACTTCACCGATCCTTTCGAGGATTTCAAATGGACCGATAAATCCTGGAGTTAGCTTTCCTTTAATGCCCAATCTTCGAATACCATGACCCGGAGAAACCTTTAGATATACATGTTCTCCTACTTGAAATTCCAAGTCGCGCCTTCGATTGTCAGCATAAGATTTCTGCCTATCTTGTGCCATTTTCATCCTTTCCTGAATGAGCTTGATTTTCTCTGTAGAATCCCTGATAAGGTCGGGGCCTAGAAATTGCCTTTCCCCTATTTCATTCCAACATATTGGTGATTGACAACTTTTCCCATATAGAGCTTCAAAAGGTGCCATTTGTATGCTTGCTTAATAGCTGTTGTTATATGCAAATTCTACCAAAGGCAAGTGATCATGCCAACTTCCTCCAAAATCAATGACACAAGCCGTGAGCATATCTTCTACCACGTGATTTGTCCTTTCTGTTTGACCATCAGTTTGTGGATGGAAAGCGGTGCTAAAATTCAATCTAGTCCCAAGTGAATGTTGTAGGCTCTTCCAGAATTGTGATGTGAATCGGGGATCTCTATCTGATACAATAGCGACAGGGACTCCATGTAACTTGACAATTTCTTTTATGTATAGTGCTGTTAGAATATCTACAGACCATCGACTTTTTATTGATATGAAATGTGCAGATTTAGTCAATCGGTCTATAATTACCCATATTCCATCATGTCCACCTCTTGTCTTAGGTAGTCCCATAATGAAATCCATTCTTATGCTCTCCCATTTCCATTCCGGAATACTTAAGGGATGTAATTTACCTGCGGGTCTGAAATGTTCTACCTTCACTTATTGACATGTGAGACACCGAGATACGAAGTCAGCTACTTCCCTCTTCATATTGGGCCACCAAAAGTTTCTTTTGAGATCCTGATACATTTTTGCACCTCCTGGATGAATGGTATACTTTGATTTATGTGCTTCTTCTAAGATCAATTTCTTTGTATCTTCATGATCGAGTATACACATTCGGCCCTTGAATAGCATTCTTCCATCTTCAGATATAGAAAAATCCGGTCTTTGTTCAATATTGGCCTTAATTTCTAGTAAAATTGGGTCATCCTCTTGTAACTTGGCCAAATCCTCAATCAATGTTGGTTAAGCTCGGATATTTACCATGAAACAATTATCTTCCTTAATGTCAACATCTAGATTCAATTGAGCAAATTGAGGAACAAGGTTTGTCATACTAATCATGAGACTTGATAACATACCAATTGATTTTCTGCTAAGTGCATCTGCTACAGCATTCGCCATGCCAGGATGATATTGAATAGCGAAATCGAAGTCTTTAAGATATTCCAACCATCTCCTCTGCCTCATGTTAAGCTCTTTTTGAGAAAATAAATATTTCAAACTCTTGTGGTCTGTGTAGATCGTGAACTTTTCTCCATAAAGATAATGACGCCAAATTTTTAAGGCGAAGATAACTGCTGCCAATTCTAAATCATGTACAGGATAATTTTCTTCGTGACGTTTCAATTGTCTTGAAGAATAGCAAATCACCTTTCCATCATACATAAGGACACATCCTAAGCCAAATCCAGATGCATCTGTATATACTTCAAATCCAACACCCTCTATTGGTAGTGACAAAACAGGGGATGTTGTAAGATGATTCTTAAGATTTTGAAAACTCTTTTCACAGTCCTTCGACCAGATAAAAGAATTTTCTTTTCTGGTAAGTCTAGTTAAAGGAACCGCGATCTTTGAAAAGTCCTTTATGAATCTTCTATAATAACCTGCTAGACCCAAAAAGCTTCTAACTTCAGACACAGTCGTTGGTCGACTCCAATCTCTGATAGCTTTTACCTTAGAAGGATCCACAGTAATACCTTCTTTTGAAATAATGTGGCCTAGGAACGAGACTTCCTTGAGCCAAAATTCACACTTATTAAGTTTGGCATAAAGTTTACGTTCTCTAAGTGTTTGCAAGGCTATCCTTAGATGTTCTTCATGTTCTTCTTTTGTCTTGGAGTATATCAGGATATCATCGATGAAGACGACGATGAACTGATCTAAATATGGCTGGAAGACACTGTTCATAAGTTACATGAATGCTGCTGGGGCATTAGTTAACCCAAACGGCATTATCACGAATTCATAGTGGCCATAACGACTTCGAAAAGCTGATTTGTAAATGTCCTCTTCTTTGATTCTAAGCTGATGATAACCTGATCGTAGGTCAATCTTAGAAAAATATTCTGCTCTCGAAAGCTGATCGAAGAGCTCATTAATACGCGACAATGGGTATTTGTTCTTGATTGTAAGTTGATTCAATCACCGGTAGTCAATGCATAACCTGATAGAACCATCCTTCTTCTTGACAAATAGAACTGGCGCACCCCAAGGGGATGTGCTAGGTCTGATAAAACCCTTGTCTAGAAGTTCATGTAATTGCTTCTTTAGTTCCTTAAGTTCTATGGGGGACATCTTGTAAGGGGCTATAGAAACAGGTGCTGCACCTGGAATGAGTTCAATGGTAAAGTTTACTTCCCTCTCGGGTGGTAAACTAGGTAGTTCGGATGGGAACACGTCGGGGAATTCATTTGCAATAGGAATGTTTGCTAGGATAATTTCCTTAGATTCGGTGACAATGACTGAAGCAAGAAAAACTTCACATCCTTTCGAGATAAGTTTGCAGGTGTGAAGAGAAGATATAATGGTTGGATGCTTCTTGTATTTGATGCCAAGAAAAGAAAATCTTGGAAGACCGGGTTTTCAGAAAGATATAATCGTATTTCGGCAGTTGATATAGGCATCATGGTCTACAAGCCAATCTATCCCTAAAATGGCATCATAACCTTTCACATCAAGGCATACTAAGTTTGCGGGGAGATTGTGTCCTTCTACCACTACCTCACAATCAGGATAATAGTTGGTAAGCTTAGTTCCAGATCCTAAAGGTGTAGTAATAGCGAGATCTGAAGGTAGGGGAACTGATGCAATTGGTAAGGTTTTTACAAAAGTGGTGGAGATAAAAGAATGAGAAGCACCAGTATCAAATAGCACGAATGCAGGAGGAGAACAGATTTGAAGAGTACCTTCCATGAGCCCATCATTTTGATCCATGGACGCTTCTTCTTCATCTATAACTGCATTGAGGTGAGCCTGTCTCCTACGTCCTCCATTATTTGGTTGGTCTTTCATAAGGGGGCAATCTGGCACATGATGCTCCCTACTTCCACAACGCAAACAAGCACCTAGGCGCTTCCAGCATTCTTCAGCAGAGTAACCGAATTTCTCACAAAAGGTGCACGCTGAGGCGACTTGCTTCTTTTCTTCCTTCACCTTTTTACTACTCTTTTGAGAACTTCCATCGTTCCCGTTCCTTGATCTTTTCTTGTTATCACGACTTTTGTATGGTTCCATGATACTGAATTTCTCTTTCTTATAATGCCGATCAGTTCGTCGGCTAGATTCTTCTCCTTTACCCTTCAACCTTTCGACCTTCTCTAAGGTCCTCTCGCATAGATATGCCCTCTGAACCATTTCCGCATAAGTGTGGATATTCTGTGTCCCCAGTTGTTGAATGAAATCGGGCCGTAACCCGTCCATAAATCGGTTTGCTTTTAATAAGTCTGTACTACTCAAATGTGGTGCATACAGTGCTAGCCTTGAAAACTGCAACTCATATTCTGCCACGGACATCATCCCTTGACGAAGGGAGGCAAACTCCATAGCCTTCCTTTCCTCTACATGTTCGGAGAAATATTTGGCACGGAATAAAGTGAGAAAAACATTCCATGTATGTGGCGCATCGACTGGAGGTGCCGGAACCGATTTTCACCAAGTGCAAGCATCCTTGTTTAATTGGAACGTAGCTAGACGGACTTTCTCCTGATCAGTGCATTGAATAACATCAAATATCCATGCGAATGCGAATCAATCATGCGAATGCGAATTAATCATGCGATCAAATCAATAGAAATAAGATAACCATGTAAGATAGAATGATCAAGAATGAGCTAGCAAGAATATAATAAGAACATGATATTGGCCTTTCATGAACAAGAATATATCGAGAATGTACTAGCAAGCCACATATTCCCCACATTAGCATCTTCTGCTTAAGAGCAAGTGTTTCGTGAATTTCTGTGGAATATCAAGTAAGAATGTCATGTTGTGCCGTGGATCTTCACTTATTTATAGAAATAATACTCCCAACGCAATGCGACGCCAGTAGCATCATACCCCATGGTTTATAAAATAGTATATTTCCGACAATCAGCCGAGGGGACTAGCATAGAGCCCTTGAACACAATCAGTGCTCGATCGCATCTTCAGTTATAAATTAAGCTACTTCTATGCAGTATAACAGTAAAGTATGGCCAAGAATATAGCACTTCCAATAATTCCATGATAACTAAAATCAATGAATGAATGCTTCAACATAAGAATGTGGGAGTCAAGAAATAGACTTTAAATAATGTCATGCTCATAGAAATAAATCGACAACATACCGGTATTTTCCTTAACTTCCATTTCTTTTAGATCAATTTAAGCAATATGACAAGTTCTAGATCATCAAGGTTTATCTAGAATCATTGGAATACCAACCCTTGGTCAAACCTTGGGTTAACATAAACAAACTATGTAACGGTCATTTTATGGGCCGTTACATTATGTAACGCGCCATTAATGGGCCGTTACAATGATTAGAGTCCAAAAAGATAAAAATAGACTCAGAGGAATGTGACGGTCTGGCACTGTGCCGTTACATGAGCCTGATGGTCCAGTTCAAGGCCATTACATTTCAAGAATCAAAACCATGATAGAGTGTTCTAATTAGTGGGCTTTCATTGGTACATCCAACTCGGCGTCCTAGTGGGAATCCCAGGCTCGCGGTGAATTACGGAGGCCTTGAAACAATGATTTTCTAGTCCATTGGAAGGATTATCCAATAGAGAGGTCCTCATGTCCAAGATTGTGTTCCTATAGTGCAAAGTGTGAACTAATGACGACATACCGGAATATGTGCCATGTACTTATAGAATTGACTCTATTGACAAAGAGAGACATGTATAATCAAAGTGAAAATCATGGTGAACTCCGTCAATACAACGTCTAAAAGTCATGCTTTATAATACAAGACTATAGAATTTTGACATGAAATTAGCATATCCTTAAAATATCATTAAGATATCAAAACATGCAATACCTATCATGCACAATCAGATATCCTAAAAATCATGTAATCAGGTTAAAACTTAAGTAACTATGCTTAATCAATAAATAATATTGGCAAGTTATTTTCTGTCTTAGGGTTGACAGAACGCAGGATATAACAGTCTTAAGAGGGGGCGCCACAGTAAAAGTGACAGTCATGATCAAGCCGTTACTTGAATGTAACGCGTCTGTCCAAGCGCGTTAGACACATCAGTGCAATTCAGTTACTACAGAGTTTGTAACGGTCTGTAGTAGGGCCGTTACTTGAAAGTGACGGTCCTATGATAGTGCGTTATAGTATCTGTTAACAGAAAATAATCATAGAAACTAAGAGATCAACTCACATCATGTCTTTTATCAAAACATGATGAGTTTCTAGTCATGTTAACGAAGTAAGGCCATCTACATGCATAGGTAATCATGAATAGATGAATAGTCATGTTTTAATTTCTTAATTTGGCTAAGAGGTGCATGATGTGCATCGAACAAATAAAACATGAAATCAATGCCCTATAATGCATGGAATTCAATCAAACTAGAGGGCTTTTAGTCCTATCATGCTATTTTTGCCGTTCATGAGATAACCTACCTCTTAGACTGTAGTTTCTGAATTTGGTAGAGAACCTTGACCTAGATCTCCTCCTTCCCTTGTGACTTTTCCAGCAACTTCCTTGGGCTCTAACTCCACGACCTCTTGACCTAAAGATGTGAAATTCGGAGGGGAGTTAGTCTAAAGTATTGTGAACAAATTATTCTAAAGAACTTACCTGAGATAATGACTCATTACCTTTCTTCCTTACGCCCAAAAAGTAAGGGTCGCATAGTTCAGAACTATGCCCTATTTATAGAGTTTAGGCTAGGGTTTAAGGATTAGATCGAGTTTAGAGTCCTTATTTCATCAAATCCCAATCTCTAAGAGTCCTTAGTAACATTACCAGCCTTCCCAAGTCGATCCATAGTGGATAGGAACATCAAGTTCCAATCTTTTCATGAGTTCCTTCACTCACGAAACTTACAGGCATGTAACGGTCTGGAGACCACGCGTTACATGGATGTAGCGGTCTTACGATAGACCATTACAGTCATCGTAGGTAGAATTTCTAAATCATTAAAACTCTTTTGTTAATTATCCACATCATTATATATATATATAATTAATACTTATCCTAAAATCCGTGGATAGGCTTGAATACCTTCTAGAATATGGGCCTAACTTAATGGGCCGGAGTTAAAAACCTTTTAGACTTTAATCAAGTGGGTTGGGTTAATTGATCAACACTACTTGGCCTTATAATGACTTGTTAATCAAATAAACCATTTATAATTTTATTTAGGCCTTTATTATTTATGAAGTTCTGGGGCACTACAAATTCAATCTAGGGGGCAAGATAAGGCTAAGAAGAGTCCTCAAAGTTGATCGTGCGCGAAACTTGCGCTAGACCGGGTCACGCCGCCTCTCGCTCGAAATGGAGCTCCTAGGGTTAGGGTTTTCTCGTGGAATGAGAGGGGAAATGGACTTCCTGCAATGGCCGATTGAATGGGCCTGGTTTGGGCTCAAATGGTTACGAATTGGGCTCGAATTGGGCGATCTAAGGGCCGGTTAAATTGAACTTTGTTTTAACCCAAAAACCTTTAATTCGGCTTTATAAAATTTTATTTTGGGGTCGTCCAAGAAGATAAAGTGTCTAAAATTTAGGTCCTCTGCATGATTATGATTTTCCCCATATTTTTATAAATTAGTTGAAATTTAGCCCAAAGGGGATTTTAATTTAATATTAAGAAATTCTTGATTATTACATAGTTATATTATTTAATTAAATTTCGGGATGCTGCACCCTCTCCCACTTTAAAGAATTTGGTCCTCCAAATTTACTGCACTTAATCGAAAAAGGGGGAATCAGGATTGCTGACCTTAAAATAATTCAGGATACTGATTTTGGATCGCTTCTTCGAACTCCCACGTGGCTTCTTCCATTCCACGCCTACTCCACTGAAACTTGACCATCGGTATGGACTGATTCCTGAGCTGTTGCTACTTCTGATCCAAAATCTTGATGGGTTTTTCTTCATAGGATAAATCTTCCTTCAACTCTAGGTCCGCATGCTGAATAATATGCGCGGAGTCATATACATACTTCCGTAGCATGGACACATGAAAAACATTATGCACACCCGACAACTGGGGTGGCAATGCTAATCTGTAGGTAACTTCTCCAACTCTTTCTAAAATCTCAAACGGGCCAATAAATCTTGGACTCAACTTGCCACGGATGCCAAATATCCTGACACCTCTTGTGGGTCAGATTTTCAGAAATACGTGCTCACCAACTTGGAACTCCAAATCTCTCCTTCGGTTGTCTGCATAGCTCTTCTATCTGGACTGTGCAACTTGCAGACAATCTCTGATAATCTAAATATTCTTGGTTGATTCTGAAATAAGATCTGGTCCAAGCCATTACTTCTCGCCTACCTCATCCTAGCACAAAGGTGATCTATAACTTCTTCCATACAAAGCGTCAAACGGTGCCATCTGAATACTGGACTGGTAACTGTTGTTGTAGGCAAATTCTATCAAGACCAAATGTTCATGCCAGCTACCACCAAAGTCAATCATTCAAGTCCTTAACATATTCTCGACAATCTGATTCGTCCTCTCGATTTGCCCGTCTGTCTGAGGATGAAAAGTAGTACTGAAATTCAGACAGGTTCCCAAGGACTCTTGTAATCCTTTCCAATAATGTGAAGTGAACCTGGGGTCTCTGTCTGACACAATGTTCACCGACACGCCCTGCAGTCTTACCACTTCATTCATATATAAAGTAGCCAAAACATTGACTATCCACTTCGACTTGATAGACAAGAGATGTGCAGATTTAGTCAACCTATCAATAATTACCCAAATTGCATCGAAGCCTCCACGAGTTCTTTGTAAGCCCATTATAAAATTCATGCCGATACTCTCTCACTTCCACTGTGGTATATCGAGAGGCTTTAATTTCCCGATAGGTCTGAAATGCTCAGCCTTTACTTGTTAACACACCAAGCATCTATTCACGAACTCAGCCACTTCCCTCTTCATGTTTGGCCACCAAAAGGTCCTTTTTAAATCCCAATACATCTTAGTAACTCAAGGATGAATGGTATATTTGGACCTATGGGCTTCCTCAAGAATCTTGCTCTTCACTTCTGCTAAATCAGGGACACAAGTCCTTCCCCGGAATAACAACCTTCCATCATCGGCAAATAGAAAATATGGTCAATTGCTCAAACTTCCTTTGATCTCTACTGGAGAGGGGGATTTCTGTAGCCCATTCAAAGAGCAACCCGACTAGGCCCGACATGACCCAACAAGGCCAAGCTCGCCTAAGTGACAGCCCACAGGGCCCACTCAGGGGGAAAAAGCCCAATAAAAAATCACTCGAGGACACAACCTTCCTAGGCGGCCTCTAGGCTCGGAGGGCTCGAGTGTCGGTCAGGTCACAGGAAAGGTCCGGCCCAAGCCATATCTCCGCCCAGGAGAAGAAGGCGTATGCCGACCCATCCTCTTCCAAGCTAAGCCTAATGCCCGATAGGGCTGGCCTCTCTGAGCTCAGAACGACCCACAATTGCTAATCCTTTGCAGCCGTTAAGAGTCCACAGCAGGCAGGAATTCAGGAAGGCAAGGGACTTCTTCTTCCCCAAGGTGGTAACGCTCCCACGATAAGGCAATAAAAGCCCACGATGAGGACGTAACCCCCACCTGAAACCCCTTGGCTTACGGGACTCCAAGAAACGACGTACTATTTAAACCTGGGAGACCCTTTCGACGAAGGTAAGGGCAATCATACGCTCAAAGCTCCTGAGCAAGAACCACTTCACCCTCTGGCGGAGAGGGATCTCGCGCACACGCTCTCTTCTCCCTTTACTACTCCCGCCATAGATCCACTGACTTAAGCATCGGAGGGTTTTCCCCAGGGACTCTCCCTGGGCCCCCTGATCTGTTGCCCTGTCTTGCAGTTCACTACCCGGTGATCCTCCATCCGCTCAGGACCAGCGTGAGATCACGCCTCTTCATCTGGCGCCGTCTGTGAGAAACGTACAAAGAGCCAGTATGGTGCGAAGGAGCTCAGGGAGGAGGTCCGCCGGCGAGAGGGGAAAGGCCATGGTAGCGGCAGGGGATGGCCCCTCTCGGGCCTCACAGAACCCTCCCTCCAACGCCAGCGCCCCCGCCGACGATCCACCACCCCCTCCTGCGGCGGTAGGGCTACCACCCAACGGTGGCGCCGAAGCCTTCCAGCCCTCAACGCGAAACTGGATGTCCTCGTGGAGCTCATGAGGGCCCAGGCGGCTAGGGATGGAAGGTCCCGCGCTCCGTCAGGGAGCCCTCCCCGCGGGAGTATCTCCCAGCACACCGCCGGAGGCCGCTTCACCCTCCGCGGCCAGCAGATCATCCGCAACCGATTGGAGGCCCCTCGCATGCTCCGCCTCCGGAGCAAGAGGCTTCCTCCACGCCGAGGAGAGGAAAACTGGGGGCGCGCCGTCCGAACCCGGAGACTGACGTTCCCAGAGATCGCCAAGACGCTCCCCCCAGCCCCACGACGCGGCAGCAGCCGGAGTTATCCCTCCGACTATGAGATTTCGAGAGGCGATTCGCAGAACAGGAGCGCGCCCTCCGCGCCCTGCAGAAGACCTCTTTCCCGGAGGACGAGGAGAAATCCCCGTTCTCCGAGCACATCTTGAAGGCAGAGGTATCTCCCAGAACCTCCATCCCTACCTTCAAGCCCTACGACGGCCAGGGCGACCCGGCCGATCATTACGACAGCTTCGACGCTCTGATGACCCTGCACGGAGCGTCCGACGCCATCAAGTGCCGAGCCTTCGTGACCACCCTGGTCCAAGGTGCTCAAGCATGGTTCCGGGCCCTCGCCCCCGGGTCCATCCGAGACTTCAAGCAATTCGGGCGAGTCTTCAAAGAGAGTTTCGCCGGAAGTGCCCCCCCGAGGTCAGTAGCGGGGCTCCTGGCCCTTAAACAGGCGCAAGGGGAAAGACTCCGGGCTTATATTCACCGATTTAAATCGGAAGCCCTGAGAATCCCCCGCCTGGACGTGGCCTCAGCCATAACCGCACTGACTGGGGGCACCCGGGATGAGAATCTCCGCCGCGAGCTTGTCCTCCACCCTCCCTCGACCCTCGCCGAGCTAGTGACTCTGGCTTTGCGCCACGTCGAGTGCGAAGAAGTGCTCAGCGCCTGCCGAGACACAACCGGCCCGGGTCGGGAGGGGGACAAGAAGCGGGCTCCCGAGCCAAACTCAGGCCCGGGGAAAAAGAGAGACCGTGATGGGGAGCGCAAGCGGAAGTACGAGCGGTACACCCCACTAGCCGCCCCGGTCTATGAGATATATGAAGACATCAAAGACTCGGGACTCCTCCGCCAGCCCGAGCCGATGAGGTCGAAGAACCGTAATCGCGACAAGCATTGCTTATTCCACGGCGATCACGGGCACCACACTGGTGACTGCCACCAGCTCCAGGATGAGATAGAGCGCCTCATCCGTCTGGGTCACCTAGCTCGGTTCACAGCCGAGCGTAAAGAAGATCGAGGCGCCGTAGAGGAGATCGACAACGCCCCCCGAGGGGTCCACATCAACGTCATCTCCGGAGGGACAGCATCAGGAGGCGACAGCAGCCGAGGCAGGAAGCGTCATGCCGAGCGGGCGAGCCGAGCCATAGAGCCTCCCAAGGCCCCGCCGAGTGAGCCCCAGGTCATAGTCTTCTCCGACCAAGACCTGGAAGGGCTGAACACCCCGCATGACGACGCCCTCGTGATCTCGGCTACGATAAACCATTGTAACATAGATAGGATTCTGGTTGACAATGGGAGTGCCCCTGATGTGCTGTCTTATGATTATTTCCTTAAGATGGGGGAGGATCCATCCAAACTCCGCCCGGTCCGAACCCCCCTCTGCGGGTTTAATGGCCTGGCCACCTATCCCGAGGGAGCCCTGAGCCTGCCGGTTACCCTCGGCACCCCACCCAGAACCGTTACGGTCATGGTGGACTTCATAGTGATTAAGGGTATGATAGCGTACAACGCCATCTTCGGCCGGGGCATCCTCAGCCGAATAAAGGCCGTACCATCTACCTATCACCAAAAAATGAAGTTCCCCACCAAAAATGGGTTGGGGGAAGTCCGAGGTAACCAAGCCACGGCCAGAAGGTGCTACAATATCTCGGTAGAGGCCACAAGGCCGGACGGGAAGGACAAGGGCCCCCGGGGAGTCGAGGATAAAACGCAACCACCGAACCTGGTGGCGAATTACTGACGGTTTTCCTAAATGATGACCCGACCCTAGGAGTAAGGATCAGAGCTGACCTACCACCCAAGGTTCAGCAGCAATATAAGAAATTCCTTTCTGAGTACATCCGAGTTTTTGCTTGGTCCGATGATCAACTCCTGGGATACCAGAGGAGACTGTAATGCACAGGCTCAACCTCGACTCCGCCGTGAAGCCCGTTCAGCAACGCAGAAGGAAGCATGCACCCGAAAAGCAGGCGATCATCAAGGCGCAGGTCACCAAGGGACAAGAGACTGGCCTCTTCAGACCGGTCCTGTACCCGACGTGGCTAGCCAACGTCGTCCTGGTGCCTAAAGCCTCGGGCAAATGGCGGATGTGCGTGGACTTCACCGATCTGAATAAGGCCACTCCTAAGGACTGCTATCCGTTACCGAGCATCGACCAATTGGTTGACTCAACCTCGGGCAATGAGATACTCAGCTTCCTAGACGCCTATTCAGGTTACCATCAGATCAGAATGGATCCAGAAGACATCGAGAAGACCGCCTTCATCACCGACTACGGCGTATACTGCTACACCCGGATGCCTTTCGGGTTGAAGAACGCTGGAGCCACGTATCAAAGGCTGGTCAATCACATGTTCGAGGAGCAACTAGGTCGGAACGTCGAAGCCTACATTGACGACATGCTCGTCAAGACCCCCAAGGCCCAAGATCACTTCACCGACCTCGTCGAAACCTTCGGCACCCTCCTGAAGTACAACATGAAGCTCAATCCTGCCAAGTGCGCCTTCGGAGTGAGATCTGGGAAGTTCCTGGGTTTCTTGGTCACTCAACGCGGGATCGAGGCCAACCCCGACAAGGTCCAGGCCATCCTGGACATGCGCCCGCCCACCTGCGTCAAGGACGTCCAGCGCCTAACCGGGCGTGTCGCCGCTCTCAGCCGGTTCCTGTCCCGTGCGGCCGAACGATGCTTGCCCTTCTTCAAACTTTTGAGGGGGCCCAAGTTGGCATCTGCTACGTTCGCATGGGATGAGGAATGCCATAGAGCGTTCGCCGAACTAAAGGAGTTCCTGGCCTCGCCCCCGGTGCTCTCCAAGCCCGTTCCGGGCGAAGTCTTGCTGCTCTATCTCTCGGCAACACCATCCACGGTCAGCTCGGTCCTGGTCAGAAATGACTCAGGAATCGAGAGGCTGGTCTACTACACCAGCAAGGTGCTCAACGAGGCTGAAAGGAGGTACACCGCAACCGAGAAACTCGTGCTAGCGTTGGTTACCTCCGCCAAGCGCCTCCGACCCTATTTCCAGGGGCACCCCATCACCGTGCTGACCGGCGAACCATTGAAGAAGATTCTGGCTCACCCCGAAGCTTCAGGGCGACTCGTCAAATGGGCCATCAAGCTCGGGGCCTACGACATCTCCTATCGGCCGCGCTCAGCAGTGAAAGGCCAAGCGCTCGCCGACTACATCGCCGAGAGTACCGTCCCGACTGAAGAAAGATCCCGTCCGCGCCCGGGCCAACCTAGGAACTGTTCGTTGACGGATCTTCCAATTCGGTCGGTAGTGGTGCCGGAATCCTCCTGAAGTCCCCCGAAGGAGCAGAGCTACAGTACGCCTTGAAGTTCAACTTCCCGGCATCCAACAACGCTTCTGAGTACGAGGCCCTTATCTCGGGAGCACGCATGGCCCGACGGCTGGGGGCTGAGAGAGTCAAAATCCACACTGACTCCCAACTGGTCGCTAGCCAAATCAACGGCGAGTACGAAGGTCGAGAGGTACCAATGGTCAAATACCTCCAATTGGTCAGAGACCTGGCCCAACAGTTCGAGGGATTCGAGGTAGTCCGAATAGCTCGGGGGGAAAACTCCCAGGCAGACGCCCTCTCTCGGTTGGCCTCTTCTCTCGATCCTGAAGGCACCCGGTCGGTCCTCCTTGAGGAGCTAGAGCGCCCGAGCATTGACTTGGAGCTCCTCGGTGTTGACTCGGTAATTCTCAGCGACTGGCGTACCCCCTACCTATCATGGCTCCGGGACTCCCAAGAGCCTTCCGACCCTGGAGAAGCCCGCAGAATGAAGTACCAAGCCCGGCGCTTCGTCATTCTAGATGACACTCTCTACCGGAGATCTTTCTCCGCCCCCCTCCTGAAGTGTCTTGGCCCCGATGAAGCCAGCCGAGCCATCCAAGAGATTCATGAAGGTCTATGCGGAGCGCATTCAGGAGGAAGGTCGCTCGCCAGGATCCTACTACGGCAGGGTTTACTGGTGGCCCACCCTGCAGTGTGACTGCACGGCCCATGTACAACAGTGCGACCGATGCCAGCGATTCGACCACTTAGTCCATCAGCCGGCTACGGAGCTCGTCACCTTGACCGAGCCATATCCCTTCGCTCGGTGGGGGATCGACATCCTTGGACCGTTCCCTACGGCTCAGGCCCAGAAGAAGTTTATTATCGTCGCCATCGACTACTTCACCAAGTGGATCGAGGCCGAAGCCACGGCAAGGATCACCGAGACAGTCGTCTGGAGTTTCGTCTGGAAGTCGATCATCTGTCGTTACGGCATCCCCCGGGTGATAGTGAGCGACAACGGCCGGCAATTCGACTCTCGTATTTTCGAGATAGATGCGCCGACCTAGGCATTCGCAACCACTTCACTTCGGTCGCCCACCCTCAGGCCAACGGGCTGGTCGAAAATGCCAATAAGACTATCTTAAAAGGCATAAAGACCAGACTCGGCAAGGCCAAGGGTAGCTGGCTCGAGGAATTGCCTAGCGTACTTTGGTCACACAGAACGACTCCCAGAACGGCAACCGGTGAGAGTCCTTTCCAGCTGGTGTATGGCACTGAGGCCGTTATTCCGTTAGAGGTTGCCAACCCTTCTCTCCGAGTCATCCGCTTCTCGCCCGAGGTAAACGAGCAAAAGTTACTCAAGAATCTTGACCTAGCAGATGAACTCCGAGAGATCGCCAGCACCCGAGCAACAGAATACAAGCGCCGCCTCACCCAATACTACAACGCCAAAGTCCGAGACAGACACTTCCAACAAGGAGACTTCGTCCTCAGGAAAGTCGAAGCCTCTCGACCACTAGAGGCGGCGGGCAAGCTATCCCCTAACAGGGAAGGCCCCTACCGAGTGGTCGAGACGCTCGGGAAAGGTGCATACAGGCTAGCTACAATGGAAGGGGAACCCATCCCTCGGACGTGGAACGCAGCCGCACTACGCAAGTTCTACTTTTAAAGATGTGTGAACAATTTGAGGGAATTTGAGGGAAATAAAATTCTCTTCTTTTCATTCAAACAATTGTTGGTACATCAGAAAGGCAAAAGCCAGTACATCGCATAGCAAAAAGCAAAAAATCCATCTAGCACCACCGCAAGAGGCCATCGCTCGACCGACTCGGTCTTGATCTCCTTGCGTCCAGCCACTGACTCTGCCTCGCGCAGAAACTGGCTCGGTCAAAGGGCGGTAGACCCAATTGGCTCGGGTGGCCCGTGACAAAGGTGACAGAGGGATTAAAAAGAAGGAAGGCTACCTTCCAAGTTGAACTTGGAAGAGGAAGAGGGAAGGAACGCCTATGAAGGCCTCCTCCTTCCCAACCTGCCAATTCTTTGGAACGTACAGAGAGCAAGCAGCCTCCGCAGAGTGAAAGAAATGACAGGGGAGGGCCCAGAAAGGAGGGAGCTTAATTTGCTTCCTCCCCACCCCTGGAGCGAGCAGAGAGAGAGTGGCGGCGGGTGTCCCGGATGCCCCCATCCGTCCTCCATCTCGGCGCCCCCCGGGAAGCCTCGCGGGAACTGGTAAAGGGTAAACGGCGTGCCTCCGCACGTCGAACCCTCTCCAGATCCGCGCGACGACCATCGGACCCGTCTCAACCCCGCGCGACGACCGTCGGACCTGCTCAACAGCCCAAAGCAGCAAGAACTCTCTGCTCCTCCATCACCGGCAGCGTCGTCTTCCGAAGGATCCTCCATGCTCCGAATGCAACGGCACAGCGCAACATGAAGAAGGGGCGAGGAAAGACTGGTAGTGAAAATCCTAAGTGATGGAGAGGAAGGGACGCCCTTCGGTCTTTTTATAGGCTAAGGGAGGCTACTTGCCTTAAATGACTCCCCCCTCGAAAACACGCCAAAGGAATTTTTCCCCTCTGAATGGTCACCTCAAACCCCTCATTTTCTGCCTCAGCGGAATACATGAAGCGGCCTGGCATTCAAAGCGTGAGAAAACAGAAAGACACCCTGTCAGGAGCCTTTCCAACCAGCATGCGAAAATCACGCAGGACGTATCGATAATTTCCAACTACTGCAGATACGCTAATCGAATCACGGCAAGGAAGGCAAGAAGCAAGTAAGTCATTTATTGCCTTGCAAAAAGGAAAATCTTTCTTTTTCAGAAAAGGAAAAGAGACAAACAAAGGAAGAAGGTAAAATAGAGCAATACATCAGGCCTCGGTCCCACTTTGAAGCTTGGGAACGGAAGGCACGGGTGTTTCGCCCCTGGCACCCTCGGTGACGGTCGGCCTTGGTACTGACCCCACCTGTGCGGGAACTACCTCTGCCGCGAGCCCTCCCTAGGCATCCGGAGTTGGTGACCCCACCGGAGAAGAGCTCTCTGGATCTTCCCCGCCCGACGCAGAGGAGCTAGAAGATGACTCGTCCGAGTCATAACACTGGCCAGAGGAGAAGTGGATCCTGGAATCTTGTGCATCGGCATAGGCAATGGCCCGACGGTAACCCTGCTCGAACCCTTTGCGGATGCCTCGGTGAAGTGCTGCCTCGTAGTGTGGAAGCGCAGCTTCCTACAGGTCGGCTAGGTAGGCCTCCGATCCCCTGTATTGCTCGATCACCTCCTCTCCGACCAGCCCCATTCTCTCGGCAAGCTCGGCCGACTTCCGCTCCGCCTCGACCGCACGCTTCTCGGCCTCCGCTGATCACCTCTCTGCCTCAGCCGACTTCAGCTCAGCCTCAGCCGCCCGCTCCTTGGCCTCCGCCGATCGCTCCTCCGCCTCAGTTCGGTCGGCCTCGGCCTCAAAACAAAGGTGCTCCGCTGCCTCCGCTCGGTACACCAGCTCGGTGTGCTCAGCCTCCCAACGGCCGTCCAGCTCGAGATGGTGAAGGCGCTCCTCCTCAAGGAGTTTGTTTTTCCTCTCAAGCGATTCCCGGGCCTTGGCCAGCTTCTTGGTCAGCACCCCGACCTCCAGTCGGCTCGACCGCGACAACTCCCAGATCGCGGAGAACTCCCGACGGAGCCCCTCATGCGCCTTGTTGAGTCGAGCCAGCTTCCTCTCACACCCTCCAAGGGTCCAAGCCAAGTTCGACTGCTCTGACTCCGTCCGGGCATAAGTCTCCGCCATCGTGGCCCCCATCTGGGCCATGACCAGGCTGCCCTCCATGATGACGTCGAGGACCCCGACCGGGGAGTGACGCTTGTCTCCGCCTTTTATCCTCACGGACACCTCACGGCAGAGCTTGTACAGACTGCTCGAGATACCGAGCCTTTCCAGCGCCACCGACATGGGAACCCCTTCCGCGCCCGACGCCTCGCCAGAAGGTCTGGATCGAGATGCGGGTTCAACCGCTCCACGCACTACGGTCGGCTGGGGTTGCAACGCCCTTGCGGGTGAACCCCTGGCCTCGATCGGCGCTACGAACTCGGCCGACCCGTGCACCACGGACGTTTGGGGCTGCGACGCCTCCACGGGCGAACCCCAACCTCAACCATCTCGGTTCGCACATCTCCTCCCGAGACATCGCCTACCTCGACCGGCCCGCCGGTCTCGGCCACGGCTGTTTCTGCTTCGGCCCCCTCTGTTCCCACCGAGGGGAGAGCCAACCCGTCGTCACCACCTGCCGAGGTGCCCCTAGTCTCCTCGACCCTCTCTCACTCGGCAGATGGGGGAGCCGGCCCAGTTGGGTCAGCCCTGTCTTGCCCCTGAGAGGGGAGCGCCGCCGAGCTAGAGTCGGCCCCGGCAGTGAGGAGGAGACCGACCTTCTTGGCCCGCTTTTTAGCTTTTACGGCCTCCCGCAACCTTCCCTCCATGGGATCCTTGCGCTTCGTGCCACCCGGCCGTGAAGTCCCCTCAGGAGCCACCCCCTTACCCCTGTCCCAGGCTTGGGAGTGACCTACAGGGACGCTCGGCTCATCCGCCGTCGAGTCGTCGCCAAGGTCAATGACCTCAGCGGCCTCCTCCAGAGGCTCCCGCCTGGTATCTGCAACAAAGAAGAAGGCGCAATCAAGAGGGAGAAGGATGACCTCCACATCCTAAGGAGAATCTCAATTGTGATACCTGACGGTTTCAGCCGTGTGAGAAGACACCGCTCGATGTTCTCCAGCGTCACCAGCTCCTCGGTAGACTGACGATTCTTCAGCAAGCGAGCGGCATACTCCTCCACATATGAAAGGAACTCCTCCTGCCGGGGAGGGATATTCGGGTGGAAATTGGGCATCACTTGGCATCTCCAGGTTTCCTCCACCGAATGTATCTTCACCCAGAAAAATTGGGTCTTCCACCCTTTATGCGAGGAATCCTTTGCCGCCAGCAAAATGCAGCTCCTGTTCCTCCTCGCCTGGATGAAGTAAAAACCTTTCCCTGCCGACGGATGCGCCTTCAACTCAAAGAAATAATGGAAAAGGTCCAGAGAAGGAGGAACCTCGCACTGACGGCAGAGAATTCGAAAGGCAGAAAGGAGGAGGTACGAGTTGGCAACCAACTGAATGGGCACCAACTGGAAAAGATCGAGGAGTGTGAGGACGAACGGCGGCAAAACCCGCTCTTCCATGCCAGAAGAAAGGTGCAGATGTGGCCCGTGTGGTCGTCCAGACTCGTCTTGTACGGGGCAGCAGCAACAAAGTTGTACCTAAGAGGCAGACGGAACCTGTGCTCCAGCCTCTTCACCTCAGCTTCCCCCAGCTCGCTGCGATTCGGGACGGGCGCTCTCGCCACCGGTTCGTCGCCCCATCCT
This sequence comes from Amorphophallus konjac, assembly GCA_022559845.1. Taxonomy (NCBI): domain Eukaryota; kingdom Viridiplantae; phylum Streptophyta; class Magnoliopsida; order Alismatales; family Araceae; genus Amorphophallus; species Amorphophallus konjac. The sequence goes on along the minus strand of CM040117.1, from coordinate 127,822,219 downwards.
TCAGCACACAAGCGCTGGCCCGCCATGGATTCCGAGGAAGAGCTGGAAGAAGATATCTCAAGGGATCTCGAAGATTCCGGGGGAGGAGGAAGCTGCTGGACCGCCTCCGCAGTTATCCTCGCCAACTCCTCAAACGCCGCCGCAAGTCTCTGCTCCTCCGCTGTGTCTTCACGGCGCATCAAGGAGCCTCGAAAGCAATGGAGTGAAGGAAAGCCAAAATCCTAGAGAGTCTAGAATGACAACCAGCGCCCAACGCCTATAAACCCTCGCCGGAGGAAGCGCGTCGTTCCGACCTCCGAGAAAAAGGGGGCCCCTTCATTTCAAATCCGTCAGGATCACAATTATTACGGGCCCAAGTGACCACGGCACGTGGCTTCATAACACCGCCAGATCTCCACCCACCTGAGCCACGCCGGTCCAAAACCCTCAAATACTACTCGTCCGAGCCTCCTTTGGCTCGGGAGTAGGAGGGGGACAAGTGGAGAGGGGGATTTCTGTAGCCCATTCAAAGAGCAGCCCGACTAGGCCCAATAGGACCCAACGAGGCCAAGTTCGCCTAAGTGACAGCCCACAGGGCCCACTCAGGGAAGAAAGCCCAATAAAAAATTGCTCGAGGACACAACCTTCCTAGGCGGCCTCTAGGCTCGGAGGAACCGAGTGTCGGTCAGGTCACAAGAAAGGTCCGGCCCAAGCCATATCTCTGCCCGAGAGAAGAAGGCGTATGCCGACCCATCCGACCAATCCTCTTCTGAGCTAAGCCTATCGCCCGATAGGGTTGGCCTCTCTGAGCTCGGAACGGCCGACGATTGCTTATCCTTTGCAGCCGTTAAGAGTCCACAGCAGGCAGGAATTCAGGAAGGCAAGGGACTTCTTCTTCCCCAAGGTGGTAACGCTCCCACGATAAGGCAATAAACGCCCACGATGAGGACGTAACCCCCACCTGAAACCCCTCGGCTTATAGGACTCCAGGAAATGGCGTACTATTTAAACCAGGGAGACCCTCCGACGAAGGTAAGGGCAATCATACGCTCAAAGCTCCTGAGCAAGAACCACTTCACCCTCTGGTGGAGAGGGATCTCGCGCACACGCTCTCTTCTCCCTTTACTACTCCCGCCATAGCTCCACTGACTTAAGCATCAGAGGGTTTTCCCCAGGGACTCTCCCTGGGCCCCCTGATCCGTTTCCCTGTCTTGTAGTTCACTACCCGGAGATCCTCCATCCGCTCAGGACCAGCGCGAGATCACGCCTCTTCATCTACCAACATTGGATTATTATCTTGCAAGGTCTTGATCTCCGCCAACAGCTTTGGATGAAGTTGAACCTGAGCGATCATAACCTGATCCTTCTTCTTATGAACATTAAGGTTTAAACTAGCCATCTGCTCCAACGTCCTCCACTCTTGCAACATAAGACTTGACAACTTAGCTATCGGCTTACGGCTCAAAGCATCAGCCACTACATTGCCTTTCCCAGGGTGATACTCTATTAAAAAATCAAAATCCTTCAAGTATTCAAGCCTCTTGCAAGCAAGAATGATCAGAGCGCAAGTCAATCACTCACATAAATGTAATTGCAAAATATTTACTCAAACTTCAACGTATTTCATTAATAATAAAATCAAATACTCAATTATAATAACTATTTCAACTTTCTTCATCATACTAGACTCAAGAAATAAGAAAATTACATAGACTCAATCTAAACATGTAGACTTCCTAAGTCTTCACTCATTCTTCACTCACTCTCGGACCCACTTTTTGAATATTCCGTATCCGATTCTGACTCACTTCCGTCTCCTGAAAAGATTGGAAATAGGTAATGAGCACACTTGCCCAGTAGGTATCTTCGCATCAATATGAAGGCACTATTAAAGTAATTAACATTTTTTCTCTAGAGGAATAAGGTAAAATCATGTGAATGCGATAAATCATAAGTAACCAAAGTAACAAGATGATCATGTAAGATAGAATGAACAAGTATGAACTAGCAAGAATGTAACAAAAATGGCCTTTCATGAACAAGAATATACTAGCAAGTCACATACTCATCACCCAAACATCTTTTGCATATGAGCAAGTATTTGGTGAATTTCTTTGGAATATCATGTAACAAGCAAGATAGTCATGTACGTGTATCGCGGATTTCACTTATTTATAGAGAAAGTACTCCTAGCGCAATGCGACGCCAGTAGCATCATACCCCATGGTTTACAGTATGTTTCTGACAATCAGCCGAGGGGACTAGCATAGAGCTCTTGAACACAATTAGTGCTCGATCGCATCTTCAGGTATAAATCAAGCTATTTCCACGTTTCAAGCAATAAAATATGGCCAAGAATGCAAATAAGTTCCTGATAATAATAATCAACAATGAACGCTTCAACTTAGGACATGAGATATCAAGGATGATTTAAGACGATGTCATGCTCATGAAAATAATTCGGCAGCATAACGGTACATTTATTATCATTCATAATTTAAGTTAAGTATCTTTAGACAATATGCCGAGTCCTAGACCATCAATACTCCATCCAGGAACTTAGAATATCAACCCTTAGGTCAAACCTCAGGTTAAAGAATTTAGAACTGTGACGGTCTAATATTGGGCCGTTACATGAATATAACGGTCTAGTGTTGGGCCGTTAGAAAGGTTGAATTCAGAAAAAAATAGATATGGACTCAAACAATGTGACGGTCATATATTGGACCGTTATATGTTCCTGAGGGTCGAATATAGATCCGTTACATATCCAGAATCCGAAAACATCGATAGTGCTTTCTAACAATTGGGCTTTCACGGTACAACCAACTCGGCGTCCTAGTGGGAATCCCATGCTCGCAGAGAATTACGGAGGCCTTGAAACAAGATTTCCTAGTCCATTGGAAGGAAAATCCAATAGAGAGGTCCTCATGTTCAAGAATATGTTTCTATAGTGTAAAGTGTGAACTAATGGCCATATACCGGAATATATGCCATGTACTTAGAGAATTGACTCTATAGATAGAAGGAATGTGTAACGATATAAAATCATGATAAAACTCGTCAACATCTTTTCTAAATCAAAGTTTAAATACAAAAATATAGTGCTTTGGGCTTGAAATTATCATCTACTTGAAAATAACTCTAAAGTACCATAAATCATGCAATTTCTAACATGAATCAACACCTGAACTTAAAAATCATGAAAACAGGTTAAGATCTATTTAACTAGGCATATATATATAAGCTATTTGAGCCCATCTTAATTCTGCCTTAAGTTGACACAACACAGTGCTGTGTAACGGACTTGTCTGGGTGCGTCACAATATGGTAACGGTCCACTGTAGGTCCTTAAGAGTTCTCAGAACCCTGCAATCGTTTACAGAGGTGTGACGAATCAAGGTAGGTCTGTTACACATCCCTGGCGGTCTTACGATAGACCGTTAGGTCCTCTCTTGACAATAGGTCCTCTGTTGACAAGAAACAGAAACTATAGAAATTTATGATTTTTTCATGGCATGCTAACTACTCTAAACATGTCAAAATGAGAAAAAGGCTATCTAGATGCATAGGTAGTAATGAAATAACGAGAGATAGCTTTTTATCTTTAATTAGGGTTGAAGGCATGCATGAATGTATAGACTAATCCTAAAACATGAAATTCATGAAGTATAACGCATGAAATCCAAATAAACTAGAGGGATTTTATCCCTAACAATGTGTTTTTGCCGTTCATGAGATAACCTACCTCTTAACTGGGCTTTAAACTTCTAATTTGAGTCTTCAAGGGTCGCCCTAGTTCTTCTCTTCCTGTGATTTTTTCAGCAACTTCAAGTTGCCCTAACTCTCCAATCTCTTGACCTAAGGATGTGAAATTTGGAGGTTAGGAAGATGGAACTAAGAGGAACAAAAAGTTCTAAAGCATCTAACTCTAATTACCTCGTTTAGGCTCTCTAATTTCCTGATCTTCAACACCTTATCGCATAGTTTCCTAGGTTGGCGTAATGAAACTAGCAACTTCAGAAGATCCTAACTCCTTGGATACTCGACCTCCTAACATGAAATTTTGAGAGTTGTCAGACCTTAGTATTAGAAACAAAAACTTCCAAAGGACTTACCCGAGATTCTATCTCCTTACCTTGTTTCTTCACGAGCCAAAAGTAAGGGTCGCTCAGTTCAGAACTGGATTCTATTTATAGGGTGTTGGCTAGGGTTTGAGGATTAGATCAATTCTAGAGTCCTTAGTTGGCCAGAACCTGATCCCTAAGAGTCCTTAGTAACCTTAAACATTCTCCTAATTAGGTCTCTTGCAGATAGGATCCCAAAGATCAAATCTTTTTGCAAGTTCTTCCTCTCACGGAATCAGCTGAGTGTAACGGACTAAGTCTGGTCCGTTAGATGGCTGTAACGGTCGCTCGATAGACCGTTACATCTACTGGGCATGGACATTCATCTTAATTCAAACTCTTCTTGTTAATTATCCATATAAATATCTATATAAGTGGTATTTATCCTTATAATTCGTGAATAGGCTAAGTAACCTTCTAGAATATGGGTCAAACTTAATGGGCTTGGTCCATAAACTTATTGGGTTTTAACTATTAAAGCTAGATTAGTTATTTAACATAATTGGGCATTATAATCCCAACATTAATTCATTTGTTAATCTATTTTGCCATTTATAAATTCTAGAAAATTCTATAAATAATCCAGAAATTACTTATAAATTTTGGGGCATTACACCCTCCCCCACTTAGAGGAATTTGGTCCCCAAATTTGATACATGGATTTTATGGAGAGTGTACTTACAATCGAATAATTTTGGGAATCTTCTACGCATAGATTCTTCCGTTTCCCATGTTGCTTCGTATGGCCATTGCTTCGTTCATTGGACATGGACCATAGGAATCGTTTTATTTCTTAGTTGACGCACTTCTCGTTCCCGAATCCTAACTTGTTTCTGCTCGTATGTCAGGTCCTTTTGGATCTCCAGATTATTATAAGTAATGACATGATGAGGGTCATATACATATTTCTTCAACATCGATACGTGAAATACATCGTGAACTCCTGCTAATTATGGAGGTAAAGCCAGTCTATAAGCCACATCACCGACCCTTTCGAGAATTTCAAATGGGCCAATGAATCTTGGAGTTAGTTTTCCTTTAATGTCAAATCTTTGAATACCATGGCCTGGAGAAACTTTCAGATATACATGATCTCCCACCTAAAACTCCAAGTCACGTCTTCGATTGTCAGCATAACATTTCTGCCTATCTTGCGCCATCTTTATTCTTTCTTGAATGAGCTTGATCTTCTCTGTAGAATCCCTGATAAGGTCGGGGCCTAGGAATTGCTTCTCCCGTATTTCGTTCCAACATATTGTTGATCTACAGCTTTTTCCATATAAAGCTTCAAAGGGCGTCATCTGTATGCTGGCTTGATAACTGTTGTTGTATGCAAATTCTACCAAAGGTAAGTGATCATGCCAACTTCCTCCAAAATCAATAGCACAAGCCCTGAGCATATCTTCTACTACCTGATTTGTTCTTTCAGTCTGACCATCAGTTTGTAGGTGAGATGATGTGCTAAAATACAATCTAGTCCCTAGTGAATGTTGTAGGCCCTTCCAGAATTATGATGTGAATCTCTATCATATACAATAGTGATAGGGACACCATGTAATTTGATAATTTCTTTCATGTATAATGCTGCTAGAATATCCACATACTATCGACTTTTTATTGGTATGAAGTGTGCGGATTTAGTCAATCGATCTATGATCACCCATATACCATCGTGTCCTCCTCTGGTCTTAGGTAAACCCATAATGAAATCCATCCCTATACTTTCCATTTCTATTCGAGAATATTCAAGGGATGTAATTTACTTGCGGGTCTAAAATGTTCTACTTTTACTTGTTGGCAGGTGAGGCAACGGGACACGAAATCAGCTATTTCTCTCTTCATATTGGGCCACCAGAAGTTTCTTTTGAGATCTTGATACATCTTCGTACCTCCTGGATAAATGGTGTACTTGGAATTGTGTGCTTCTTCTAGGATCAGTTTCTTCATTTCCTCATGATCTGGTACACACACTTGACCCTTAAATAACAAACTTCCGTCATTGAAAACAGAGAAATCCGGCATTTGTTCAATATTGGCTTTAATTTCCAATAACACGGGATCATCATTTTGTAACTTGACCAGATCTTCTATCAATGTAGGTTGAGCTCGAATATTAGCCATGAAACAATCATCTTCCTTTATGTCAATATCTAAGTTCATCTGAGTAAATTGAGGAATAAGATTAGTCATACTGATCATAAGACTTGATAGCATACCCATTGGTTTTTTGCTGAGTGCATCTGCTATAGCGTTAGCTTTGCCAGGATGATATTGAATAGCAAAATCAAAGTCCTTGAGATATTCTAACCATCTTCTCAGCCTCATATTAAGCTCTTTTTGAGAGAATAAGTATTTCCAGATTTTATGGTCCGAGTAGACCGTGAAATTTTCTCCATAGAGATAATGACGCCAAATTTTTAAGGCAAAAATAACGGCTGCCAATTCTAAATCATGCACGGGATAATTTTCCTCGTGACGTTTCAATTATCTTGAAAAATAACAGATTACCTTTCCATCTTGCATGAGAACGCATCCCAAGACAATGACAGATGCATCCGTATATACTTCAAATCCACCACCTTCCATCGGTAGTGATAGAATAGGAGCTGTAGTAAGATGATTTTTAAGAGTTTGGAAACTCTTCTCACACTCCTTTGACAAGATAAAATGATTTTCTTTTCTTGTGAGTCTAGTTAAAGGAACAGCAATCTTTGAGAAGTCTTTAATGAACCTCCTATAATAACCAACTAGACTCAGAAAGCATCTTACTTCTGATACAGTCGTTGGCCGGCTCCAATTTCTGACAACTTCGACTTTCGAAGGATCCACATCGATACCTTCCTTTGAAATAATGTGGCCTAGGAATGAAACTTCCTTGAGCCAGATTTCACATTTGTTAATCTTGGCATAAAGTTTATATTCTCTAAGTGTTTGCAAGGCTATCCTCAAATGTTCTTCATGTTCTTCTTTTGTCTTGGAATATATCAAGATATCATCAATGAAGACGATAATGAACAGGTCCAGATATGACTGGAAAACACTGTTCATAAGCTGCATAAATGCTGCTGGGGCATTTGTTAACCCAAACGGCGTTACCACAAATTCATAGTGGCCATAACGACTTCGAAAAGCCGATTTATAAATGTCTTCTTCTTTAACTCTAAGCTGATGATAACCTGATCTGAGGTCTATTTTAGAAAAATACTCTGCTCCAGAAAGCTGATCAAAGAGCTCGTCAAGACGCGGCAACAGATACTTATTTTTGATTGTAAGTTGATTTAGTCGCCGGTAGTCTATGCATAGCCTGAGAGAGCCATCCTTCTTTTTGACAAATAGAACTGGCGCTCCCTAGGGGGATGTCCTAGGTCTGATGAAACCTTTGTCTAGTAGTTCCTGCAACTACCTCTTTAGTTCCTTAAGTTCCGTGGGGGACATTCTGTAAGGGGCTATAGAAACAGGTGCTGCTCCTGGAATGAGTTCAATAGTGAGGTTTACTTCCCTCTCGGGTGGTAAACAAGGTAATTCGGATGGGAATACATCTGAGAACTCATTTACAATAGGAATGTTTGCTAGGACTATTTCCTTGGATTCAGTAACAATGATAGAAGCAAGAAAAACTTCACATCCTTGCGAGATGAGTTTACAAGCATGAAGAGAAGATATGATAGTGGGATGTTTCCTATACTTGATGCCAAGGAAAGAGAATCTTGGAAGACCGGATTTTCGGAAGGATATAATCCAATTTCGGCAGTTAATATCAGCATCATGATCTACAAGCCAATCTACCCCCAAAATGGCATCATAACCTTTCATGTCAAGGCATACTAGGTTTGCGGGGAGATTGTGACCTTCAACTATCACCTCACTATCAGGGTAATTGATGCAGGACGGACACGGGGACCGACACTACGTGGTATGAACCTCAAACTCTAGATGCGGACACGACCATCAACACATGATGGGAGAGACACTAGGCCCGACACGGAGAGCTCCTATGGGCTATACGTCGCTAACAGAAACGTAAGCTCACTCGTCGTCCCAAGTGAGGGAAACGCGGATCGTGCGCGGTTGAAGAACCGGTAGAGTTCACGGGTAGTCGACTTACTTTCAGACTCGGACCGAGTCACGGGACGGGTCACTCTCACACTCACAGTGGTGACATGGACTCACGGGCTAGTACCTATCGCTCTCGGCAGCGGTAAAAGACCATATACTAAACCAGCAAGTGAATGCCGAGAAGTTGAGACCTTTACCTCCACGCACCCGGCGTGGCGAAGATAACCCCGGCCAATTCGCGGACTCCCGATTAACAATATTACAACAGTACAATAATTTGACCCACTCCACGCAGGGAGGTAAAAGGTCACATGTGGGGCCCGGGAATCACGCAAATCGGGTTGACGGGCACCATCTTGATGTCGCCCGGCGGTGCCGAACTCCGCGTTTTCGTGCTTTCCGAAAGGTGGATTCTACGGGTCTGTGGGGCCCACGGATGGCGCTGTCCTTCGGATCTGCGGGGGTGGGACCCGCTGTGATGGGGACCCCTGGTGACGCGCCTCCACGGATGGCGGTCGGCCGGAAATACCGATCCGGGGTCGATCACCCCCGATTCCCAATTCGTGAACTAGCTGCCCACGGATTTCTAGTTCTGTCCTCCAGCGCACGCTCCGGCAAGAATGGCCGCTGCGATCAATCCCGACGTCGGATCGGGGCGCATGAGCTATCATTGGAAAGCTCTCTTGAAATCCTTTGATCTAGGGCCAGAGATATCTGCTGGATCTGGTCGGATATGGACTTTACTGAATTTACAAGCTCCTGTTGTACAGTACCCGAAACCTCAGATCTGCAGGTGAGTTGTCTGAGAACTACCGTTGACCGCAATGTAGATGGCCGATTCAGCTCCTGATCTCTTCATGACAGTTGTATAATTTTGAACAAGGAAAATGGGAATATTTTTGGTGGACTGATTGGAGGTGGCTATGATTTGTTATGATTTGTTTACTGGAGGGTGGTCGGATTTGGGAACAGGTGGACAACACTGTAGCTAGTTCTGAGAACGAATTTTTAAAAATAGGTGGAGGGCTGGTCAAACATCAGAAAAATTCATGGAATGATGAATTGATGGCTAGAACTCCTAGTAAAATTGGGAACCCAAGAAAAAAATCAAAAGGTGGATCGAAAATGCGAAACTCAGGAAAAGTGGAAAATTAGATCTGAAACTGGCAGAACTGAACTTGGAACTTCAACGAAAATGGGAAATTGTCAAATCAAAGATTCATGAAGCACCAACTTTTGTAGAATGTGGGGAACACCTATGAAACATCCCCTCAAAATCCCAAGTCGATCTGAGCTCGTGGCTCATTTTGAAGAATTTCGTGGAAGTGGCAGTGGTCGGCTGAAAATAGAACTCCGGCGAACTCGATGGCGGTGCGATGGCGGCTCGTGGCGGCGGCGATGATGACCGGAACCGATAGGGAGGAGTCACACCTCCAAAAGGTATCCTTCTCAGCTGCAAGGGGGAGAGGGAGAGAGGGAGAGGGGGGGTGCCCAAGGGCTGCTCCAAGGATTTTCCAAGTTCAAATGGCATTAATTCATCAAAAATGAAAATTACAAGCATATATAGGTTACATGTCTAATCAATCCTCAACCGTTGGATCTAGGGATGGGAGATGGAGGGCTGGGATTGCATGTGACCATCCACAAAAATTAAAATTACAAATACAAGGGGGGGGGGGCAGCCCATTGATTAGGGAGGCAAGGGGGGGACATGGTAGGTGGGGGTGGGTTGGAATTGTTGGCATTTTCATTCCAATGTCCCCCACTTGGCCCACCCTTCTAGAAGCCACCATTTGAATGGTTGACCGACCCCACATGGGGCCCTAGGGATGAGGTGGATCAATGGGAGAGGGGCCTGGTGTCCCGTGGGGCCCAGGGGTCCCATTTTTACAAATAAGCCCCTCTTACAATCAAAATTACATACCGAATAAAATGAAGTAAACACACATTAAACACAAATAAAGTGTAACTAAATATGATAAATGCGGGGACTCATGGGGGAGTCTCCAGGCTGTCTCCGAGCCAGATGGATGCTGAGGTGGCTCGAGTCGTGCTCCGTGTACGGTACCGGTGGCTCGCCGACCCGTGCCGCTCGTGTGCTCTGGTGTCCGCACCAATTCTCCCCGGGTGGCAGAAACTCGACACTGTCAAGTAAGGGTCCGCATCACTCTGGTACCGCTCCAGTAGGTCCGGTTCGATCCGCTGCAACTCTCCATGGGTGATCCATGTGTCCTCGGTGGCGGCTCGCCCTCTCCAGCACACTAGGTAGCGCGGGTAAGATCCACTCCTGGTAATTGCCACCTGCTCATCCAGTATATGATCGATATGCTCACGCTGCTGTGACAAAGGGGCTGGAGGTGGACACTCAGATGTGGGCTCACTCTCAATGGGAGGAGATGGCTCAAAAGGCTCACTAGGGATCACCGCTGGGTGCCTATATGCAACTAGATCCAAAATATTAAAAGTAGAGCTTATACCGTATTCCTCGGGCAGGTCCACGACATACACATTGGATCCAACGCGTTTCAACACTCTAAATGGACCGGCTCCGCGAGCTTGCAACTTCTTAACGGTTCCCGAGGGAAACCGTTTTAGGTCTTACCCTGATCATGACTTATTCGCCCTCTTGGAACTCTCGGTGGTGTCGGTGGGCATCGGCTAACTCTTTGTACCGTGCATTGCTGACCTCAATATGATGACGGACGTCGTCATGCAGACTCCTAACATGTGTAATAAAAAGAAAAACACACAGATGCACACACGACCCTACACAAACCTAATGTTAGTCAAACCCAATCATATGCAAGGTGGTCCAGGACATTCGAATGTGTGCCATGCATGCATTTGACATAACCAGAGGTTAATGTCATGGTGGACTCCTAGACATTCTATGATGCACCAATCATGGACATTAGGTTTGGATGCGGGAAGTCCGGGAGGTTTGGGTGGTTTAGGTGGACCGGGGGAACCAAAGTCTTCATTACCCCCAAATGACGGTTCGGACCTATTGCCATGTGAAGGTTGCCAGGCCCGAGTAGGAGGGGTGTGATAGTGGACTTCCTTAAAGAGGTGGAGTGGAGGTTGTGGGCCAAAGGGCCAATGAAGAAAGGGATCGAAGGGATCAAAGAATGTGTGACCCCTCGATATGGATTCCTTCATCTCAAGGTCCCATGTATGGAATTCTAGAAGGTGTTGATGGTCACCTTCATCCATCGACGTAGATGGGACTGTGTATAGCAGATAGGGCTCCTCCCTCGGGATAAAAGGAGTGAAGTCAGGCTCGGCTGGTAAGGGGAGGAGTAAAAGAACCTCCATGGTGATATGGCTCACGGTGTACACGGAAGTGATAGACCCTAAGGATGGATGTGTGAAGCTATGACCTATAGGTTGGTCAAAGCCTGGGGCCAACACGTGCATAAATGTCAATTGCCGGTCTAACCCTTTAAGAAGGTCATCCAATGTATCCACATAGTGACTAGGCCGGAATGTGGTGTGAAATGAATTGATTGGCACTAGCGGTAGGATAGGGTCCATAGATGGGAAGGGAAGTGGGACCAAGCCATCCTTGAGCCAGCTAAGGAGTGGCTCGGCTATGAGTAGCTTTCCCGTTAGAAACACGGGTAGCTGTGGCTGAGATGGCTCCGAACAAAGATCGGAGAGTGAGGCTTCTCCAACCCGTTTGTCCCCATGGGCTAGAGACGTCTGAGTGGGACACTGTCCGGCAAAGTGGCCGAACCCCTGGCAGCGATAACACTGCTGCCGTGACCCACTACACTCCTTGATAAGTCGATCTTGACCCATCATGATGGGGAGAGGGCCTTGTGGTGGCACCTTAGACGACATCGGGTTGGGGCTACCGATTGCTACCTCCTTAGGCTCGTGCTTGGTTCCATCCTGTCTAGGAGGTAGGCAAGGGGAAATCAGGGACTCAATATAATCACACTTCCTATCCACTTTATCCAAAATGATTTGGAAGAGTTCGGCAATGGTGGGGTTTGGAGTAGGAGCGATGTGATGGACTCCCCCATATGAATTCGGCTTAGTCGTGGACCTAGGCTCTTCCACATGCACGGCGCGTTGCCTCTGATTATGGCCCACTTGGGTGGAGGTGATTGGGTGGGGTCGGTTGGAGGTGATCGGGCCGGGTAGGTAGACCTTCCTAAGCTCGCCCTTCATCTCATGCCACGACTCGATGGGCCTTTGCCTCCTAACCTCCCTCATGCGCTCAATGGTCTCTCATTTCTAGGCGGCTTTGTGGACAAGCCGCTCTCGGGCAAAACTAACTTGCATGGCATCGAACATGGTGTAACATTCAAAATATTTGTCCATGGTGGCCTCCCAATTGAGGTAGTCACCCGGATCATTAGAGCCATAAAAATCCGAGGCTTCGGGCCTACAGAAGGGGAGAGGGTGGTTGCCAAGCCCATGGGTAGACCAATGGCCATATTGCCCGGGTGATTGGGAATCCATGGTAAATCGGGGAACTACATGTTAGACATGCCGACACCTGGACAAGACCGACTGACTCTTATTGGACTACACATGAACTAGGAGACACAAACTGATGCAAACATCAACTAATGCACCTAGACCTAAACCAATATCCGGTACGTGGCGGAGTTAATCGATCCGAAGATCACTCCCGCAACTGTGCGACCTCCCGATAGGCGTAGCCTAACGTTCGGACAACACCTTTTAAGATACCGAATTATCGGGATGAAATGCAATTTTAAAACACTTTTTTTTGTTTTAAAATAATGATGATCCTAGACTCGACCTAGACCGTTCAAGACTTATGCAACGACTACCCTAGACTCGACTCGCTCTGATACCAAACTGATGCGGGACGGACACGGGGACCGACTCTACGTGATATGAACCTCGGACTCTAGATGCGGACACGACCAGCAACACATGATGGGAGAGACACTAGGCCGACACGGAGAGCTCCTATGGGCTATACGTCGCTAATAGAAACGCAAGCTCACTCGTCGTCCCAAGTGAGGGAAACGCGGATCGTGCGCGGTTGAAGAACAGGCAGAGTTCACGGGTAGTCGACTCACTTCCGGACTCGGATCGAGTCACGGGACAGGTCACTCTCACACTCACAGCGGTGACATGGACTCACGGGCTAGTACCGATCGCTCTCGGCAGTGAAAAAAGACCATATACTAAACTAGCAAGCGAATGTCGAGAAGTTGAGACCTTTACCTCCACGCACCCGGTGTGGTGAAGACAACCCCGGCCAATTCGCGGACTCCCGGTTAACAATATTACAATAGTACAATAATTTGACCCACTCCACGTAGGGAGGTAAAAGGTCACATGTGGAGCCCGGGAATCAAGCAAATCGGGTTGACGGGCAGCATCTTGATGTCGCCCGGCGGTGCGGAACTCCGCATTTTCGTGCTTTCCAAACGGCAGATTCTAAGGGTCCGTGGGGCCCACGGATGGCGCTGTCCTCCAGATCTGCGGGGGTGGGACCCGCTATGATGGGGACCCCTGGTGGCACGTCTCGATGGACAGCGGTCAGCCAGAAACACCGATCGGGGGTCGATCAGCCCCGATTCCCAATTCATGAACTAGCTGCCCACGGATTTCTGGTTCTATCCTCCGGCGTGCGCTCAGGCGAGAATGGCCGCTGCGATCAATCCTGACGTCGGATCGGGGCGCATGAGCTATCGTTGGAAAGCTATCTTGAAATCCTTTGATTTAGGCCCAAAGATATCTGCTGGATCTGGTCGGATCTAGAATTTACTGAATTTACAAGCTCCTGTTATACAGTAGCTGAAACCTCAGATCTGCAGGTGAATTATCTGAGAACTGCCGTTGACCGCAATGTAGATGGCCGATTCAGCTCCTGAGCTCTTCACGAAAGTTGTAGGATTTCGAACAAGGAAAACTAGAATATTTGTTTTGTACTGATTGGAGGTGGCTGTGATTTGTTATGATTTGTTTACTGGAGGGTGGTCGGATCTGGGAACAGGTGGATAGCACTGTAGCTAGCTTTGAGAATGAATTTTTAAAAATAGGTGGAGGGCTGGTCAAAAAGCAGGAAAATTCGTGGATGGATGGCTTGATGGGTAGAACTCCCAGTTAAATTGGTAACCCTATAAAAAATCAAAAGGTGGATCGAAGATGTGATACTCAAGAAAAGTGGAAAATCAGATCTGAAACTGGCAGAACTAAACTTGGAACTTGAACGAAAATGGGAAATTGTCAAATCGAAGATTCATGACCCACAAATATTTGTAGAATGTGGGGAACACCTATGAAACATCCCCTCAAAATCCCATGTCGATCTGAGCTCGTGGCTGATTGCAGAATTTCATGGAAGTGGCAGTGGTCGGCTGAAAATAGAACTCAGGCGAACTCGATGGCGGTGCGATGGCGGCTCGTGGCGGCGGCGATGATGATCGGAACCGATAGGGAGGAGTCACACCTCCAGAAGGTAGCCTTCTCAGCTACAAGGGGGAGAGGGAGAGAGGGAGAGGGGGGGTGCCCAAGGGCTGCTCCAAGGATTTTCCAAGTTCAAATGGCATTAATTCATCAAAAATGAAAATTACAAGCATATATAGGTTACATGTCTAATCAATCCTCAATCGTTGGATCTAGGGATGGGAGATGGAGGGCTGGGATTGCATGTGACCATCCACAAAAATTAAAATTAAAAATACAAGGGGGGGCAGCCCATTGATTAGGGAGGCAAGGGGGGGACATGGTAGGTGGGGGTGGGTTGGAATTGTTGGCGTTTTCATTCCAATGTCCCCCACTTGGCCCACCCTTCTAGAAGCCACCATTTGAATGGTTGACCGACCCCACATGGGGCCCTAGGGATGAGGTGGATCAATGGGAGAGGGGCCTGGTGTCCCGTGGGGCCCAGGGGTCCCATTTTTACAAATAAGCCCCTCTTACAATCAAAATTACATACCGAATAAAATAAAGTAAACACACATTAAACATAAATAAAGTCTAATTAAATATGATAAATGCCGAGACTCATGGGGGAGTCTCCAGGCTATCTCCGAGCTAGATGAATGCTGAGGTGGCTTGAGTCGTGCTCCGTGTACGGTACCAGTGGCTCGCCGACCCGTGCCGCTCGTGTGCTCTGGTGTCCGCACTAGTAATATCTAGTAAGTTTTGCTCCAGAACCTAGGGGTGTGGTTATAGCAAGATCTGAAGGTAGAGGAACTGATGCAATTGGTAATGTTTTGGCAAACGTAATGGAGACAAAAGAATGAGAGGCACCAGTATCAAATAGCACAAATGCAGGACGAGAACAAATTTGAAGAGTACCTTCCATAAGCCCACCATCCCTAGGCGCTTCCACTTCTTATAGAACGACATTGAGGCGAGCCTGCCTCCTGCGTCCACCACCAGATGACTGGTCCTTCATAAGGGGGCAATCCGGCATGCGATGCTCCCTGCTTCCACAGCGTGAACAAGCACCAAGGCGCTTCCAGCACTCTTCAGCCGAGTGGCTGAACTTTTCACAAAAAGTGCAAGCCGTGGCAACTTGCTCCTCCTCCTTAATTTTCTTGTTCTTATCGGAACTTCCACCGTTCCCGCTCCTGGACCGTTTCTTACTATCATGGTTTTTGTGAGGCTCCGTGATGCTAAATTTTTCTTTCTTATAACGTCGATCAGATCGTCGGCTAGACTCTTCTCCTTTTCCTTTCAATTTCTTGACCTTTTCTAAGGTCCTTTCACATAAGTATGCCCGTTGTACCATCTCTGCATAAGTACGGATGTTTTGGGTCCCAAGCTGCTGAATGAAACCGGGTCGTAACTCGTCCATAAATTGATTAGCATTCAATAGATAAGTACTGATTAAATGCGGTGCATAAGGTGCTAGTCTGGAGAATTGAAGTTCATATTCCGCAACTGTCATCATTTCTTGTCAAAGAGAGGCAAACTCCATAGCCTTTCTTTCTTTCACGTGCTCGAAAAAGTACTTAGCACGGAACAAAGTGAGAAAACCATCCCATGTATGAGGTGCATCGGCCGGAGGTGCAGGAATCGAATTCCACCATGTACGGGCATCCTTGTTGAGTTGGAAAGTTACAAGACGCACCTTCTCTTGATCTGTGCATTGGATGACGTCAAATATACGGTTCATCTCATCAATCCAGTTCTCTGCTTCATCCGGATTAGAACAACCATAGAAACGCGGAGGGTTTAAACTTTGAAAATTGCGATGTAAGTCGCCAGCCCTTGCCCCTACGCCTGCTTGGGCCATAGTTTGTAATGCTTGAGTAAGGCCGGCAACAGTTTGTTGCATGCCATTCCAATCTATGCGATGAGCCATTTGTAAAATAAGGTACCTGAGAGAAATATAACAACTTTTTATTTATCGTGGAATTGGAAGAAAATTTATCTTAAAGCTAATTAACTATCTTATCCTGGGCTCTACCCAATTCTCACATGGGTATGGAAATTTCTTCCTTAGTTCACAAGTAGGGGTCCTTAAACCTTGGACTTATCCTATGACATGATTCTTCTCCCTAAGTCTTGAGACTTAGGCTCTGATACCAACTTAACTGTCATGCCCCGAGTCTTTATTATAGCGGAAGACTAGCTCGAGGAACATGAACAGCCGGCATGGTAAGCCTTTTGCAAGCAAGAATGATCAGGGCGCAAGTCAATCACTCACATAAATGCAATTGCACAATATTTACTCAAACTTCAACTTATTTCATTAATAATCAAATCAAATACTCCATTACAATCACTATTTCAACTTTCTTCATCATACTAGACTCAAGAAATAAGAAAATTACATAGACTCAATTTAAACATGTAGACTTCCTAAGTCTTCACTCATTCTTCACTCACTCTCAGACCCACTATTTGAATATTCCGTATCCGATCCTGACTCACTTCCATCTCCTGAAAAGATTAGAAATAGGTAATGAGCACACTTGCCCAGTAGGTATCTTCCCATCAACATGAAGGCACTATTAAAGTAATTAACATTTTTGCTCTTGAGAAATAAGGTAAAATCATGCGAATGCGATAAATCACAAGTAACCAAAGTAACAAGATGATCATGTAAGATAGAATGAACAAGTATGAACTAGCAATAATGTAACAAAAATGGCATTTCATGAACAAGAATGTACTAGCAAGTCACATACTCATCACCCAAACATCGTTTACTTATGAGCAAGTATTTGGTGAATTTCTGTGGAATATCATGTAACAAGTAAGAAAGTCATGTACGTGTATCGTGGATTTCACTTATTTATAGAGAAAGTACTCCCAGCGCAATGCGACGTCAGTAACATCATACCCCATGGTTTACAGTATGTTTCTAACAATCAGCCGAGGGGACTAGCATAGAGCCCTTGAACACAATCAGTGCTCGATCATATCTTCAAGTATAAATCAAGCTATTTCCACATTTCAAGCAATAAAATATGTCCAAGAATGTAAATAAGTTCTTGATAACAATAATCAACAATGAACGCTTCAACTTAGGACATGAGATATTAAGGATGATTTAAGACGATGTCATGCTCATGGAAATAATTCGGCAGCATAACGGTACATTTATTATCATTCATAATTTAAATTAAGTATCTTTAGACAATATGCCGAGTCCTAGACCATCAATACTCCATCCAAAAACTTAGAATATCAACCCTTTGGTCAAACCTCAGGTTAAAGAATTTAGAACTGTGACCGTCTAATACTGGGCCGTTACATGAACATAACGGTCGAGTGTTGGGCCGTTAGAAAGGTTGAAATCAGAAGAAAATAGATATGGACTCAAACAATGTGACGGTCATATATTGGACCGTTATATGTTCCTGACGGTCGAATATAGATCCGTTACATATCCAGAATTTGAAAATATCGATAGTGCATTCTAACAATTGGGTTTTCACGGTACAACCAACTCGGCATCCTAGTGGGAATCCCAGGCTCGCAGAGAATTATGGAGGCCTTGAAATAAGATTTCCTAGTCCATTGGAAGGAAAATCCAATAGAGAGATCCTCATGTTCAAGAATATGTTTCTATAGTGCAAAGTGTGAACTAATGGCCATATACCGGAATATATGCCATGTACTTAGAGAATTGACTCTATAGATAGAAGGAATGTGTAACGATATAAAATCATGATAAAACTCGTCAACATCTTTTCTAAATCAAAGTTTAAATACAAAACTATAGTGCTTTGGGCTTGAAATTATCATCTACTTGAAAATAACTCTGAAGTACCATAAATCATGCAATTTCTAACATGAATCAACACCTGAACTTAAAAATCATGAAAACATGTTAAGATCTATTTAACTAGGCATATATATAAGCTATTTGAGCCCATCTTAATTCTGCCTTAAGTTGATAGAACACAGTGCTGTGTAACGAACTTGTCTGGGCACATCACAATATGGTAACGGTCCATTGTTGGTCCGTCAGAGTTCTCAGAGCCCTGCAATCATTTACAGAGGTGTGACAGATCGAGGTAGGTCAGTTACACATCCCTAGCGGTCTTACGATAGACCGTTAGGTCCTCTGCTGACAGGAAATAGAAACTATAGAAATTTATGATTAATTCATGGCATGCTAACTACTCTAATCATGTCAAAACGAGAAAAAGGCTATCTAGATGCATATGTAGTAATGAAATAATGAGAGAGAGCTTTTTTTCTTCAATTAGGGTTGAAGGCATGCATGAATGTATAGACTAATCCTAAAACATGATATTCATGAAGTATAACGCATGAAATCCAAATAAACTAGAGGGCTTTTATCACTAACAATGTGTTTTTACCATTCATGAGATAACCTACCTCTTAACTGGGCTTTAAACTTCTAATTTGAGTCTTCAAGGGTCGCCCTAGTTCTTCTCTTCGTGTGCTTTTTTCAGCAACTTTACGTTGCCCTAACTCTCCAATCTCTTGACCTAAAGATGTGAAATTTGGAGGTTAGGGAGATGGAACTAAAAGGAACAAAAAGTTCTAAAGCATCTAACTCTAATTACCTCGTTTAGGCTCTCCAATTTCCTCATCTTCAGCACCTTGTCGCACAGTTTCCTTGGTTGGCGTGATGAAACTAGCAACTTCGGAAGATCTTAACTCCTTGGATACTCGACCTCCTTACATGAAATTTTGAGAGTTGTCAGACCTTAGTATTATAAACAAAAAGTTACAAAGGACTTACCCAAGATTCTATCTCCTTACCTTGTTTCTTGACGAGCCAAAAGTAAGGGTCGCTCAGTTCAGAACTGGATTCTATTTATAGGGTTTGGGCTAGGGTTTGAGGATTAGATCGATTGTAGAGTCCTTAGTTGGCCAGAACCTGATCCCTAAGAGTCCTTAGTAACTTTACACATTCTCCTAATTAGGTCTCTTGCAGATAGGATCCCAAAGATCCAATCTTTTTGCAAGTTCTTCCTCTCACAGAATCAGTTGAGTGTAACAGACTAAGTCTAGTCCGTTAGATGGCTGTAACGGTCGCTCGATAGACCGTTACATCAACTGGGCGTGGACATTCATCTTAATTCAAACTCTTTTTGTTAATTATCAACATAATTATCTATATAAGGGGTATTTATCCTTATAATTCGTGTATAGGCTAAGTAACCTTCTAGAATATGGGTCAAACTTAATGGGCTTGGTCCATAAACCTATTGGGTTTTAACTATTAAAGCTAGATTAGTTATTTAACATAATTGGGCCTTATAATCCCAACATTAATTCATTTGTTAATCTATTTTACCCTTTATAAATTCTAGAAAGTTCTATAAATAATCCAGAAATTACTTATAAATTCTGGGGCACTACAAGTTCTCTTCATGCTTTCTCAACTGTCTAGAAGAATATGTTATCACCCTGCCATGTTGCATAAGCACACAACCTTGACCAATGCCCGAGGCATCAGTGTAAACTTCAAAACTTCCTTCTCTCGAAGGCAAAGCCAAGACAGGGGTAGTGGTCAAACACTCCTTCAGAGTCTGGAAACTCCTTTCACAATCTTCTGACCACTCAAATCAGTTCTCCTTGCGGGTTAATCTAGTCAAAGGTAATGTAATCTTAGATAAATCCTTAATGAATCTCTGATAATAGCCTGCTAGGCCTAGAAATATTCTTACTTCGGTTATATTCACAGGCCTAACCTAGTTCTTCACAGCTTCTACCTTAGAAGGGTCTACAACAATGCCATCTTTAGTAATGATATGCCCCAAAAGGATACTTCTCGCAACCAAAATTTACACTTACTAAACTTGACGTATAACTGATAATCTGTAACGGTTGAGAATTTTCTAAAAAAAATTTGGAATTAAAATATAATTATTAAAGCATTTAATGGGCTATTAAATAAATTATGGTGAATTTAATCCAATTATTTAAGCCTTAAACTAATCCAAGAGGATTGTGCCCATATAATGAACCCAATAGGCCCAAAAGATTGTTTTGGACTTTAGCCCATATTCTAGAAGCTAGAAATAAGAGAAATCACGGAATTAAGGAGATAATTACTCCTTGAGATATAAATAAAAGGATAATACATGGGATAATATCAAAAGAGTTTGAAGTACTTCAAATTCGGCGCCCAGACAAAAAAGCGGTCTATCGCGAGACCACTAACGCCCATAAAACGGTCGCCGAACGACCGCTAAATCACTGCCAGTTCCGTGAGTGTAAGAAAGTGCAAAAAGATTAGATTTTTGATAATTAAAACTCTAGAGACCAACGAATGAAGATTTGTAAGGATGCTTAGGACTCTTAAGGATAGATCTAAAGTCTAATTGGGACTCTAGAATCGTTCGAATCCTCAAATCCCTAGCAAATCCTATAAATAGGTCCCATATTTAACGTGTGCGACCCTCACTTTTGGCACGCGTGGAACTCAGGTAAGGAGGATGATTATTGGTAGATTCTTTTAAAGTATTTATTCTATACTTAGGTCTAACTTCCTTCAAATTTCGTTCTAGGAGATCAAGCCTACGTGAAGATAGAGGCTTCTAAAGCTGCTGTTTCTACATTAAGAACTCAGGAATTAGTGCATCCGACCCAAGAAGATCAAGGAATTCGAAGCCCAAAAAGGTAATTAGATAGAGGTTCTTTAGAACTTTATGTTCCCCTTCATATCCTCTACTTACCCTCAAAATTTTAGGTCCATAGGTCAAGAGAATCAGGAGATTGAGGGACGTGAAGTTGCTGATTTAGTACAAGAAAGTGCAGAAACTAGGGCTTGATTCCAGTCAGAAATTCAAAATTAGGAGCACTATAAAGTAGGTTATCTCATGAAATGCTTAAACTTTATGTCAGGAACAAAAGCCCTCTTGTTTCATTCGTTTTCATGCATTATATCTTGAGAATTTCATGTTTTACTTAGGACTATGCATCTAGTTTAGTCTTCATGCATGACTCTTAGCCTAATAAAGAAAAAAATGGAATTTCTTATTGTTCATACAAAGCTATGCATATTTTTGGCCTATATATATTCTATCATGGTTATGGAAGTTTATATATGTTGATTTCCAGACATGATATGTCTTAATTAGCATTTTTGTTTAGTTATCTTTGGAACTCGGATTAATACAGGAAGAAACGGTCTTCTTTCTGACCGCGAGTGAACTATCGCGGTCTTACGATAGACTGCTAACCACAAGTGGCGGGCGTCCATTTGACCGTTTTCTATTTCTGAATATCTGCATTATTTTAACCCGAGACTTAATGCAGATTTGCCATAATTATTATATGTTAAACTTAGTTAACTACGTTTTTAAGCCTGATTTAAGTACTGGTTTTATATACTTGGTTGATTTCATCGTTTATCATAGTAGATTCCATGTTTCTAAGCATAATTGGTATTATTTTAACTTATGTTATTTTTGACCAATTTCATATATTTTGTAATAAATACATATTTCAAATTGAGAGAGGATTAGTGATTGAACTCTGTTTTACATGATTCTATCTCTCTTCTCAGAGTCATTTTCATAAGTACACGGCACATATTCCGGTATGTTGTCATTAGTTACACTCTTTGCACTTATAGGAACATAATCTTGGACAAGATGACCTCTCCTTTGGATATTCCTTCTAATGGACTAGGAAATCTTCTTTCAAGGCCTCCGTAACACTCCGCGAGCCTGAGATTCCCACTAGGACGCCGAGCTGGTTGTACCATTAAAACCCATGGTCTAGAAAGCACTTTTACTGGTGTTTTACGCATTCTGGAATTTAGCGGCCTTCTGGTTGACCGCCAGAGTCTGCTAGCGGCCATTAAATAGACCGCTAATGGATCTTAAACGGTCCTGCATTAGACTGCTAAGACTCCAGATGTTCTATTTTCAAAAATATCAGACTCTGTTCATAAACGGTCTGTACTAGACTGCCAGGAGCAAGAAACGGTCCGGTAAATGACCGCTAGCATCCTGAGTTTGATTAACCCGGGTTTGACTCATGGGTTGATTTTCCTTATGTTCTTAGATGGTCCAATTGATTATCTAGAACTTGTCACATTATTCAAAGATATCTAAGTAAATTTTGAAAGATAAGGAATGTACCGTTATGCTGCCGATTTATTTTCATGGCATAACCTAGTTGTTTAATGCATTTATTGAAATCTCTTATTCTCAATAGAAGCATTCTTATTTTTGGTTACTTTATTATGGAACTATTGTTAAATTGTACATTCTTGGCCATATTGTTATAACGTGGAAGTAGCTTGATTTATACTTGAAGATGCAGTTCGAGCACTGATTGTGTTCAAGGGCTCTATGCTAGTCCCCTCGGCTGATTGTCGGAAACATACTATATAAATCATGGGGTATGATGCTACTGACATCGCATTGTGCTGGGAGTACTTTCTCTATAAATAAGTGAAATATCCACGGAAATCCACATGAATTCATGAAGTACTTGCTACTAAGTGAATAGTACATTCTTGCTTGTTACATGACTTTCTAGAATATAGCCTTCATGGTTATGAAAAGTACCTTCTTGTTACATTCTTGAAAAGGCAAGATTACATTCTTGTTATATTCTTACTTGATCAATTTATATTCTCACATCTTAAGCTTGATCATATCTTGTTACTTTGGCTTTATTCGCATGTTTTCATCGTATTTGCATGATTTATCTTATTCTTTAGAGCTAAGATGTTAATTACTTAAATTTTCTAATCATGTAGATACGAAGATACCTACTTGGCCAGTGTGCTCATTACCTACTTTCAATCTTTTTTCAGGAAATTCTAGTGGGACGGATTCAGATTACTCGAGTGATGGATTCGAGAGTGATTGAAGGACGAACGACTCGAGAGAAGCCTTAGTTATTCATGTCTAGTCGAGTCATAATGTAATTTTTATTTTCTTGAGTCTAGCAATAAGAATCAAAGATCTTGTGTTGTTTGGGATTATTTATGAAAGAATAAACATTTAAAGGTTTTTGGAGAATTACATTGTGCAATTACTCTTATATGTGATTTTCTTGCGCTCTGACTATAATGCTTGCTCGAGGCTTACCATGCTGGTTGTTCGCATTCCCGATTATTTCCGCTGCATAATCTCGGTGTGATACAGTTAAGGTGGTATCAGAGCCTAGGCATAAGAAAGTCTTAAGGAAAGATGTCTTGTCATAGGTTAAGTCCAAGGATTAAGGACCCACACCTATGAAACTAGGAAAGAAAATTTCCAACCTATGAGAGAAATTGGGTAGAACTGGGATAAGATAGTCATTAGAATTAATTCTAAGATTAACCCCACTCATTCCATTAGAATTAACAAATTCATTGCTCTTCTCAGGTACCTCACTCTCAAAATGGCTCATCGCGTAGACTGGAACGGTATGCAAGAGACCGTTGCAGGTCTGACTCAAGCGTTACAAACTATGGCACAAGCTGGCGCAGGAGCAAGGGCTGGAGACTTACATCGTAACTTCGGAGCTTAAATCCTCCGCGTTTTCGGGTTCCTCTAATCCCGACGAAGCTAAAATTGGATAGATGAGATGAACCGTATTTTTGAAGTTATGCAATGTATAGATCAAGAGAAGGTCGCCTAGCTACTTTTCAATTAAATAAAGATGCCCGTATGTGGTGGAAGTCTGATCCTGCACCACCGGCTGATGCACCTCATACATGAGAAGGCTTTCTTACACTATTCCGAGCCAAGTATTTCTCCGAGCATGTTAAGGAGAGAAAGGCTATGGAGTTTGCCTCATTACGCCAGGGCATGATGACGGTAGCGGAATATGAACTTCAGTTTTCCCAGCTAGCGCCCTATGCACCTCATTTGATTAGCACCAACTTATTGAAGGCTAATCGATTTATGGATGGTTTAAGGCCCTGTTATATTCAACAACTATGGACTCAAAATATCCGTACTTATGCAGAGATGGTCCAACGGGCACACCTATGCGAAAGGACCTTAGAGAAGGTCGAGAAGTTAAAAGGCAAGGGTGAAGAGATGAGTCGAAGGTTAGATCAGCAAGATAAGAAGGGCAAGTTCAGCATCACAGAACCCTATAAATCCTGTGATAGCAAGAAAAGATCCTAAAATGGAAGTGGTAGTGGCTACCACAAAAACAAAAAAGTCAAGGAAGAAGAAAAGTAGGTCACCACGGCCTGTACTTTTTGTGAGAAGTTCGGTCATTCAGTCGAGGAATGCTGGAAGCGCCTTGGCGCTTGTTTACGTTGTGGCAATAGGGAGCACCGCATGCCGGATTGCCCCCTTCTGAAGGAATTATCTTCCGGTACTGGATGCAAGCGTCAGGCTCGTCTCAATGCTATTTTAGAAGATAATGAAGCACCCAAGGATGATGGGCTAATGGAAGGTACCATATAGATTTATTCTCATCCTGCATTCATATTATTTGATATTGGTGCTTCTCATTCCTTTATATCTACTTTCTTTGCAAGAACATTACCCATTTCATCAGTTCTTTTACTTTCGGACCTTGCTATTACTACACCTTTAGGTACCGGAACCAAACTTACAACTTATTACCCCGATAGTGAAGTAAGGGTAGAAGGTTACAATCTTCCTACAAACCTCGTATGCCTTGATATGGATGGCTACGATGCTATATTAGGGGTAGATTGGCTTGTAGACCATGATGCCTACATAAATTGCCAGAATAGGATTATCTCTTTTCAGAAACCAGGTCTTCCAAGGTTTTCCTTCCTTGGTATCAAATATTGGAAGCATCCTACCATCATTTCATCTCTGCACGCTTGCAAATTAATTTTGAAAGGATGTGTAGCTTTTCTTGCTTCCGTAATCCTTTCCGAATCCAAGGAAATCGTCTTAGAAAATATTCCTATTGTCAATGAATTTCCCGATGTATTCCCATCGGATTTACTTGGTTTACCGCCCGAAAGGGAAGTAAACTTTTCCATTGAACTTATTCCCGGAGCAGCACATGTTTCAATCGCTCCCTACAGGATGTCCCCCACGGAACTCAAGGAATTAAAGAGACAACTTCAAGAGTTACTAGACAAGGGTTTTATTCGACCTAGCACATTCCCTTGGGATGCGCCAGTTCTATTTGTCAAGAAAAAAGATGGATCTCTTAGGCTATGTATCGATTATCGGCGACTGAATCAGCTTACTATCAAGAATAAATATCTGTTGCCACGTATCGATGAGCTCTTTGATCATATTTCAGGAGTAGAATATTTCTCCAAGATCGACCTCAGGTTGGGTTATCATCAACTCAAGATTAAGGATGAAGACATACACAAGATGGCTTTCCGGGGCCGGTATGGCCACTATGAATTTGTAGTACTGCCGTTCGGGTTAACAAATGCCCTGCCAGCATTCATACGACTTATGAACAACGTCTTCAGGCCTTATCTCGACCGGTTTATGGTCGTGTTCATTGATGACATTCTTATATATTCAAAGACTAAGGAAGAACATGAACAACACTTAAGAATAGCCTTGCAAATACTAAGAGAGCACAAACTTTATGTAAAGTTTAGTAAGTGCGAGTTTTGGCTAAAGGAGGTTTCTTTCCTTGACTATATTATTTCAAAAGAAGGTATCGATGTTGATCCTTCTAAAGTTGAAGCTGTTAGAAACTGGGGCCGACCGACGACCGTGTCTGAAGTCAGAAGTTTTCTAGGTCTGGCTGGTTATTACAGGAGATTTATCAATGATTTTTCAAAGATCGTCGTTCCTTTGACTAGACTCACAAGAAAGGAAAATCCTTTTATATGGTCGAAGGATTGCGAAGAGAGTTTCTTAAATTTTAAAGATCACCTTACAATAGCCCCTATTTTGACATTGCCCATTGAAGGTGGTGGTTTTGAAGTCTATACAGATTCCTCTGGTATTGGCCTAGGATGCGTCCTTATGTAAAATGGAAAGGTGATTTGCTATTCTTCAAGATAGTTAAAGCGTCATGAAGAGAATTACCACGTGCATGATCTAGAATTGCATCAGTTATATTCACATTTAAGATTTGACGACATTACTTTTATGGGGAGAAATTCACTATATTTTCAAATCATAAAAGTCTGCAATATCTATTCACCCAGAAAGAGTTGAACATGCGACAACGCAGATGGTTGGAGTATCTCAAGGACTTCGACTTTACAATTCAATATCATCCAGGAAAAGTGAATGTTGTATCAGACACTCTTAGCAGGAGACCGATGGCAACACTAGCAAGCCTCCGAAAAGGTATAACTTGTCTCATTGAAGATTTTTCTCATTTAAATCTTGATATTGACAGAGAAGGAGAAGGAGGAATGATTGCCAACATAAGGTCTCAACCTACATTGATTTAGGATAGAGTTAAATTGTAAGAAAATGATCCTACATTGATGGAAATCAAGGATAGTATTGATCAAAGATCAGAATTTTCTATCTCAAATGATGGAAGACTATTGTTTAAAGGTCGATTTGTGTGCCGAATCATGATGACACTAAGAAATTGATCATGGAGGAAGCGCATAAATCAAGGTATGCTATTCACCCTGGTGCTACCAAGATGTATCAAGATTTGAAAAGAAACTTTTGGTGGCCCAATATGAAAAGAGAAGTGTCAGAATTCATGTCTCGCTGCCTCACTTGTCAGCAGGTAAAGACAGAACATTTAAAACATGCTGGGAAATTACACCCCTTGAACATTCTCGAGTGGAAATGGAAAAGTGTAGAGATGGATTTTATCATGGGTTTACCTAAGGCGAGAGGTGGACACGATGGTATATGGGTGATCATAGACCGATTAACTAAGTCTGCATATTTTCTACCAATTAAAAGTCGATGGTCTGTGGATGTACTAGCAGCATTGTACATAAAGAAGATTGTCAGATTACATGGTGTCCCTGTCACCATTATATCTGACCGAGACCCTCGGTTTACATCACAATTTTGGAAGGGTCTTGAACATTCATTAGGGACCCGGCTCAACTTTAGCATAGCATTCCATCCACAAACTGATGGTCAAACTGAAAGGACAAATCAAGTGGTGGAAGATATGCTCAAGACTTGTGCTATTGACTTTGGAGGAGGTTGGCACGATCACTTTCCTTTAGTGAATTCTCATACAACAATAGCTACCAAGCTAGCATTCAAATGGCACCGTTTGAAGCTTTATATGGAAGAAGCTGTCATTCCCCTATTTGTTGAATGAAGTAGGAGAAAAGTAATTTCTCGGTCCCGATATTATTAGGGATACTACGAGAAGATAAAACTCATTCGAGAAAGACTTCATATGGCCCAAGATAGGCAAAAGTCATATGCTGATAATCGAAGGCGCGACCTAGAATTTCAAGCAGGAGATCATGTGTTCCTTAAGGTTTCTCCAAGTCGGGGTATTCAAAAATTTGATATCAAAGGCAAGCTTACTCCAAGATTTATTGGCCCCTTTGAAATTCTCAAAAGGGTTGGTGAAGTTACATATCGAATTACTTTACCCCCTCAACTATCTGAAGTACATGATGTATTTCACGTCTCAATGCTTAAGAAGTATGTACCTGATCCATTTCATGTCATCACTTATGACAATCTGGAGATCAAGAAGGATTTGACATATGAGTAAACGCCAATCAAGATCATTGAACGAGAGTTACGTCAACTTCGGAATAAGACTATTCCTATGGTCAAGATCCAATGGATTAAATCATGGCCACATGAAGCAACATGGGATACTGAAGAAGCCATGCATAAGCGATTTCCAGAATTATTTGAATGTAAGTACACTCTCCATAAATCCATGTGTTGAATTTGGGGACATATTCTTTTTAAGTGGGAGAGGGTGTAACGTCTAAGAATTTTCTAAGAATTTTTCAGAATTAAAATATAATTATTAAAGTATTTAATGGGCTATTTAATAAATTATGGTGAATTTAATCCAATTATTTAAGCCTTACACTAATCTAAGAGGATTATGCCCGTATAATGAACCCAATAGGCCCAAAAGATTGTTTTGGACTTTAGCCCATATTCTAGAAGCTAGAAATAGGAGAAATCGCAAAATTAAAGAGATAATTACTCCTTCAGATATAAATAAAAGGATAATACATGGGATAATATCAAAAGAGTTTGAAGTACTTCAAATTCGGCGCCCAGACATAAAAGCGGTCTATTGCGAGACCGCTAATGCCCATAAAATGGTCGCCGAACGACTGCTAAATCGCTGCCAGTTCTGTGAGTGTAACAAAGTGCAAAAAGATTAGATTTTTGACAATTAAAACTCTAGAGACCAACGAATGAAGATTTGTAAGGATGCTTAGGACTCTTAGAAATCCATCTAAAGTCTAATTGTGACTCTAGAATCGTTCTAATCCACAAATCCCTGGCAAATCCTATAAATAGGTCCCATATTTAACGTGTGCGACCCTTACTTTTGTCTCACGTGGAACTAAGGTATGGAGATATTATTTTGGGTAGGTTCTTTTAAGGTTTTATTCCTAATATTAAGGACTAACTTCCTTAAAATTTCGTCTAGGAGATCAAGCCTACGTGAAGATAGAGCTTCCAAAGCTGTTGTTTCTACATTAAGAACTCAGGAATTAGTGCATCGACCCAAGAAGATCAAGGAATTCGGAGCCCAAAACAAGGTAATTAGATAGAGGTTCTTTAGAACTTTATGTTCCCCTTCATATCCTCTACTTACCCTCAAAATTTCACGTCCATAAGTCAAGGGAATCAGGAGATTGAGGGAGGTGAAGTTGCTGATTTAGTACAAGAAAGTGCAGAAACTAGGGCTTGATTCCAGTCAGAAATTCAAAGTTTAGGAGCACTAATAAAGGTAGGTTATCTCATGAAAGGCTTAAACTTATATCAGGAATAAAAGCCCTCTTGTTTCATTCATTTTCATGCATTATATCTTGAGAATTTCATGTTTTACTTAGGACTATGCATCTAGTTTAGTCTTCATGCATGATTCTTAGCCTAATGAAGAAAAAATGGAATTCCTTATTGTTCATACAAACCTATGCATATTGTTGGCCTATATACGTTCTATCATGGTTATGGAAGCTTTATATATGTTGATTTCCAGACATGATATGTCTTAATTAGCATTTTTGTTTAGTTGTCTTTGGAACTCAGATTAATACAAGAAGAAACTGTCTTCTTTCTGACCGCCAGCGAACTATCGCAGTCGTACGATAGACCGCTAACTGCAAGTGGCGGGCGTCCATTTGACCATTTTCTATTTCTGAATATCTGCATTATTTTAACCCGAGACTTAATGCAGATTTTCCATAATTATTATATGTTAAACTTAGTTAACTATGTTTTTAAGCCTGATTTAAGTACTGGTTTTATATACTTAGTTGATTTCATCGTTTATCCTAATAGATTCCATGTTTCTAAGCATAATTGGTATTATTTTAACTTATGTTAATTTGTAAGCAAATTCATATATATTGTAATAAATATATGTTCAAATGCTAGATGATTCATGATTTAACTTGATCACTATTTTATCACAATTTTCTTTCTCTTCTAAGTGTCATTTTCTTAAGTACATGACACATATCCCGGTATGTTTTCATTAGTTACACTTTTGCACATTAGGAACATAATCTTGGACATGATGACCTCTCCTTTGGATATTCCTTCCAATAGACTAGGAAATCTTGTTTCAAGGCCTCCGAAAGACTCCGCGAGTCTGGGATTCCCTCTAGGACGTCGAGCTGGTTGTACCATTAAAACCCATGGTCTAGAAAGCACTTTTACCGATGTTTTATGCATTCTGGAATTTAGCGGCCTTCTGGTTGACCGCCAGAGTCTGCTAGCGGCCATTAAATAGACCTCTAATGGATCCTAAACGGTCCTGCATTAGACCGCTAAGACTCCAGATGTTCTATTTTCAAAAATATCAGACTCTGTTCATAAACGGTTCTGTACTAGACCGCCAGGAGCAAGAAATGGTCCGGTAAACGACCGCTAGCGTCCTGAGTTTGATTAACCCGGGGTTTGACACATGGGTTGATTTTCTTATGTTCTTAGATGATCCAATTGATTATCTAGAACTTGTCACATTATTCCAATGATATCTAAGTAACTTTTGAAAGATAAGGAATGTACCGTTATGCTGCCGATTTATTTCCATGGCATAACCTAGTTGTTTAATCCATTTATTGAAATCTCTTATTCTCAATAGAAGCATTCTTATTTTTGGTTACTTTATTATGGAACTATTGTTGAAATTGTACATTCTTGGCCATATTGTTGTAACGTGGAAGTAGCTTGATTTATACTTGAAGATTCAGTTCGAGCACTGATTGTGTTCAAGGGCTCTATGCTAGTCCCCTCGGCTGATTGTCGAAAACATACTATATAAACTATGGGGTATGATGCTACTGGCGTCGCATTGCGTTGGGAGTACTTTCTCTATAAATAAGTGAAATATCCATGGAAATCCACATGAATTCATGAAGTACTTGCTACTAAGTGAAGAGTACATTCTTGCTTGTTACATGGCTTTCTAGAACATAGCCTTCATGGTTATGAAAAGTACCTTCTTGTTACATTCTTGAAAAGGTCAGAATTACATTCTTGTTATATTCTTACATGATCAATTTATATTCCCACATCTTAAGCTTGATCATATCTTATTACTTTGACTTTATTCGCATGTTTTCATCGTATTTGCATGATTTATCTTATTCTTTTGAGCTAAGATGCTAATTACTTAAATTTTCCAATCATGTTGATACGAAGATACCTACTGGGCCAGTGTGCTCAATACCTACTTTTCAATCTTTTTCAAAAAATTCTAGTGGGATGGATTCAGATTACTTGAGTGATGGATTCGAGAGTGATTGAAGGACAAATGACTCGAGAGAAGCCTTACTTATTCATGTCAAGTCGAGACGTGATGTAATTTTTATTTTCTTGAGTCTAGCAATAAGAATCAAAGATCTTGTATAATTTGGGATTATTTATGAAAGAATAAAGTTAAAGGTTTTTGGAGAATTACATTGTGCAATTACTCTTATGTGTGATTATCTTGTGCTCTGATTATAATGCTTGCTCGAGGCTTACCATGCCGGCTATTCACGTTCCCGATTATTTCTGCTACATAATCTCGGGGCGTGACATAATCTCTCAGTATCTGCAACGCCGTCTTTAAGTGCTCTTCGTGCTCCTTCTCGTTCTTGGAGTATATCAGAATATCATCGATAAATACCACGGCCCACTGATCTAAGTAGGGTCGGAACACACTATTCAATAGCTGCATGAAAGCTGTAGGAGCATTTGTTAGACCAAATTCGAAATGCCCGTACCTGCTCTGAAATGCTGTTTTAAGAATATCTTCGTAATTGATACGCAACTGGTGATACCTTGATCGAAAATCAATCTTGGAAAAATACTGTGCTCCCGCTATCTGATCGAACAGCTCGTCTATTCTCAGCAATGGGTACTTGTTTTTAACCGTAAGCTGATTCAATTGGCGGTACTCAATACACAGTCTTAATGTACCGTCCTTCTTCCTTACAAACAACACTGGGGCTCCCTACGGGGACGTACTAGGACGAATGAACCCCTTCTCGAGCAACTCCAATAATTGCTTCTTCAATTCCCTTAACTCCGCGGGAGCCATACGGTACAGAGCCTTAGAGACATGAGACGCGCCAGGAACTAGATCAATAGAGAAGACTACTTCCCTTTCAGGGAGAAGTCCTAGCAAATCTTCAGGAAACACATCTGGAAAATCTAGGACAATCGGAATGTCCTTCAACTCCAACTCCTTCTTGCCGGTCAAAGAGACCAAGGCCAAAAATGTCTGACATCCTTTCCTCAACAACTTCTCGGCCCGAAGTGCCAAAATAAGTGGCACAGACTTAGAATGCCTAACCCCAACATAAGAAAGCTCGGGGTGCCCAGAGAAAGACACGGTGCCAGATTTATAATGAACACTAGACACATATCTAGCTAACCAATCAGCTCCTAGAATTACATCATAATCCTTCATCTTCATATAAACTAAGTCAGCCGGCAAATTCTGGCCACCAACCAAAACCTTACTATAAGGATAATAATATTTTATAGCTGAACTCAAACCAATAGGGGTCAAAATTTCCAATTGAGAACACATCAACACAGGTTCTATAAATATAGACTTAGCAAAGCTTTGAGAAATAAATGAGTGTGTTGATCTAGTATTGAAAAGAACGAATG
The DNA here is from genome assembly GCA_022559845.1 of Amorphophallus konjac. Taxonomy (NCBI): domain Eukaryota; kingdom Viridiplantae; phylum Streptophyta; class Magnoliopsida; order Alismatales; family Araceae; genus Amorphophallus; species Amorphophallus konjac. The sequence continues at coordinate 127,789,455 of CM040117.1, read as the reverse complement.
CTGGCTTATCAAGAATAATGACTATACCTTAAACCAATCCACCCTCCTCAGTGGCTTCTATCTCGGTTTCCTAAAGGGCTTGGAGCTTGCCCTACCGCCTTTGGCTTCCTTGTGGCTTATCCGATGTAGCTTGATCTGATAAAAGAGGACACTCAAGAATACAATGGTCCCTTCTCCCAGAATGCAAACATGCGCCTAGCTTGCGTCAGGACTCCTCCATCTTGTGACCCAGATGATCATAATACTTACAAAGAGCTTTGGATGATGCAGCCGAACCTATCTTCTTATCATCATTTCTCAGCTTCTTGTCCTTCCATGAACTAGACCCGCCAGTGGGCCTCTTCTTGCCATTGTTGGGTTTGAAACTCCCGGAACTAGTTGTCTGCTCCGTCTTGGTGTTCCTTCCTCAGATCCTTTCAGTCATCTCTATGATATCTTCGAGAACTTGGGCCTTTCTCACAGTTTCAGCATAAGTGTGGATCTCCAAAGGTGCCAATTGGTTGATATACTGAAGCTTCAATCCATTCAAAAAATGCTTGGCCTTCATCATCTCAGTAGATACCAAATGCAACGCATAGCGGGATAATCTGCCGAACTGCACTTCATACTCAGCAACTGATAAATTTCTCTGTTTTAGCAAAGCGAACTCCACCGCCTTCTTTTCCTGCACACTGTTGACACCCATTTTATGACCAATAAGTTGGGTTATCTCCTTATCTATTTTATGATGTCCCGAGTTATTCACTGCTTATTGGGTCATTTTTGGTCACTTTTTGGGCTTATTTTATGGGTTATTCTCCCTGGTTGGGCCTGGTTCCTTTGATTTCTCGACATTTGAGCTAATTGGACTTGGATAAGGGCTAATAAGGATTTTGTTGTTGATTAACTTGGAGATTTATTGGCCTTTATCTCTTTTGCCACATCTACTGGTCTTGCAGTCTATCGTACGACCGTTTGGTGAGTGTTGGTGGTCCTTCGCTAAACTGTTAGGCAACAGAGAGTCATGTTGGATTTCTTCGATCTTATCTCTTTCTGGACGACTGAGCCTTGCGGTCTATCGCAAGACCGTTTGGCGAGACAGAGAGTCATGTTCTATCTGTTCTTTCTATCTTCGGCCGTGGTCGAGCTAGAGTCCTTGATTTATTGTTTTCTCTCTAGATAAAGGCTCTCAGAACCTTCTGTTTGTTTCTATGGACTCTTGGGAATGTTATCTTTAAGATTTATTTAGATTCATGCCTATTTTCGTGTCATTATCTCTCCAACTCGAACCTAGGATTTGGGGGTCTATAAATAGAGCCCTTGACTTCATGGCTTGAGGAGGAGATTTTTAGAGTTTGCCATGAAGTGCTGCTGTGTTCTGGAGCGAGTACCAATCAGGGAGAAGTCCTTTCTACGTCCTTAAGGCTTCTGGTCCAGGGAGTATTAAGTTTCATTGGTTTAGTTTGAGTCTTTTCTTTTAAGTTTTCCTCTTTCCTTTTGCATCATCATAGCATATTCCCTCTTCCTCTTTCACGTTCTTTGCACTCACATCACGTTTTAAACATCCTCCTACTCTTTTCCACACCCCACAGGGGTAAAAAAACCACCAACCCCTAGGTATTCACCCTTCCTTTTATGCACTTTAGATTAATTGCATTATAGATACTACACTAGTCCAAGGGCTTATTGGGTTGTTTTTCTTTGTGTCTACTTTCTTCTGCAGGTTTACAAGACTCATTGCACGAGGCCCAGCTCTTCTGGCTGGCTAGGAGGGGTGAAGATTCATAGTTCCACGTTGCTATTCTAGGTGCTATTGCGGTCGTTTGGAAAATCGTTTGCATATCTCAGGCAGTCTATCGCAGGACCGTTTGTGCTCTATTTGTGGTCATCTGGAAGACCATTTTCCTTCCGCAGCGCTTGGTTTTCTCTCCCGTGGGTGGGTGACTTCACTCGACTCTTTCCAAGGTACATAGTGTAGTTTTACTACGTTATTTACCTTGGTGGCGATCACACTTTTCTTTGTTTGAGTATTAGTCATCTCTTTCATCATCTTGCTTGTTTTCTCTTTATTTTAGTTGCTCCACACCTACGGTGTGTGTTTTTCTTTTACTCCTTTGCTCTACGCCCACGGCATGTGTTTTTATTTTCCTTCTTTACTTCTGTAGTATTGAGATGACATGCTCACAAACGTCATACTGATGGCTTGAGTTAGTGCACCACTTGCTCACACATATTTTACATCTTTCATATTCATTCACACACATCACCAACACACAAACATCAATCAATCACATGAAAATATCAACAACCTCTATTTTTTGGCGATCACAGTGGGACATCTAGTGCCAATCATGCAGAGTTTTTGTCTGACCTGTTGTTCTTAGTTGTTCTCAGTGGCCCTTATGTTTTTCTTGATTTTCCCATTTATTCCCTGTTGTTTTCTACTCTCTGGTTCCATGGTGGTCTCCTCCCTGGCTGTTTCTGGCTTAAAAGCGGTCTAGCGATAGACTGTCTTATCTGTTTAGCGGTCTCCCATACGATCGTTTCTCCAGGTATAGGTACGTACACCGAGGTTGCTGTTATTTCTATAGATTTTGGCTGTGTTTATTACTTATGGGTGCTATCTGGTCTCCTCCTGTTGTTGTGTCATATATTCACATCATTACTTGCATATTGTTTGCTAGTTTCTATGCTAGAAATTGCATGCACTCTGGTGCACATAGGATCATTCATCTTTCATATCATAGTTTCATTCCCACCTTGGTGTGTGATCCTCTCGCCTCCATATTCCTTGGGGTCGACTAGGTGACCACATCAGGGACCTTCATAAGTCCCCGCGAGCCGTGGATTCCCACACGGACGCCAGGCCAGTTGTACCCTTGCCACCCCGTGTCTAGGTTGCATAAGTAAGGGAGAGTTTACACCTAGAGTTAACCAAGTTCCCGATATCCCTCCCATTAGGAACCTATTGTTAGAGAGAATATATTAAATTCAAATCACTGAGGTTTTAAAGGAAGGGATAAATAAAATTGGTGCATCATCATAACTTGGTTCACTTTGGTTGCTTCTCATCCCTTTCTTATTTTTATAAGTTTGAGGTCACCTTGTCTATTTATTTATTTATGGTTGTTTGTGTTGTTTGCATTACATCTTAGGTACTATGTTGCATGTGGAGTTGCTTTCGATCCTTAGATTCATCTCCTAGGGGCAATTCCTCTTTCACTTCTTACTCCAATCCTTTGTTTGAATCCAACATGTCTTCCTACGATCTTCCCCGTTCCCATGAGGAATCTCTTCCCTAGGGACTCTTAGAGGACCTGCCCAGGGTCATCCAACTCCCATCAGGAGAACGGTCCATCCCTCCTCTGTCCTCTGTCTCTATGGGGGGCACGCAACCCTCCCTCTCCACCAATAATCCTACCAGTCACATCTTGCAAATGATGGCCCAGTTGGATCCGGCCCAACTTCAGGCCCTTTATCAAACCTTGCAGGGGTCCAGCGCCCCGTCCCCCACGATTGCACAGGGTCTGTCCACTACCTCTGTCTTTCAGTCTAGGGTTGATGGGCCCAGGGTTCCACCCATTCCTATTGATCTTACCCCGGTTCAGCCTAAGATCCTCCAATTCTCCAGTCTAGAGGCAGGCCAGTCCTCTGGATCGGTCCCTCAAGTCCTCGATAAAGGGAAGATTGTCCTTCCCTCATCCACCCAGACTGATTCTTATAGGGCCATTCCATCGGTGCCACAAGTTCTTGTTGGTCCAGCCGATTTCACCCGCTCTCAGCAAGGGGCAGCCCATGTCCACTCCAATTTGGGTTATTCTCCAGACCAATATCCTTCTTATGGCCTCCCCCTCCTTCCGTCTACTCTTCAGCTCTTCACCTTGAGCTTACTCCTTTTACTCCACCTACTCCATCTCAAGAGCAGGAACTCCTCGATAAATGGGCTGCCATGCAACAACAACTCGACTTCATTCAAAAGCGGGTTGGCCCACAATCTTTGATAGACGTTCCAGTTCCAAGCTTCTACAACATTTGATTCCCTCCTCAATCTGAGCTCCCCACATACCGCAAGTATGACGGGAATAGCAATCCTTTTATTCATGTGAGAGATTTCATATATGAGTCGGCGCAGTTTTAGTATGATGATCACCTTATGGCATATTTGTTCTGCCGATCTCTAGATGGAGTTGCACTGGAGTGGTTCTATGCTTTACCACTATAAGACGCCGAGAGTTTCAAGGTTGTGAAGGATAAATTTATTCAAAGGTTCTAGGACCGGGTCAGCCCGGAATATTCATTCATAGATCTTGTGGCTGAGAAAATGAAGGCAAACGAAGACTTTGCTACTTATGTCGACAGATGGAGGCAGATGGCCACCCGTGTGTCGGGTCATATTTCGGATGAGGAAAAGCTCAAGTTGCTCATATCCAATGCTATCCCCACTTTTCGCAGCATACTGGCCATGAACGATATTGCCAACATGCACCAACTCTATAGCCGGGCGAGATTTATTCAAACCCATTTCAAGGACTCCCCTATCCATTCTTTCTTTGAGGCCCAAAAGCTCAAATACAATAAAAGGTCTCAGGGGCCTGTTACCGAAGGAGTCCAGACCAATGAACAGGTGCAAGCCATTGCATTCCCCTTCCCTAACCAATCTGCTCCACTCCGCTTTTCACAAACCCCACGCAATCCCCAATTCTCTACTCCTCAAAATGCTCAACCCATCTTTCCACTCCACCAAACACCCAGCCTACCTTCCCTGCTCCACAAAATGCCTTCTCCGCTCCACAACAACCGCAACAACCTCCGTAATATAATAATGTCCCTCCACCCAACGGCTACACAAATAAACGCCCGGCTCCGAAGAGAGCGTAATATCCTCCTTTGCCTGAGTCCCTCACAGACATCTTTTCCACTCTCATGTCAATAAGTGCAATCCTGCTCCCTCCGGAATGGCCCAACTGAAACCTAGCCATTGATCAGTCTAAATACTGCATGTTCCATAGGTAGCCCAGACACACCATTGAAGGATGTTATCCGTTCTGAGATCTGGTATACGACCTACATGAAGGGCAGTGCATTGATTGGGCCGAGATGCATAAGGCCATTGTTGAAATAAAAGAGAAATAAGGGCAAATGCCGAGGCAGCAAGTGCCGCAGCAACAAGCACCACAGCCATAGCCATAGCCATAGCCACAACAGCAACAGCCCGTTCATGACTCGGGGATCCACCTATACCCCATGCCGAATCATCCGCCCGCTCCACAAACCTAGCCGCCGACACCGGCTCAGGTTAATCTTGTTCAACCCCCGACTCCCAACGCCGGGTTGTCCTACGACGATGAAGTTTTAGTACAGCGGCTCATGGCCCTCCACCACAATTATCGTAACCCTTCTCCATCTTCTACCCCTGTCATCCTTCCACTTCACCATCAAACTCCTTTACCCTCCGCAATCGCCAAACCCCTCAGCCTACCATCCGTTTCCCATATTACTTCGCCTATCTCCACTCCACCACCAATGCCTACCCCCGTCATTACCTCACCTCCACTTAACCCTTCACCAGTCACCCTCCCCCCACAACCCGCCATCTCCACCACTACTCCTATTACCCCCATTACCTCCACTACACCCTCCACCACATCATTCATTCACCCCGTCGGGCCCATTAAGCCGCTAATCTCGAGCTCATCTGATGTCATGCCGGCCCAAAACCTTGCCCTACGGAGTGGGCGTTTATTTCATGGAAACTATCCTTCCACTGGTGCACCTGCACCCACTCCCCAGTCATCATAACAGGCCGCTGATCAGGAGGAGGCAGATCTACTGCCAGGTACACAATATGATTTGCTCCATCATCTGGACAGGGTGCCTGCTAAAATATCCGTGCTAGAATTGATCAAGAGGTCCACGCTTCACCAAGATGCACTTCACAATTTTTTGTAGAAGGTTATAGTAAACGAGGACATGGCAGTGGACAACTTACCAATAGCCCTGGCTACCGTCTCCAAGGGGCCGGCAATCACATTCTCTGAAACTGAACTAGCACCTCCTGAGGCACGACAAATGTCGCTATGCATTTCCATTATCCTGAACAAAGTAAGCATAGACGCAGCGTTGGTAGACACATGGGCATCTATCAATGTCTGTCCTCTCAGCACTTTAAGGGCCTACAACTTGTCAGAAGATTTACTAAGGCCCACCCCGACTACTATTGCAGCATATGACAATTCCAGAAGAGCATGTCATGGGGTAGTCATCATTCAAGTTGAGATTAGACCTCTTGCAATGCCAATTGAGTTTTATGTGCTGGACATCGACCCTATGTTCAAGGCCATCATGGGTCACCCATGGATTGACAATCTTAATTGTTGAACCTCGTGCACAATCGTGTGTTAAAGAATTTTGATGATGATTAAATACGATGTGTTTGTGTTTCATGTAAACAAATGGATATGTGGTTTGTGGATGAGAAATGATTTGCTTTAATCTCCATATGGTTGTATGAAGCTCATTCATCGTATCTTTGCAATAGTTGAATGGGATGTTTTTACTTCAAGAACTATGTGCCAAACTAGATTGACATTGTCTTCGCATTTGTACAGGGAGCGATGAAGACTGGGTGTGATTCAAGCAAATTGAAAGGAATTCTCCTGCTATGCTTTTGATTGATTATAATAATGGCGTATCGAATGGCAATGAACATGAAGACAATATTGGAAGCTTTCCAATTGCATCTTCACATGAGATGTGGAGCATTAAAATGGTAAGTTGTTGGGTTTGGATGGTTGAAGGAAGATTGTTGTGTAGATTGGATGAACAAATCCCAAGGTAATTCCCTATCAGTATCTACATGGTATGTCTATGATTTGGGGTTGTTTTTACTTAATTCTTCCATATATGTATTAGCCTTTAATGTTTCAAGCGTTGTGGATAACCCCTTTGTGTGTTTTATTAACTTTGCTTATGTCAGGAAAAGTGTCGACTCTGTGAGTCGACACTTTGTCCCGGGGCCATGAGCTTTTAAGCCTGGCCTCTTATGATTTTGAACTGTGAGATAAAAAGTCGACTCCATGTGTTGACCTTTTTATCAGGCAGTTCTGTCTTGTGTTTATCAGACTCACCCCGGGTACAAATGTCGACTCATAGAGTCGACATTTTTTCTAGGGCATTATGTCTGGGCGTTTCTTAACGCAGCAGGCTGAATGTGTCGACTCCTTGAGTCGACACTTTCTACGCATCTATCTATCCGGCTAGCATTCAAGCCTTGGGCGGCCACGAGTGTCGACTCTATGAGTCGACACTTTCCGGCGACCGGAAAAATCACCGATTCATGCGGCGGCCGATGCCCTTGCTCGATCCTCTCATTGAGTGCCCTACTTTGATTGGCCGATGGGGGAATATCCCCTACACGTGGCCCCTCATTCTCTAATGTATATATTGCATAGGATAGGGTTTGTATCCAGAGGGAGAAAAAGGTTTTCACTATCCTATCTGTTTTTGTTCTTCCAGAAAAGAGCAAGACCGCAGCGGAATGAAGCTACTCTCCATGGCGACCTGAGCTCAATTCAAGGGAGAATAAGCTCGTCATCCTTCCTCCTGCAGTGAGCTTGCTGAAGCACCATGGGGATATCACCTCGTCATTACCCAAGGTCTTGATCGTGAGTCAAGAAAAGGGAGAAAGGGGCTTATGCCATCTGCATCCATCCTTCCGATCTGAACCCGTGAAGCTTCGTGGATACATCTCCTTCAATCCGTTCAGCCCCTACAGTCACCAAAGAACCTAGTTCCATCATCTTCGATCAAGAGTTTGCTCAACCCATTATTTGTCTCTGTCTAGAGTCATCCATGTTTAGTCTATGCCTATTGAGCTTGCAATTGTATATATGTGTTCATCTCTTAAACTGAAAAAGATTGTGTGTGTGCTCGGAGCGGTGTCTCCGAGTGTGGATTCACTGTTGGGGTACGTTCCCCATCTTAGTGTGTGTGTGTGGTGCTGAGGACTGTGTTGAGGGTTCGCCCTCGTGTGTGTGCTGCATAGCAGCGTGTTGAGCTTCGTGCTCATGTGTGTGGTTTGCTGCCATCGTGCAACGTGTGGTGTATTGGGGTTCGTCCCCGTGTGCTACCTTGAGTAGCATTTTAGTGAAGCCTCACCGAGGTGGTGAGGGGTGGACGTAGGGTACCCGTCGTGGTCCCGAACCACCTAAAAAATCTATGTGCACTTGTGATTGGTTGTGTGTGTACTCCCTATCTTCTATCACTATTCACAGGATGGATTGCTCATCATGTTGCTAATCAATGTTAGACTTGTCCATGTATACCGTTGTTAGTTAAATTTGCTAATTCTCCGTGTGTGATCTTGTCTATTGCTTACGCTTGGTGAGGTTAGATTGAGAGGCGCTTAAGTTACGCAATTGGTTTTAATTTTTAAAGAGAGTGATCTATTTACCTGTAATCCCCCTCTAGATCCGTGCCACTATACTGTGGGACCCAACAATTGGTATCAGAGCCCGACTCTGTAATCCCAGATCAAACAATCTTCAGAGGGATCCTTGTGTAGTTTTGAATGATGAATACTTCTTCAGATAGTGTCTTATTGAGTTCCTTACCTGTCTATCATGGTGATGACTTTAATTTCTGGTTGGGAAAATTATGTAGAGCCATAAATTCAGTCAATCCCAAGTTATGGAAGCTAATTCATAATGGTCCTCATAAGTTGCCTTGGGAAATGGTTCAGTGAATGCTACTATCTTGAGCTTGTTAAAAGGTTCAGTGAATGCTAACAAGTTTACATTTGTTTCCTCCTGTAGAAATGCTAAAGAGCTTATGGACCGGTTGGTGAAAGCTGAAGAGAAGCAGGGACCGAAAGGATTAATGGCTGACGACACTTATCAGACTTGTGATGAGAGTGCTGAGGAGGTAAGTTCCAAATCCGATGAAGATGAACTGTCATTTGAAGATTTGGTAAATGCTTATGAAGAATTCTCAGAAAAATATAAAAAGATGAAGTGTGAAAACAAAGCATTGAAGAAGAAGTCTAATGGAAACATGCATGACAATTCCTCTTGTGTGAAGTGCATTAATCTAGGTTCAAAAATTGAAGAACTGGAAAATGAAAATGAACAGTTGGCATGTAAAGTTACATTGCTTAAGGAAACCGAAGAAAGTATGAGGAGCAAGTTAGATTCTCTATCCGATGATGAAAAACTCTTTGAGAAACTACTTGACTCTGAAACAGATACCAAATCCCTTTTGCATAAAAATGAGAAACTAAAAGAGCACAATGGTGCCTTGCTTATTCAAGTCTCTTTACTTGAGGGTAGATTGAAGTGCTTTGAAAAATTTGAAACAGAAAATAAACTGCTAAATTCTGAACTTGAGAAGGTTAAAATGCTGAATACGACCATGTCAGAAAGACTTCTAACTTTTGAAAAAGGCAAGTCAATGATTGCACAAGAAAGTGACAATGTGAATCTTCTGAAACAAGAAATAGAATCTCACAAAACCATAAACTCCACTCTGAATGAGAAAGTCACTTTCTGTGAAAATGAAATTCTATCTTGTGAACTTCAAATTACTTCACTCCAAAGTGAGATTGCTGACTTGAACAAGTCACTGGGTAGATTTGTGGGTGGGGAGGAGAACTTGAATAAACTTCTAGGAACTAAGGTTAATTTCCAATGGGAAGGTCTAGGATACAATCCTAGCAAAAAGGAAGCCTTTAATTCGAAGACCAAGACCTCCTTTGTGCATGCTTCTTGCTCCTCAAGTACATCAAACACTCCTTCCTCTGACAAACAAAAGCCTGTTTTGCATGCAAAGAAATCTAATGTGGAACACCAAGCTCCAAAACAAAACTACGAATCATGTCACTATTGTGGTGAGCTTGGACATTTAATGCATGACTGTGGTTTGATGAAAGAGGATGATTTGAATACTTGTAGGATGCATGGTGTTAAATTTCAATTTGATCAAAAAAAGAAAGTTGAATGCTTTCATTGTGGAAAAATGGGTAATACTATGAAAAATTGTTGGTTGTTAAATGTGAAACCCAAATTTCATACTCAAAATCAAAGAACCCCCAGACATGCACAAAAGCCCACTGCTTATGTCCAACCAAAGAAAATGAATCAACGTGTGTACTATCATTACTATGGTCATGTAGGACATCTTATGGATGATTGCTCTTTATTGCATCTTGACAATCTGAATGCAAGGAAAATGTGGAAAGCTGCCAGTCGTGGTGCCGCTAACCCCCAGGGACCCAAGATGGCTTGGGTTCCTAAAACCTCAAAATGAGAATCTTGTTTTGCAGGGATGCCTTGTGATGAAAGAAGCTGTCAATAGAATAAAAATCATCCAAGACAAGAAATTTGATGAGTTTGTGTGGTAATACATTCCACTCTTAATTCCACGTGTGAATAACAATCTTTTGGAATTGTTCATAGAGTTTATTGTCTTTTACTCATGCTTTCTTGTGTGAATAACTATTTTTTTACAGTTGTTCACAGAGTTTTCTATAGTTACACTCGTCACATTTTGTGAGTAAAAGTTGAACTTTACACATAGAGCACACACACTTTACATCTTATACATATTACATCCTTTTGCACAGTTGTTAATACAAATATAATTCAATCATCTGTCTCCTTGATGTACAGACTTGCATATACTTCATATTCGTGTGCATGAATGCCATGATTCACCGGTATATAAAATGACGTCAGTGGAAAGGTGGATTAAGTCCACCTGGAAGCTTTCATTATGCGTGAGTATGGTCTTCGGACCTACGTTCTCTGCCACATACCGGTAATCAACTCGCTTGAATATACCATTTTGACATGCTTGAGTGTATATCATATACACCCGTTACTCTTTGAACTCTTCTATGACCGAACAACCTTGTTAAATAAATTTGCATTGATCCTTGCATAAATGCCTCATGACACATATTAACAAGGACATTTTGGTTTTCAACCGTGCATAAACTTAGGGGGAGACAAAACCTTGAATAGGCTAATTCATCTACTACTATCTATTCAATCACTCACTTCATATGGAACTTTGATACAACTGACTTCATTCAATAAGGATCTTTGTTATTCCACTCAACACTTTTAAGGATTCTTAAACCCCTACATTAAAGTCTAGTGACTCGTGAGGAAAAAGTTTTCAGTCCCACCAAAAGAATTGAATAAGTGTGATTTGACATCGAGTATATCGGGAATCCCCCCTGAAATAAAAGAGGAAACTCGCATCGGAAAGTGTCTTATCCACATTATCATAAATGACGATACCAAGTAACTGAGAATTACCCCTGGGACAAAGGGAATGCCTCGTGTCAAAAGGTTAGTCATGTTTCTATTTAGAATACATATATAAAATTGTATGGGACTGTGCAAAGCTACCAAAAGCCGAGCACTATGTATTGAACTGTAGAGAGGAGAGATTCTTGTTAGTGTTCTTTAGAACATGTGATTATCCATATTGTTTTGAAAGTCATTCCTCATTGTTCACATGTTGAATCTGAGCTTGATTGTTTGAACGTATTTTCTGAATTAGTTGATCATCAATGGTTATGCAGTACATCTACTTGTAAGTGCAACCCTGTTAATATGGTTCATGGACATCATGCTACAATCAGTTGCATTCCTTATATACCTATCCCTAAGGGACCCTCATGCTTGGTTTTATATGTATATATGCCTGACTGCCTGCGTGCATGCTTCAAGTGCATGAGTTGATCATGATTGTGTGAACCCCCTTGAAAAGTCCTTCTAATCGTGTGAACACATTTATGAAATTTCATGTTTTCAACTTGTGTTTCCATGAGTATTCACTACAGAGAGTTTTGCTAAACGGATTGCCATTAGTGTTTCAATGTTGAATGTGTCCATGTGCTGAATTGAGAACAAGTAATGATTGAACTGTCTTGAATTTTGATTTATTGCTAAGACAATGTGTCAATTGCACTGACTTTGCCTCATACTGCATTGACCATGAGATGCAATGCATAGAGTTAACAGGTTAGACCAGGTCACACTAATGTGGTTTACCATGAGTTCATTGAATTGCCCATTATGAAGGATTCAAGGTAACAACTTCCCTTGGGTAAAGGTAAGCAATTTTGGTTTTATTGCTACTTCATGAGGATGAAAAGTCAATAGTTTAAATCTGCTCTATTTTCTGCAATAATTCAGTTGCCATGAAGTGTGATGCATATGAGAGATGAATACTTTCATGTTAAATTGTATTGGTCATAATTGTGGTTGTTTGATTTCCATTTTCCAATATCTTTTCTCAGTTAAACAACCCACATCCTTGCCCAATTTGAGTTTATAATCTCTTGGAATTCAAGTACTGATCATCTGGCCTTCAATTCCTTTTAGTTCTTTTGGATTTTCAAAGTTCAGAAAAAAAGTTGACTTTGGGAGTCGACCTTTTATCCCTGTGTTCTTCTTCTTCTCAAGGGACAGAACCGCCTCAAAAATGTGTCGACTCATTGAGTCGACACTTTGCGTTTGGGCATCAGTAAGTGAACCGGACCGATGGGGTTCCACCTTACTCCACTCACCCGTTTGGTTCGAACCCAAGGCTACCTCGGGCTCCTGTTGGTCAAATCCAATCCACCTAAACCTACCCATTGGCTCACCATCAAAACCCATTCACCCCCCATCTTAACCCTAAACCCATCTCAACCCCGTGGCTCTTCCTCTCCCTCCATCGAACATCCGGAGCAGTAGTCGACATTTTCCTCCACAACGCACCGTAGTCGACCCTTCTTCTTGCCTTGCCTCTTCCCTCACCACCCTCTTCACCTGCTCATCTCCTAGTCTACATCGACCGAACCATCCGGCGGGTGGCGGCGTTTGCCCCTCTTCTTCTTGAAGCAGTCACGTCGCCCTCCTAAGAAGCACATCCTTTTGGAGAAGTTGTTGTTTGTGGCGTGAAGTTCTGCCAGTTCAGAGGAAGCCCTTCATCTGCTCGAGGGTCTCACTATTGCGTCTCCGTCCACCATCTGCTTGCTTTTATAGCTATCCGAGCTGCAACTATGGCACCCAAGAAGCGAACTGTGTTAGAAATAGAGGAAGCCCGCATCCAAACGGAGCTACGGAGCAAAGATAAAGAAGCCCAGGCTCAAAGAAAGAAAAGAGCTACTGAGACAAAGATGCTGGTGGAAAGAATGGTATTGCGTCCTCATGCCGTTGATTTTAGGAGTATCGAAACTGCTCTACCAAAGTTAGTTGAACTTTTAAGGAAGCATCCCAATTTGATTCCCTTCATGTCAGAACACAGGAGAGTTTATCATTCCCTAGTTCATCAGTTTTATGGAAACATGGTTGTGAAAAATGATGAACTGTACATAGAATTGGATGGGCACCCTATTCCATTGGCTACTCAATTGATTGGAAAAGCCCTTAATATGCTTTATGATATAGAGATGATTTATGAGGAAGCCATATATTCTGAAGAGCTTGCGTATGAACTCATGACAGATGAGGTAGTAGCTGAAGGATGTGTACCTAAGTTAAATGCAAATGAATTTCCACCTCTTCAGAGAATATTGCATCACATGATGACCACTATTCTATTGCCTAGATCAGGGTCAAGGGAACAAGTGACTGAGAGGCACAAATTCCTATTTGTTCAAATCATGAGTGGAGAACCAGTTAACTTCCGGAAGTGATGATGGAATATATAACCAGCTGCAGGAAGTCCAAGAACATAAATTTGCCTTATGGTGAAGCATTAACCCCAATCTTTCAATCCTTGCATATTGATTTGAGCAAACAGGTAAGTCATCCAATTCGGGATGCTGACATTTACACTATTCCATCAATCTGCAGCAACATGGGTTATGAGCTGAGAAATGGAGCTCTAGTTCGTACTCTTCGATCAAAGAAAGGCAAAGCCCCGGCAGTGGGTTCTGACCAAAGTGAAGGTGAAGATCATGAAGAACCTATCAGAAGAACCAGAGTCTCACAGCCTGCATCTTCAGCAGATACATCACTACACACCAAAATTGATGAATTAAGTGATGAAGTCTGCAATGTCAAGGAATCTATGGATGTGCTCACCAAGGAATTCAAAGACCTGAAGCTTCATCATGACACATATCTTCAGAAGTTTGCTATGATGGCTGATTCCATTGATTCCCTCCACACTACACTGGGAATTCAAAACTCAAAATTTGATGATCTATCTGATTTTCTTCGGCGTCCACTCACACCTCCTGCCTCCCCTTGAGGCATTGATCCTTGGCACTCAACTTCCATTGACTCCCCCCTAACACTCCTTTTTGTTGATGACAAAGGGGGAGATGTGTGTGCAGCCTTGTGTCTTTTGTGTGGATGTTATCTTTATGTGTGTCCTTTGTGGATGTTATGCTTATCTTTTGTGGATGTTATGCTTATGTGTTGGTCTTGTGACAATTGGCATCATGATGTTAAATTTGTGGACATGGTTGAAGTTATATGATATTTTGTGGGAACTTGAGTTTTGGCAATGTAATTTTGTGGTTATGGTTTGCTTGGTGTGGCTTGTGGATTGTGGATAGAAAATCCACTTTTGCACCCTAATCTCCTTTGATGCCTTAATTACTGTGATGAATGAATGCACTAATCCCTCTTGATGAAAGTGCTATCCAATGAGCCACAGCTTGTTGAATTTGTTCAAACTGTGTGGATTGCACTTCTAGAATGAATGTGGTTGGAATGCTAAACTTGGTTAGATGACTAGAATGCTTAATGTGGTTGCAATTCCTTGAAACACATGTTATTCGTTGAGTTTATTTTGCCTTTATGTGTGTCTTTTGTGGATGTTATGCTTATCTTTTGTGGATGTTATGCTTATGTGTTGGTCTTGTGACAATTGGCATCATGATGTTAAGTTTGTGGACATGGTTGAAGTTATGTGATATTTTGTGGGAACTTGAGTTTTGGCAATGTAATTTTGTGGTTATGGTTTGCTTGGTGTGGCTTGTGGATTGTGGATAGGAAATCCACTTTTGCACCCCTAATCTCCTTTGATGCCTTAATTACTGTGATGAATGAATGCACTAATCCCTCTTGATGAAAGTGCTATCTAATGAGCCACAGCTTGTTGAATTTGTTCAAAGTGCGTGGATTGCACTTCTAGAATGAATGTGGTTGGAATGCTAAACTTGGTTTGATGACTAGAATGCTTAATGTGGTTGCAATTCCTTAAAACACATGTTATTCGTCGAGTCTATTTTGCCTAGTTGCACATAGTATTTGTCATCATCAAAAAGGGGGAGATTGTTGAACCCCGTGCACAATCGTGTGTTAAAGAATTTTGATGATGATTAAATAACATGTGTTTGTGTTTCATGTAAACAAATGGATATGCGATTTGTAGATGAGAAATGATTTGCTTTAATCTCCATATGGTTGTATGAAGTTCATTTATCATATCTTTGCAATAGTTGAATGGGATGTTTTTACTTCAAGAACTATGTGCCGAACTAGATTGACATTGTCTTGGCATTTGTACAGAGAGCGATGAAGATTGGGTGTGATTCATGGAAATTGAATGGAATTCTCCTGCTATGCTTTTGATTGATTCAAATAATTGCATATCGAATGGCAATGAACATGAAGACCATATTAGCAACTTTCCAATTGGATCTTCACATGAGATGTGGAGCATTGAAATGGTAAGTTGTTTTGTTTGGATGGTTGAAGGGGGATTGTTGTGTAGATTGGATGAACAAATCCCAAGGTAATTCCCTATCAGTATCTACGTATTATGTCTATGATTTGGGGTTGTTTTTACTTAATTCTTCCATATATGTATTAGCCTTTAATGTTTCAAGCGTTCTGGATAACCCCTTTGTGTGTTTTATTAACTTTGCTTAAGTCAGGAAAAGTGTCGACTCTGTGAGTCGACACTTTGTCCTGGGGCCATGAGCTTTTAAGCCTGGCCTCTTATGATTTCAAACTGTGAGATAAAAAGTCGACTCCATGAGTCGACCTTTTTATCAGGCAGTTCTGTCTTGTGTTTATTAGACTCACCCCGCGTACAAATGCCGACTCACAGAGTCGACATTTTTTCCAGGGCATTCTGTCTGGGCGTTTCTTAACGCAGCAGGCTGAATGTGTCGACTCCTCGAGTCGACACTTTCTACGCCTCTATCTATCCGGCTGGCATTCAAGCCTTGGGCAGCCACAAGTGTCGACTCTGTGAGTCGACACTTTCTGACGACCGGAAAAATCACTGATTCATGCGGCGGCCGATGCCCTAACTCGATCCTCTCATTGAGTGCCCTTCTTTGATTGGCCCATGGGGGAATATCCCCTACACGTGGCCCCTCATTCTCTGATGAATATATTGCATAGGATAGGGTTTGTATCAAGAGGGAGAAAAAGGTTTTCACTATCATATCTATTTTTGTTCTTCCAGAAAAGAGCAAGGCCCCAGCGGAATGAAGCTACTCTCCATGGCGATCTGAGCTCGATTCAAGGGAAAAGAAGCTTGTCATCCTTCCTCCTGTAGTGAGCTTGCTGAAGCACCATGGGGATATCACCTCGTCATTACCCAAGGTCTTGATCGTGAGTCAAGAAAAGGGAGAAAGGGGCTTATGCCATCTGCATCCATCCTTCCGATCTGAACTAATGAAGCTTCGTTGATACATCTCCTTCAATCCGTTCAGCCCCTATAGTCACCAAAGAACCTAGTTCCATCATCTTTGATCAGGAGTTTGCTCAACCCATTATTTGTCTCTGTCTAGAGTCATCCATGTTTAGTCTATGCCTATTGAGCTTGCAATTGTATATATGTGTTCATCTCTTAAACTGAAAAAGATTGTGTGTGTGTTCGGAGCGGTGTCTCCAAGTGTGGATTCACTATTGGGCTACGTTCCCCGTCTTAGTGTGTGTGTGGTGCTGAGGACTGTGTTGAGGGTTCACCCTTGTGTGTATGCTGCATAGTAGTGTGTTGAGCTTCGTGCTCATGTGTGTGGTTTGCTGTCGTTGTGCAGCATGTGGTGTATTGGGGTTCGTCCCCGTGTGCTACCTTGAGTAGCGTTTTAGTGAAGCCTCACTGAGGTGGTGAGGGGTGGACGTAGGGTACCCGTCGTGGTCTCGAACCACCTAAAAAATCTCTGTGCACTTGTGATTGGTTGTGTGTGTGTGCTCCCTATCTTCTATCACCATTCACAGGATGGATTGCTCATCATGTTGCTCATCAATGCTAGACTTGTCCATGTATACCGTTGTTAGTTAATATTGCTCATTCTCCGTGTGTGATCTTGTCTATTGCTTACGCTTGGTGAGGTTAGATTGAGAGGCGCTTAAGTTACTCAATTGGTTTTAATTTTTAAAGAGAGGGATCTATTCACCCCCCTCTAGATCCGTGCCACTACACTGTGAGACCCAACATTAATGTTGTACCATCCACCGCTCATTAGTGCCTCAAATTCCCTTTTCAAGGGAGGGTGGTCAAGGTAAAAAGCATATCCACGGTCTAATCAGTTAAAGCTGTCTCAGAAAGGATCTTGCCGACATTGTGGCCCAGTAATCGGCCTGTTATTTAAGTCTTGGACCTAGATTTTCCATGGGCATATGTGCCATGCAAGCCCATCACTGCACCAGTCAACGTTAAAGTGAAGCCCCAGATACGAGATTCTAAGGGTTGGAACATGATATTAAAGCTAGGCTATCAGTCAGGGAGAGGTCTCGGCACACAACTACAAGGGCGGACCAAACCGGTCCCCAAGGGCAGGAAGATGAATAGGAGGGGTCTCGATTATCGAGAATCATCACTCTCAATTTTGGGTGACTCTGGACCATTAACTTGGGACTACTGCGAACATTTTGTCAGGGGCCCTCTACAGCCAAGCACATTGAAAGCATCACCAAGTCAGCCTAAGGAAGAAAATACATCTTATATAGTAGACAGCCCGCCCTTGTTACCAAAGGGGCATGTTGATGATATGATTAATTTTATCCAGGCAGTTGCAAGATTATTCCATGAAGAAGATAATGGCCAAAGAAACCAGGAGGTGCGGCTTGTGCATTATGAGCCAAAGAAGCCAGCTTACCGCTCACGAGAAAGGGGGAGCTCACACGTCATCTTCACTTGGTCTCCTTCCCGTTTGATGTCTTTTCTTCAAAAGTTGAAATTTATACCCCGATCACCTTCTATCTTGATCAATCCATTACTGCTTCAGATTCCTACTTATTTTCTCTTTGTCAGGACATGCAGTTGTTGTCCTCCGGTTGATCTATCTACTCCCTTCTTCTCCTCCTCTGATCCCTTCTTCGATCTCTTCTGTCCGTCCATGTATTCCCTTAGGCTCCCCCCTTTGCCTTCTTCTCCATCTTGCTGTATGATCTCAACTAATAACCAAAAAAAATGTCAAATTTGAAACGGAGATTTCAATGGAAGATTACATTATCTTCTCTCTATCCTCCACCTAGGGGCATGAGGCCCCTGTTGCCTCCCTCCCACTAGGTTTTCTCTCCTATGTTAGACGTGATAGAATGTAAGGCCCAGATACAGAGGGGGGGTGAATGTATCCCTCTACAAAAATAGCCTAATTAAAATTCTAAAGCTCAGTTATGCGGAATTAAAACTGTTATAGAAATAGCCTGAGGAAACTTAGAAGGATCAAAGCAAGACAACAACTCAAGAAGCCCTCAACCGATCCTAAGCAAGCATCTAATGCGCAGCAATTAAGTGAACATATAAGAAGATCAAACCACAAGGGACACCAGGGTTTTTAGGTGGTTCGGTCAACAGACCTACATCCACCCCTCACTCCCAACCGGAGTGAGGCTTCCACTAGTAACACTAGCACAGCAGACTCAGTCTGTAACAAATGCTGCCACACAGCTTGACCAGGGAAACAACCTCCCCTCTTCCTCCCAACCGGAGGGACACCCCAAGTGACTCCCAGCCACTTGGAAACCAGAGACACACGGTCTCTCTTCCTCCAGACCCGGAGGGAACCCCTGGACTTGCTACCCACAAGCCCAGAACCGGAGGACCAAACCTCCCTTCCTCTAAACCGGAGGGGCACCTAGAGACCCAAGTCTCTCTTCCTATGAACCCCAGAGGGAAACATAAGTGACATTAAGTCACCTACAAACCAGAGGTCTCGGACCTCTCTTCCTCCCAACCGGAGGGACCCCTGGACTTGAAACCTACAAGCCCAGAACCGGAGGACGAGCCTCCCTTCCTCTAACCAGAGGGAACCCACAAGTAACACTCAGCTACTTGCAACCGGAGATAGCAATCTCCCTTCTCCTGAACCAACAGGAGGGACCCCGACCTCTCTACAGAGAATCGGAAATACAGCAAGTGACTAGTTCAAAGGAAAAACAAAACTAGCAACAGAAAGCTAAAAAGATAAAATCAAATGTGGCTCTCGCAGGAGCTGGCTGGCCTGGATTTGATCCACGGTCCAGTAGGAACTTCTTCTACTGCTTCTCTTTTTCTCCCAGCACGAACTTTCTTTTCTTCTTCTTCTTCTTCTTTCTTACTTCTTCTTCTTCTCACTGCTTCTGCCTTCTCCTTCTTCTCACTCACTCTATCTCACTGTCTCTCTTTCTTTTTCTTCTTCTGCTCTCTCGATCTAGCTCTCAGCTTTCTCTATCTCTTCTTTCTCTTCTGCACTTCTTCTCTTAGCTCTGGCTGCTTCTACTTCGGTCACTCTCTGCCCTCTCTCGTTCTTCAGAGGAAGAAGACACATATATATAGCAGCAGCAGATTAGGGCGGCGTGTGCTCTCCACGATTCCCGCCCAAATGCTTCAGTCCACGTGGAGGCTTCTCTGCATCTCGGATCACGTGCCAGATGCCAGTCTCGTATCACGTGCCCACTTTGCATAGGCTCCACGAATAGTAGAATAGAGCAAAATGGTTCGGATTTGATCCTGAACCCAGAATCCTTCTTCTTCTTCTTTTTTCTTCTTCTCCTGCAAAGAGATTAAAAACATTAATACTCAGGGTTCTCTCTCTCTATATATATATACCTGAAATAAGTCGGTTGACACTCAAGCTAAAGCTGCACGAGGTGTGTAGGAACAACAAAAGCTGCACTATACTGAGAACGACACGAGGTACATAAAATGACTACAGCACTAGATAAAAAGAGAACGACACGAGGTAAAGAAGGAAATAACACGGAGTAAAACGGTAGAAAGACACACGATCAGAGGAACCTTGGACGAAGATAGAAAGAAGCAACACGAAGACACAAATACAACACTAAGACACAAACATAGAAATAACATGAAGACTCAAACACAAGATTAACACGAAGACATAAAAATAATACGAAGACACAAAAACAAAAGATAACACGAAGATACAGGAAAATGACTCGAACACGAGGACGACACGGGCTGAAAACAAACTCGAAGATGAAAATAGAAACCGACACGGTGTGTAATCACAAAGCAAGAAAGACACGGGGTCTTGGAAGAAACAACACGAATACAGAAGACTCGAAGACATAGGGGTGACACAGATGGAGCGACACGAGGCGGCACAGAAAGCAGCACGAGGTGCTGCAGTGTTCAGCACACGATGGAACAAATAACGACACTAAGGCTCATAGTGTTGTCAATCTCAAAACATGTAAAGACTCAACAATTGAAAGTCTGAAGGCGATGTACAGACTTTATGAGAAGGCAACTGAACACTGTACACACTTCCAATGTACAGACTTTATATGAACAGACCAATGTGCATACTTCCCTTCGATGCATCTACAGTGCAATGTATTGGCTTGACAAACATTATGCAATGTATGGACTTTGATGAATGGCCCAATGTATGGACTTCGCGAACAAGATGCAATGCTGACCGATGTATACACTTGGCAAAGAGAGTGATGCATGAACTACCCTGTACAGACTTTAAGACTTAATGAGCAACAAAAAGTAGACAAAGAAGTATGGCGTCAACCCAATCTCCAACTGCGTCAACGCACTCATTGCACAGAACCCATATTAATGAAAGACAGACATGCAGACATGCATACATGGTGAGTGTATAATCTATGCCATGCTCACAGTTAAACTGTTTTGTGTACCAAGTTCTGAATGAAGTAAACACATATGACATGAGACGGATGCTGTACATACTTGATGCATGTGAACAGTGAGACGGATGTATAGACTTGATGAACTACAACATGAACATTATCAGCAGAGAAGCAATGAACAGAATAGAAATCAAGCACAAACCAATTTATCACAGCATGACTCAAGCATATGCATGCATTCTTCATAATTCAGACATGGCGACACTCATGCAATCTCCCACAGAATAGATCAGACATATTCAAGACAAAGTGGTGACTCAATTATGTTGCTATCATTAAAACACCATATCATCAACAAAGCACAAGGGGCACAACAATCTCCCCCTTTAAAACACCACATCATCAACAAAGCACAAGGGGCACAACAAGACGTAGGGTCCATCAAATCTAGGGTAGTAGAGTCTGTTAAGTCTAGAGGAGTAGAGTCTTGTTCTAAGTCATCCAACCCATCCTTCCCAGAGTCGCGCCCGCCGGCGTGACGTTCTAAATCCATTCCTGATAGGTTCTTGCAGGATCTATCTCAACAATGTCATGCTCTTCTTAAATGCCCGAAATTCATAGCTACGGCGATTGTGATCGAAGAGGACGAGGAGCAAGGTGGGGTGTCGAGTGACGATGGATTGGGAGTCTATGAAGTCATGGATGAAAAGGACCTGGTGGATTTTGAGGACAGCGATGTAGATGACACTGTCGATTTGTATGCGCAGGGCTTAAAAAGATTTTATGAGCCATCGTCAGCAGTGGATGAACCTACGAAGGAAATAAATCTGGGAACTGAAGAGGACCCCAGGACTATTATTATTGCTGCTACTCTCCCTCCAGAAGTTGAAGAAGATTTAGTCAAGGTCCTAAGGGAGTATAGCGATTCTTTCGCCTGGACTTACGATCGAGGACATGCCGAGTCTTGACCCCTCCTTGGTGGAACATCGACTAGTGCTTAAGTTAGGGGCAACGCCCGTTAAACAAAGACTATGGAGATTTCACCCCCACATGGCCTTGAGAATGAAGGAAGAAGTTGACAAATTACATAAGTCCAGGTTCATTAGAGTTGTCTTATATCCTCAGTGGGTGACAAATATAGTCCTTGTCATCAATAAGGATGGAAACTTGCGAATTTGTATTGATTTCAGGAATCTTAACAAGGCATGTCCGAAGGACGATTTCCCGTTGCCTTATATAGATGTGTTGGTGGACAACACCCCCGGGTACGAAGCATTGTCATTCATGGATGGTTATTCAGGCTACAACCAAATCCGTGTCACTCCTGAAGATCAAGAGAAAACCTCCTTCACCATGCCCTGGGGTACATATCGCTACGTGGTCATGCCGTTTGGTTTGAAGAACGTGGGTGCCACTTATCAAAGGGCGATGATGGCTATATTCCACGATATGATGCATGTTTACATGGAAGCTTACGTGGATGATATCTTGGTGAAGTCAAGGACTAAAGAGGAACACCTCGCCATTCTAGCTAAGGTGCTTCAGAGAGCTAGGGAATACCAATTGAAAATGAATCCAAAGAAATATGTTTTTGTATTCTCTTCAGGGAAGTTGCTAGGCTTCATAGTTAGTAAAAGGGGGATTCAGATTGAGCCTAACAAAGCAAAGGCCATCATGGACATGCCTCCGCCCAAGAATATCACGGAACTTTGAGGATTGATTGGACGATTGCAATTCATCAGAAGATTCATATCCCAACACTCTCAGAGGTGCTGCCCGTTTTATGAATTATTAAAGGCGGGGGTCAAATTTGAATGGAACCAAGACTGTCAGAAGACCTATGAGAATTTGAATGTATATTTGTCTAATCCCTCAGTTTTAAAACCTCTTTGTCTCTGGGAAACCCCTGATCCTATACATTTCTGTCATTGAGGACTCTTTAGGAGCTGTCTTAGCACAAGTAGATGACGAAGGCAAAGAGCGGGCAGCTTATTACCTCTCCAGGTTATTTAACCCCATAGAGGCCAAGTACACTGTCATGGAGAAAACTTGTGCCGCCTTAGTTTGGGAAGCTCAGAAGATGAAACACTACTTTCTGGCCCACCCAGTTAGGTTAATCTCTAGAATGGACTCAATTCGCTATCTCTTAGAAAAGCATGTCCTTTCTAGTAGGCTAGCTCACTGGCAAAGCTTCCTCTCTCAGTTTGATATCACATTCGTTGTTGAGAAGACAATCAAAGGATATGCCATCACTGAGTATCTCGCCCATCTTCCTATCCCCTACACGGACTCTATTCAGGACGATTTCCCTGATGAGCATCTCTCCGTTCTTACTCCTTTTAGTCTCTACACTTTGATGGTGCGCTTAATTCTCAAGGTCGAGGGATAGGTGATGTGACACCAATTTGGGGGTGACAGTCACTAGACCGATGCACCTTGGACCTAGACTTGCAAGTAATCAACCTTGAGCAATGGACTCACTCTAGCAAACTCACTCGTGTGGCGCACACTAGTGCCCGTAGGTAATCCAGTGATGATGGGAAGGGTCTGAGGTGGGACCTCGCTGTTCCGGGGGTTTGGCTAGCTTAGGATGGACACCTAAGGGCCTGGGATGCCCAATTCCACGGTCGGCCAGCACGCCAAGGGCATGGGTTGTAGGGTCTCTCTCACAACTCGCTCTGTGGTGGTCACTCATTTTGATGACAATTTGGGACCGGGCACTCTCTCACCGTCTGACGGAGCTAAGAAACAATACTAATTAAGCAAAATAAACTAGCAATGAGAGGGGGCCAGAAGCTCACCAGATCAGCGTGAAAACACCGATCCCAACCGGAGACGAGGCGAGCGGGGAAGCGTGGGCAATTCCCGCACGCTGCGTCGGTGTAGCTTGGACTGCCAACCTACTAATACAAGCACTACGCCCCTTGCAAGGGGGTTGGACTAGGGGTGGGGAATTGTAAGAATTACAATCAAACACTACCTCCACATAGGGAGGGGTTGTAAGCCGGCCAGGCGGGGTGGGGAACTTTAAGATAAAACCGAAATGGCTAGCTAAGCTGGTTCTGCCAGCTTTCTGGATAGCAAGAAAGAGAGTCGCTATCGGCTATGGAACTGGCTATCCCGAACTCCGTTGTTGACTAAACCAGTGCCAAAACCTCCTGGGTTGGCCCATGGGGACGTCAGAATTATTGGAGAATTTCCTGACATCATCGGTGGTTGGGGTAGGGTCTGGAACAGGACTGTTCGGTGCTGGTTCTAGTCGCTCTAAGTCGGCTACTGCTGGAAGATGAAGGCACCACGAACACTCCCGGACTCTGAATAATGCAGGATTAGAACCTCTACAACCGTGGACGAGTCCTCTTCGAGCCGGGACCAATAGGGCCATCGACAGATGTCAGAGCTGATCGTAAAGGCTGGAACAGTGGGGGGTATCAGTTCGGGCTCACGGAAACTGACTTTGCGCTATGTGGGAAGAAAATATGGAACTCTGGACTCTGAGGTCCAGAATTAGCTCTACTTCTTGGAGATGATAGAAGACGTGAAGGAAAATCCATTAGACAAATGGCGCCTCAAGAAGCCTAGGGTGTTGGTCGTAGGAGAATCTGAAAGTCTCTGCTGGCTATCTGCCTGGGAGTAAATGCGCAGTCTGAAGAAGATGACTCCTTCGAGTAGCTCCGAAGTCGAACGATGACGAGACCACCTCGCCTACGAAGCAGCCTCGCCAAGCTTTCTAGCAGTATAAAGTACACCACCTGAAGATGCGCGGTGAAGACGTGGCAGCCTCTACAACTCGACCCTTGACTGCTGCCTGTGAACTGGGATGAACACGGTGGTGTTAGGTGATGGGAAATAAGGTAGATGGGATGGGAAATGGGGTGGAAGGGTGTGGGGGTGACCCCTAGCTATGAGGGGGTCTGGTAAGGGGCAATCCTAGGTGTCGGAGGGGCAGAGTGGGGGCTGCAAGTTGGTCTACTAGGTGGAGGAAGGGGGAGCTGTGAATTTGGGTTGGGAAGGAGAGATCTCTCTCAAGGTGGGAATGTGACTTAATGGGGGTCTTGGGGATGGGAAGGGTTGTGTTGGGGAAGGGAAGGGGTGCTTGGGGAGTGGGGAATTCTCCCTTGGGAGATGAGAGAGGTGCTTGGGGAAGGGGAGTGGTTGGTTGATGGTTGGAGGGTGTAGTGGGGATAGGTGGAGGATCTCTTGGGGCTGGGGTGGAGTAAAGAGGGGTTATTGGGGACTTGGAGTGAGTTATTGGAGGGGGAAGAGAGAGAAAGTCGGTGGGAGGGGGAGGAGAGAGAGAGAGGGAGAAAGGTGAGCTTCTCACTCCAAGAAAATCACTCAAATTTTTGGAAATACTTCTATTGCAATTGAACATCAAGAGTTACAAATGAGAGAGGGGAGGGGGCTATTTATAGACTCACATAATTCCTATGACCATAATCCCTGAACAAATGACCCAATGACTCATCTGCCCAAGGGAGGGCGCCCCTGGGCCAAGCACACTTAATTGGGCTTAATGAACTAGACTAATTAACCATATGACATCGGACTTAGGTAAATGACTCAATGACCTAGGTACTTGAATCAAATAAAAAAAATTTACACGGTTTATGACTCAAATAAAATATAAAAATTACATGACTAGACTCAGAAAAATATGATGAACATAATGGCGCATGTTGACGATCAATCCAAGCCTCAAAAAATGTGGAGGGGCAAGGGATCCCCCTATCATGCCCCCGGGGTGGGGAAAACTTGACCCCGTCGAGTATGGCTCCACCGGGGAAGTGGTTCTCCCAAGCAGCTCCAGGTGAACCACGGTCTCCTGGCTCGACCCGCGTCCATGGCTGGGGGGATGACGCTTCAGCTTCTCATAGTGGTACGGACACACCCTCATGCTGATAATGATACCTTGCTTGCCTAGTATTACCTCCGTGTGCACACGTCGGGCTCTCAGTCTGATTTGTGATGGCTCTCCAGGGGTGTCCCTCTTAAAGGAAGATTTGGGCTCAAAGCACTCACTAGGATCCACCGCGGTGCCCATATAGGGTGTCGGTTCTGCCACGTGGGAAATGGGGTGAATCCCGAACCCTATTAGAAAGTCCATCCCGTAAGCCTGTTTGCCAAAGCCACTCGGAACTTGGCAAGGTCCAAGTCCTCGTGCCCTCAAATTAGAGGTGACCCTAGGGTAGAGCCACTCCAAAGTCATCATCGCCAAGTTGCCAACTTGGAATTCCAAGTGGCGCTCGTGAGCTTTTGCCCGCTTCTTGTGATTCTCACCGCTCGTTTCTCGTTGCTTGCTTAAATACTCATGCCATGTACTACGATGCGATGTGAGTGGGAAATATATTATATGCAATAGGGGGCCAGGACAACCATATTTAGACCAGTCATGCTTTGACGCCAAAGAGACTTTGATAGAATTGGGAGGACTGGGGCATCCATAGGAGATCCGGTCATGCATGGGGGTGACAAATGCCGGGGGACCCGGACATCCAAGAATGCTCCTTTCATGCCTACGACCCATGATGAATGAAGGAGGACCATTACACCCAAATATGGATCACTCATGTTTCCTACTTGACATGTGGGTGATGTGAATGAATGAATCCAACATAGTGTTCATGCCAAGTGGTGTGGTAAGCCTAGACACGTGCATGCTTATCCCAAAGGTGACTTCCATAAGTATAAGTGTGGGACGGCCTTTGAACTTCCATGTGAAAGGGTCGAAGGGATCTAGGAAGGTGGATATGTGGTGGGGCACTACCTCGATCTCTAGGCGGGTGTTGCCTAAGGTCATGGTTCCTATGGTGTAACCTGGGTCATGGTTGAGGTGGGCTTGGCCCAACATGGTGGGTGTTGGTAGGAAAGGGTGGGTGGTGGGTGATGTGGGTGGGTCACATGGGTACCCGAGCTCCCAAAGGAAGGGGTCAAAGGGATCATGGAAGGGGTCACCTAGAGAGAGGGACTTCATATCTTCTAGGTTCTCAAAAAGAGGTGGGTCATTCTTCTCCCATGAAACATTTGGGCCGGAGTCTTTGGTGGGTCGGTCGGCCATGAGGGGATGGTTTGACTTTCTACCCGATATAAGGAACTCCAATTTAAGGATATGGTCAGGCTCATCGGGTGTGGGGAGGAATAACAGGAGGTCGCTAATGTAGCAACCCATAGTGTAAATCGAGGTGATAGACCCGACACATAGGTGTCGGAGGTCAAGGCTCCTAGGTTGGTTGGCCGTTGTGGTCAACATGCCGGTCAACTTCATTTGCCATGCTAAGCCCTCAAGAAGATCCCCTAATGTTTCCACTTGGTAGGATGATTGGATGGTGGTGCGATAGGAGGAGAATGGTACTATGGGGAGGTTTAGCTTCATGGGAGGGCAATCATGGGCCATGATCTCTCTAATCGGGTTCTCCTTTAGCCAACTAACAAGGGGTTCTCCTAAGATGAGATCGGCCCCAACTAGGGAGGGTGGGGTAAGGTGAAGACCACCGTGCAAGGATTTTCCTTCAACTTGGACATGGGTGGTCTCCATTGGGGGAATAGTGTCCAGAGTGTTCACCACTATGGGGTCGGGTATGGGTTCCTCTACCAAGGAGGTGAGTGGGTCTTTTGGGGGTGGGGTGATGAGGGTTGGTGTATGGTGCACTCGGGGTGGAGGGTAAAGGGAAACTTGGTTTGGGATTGGTAGGGAAAGTAGTGGAGGCCTAGGTTGGGGTAGGATTGGAGTTGGGAGGGGGAGATGGGTTGGATGAGGATGCTTGGGTTAGTCTCGGTGTGGGAATCCATTATGGGGGAAGGTGGAGGGGCGGAGGCCAATTGGTTTTGGGTGTGGGTTTGGGGGGAATTTTGGGTTGGGGGGTGGTGGTCGTCATGGCCCTCGGTAGAGGGGTGGACACGTGGTCCATTTGGGTTTGAATGGTGAGGGTTGGGTAAGGGATGGTCCTCATGGGGGGAACCGGGTTGGTTAGGGGTCTCTTGCCCATGGGATCGGCCGGTTGTGGTGGGGTGGAAGTGGGGGTCATAGGGGCTTGAGTAGTGTAGGTTGTGGAAGGGGGTTTTGATTGGGGTGTGGGGGCCCTCATGGGGTTAGGTGGGGAGGTGAAGGCTTTGGACACTTGGGTTTTAGTGGTGATGTTTTGATAGCGAAGTGTTGGGGCAATGGTTGAGAGTGTTTTTGTTTGGAATGGTGGGAATGGGGCCCTAAGGGTGGTCTAAGGTTGGCCGGGTGGGGATGGAGGAGTGGTAGTGCTGCTCGGGTAGGAAGGGGAACGTCGGGAAGCGTAGATCTTTCTAAGTTCACTTTTCATGTCTTCCCATGTGTCAATGGGCTCTTGCCTTCTAACCCTCCTTAAGCCCACTATATGTTCCCACTCTTCCTTGGCTCGAGGTGAAAGCCAACCCTTGGCAATGGTGATTCTCTCGGGTTCATACGCCCGAATTCGCTCAAAGTGTTTTTCCAAGGTAGCCTCCCACTTTAGGTAGGCACTAGGGCTTGATCCGTCAAAGCGAAGGTCATCATCTAGGATGATGTCCCAGAGTAGGGGGTCGGTATCACCCTTGAAAAGGTCTGATTTGTATTGTATTCCCCAGAGAGGAGTATACATGATGATGCAATGGGTGGACCAAAGATGATTCTAATGTAATTATGCCCTAGGACCAACTTGTAGAGATAAGTTGAGAACTTGCTCTGATACCAATTGATGTGACATCACCTTAGGGGTGATAGTCACTAGACCGATTCACCTTGGACCTAGACTTGCAAGCAATCAACCTTGAGCAGCAGACTCACTCTAGCGAACTCACTCGCGTGGCGCACACTAGTGCCCGTAGTTAATCCGGCGATGATGGGAAAGGGTCCGAGGTGGGACCTCGTTGTTTTGGGGGTTTGGCAAGCTTAGGATGGGCCCCTAAGGGCCTGGGATGTCCAATTCTATGGGCGGCCAGCACGCCAAGGGCGTGGGTTGTAGGGTCTCTCTAATAACTCGCTCCTCGGTGGTCACTCAATTTGATGACAATTTGGGACCTGGCACTCTCTCACCGTCCGACGGAGCTAAGAAATAATACTAATTAAGCAAAATAAACCAGCAATGAGAGGGGGCCAGAAGCTCACCTGATCAGCGTTAAAACATCGATCCCGGCCGGAGACGAGGCGAGCGGGGAAGCGTGGGCAATTCTCGCACGCTGCGCCGGTGTAGCTTGGACTGCCAACCTGCTAATACAAGCACTACGCCCCTTGCAAGGGGGTTGGACTAGGGGTGGGGAATTGTAAGAATTACAATCAAACACTACCTCCATGTAGGGAGGGGCTATAAACCGGCCAAGGCGGGGTGGGGAACTTTAAGATAAAACTGAAATGGCGAGCTAAGCCAGTTTTGCTAGCTTTCTGGATAGCAAGATAGACAGTCGCTGTAGGCTATGCTACGGGCTCTCCCGAACTCCGTTGTTGACAAAACCAGTGCCAAAACCTCCTGGGTTGGGCCAGGGGGGACGTCAAAATTATTGGAGAATTTCTTGACGTCGTCGGTGGCTGGGGCAGGGTCTGGAACAGGACTGTTCGGTGCTGGTTCTGGTCGCTCTTAGTCTACAGCTGCTGAAAGATGAAGGCACCACGAACACTCCCGGACTCCGAATAATGCAGGATCAGAACCTCTGCAACCGTGGATGAGTACTCTTCAAGTCGGAACCAATGGGGCCATCGGCAGATGTCGGAGCTGATCGTGAAAGCTAGAACAGTGGGGGGTATTAGTTCAGGCTCCCAGAAACTGACTTTGCACACTGTGTGAAGAAAATATGGAACTCTGGACTCTGAGGTCCAAAATTAGCTCTGCTTCTTGGAGATGACAAGAAGATGTGAAGGAGAAGCCCTCAGCCAAATGGTGCCTCAAGAAGCCCAGGGTGCTGGTCGTGGGAGCCTCTGAAATTCACTGTTGGTTGTCTGCCTGGGAGGAAATGCGCAGTCTGACGAAGATGACTCCTCCAAGCAGCTCCAAAGTCGAACGATGACGAGACCATCTCGCTTACGAAGCAGCCTCGCCAAGCTTTCCAGTAGTATAAGGTACACCACCTGAAGATACGCGGTGAAGACGTGGAAGTCTCTGCAACTTGACCCTTGACTGCTACCTGTAAACTGGGATGAATAGGGTGGTGTTAGGTGATGGGAAATGGGTTGGATGGGATGGGAAATGGGGTGGATGGGTGTGGGGGTGACCCCAAGTTGTGAGGGGGTCTGGTAGGGGGCGATCCCAGGTGTGGGAGGGGCAGAATGGGGGCGAAAGGTGGTCTAGCAGGTGGAGGAAGGGGGAGCTGCGAATTTGGGTTGGGAAGGAGAGATCTCTCTCAAGGTTGGAATGTGACTTAATGGTGGTTGTTAATGGGGGTCTTGGGGATTGGAAGGGTTGTGATGGGGAAGCGAAGGGGTGCTTGGGGAGTGGGGAATTCTCCCTTGGGAGATGAGAGAGGTGCTTGGGGAAGGGGAGTGGATGGTTTGTGGTTGGAGGGTGGAGTGGGGATAGGTGGAGGATCTCTTGGGGCTAGGGTGGAGTAAAGAGGGGCTGTTGGGGACTTGGAGTGAGTTATTGGAAGGGGGAAGAGAGGGAAAGTAGGTGGGAGGGGGAAGAGAGAGAAAGGGGTGCACCCCTCTTGGAGAGAGAGGGGGGGGGAGAAAGGGGAGCTTATCACTCCAAGAAAATCACTCAAATTTTTGGAAATACATCTATTGCAATTGAACATCAAGAGTTACAAATGAGAGAGGGGAGGGGGCTATTTATAGACTCACATAATTCCTATGACCAGAATATCCCTGAACAAATGACCCAATGACTCATCTGCCCAAGGGAGGGCGCCCCTGGGCCAAGCCCACTTAATCGGGCCCAATGAACTAGACTAATTAACCATATGACAGCTGACTTAGGTAAATGACTCAATGACCTAGGTACTTGACTCAAATAAAAGAAAAATTACATGGTTTATGACTCAAATAAAATATAAAAATTACATGACTAGACTCAGAAAAATATGACGAACATAATGGCGCATGCCGACGATCAATCCAAGCCTCGAAAAATGTGGAGGGGCAAGGGATGCCCCCATCAATAGGTGCCGTTCTCCTCACTCCGAAAGGGGTGACGATTCCCTTTGCATATCAGCTTCATTTTCCCGCTACCAACAATATCGCCAAGTATGAAGCTCTCCTGACTGGATTGCATCACACCTATCTCTTGGGCATGCGTTATTTAAACATCATAGGAGACTCTCTCGTTCTGCGACAAGTTCTGCCACTTACCGCCCTCGTGACCTGAAGCTCAAGCTATATAAGGATTTGGTCACTCTCTTGGCTAGGTAATTCCGCAAGTTGATCTACATCCATACTCCTCGATCTCAGAATATTCTTGCCAATGCGCTGGCATCGCTCGCTTCCTCCTTGTCCTTCCCTCTCAGTCGGAGCACTGAGACCATCGTCGTCCAGAGATTGGACGCCCCTTCTCTTCAGGATCCTTGGTACGACAACCTTAGGAAAACTCTAGAGGCCAGGGCTGAGAAGGAAGAGTTGAAGGAAGTATCTTTAACTGAGTTAGAAGAGATTCTGGAAGAAGAAGAGTTGCCATGGTACCATGAAATCGAGCTATACTGTAGAGATGGATCATTCCCAGAAGGCGCAAGTGCCGAGCAGCGTAAGGCTATTAGAAGAGCCACCTCGAAGTACACTATCATTGCTGGAGAATTGTACAGGTGTACTCTCAATGGAATGCTCATGAGGTGTCTCGATGATGATGAAGCTTGGAAGGTGGCTGAAGCAGCCCATTCAAGTAAGTGTGGAGGTCATGTTAATGGTCAGGCTTTAGCGAAGAAAATCCTTAGGCAGGGTTACTATTGGCCCACTCTAGAGGAAGATTTCTCCCTCTATGTCCGGAGGTGTCTTAAATATCAACTCCACGTTGATAAAATCTATGCTCCTACTTCATCTCTTCATCCACTCTCTACTCCTTGGCCATTCTCCATGTGGGCTTTCGACATTGTTGGCCCGCTCGGTGATCCCAACTCTCAGACTAAGCAGAAATCTTTCATCCTTACCGCCACTGAGTACTTCACTAAATGGGCCGAAGCGGAAGCGTACATAGAGATCAAAGCTAACACAGTGTGCTGCTTCATCATGAAGAATATCATCTCGCGGTTCAGAGTGCCAAGCAGCATCGTCACCGATAATGGACCTCAGTTCATCTCTCAAGAGCTCCAGGACCTTTGTAAGAAGTTCAATATTTCATTGCATCAATCATCTCCATATTATCCTCAAGGTAATGGTCAAGCCGAAGCTACTAATAAAACCCTTCTTAAAATCATAAAGAAAATATTTTCAGATTGGCCTGAATGATTAGTGGAAGCTTTGTGGGCCTACCGCACCTCCGTCCGTACTCCTACGGGGCAAACCCCCTATGCTCTTACTTATCGGATGGAGGCGGTGCTCCCATATGAGATCTTGATCCCTTCCTTAAGGGTACAGCTCGATAAGGAACTTAATCTCGACAAACGTCGAGAAGCATTGCTCGTCCAGCTGGAACTCTTAGATGAGAAGAGGATGAATGCGACCGATCATGTGTCTGTTTATCAAAAGAGAGTATCACGTTATTTTCAAAAGAAGGTAATCGAGCGCAAATTTCAAATAGGTGATATGGTTTTGAAACGCAAATTCATTAGGTCTGGAGGTCCTAGGTGTAAATTGCAACCTAACTGGGAAGTGTCGTTTGTCGTTAAAGAAGCTTATCCAGGGAACGCATATCGCCTAGTCAACACGGAAGGTGAGGAGCTGTCTCACGCCTGGAATGGGTTGTATCTTAAGCACTTTTTCCCTTAGAGTCTGGCTAATAAAGGCCCCATGGCGAGGTGTTCCTTTCCTCGATCATGAAGGAAGATTCCGAGTTTGGCAATCACACACTTCACGACATCCTTGGTCGGGTTTTCCAATTTTGTGTAAACATCGTTTCTCCCTAGCCATGCTTGGGGGAAGTGAAAGTCCCTGTCCGTTTCTCTCTTCGACCGAATCTAGGGGCAAAGAGGCAAATAAGGGGGGCGATAACTGATCTAGACACCCTGATGAGAGGAGGTCTCAAATAGGGGCAGTCCGTTATGACCTGATTCCACGAGAAGAGAAAAAGTAACACCAAACAAAAAAGAAAGAAAAAGAAAAGCAAAGAAAAGGAGCAAAAATCAAAGCAAAGTCAAAAGCTCATTTCAAAAAGCTCAAAGCTCAAAATCCAGAAAGCTCCAAAAGTATGAAACTAGGCATGGCAAGAGTGGCAGCATAGTTTCCCCGCGGGACGTAATGAGCCCGGTCGTATGCGTGCCTAGGGTGGATGAAGATTCGATGACGGACACAAAGTCCCGGCACAACAGACTAAATCTCTGAAGGGGTTGTCATGAGAAGGATTCAAGTCCTAAAAATCTCTATACCTTGTCTAGGCTTACCTCACGAATTCATTTTTCTTTTTAGGACTAAACAGTACCCTGGGACCCTAGGTATGGCCTCGGTAGAAGCACCATCATACAGATTGGCCCCGGCCAGGGATTGTCACTTTTTAAGCACGCCGACCTCGGGAGATTCCTAGTGTGACAGGTAGGGCTCTCGTTGCCGGGACGAAACTAACCTTTCAAAATCTAAAAAAAGTCAAATATTTTAAAATCTAAAAAAATAAAATATAAAAAAATTAAATATTTCAAAATCCAAAAAGTCAAATATTTCAAAATCTAAAAAAATTAAATATTTCAAAATCTAAAAAAAATTAAATATTTCAAAATCCATAAAAATTAAATATTTCAAAATCCAAAAAAGTCAAATATTTCAAAATCCAAAAAAAATCAAATATTTTAAAATCTAGAAAAAAAATCAAATATTTCAAAATAAAAATAATAAAATATTCCAAAAATCTAAAAAAATCAGATATTTTGAAAACAAAAAATACCATCATTCTCGCATAGCATGCATTGCATCTATACATTTTCATCCTATCTCGCCTTTTTAATAAGGCTCCACCCCTTGACTAAATATCAAGAATTGGTCATTCTCGAACTTGCTGAAGGCAAGGGGTTGAGCCTAAGAGTAGATCTAACTTGTTTCTTATTTTAAGTGTGTGCAGACACAGGTTCCGTCTCCAGAATTAGAAGCATTGCAAGTTTGGCCCTTGCGGTCTTTTGATGGACTGCTAGGAATCCCTTAATGGTCGTTCTAGGACCTTTTTCTCCACCCAAGAATCAAAACTCTCAGGTTTTTATGTCCCTTCACCTTGGCGGTCAATCCCTAAACCGTTAGCGTCCTTCTGGCGGTCAAGTGGCGACCGCATGCTTCACCCGAGTGTTAAAAACTCAGAGTTTTCCTTGGTGTTTCACCTTGCGGTCTATCGCTAGACCGTTAGCTCGTCTAGCGGTCCTTTGCTAGACCATTTCTCAAACAGAGAACTCTGTCCTTCTCAGTTCATCAAGCTATAAAATGTACTTTCATGGCACATCTTTCAAACAACCTTTTCTTTTATTCATTCAAAGTTCATGACACATCATTCTTTCAATAAAATTCACCTACAAAATTCAAAGGAATTTCAAATCACATTCAATTTCTCATCCGCACGTGGCCGGATCTTGCGCAATTCCTTTACATAAGCTTGGTACTCCTCTCTTTTCTCTTTCACTTCCGCTTGCAAGGTACGGACTCGACTAATCTCCCACATGGTCAGAGCACTCCGAACTGCCCGTTCATCCTCCTTAGTCCCGATCTCCCTAGCTTGTAGGGAAGGGTAGTGAGATAATGCTTGAACCGTAGTGCGGGGAAGCCCAACTTGTAAGTAGCACTGGTGCGGGTTGTAGATTGCTAGAGTAGTATTCCCCACTAGCTGCAAGTCTAGGCCCAGTTGCCAAGGTAATCTGAAGGTAGTGCCTTGAAGAGCCCGAGGTCGCATCACGAACTTGTCAATTGGCAAGGTATTGAGGAAGAGGCACCAATCATCCCGTGTTTTCTTGTCTGCGGTTCGACATTCAACCTGTGAAGAGTATCCAGATGCACCTCCTATGAAGTAGAGTGGGTGGCTCCCGAATATGCGGCTAGTTGAATGCAAGTCCTCCTTAGGCAGAAATTTGAGTCTAATTTCCATCCAACATTCAAGGACAATCATTGACCCAAAGATTGGACACCCTAGTGAAGCTGAACTAAGGCCTTCATAAAGTCTTACTCTTTTCTACCACCGGCCACCGCACAAGCAAATAAAGACGACTTTTGCTATGGCTTCATATCTTCCACATTTGTTTTTACAATGAGAAGTGATCCATTGAGTCAAGGGTATCAAATGGATATGGCGAGGGCTAATCATGGTTTTCACATCTTTGGATTGGGTAGGAAATCTCCCAAGATGAGTGATGGGTCTATAGGTTCAACCGTATGGCACACCAAATCTTCATCTCCCACCTTAGTCTTAGGAAGGGCTAAGTAGGTCTCTACCTCTTCTATAAGGATAGTAACTTCAAAGGTTAGGAATATGAAAGTGTGTTTGAGGATGCCATAATTCCATTAGAGCCGAAATGCTAGGCCAATCTAATGAAATTTTCTGGAAATTCTTGGCTAGGACTACTAAAGGGTGAAGGTGCCATCCCCTTAAGATTGAGAGGACCTCTAAAGGGAGTTCCTTTATCATGGGAGCCACCCACTTCAAGCTAGAGTAGCATCTTGGGCCTGGAAGGAGCTGGAAAAGAAAAGAAAAGAGAGAAGAAAAGGAGGAGAAGGAATGTCATAAGAAGGAGTTTAAAGGAAATTCATGACTTTTGGGATTAATTTGAACTCACCTCTCTTAAAGTGCTTGTGCTCAGGTGCTTGGGGATTGAAGTTAGCCGCTGAGCTCCCCATGTTCCCTTCTAGCTAGCTTTGGCCCGGTATAGACCACCTCTCCCATGGTGCTAGCTTCAAAGCTCCTCTTCATGGTGATTTTGGGTGATTTTGAGAGAGATTTCAAGGTTTATAGCAGAGATTTCTGAGAGCTGCGAATTCTGGGTGTATTCCTAGTTATAAGGTTTTAATTCTAGTCCTAATGCATTAGGGTCAAGGCTAGTTAGCTTCAATTTACGTTAGGATAAGTCTTAACACGGATTAGGTCCTTCTAGCCACGGGTTCGAACTCTCACGGAGAGTCCCGCTCGGACTTTACTGGGTTTTCTCCCTTGCGGTCTATCGAACGACCGCTAGGCTCCCTCAGACGGTCATCAGGCGACCGTTTTCTATCCTCCTCCACCGCCTTCTCTGTAGCACCCCGTATAAAAAAATGATTAAAAAACTTATTAATAATATTTCCCAAATAAGAAAAAAAAATATTAGATAAACTCTATAGGAAGCTTAAGTAAGAAGTTGGAACACGGAGTTATCATATGTAAAGATTATTTACTTAATAAGTGACTTCCTAGTGTAGTTGGTTAAGTGATGTGCCTTTCAACCTAGTGACCGGGTTCAAATCCTAGCACCCACCATTTACCTTTTGCCAAATAATTTACTATTTCTATTAATATGTTTCATTAGATATAAAAATTTCTAGATGAGATAAATAATGTAACATTATTAAAATTATCCTCTCACGTCGCCATTATTCTTCCCTAGACATGTCTTATCCCTAACAGCCTGTACATGCTGTCATCCCACTCAGATCGGATCTTGTCTCCCATCTTGTAGATCCTAATGTTATAAAATACTCCCTATACTGAGACTCCCTTCATTCTTCCGAAGACTTGCTGCAGAGAAGGGGGAACCTCTGACGTTGTAGAAGAAAGCTGCCCTTTCTCTTCCATCTATACCTAGTTATCGTCTCAGAGAGGTAGGTTTTCTCAATTTTTGGCTAAACCGTAGTTAATCTAGGTAATTATATAGCATGCTTAGTAGGTTTTCTCAATTTTTGACTAAACCGTAGTTAATCTAGGTAATTATATAGCATGTTTAGTAGGTGTTCTCAATTTTTAACTAAACTAGTAGCTAATCTAGGATGATTAGTCTAGGCAGTTAGTCTTAGGCTCATCTCCATGCGATATTTCATGTTTATACATCATGTGTTAGCCTCATAGTTAGCATGTATTAGCTTTAATCTAAGAAAAGCCTCATAGTTAGCATGTATTAGAAAGGTAGTAAAATCAGTAAAGTATTAGTTTCATTAACTAATCTATTAGCATACCTAATCTATTAGCACACCTAATTAACCTGTTAATCTACCAAATCTATACCCTCGTGTCTATATATATAGTTAAGTGTCTACACAGGTGTCGACACTTCGTGTCTAACCTGTAACTACACTGTACAACAGAGACTAAAAAGGAACAGTAAATGTCGACATTTGGTGTCGACACATGCAGAAACAGGTTGAAAAATAACAGAAGTAAAATGTGAACAATTTATACCTTATATATATAACACCTACACTTCTATACCTAAATATATAACAGCAATATATATAGACACCTGCATATGCAAGTGTCGACACCTGCATATGCAGGTGTCGACACCTTGCATGACACTTACATAGAAGTGTCAACACCTCCTAATGGAAGTGTCGACACTTCCATATATGTAAATATATAAATGTCTATATATGTATATAAATTCATATATATACTCCATTAATTGTATATACAAAACATACAAAAATTAGAATATAATATAAAATGGACTCCTTCATTCTTACAGAGTATATATATATTTGTAGAATGAATTTTTTTTATGTAAAAATCTAATTTTCACCACATTAGTTTATATATACTAAAAATTATCTCCAACATGTTAAAACTATTTTCCATCATGTTAAAGTGACTTCCAATATGATAGAATTATTTTATACATACTGAGATATAAAAATTATTTTCAGCATGTTAAAATCTATTTAAAGTTATTTTGTGCATATAAAACTTACTTTCCTATTAAATAAATTAGTAAATTGATGCATGAAAATTACTTCCAGCATGATAATATTTATTCCAGTATGGTAAAATTATTCCAGCATGTTATAATTATTTTTGGCATGTTATAATTATTTTTAGTGTATTAAAACTATTTTTCAGCGTGATAATTCTATTTTCCTATCAAATAATTAGCAAATAAGTGTAGAAAAATAATGTTTAGCATGATAACATTTCTTCCAGCATGTTAAAATTAGTCCAGCATGTTATAACTATTTTTGGCATGATATAATTATTTTCAGTGTATTAAAACTATTTTTCAGCATGATAATTCTATTTCCCTATCAAATAATTAGCAAATAAATGTAGAAAAATAATTTTTAGCATGATAAAAATTATGTTGTTATCAGAAAATTTCTGTAATCAGCATGGCAACCTTATCTTATCATCCTATCAGTAAGCTAATTATTTTAGCATGTTAAGCATTAATTTTAGCATGTTAATAATTAATTTTCAGCATGTAAAAATTAAATCCAGCATGAAAAATTTATTTTTATCATCTTACCAGTAAAGTAACATATGAAACTCATTCTCAGCATGTTAGTATTATTTTTAGCAAATTAGAACTATTTTCAACATAAAAACTTATTTTCATAATCAAATTCTGATTATGATAATAAATTACCTTTTTGGCTAACTCATATATATATATATATCGGACAGAAGATATACATATCTATAACCTCCATTATATATATATATATATATATATATATATATATATATTGGACAGGATTTTATAATCGGATATATATACATACTTATTGGATAAAAATATATATATATAAAACTAATATCGACATTTGTGTCAACACCAGCAAGTTTAGTCTCATACCCCGTAATAATCAGCATGTATTAACTTCAACCCAGGGTAATACTTAACCTGTTAGTTGATATACTCATCAATTAGCATACCTAATTAACTTGTTAGTCTACATAATCTATACACCAGATTTGGTATAGATAGAGTTATGCCTATCTAGAAACTATGTCTCCATTAGGTTTCCTGTAAAATGTAAACTAGTATGATACGAAATGTTACAAATTTGATATGTAAAGCATGAAACAAATGCATGTAAACCGCACAAATTTCCTTATCTGTCCATGTCCTCAATTTTACATAAATCAGCTTTAATTGAAGTGTGCCCATGACCCGGACACTATAACAATGACTATACAATAGACACTTGTTCTAAACATAAAATGGGCAAAAACTGCCACCCATAAACCCTGATTATAATCATGAGTTTTTCATAAATTCTTGAATTCTATTCCCTACATGGTCAAACCTTGAAACTCTTAAACTACCATTTGGGAGTGTAGAAACTAAGTGCCATGCAGGGCAAAGTGCTACGTTGTGGGAGCCACCTCTTGAGGCCGTACGGCGCAAAGTGCTACACGACGGGAGCCACCTCTTGAGCCTGTAGGGGCCACCTCTAGAATCCTCCATAACCAAGTGACTAGTTAATCTCGTCTGTAATACTACGTTTCTAGATTCTTGAAATTCTATATTGGCTATAAATGAAAGTGGATGTCAAAGGTATTACATGAAATGTTGTGCATATAGGGCCCGGTCTGGTCCTGGGGGGAGCACTCGAAGGTACTTGTGCCCATGGGAGTTTATTGACCACGGTGTTTGGCATTACACCGGAGTACTTGCTTGCTAGGCTTTAGACATTCCACTCATTCTCGTGATATTACTTGATTGATTTGACTTGAGACCCGCAGAAGGGTAAAGTCTTTGCTTGAATGAAATTGATAAATAGCCAATTCCAGTTTTACATGCTTGAATTTATATTACTTTCTATTACTTGCTTGACATGCGTTCTTACTCTCTTGGAAAGATTTTGTTAATTCCAGTCATTACTTGCTTGAATCTCCTGCTATTACTGTATTGAAGTTGAAATCCTTATACTCTCACTCGTTATTCCTTCACTACTCTTGTCGAATTTTTTACAATCCTTGATATCTACTCATCTACATGCAAAGCTTTAATGACATTAATAGAACTTGTAAACCACTTAAAGCATGTTAAATCTTGAGATGTAATTCCTACTGAGCTTTATGCTCATTCAGTGTCAATTAATATTTTTCAGGTTGTCTCGAGGATAGCTAGCAAGTATGGGCAAGAGTGTTGGAGTGTACCAAGATGTCATAGTAGACCCTGTTTCTCAATATAGAATTGAGAGTTATTTTATTATAAGAGTATTCTTGTAATTTGCTTGAGAGTTAGTGTTGTCCTTGAAATTTTGGAAGAGTTGTAAAAATTAAAATTTTATAGTGGAGATTTTTATATCAAGTGATGTAATTAGAATTTCTAGTCTTGATTGAGTGAGGGGTTTTCTCCCCTGTCGTGCCTCGATATTCCGAGTCGGGGCGTGACATTCTCCCCCGCTTGTCTAACGGTCATGGCTTGATCGTTTCTTTCCTCCTTGCGGTCTTCCATAAGACCGTTTTCCCATGTTTGCCCTATTTTGATTAGTTTTAATCATCAGTTCTCTCCCTCTCTCTTCCACTCTCTCTCCTACTCTCTTTGTCAGTCCTAGAGGTCATTATTAGTGAGTCAACATTCACATCCACACATTTGCACTTAACAAAAGACAAAAAAGATCATATATTTACTAACACAGGGTCATATACATGCATGCATAAGTACAAGTCATGCCCCAGTCAGTCCTACTCCTGGACCCCCGCTGTCACCAGTGCCCTCGTGCCTCTTCGCCAGCGGGGCCATGGAGGTGCTCCCCTCTTCTCGGTGTCGTCGTCTCCGCTCGTCCTCCTCATTCCCCTACTGGCCGGAGGAACCCGTGAAGTAGTCCCGGTGTCCACTGCGCGTGCCGCTCTATGACACGTTGTGGGAAGACCATCTGCTCATTAGCCGGAGTGCTCTCTCCAGCGCTCGAATCTCAACTCTCAGCTCCCTCACCTCTACCTGAGAATCCGCCGCCGCTGCCGCTCCAGCTCTCAGTCGCTCCACCTTTGCGCGGAGATGGGCCACCTGTAATAACCCGGTTTCTTGGCAGATCTTTGCTGAGTCCTTTGCAGGTCTCGTGGGATCTTCGTTGGATTTTTCGAATCTGTTTCGGATTGGTTTCGTTGAGTTTCGGTTCGCTTTCGTGGCTTCCGAGTTGAGTTTGACGAGCCGTGTGGGTTTTTCTCACGTACAAGTTACGGAACCCTACGGTG
This sequence comes from Amorphophallus konjac, assembly GCA_022559845.1. Lineage (NCBI taxonomy): Eukaryota > Viridiplantae > Streptophyta > Magnoliopsida > Alismatales > Araceae > Amorphophallus > Amorphophallus konjac. The sequence continues at coordinate 127,748,312 of CM040117.1, read as the reverse complement.
AGTTTGTTTGTCGATTCTCAAACTCGTGGATGCTACAGTGACGTTGTACTCTTCGAGCCGGTCGTTTCGACTATTTTTGCATATTTTTCTGAATTTGTGCATTTTCGGTGCATTTTCGGAATTTTCGGAAATTAGGAAAATTTCCTAATTTCTTTCCTTTTTCTTTTTCTTTCCTCTCTCTTCCCTCATTCGTGCGATCGCCTCTCTCTCTCTCCCGCTCTCTCTCGTTCTCTCCCCTTTTCGGCTCCGACTGCAGACAGAGGCGTGCGTGGGCGAGATGGCGAGGCTGTGGAGCTGGCTAGGTGCGTGATGGGGCGAGGATCGGATCGATTCTGGCGCGATCCCGAACGGTGGATTCAAAGCCGGTGAAATCGGTTCGCGAGTGGTTTTCAACGTGGTGTAGTCCTTTCGGGACACGGTTTCTTCGGTGGAGGTAGGGTGACGGATCCTTGCTTCTCCATCTTCGTTTTCCCTGCCATTGCACGGCGTTCGGCTAGGAAACGAGTGTGTTTGGGCTTGTTTTGCCTAAACCGTGATTTACGTGGTTTTTAGGGTCGACCGGTAAACGGCGACTGTTTGCGGCGTAGTTAGTTTCTAACTGACCGCTGGGATGTTAGAATCCCATCCACGTTGATTTCGTGTGATTTGGTGTTCATTCGAGGCCGGTAGAAGCCCGGGAACCTCGGTGACCCACTTTGGGTTGATTTGTCTAAATCGCCCGGATCTTGCATTTTTGAGGTTGCATGTGGGGTTTTGAGTCCCCTGGTGTTGTCTTTTGTCGTTGCGGTGTGTTTCCCCTGCGTTTCGGCGTGAATGGGGCGTGGAATGGGCCGATCCGGCCATTCCTATGTTTTCCCTCCGTAACCGAAGTAGCGGTCTGGCCAGCGACCGCCACTTGCTTTTGACGGTCCTATGATGGACCGTTATTTGGTTTGAGGGTTTAGCCCTTTTGCTTCTGGGTGAGTGACGGCCCAAGGGTGGTGCGTCATTCCCGTGTAACGCGCCAGTGCTTGGCCATTACTTTCGTTTTGTCGTTTTTCTTTGGGGTTTAGTCGGTTGGTCTAACGCACTGGACCCAGTGCGTTAGATGGAAGCGGCGCGCCTTGCCCAGGCCGTTGCTTGCCAGTTGACTGACGTTTGACTCGTTGAGGCGGTGCCTCTAACGGTCGAGCCCTTGTGCGTTGTTTGAGTGTAACGCGCCTGCCCCTGGCCGTTACATTCTGCGTGGACGAGGTAGGGTGGCTGCACCGTTGGAAGTGACGGTGGAGACCCCGTGCGTCGTTTGTGAGTAACGCGCGTGCCTCCGTCCGTCGTTTGCTGTTGTGCTGGGTTGAGGGTGGCTATGCCGTTGGAAGTAACGGATAGGCCCCTGTGCGTCGTTGTCTCTGACGGCCCTCTCCTGCCGCGTTGTTTTGTTGTAACATGCCTAGCGTTATGCGTTACTTCGTTTGGTCTTGGTGGCTATGCCGTTGGAAGTAACGGTGGAGCCTCCGTGCGTCGTTTGCTTGTAACGCGCCTGGTGCTGTGCGTTACTTGGCTTTAGTGTGGTTTTGTAGATTGTCAGGGTGGTGAGCGACGGCCTGTGTCCGTCCGTCGTTTGGGAAATAACGGCTATGGTCTAGACCGTCACTTGCTAGTAGCGGTCTAGGGCTCGTGCGTTACTTTCCTTGTGCCTTGGTTTTCCGTTCGTTGATTGTTGTGTGTCTTGGCTTGGCCTAGTGGTTTGCCCGTTGTCCCGTGGATGTCTCCTGACGTCCTATGAGGGTTAAGACTACGTTGTAAGGTAGCCAAGAGTATTCTTACTTGTGGTAGGATTCTTGATCCTGCTTCTGTATGCTGTTGTTGTTTGGTTCAGGTCAACCCGGTTGATCCAGTGGTTGACATGTGACCTTGTTTGTGCGTGTCTTGGCGGTTCTGTCCTATCCGAGACACTACTCCTGGATGCTTTGAGGTGTTGTTCTACCTCGGTTTACGTGTCCAGCTGTGCTGAGGGTTCTTGATGTTCCCCTCAGGCCTCCGTGTGTTGTTTTCTGCAGAGCGTGGTTTCTCTGGCCTAGGATTAGACCGATTGGCGGCTTGTTCCGCTATTTGTGACGATCTTGCCTTTGAGTCGTTCGACTCAGGATCGTTACATAGGAGGTCTAGTTACTCGTCCTGAGTTGTCGGCAGTGGCGATGCTGCCATTTGGTGCTTCGAAGTACGTGTTGATGGGCGTGGTTGCCTGTTTGTACTTCGGCACTTGTGTTTTGAGTTTCTGTGTCGTGTGAAGCCTCCACTTGTTGTTGACCTAAGGCCGAGAGGTGCCGACCCGCTAGCGGATGGCGGAGGGTGTTCCCGGTGAGCAGTTTGTAGTTAGTTCCGCGGGCTCCTAGCCAACGGTAGCGTCCTACCGAGGGAGAATACTAGCTAGAGGACCTAGCTTAGGCTATAGCCAGTGTGTGCACACGTGGTCAGGGACAGAGGACTTACGTCGACGGGTGTGACCCTGACTAGTTACTTGTTATGTTGTTCCTATTTGGTTCAGCTTGTGTCTATGTCTCTGCTGTTGTTGTAGCAGTGCTGTAGGCGAGACACTTGAGGTGCGGCGTCAGACGTCAGTGGACGCGGCTGGCTTTGTAAGGAGGTGCTTCCGTCACGTGACGCGTAGCTCTCGCGTTTTCCTGTGCGCTGTGACCTTTGCGAGTTGCTCGTTCGTGGCTGTACTTGGGGTCAGTGTTTTGTTGTCCGCACGGTGTTCTGATCGTGCGTGGGGCTGTGTACACGATGTTTCCAGTCGTGTACGTGTTTGTTTGGCGTCTGTCTAGGTCTTGTCTAGACCTTGATTGTTTGGGGCTGGTTGATAGACTGGTGTACCCTTCTGTGTGAGTTTAGGGTCAACCATCTGTTGCCTTTTTGTTTGGAGTAGTTTGGGGTGCCGAGGTTAGTTCGGCAGCCGCTTGTTTGGTGCGGGTTCTCACCCCTCTCCTACGTGTTCCCTACTCCTACTTCCCGTCTGTTTCTTTATTGCTTTTTAGCGGTAGTTGTACAGCTTTGTAGTGTAGCTTTTCCTGCTTTGCTACACCCGCTGTTCCTGCTGCTTTGTTGTTGCTTCCGTTGCTTAGTGCGCTGTCCAGTGGGGATCCGCGTGACCCCTACTGAGTTTCTGTTGAGACTCACCCCTGCTGCTTTTCAGGTGGGTTTCGCTGTCTGCCTCTGCTGTTCTTGGTGGAGCGCTCTCTTGCTGTTGTAGCTGCCAGCCATACCTGCGTAGGGCTTCTCCCGACTTCTGCGTACGTTTCTTTCTATCTGACTGTACTGTGCTAGACTTGTTGTCTTTCCTTTGGGCTGGACTCTGTGCATAATTGTAATTGTTAAAATTTTAATGAAAAGGTAATTTTATTTCTGCTACTTTAGCAATCCAATCTAATGAAATTTAATTGCTTACTGTTATATCTCTGTGGCTTCAATGTACTCTACACATGCCCTCCTAACCCTTCAGGGGCCTCATCAGCCTCTTGGGTGGCCTCCCCAGTTCTTGGTATCGGTGTATCGATGTTATCGGTATATCGGTATCCTGAACTCTGGGTCGTTACAGCTGGTATCAAAGCAGTGTTCTGAGATGTTCGGAGTTCTTTTCTGAGCTATCAGAGCGTTGTTGTGTGAAGTACATGGGAATCCGAGATATACAGTTTCCAGAGTCCTTAGGCCCAGTACAGTCTCTTGCTGGCGTAGGTGTTGCGATGGTTTATCGCGGTGCTTCTCGCGTGTGGTCTTGTACGTGCTTGGTTGGCACTGTACGAGATGGTTTTTGCTCTCGTCTGGATGTGACGATGTGCTTCGTTCGATTTTGAAGTTGGTCTCGATCGTGTTGCACTTGGCAGTGTTTGCCGGTTGGCATGAACCTGCATTGCATTGTTCGAACTATTTTCTATATTTTGCTCAGGTAGCTTATGACTTTTAGCGTTGGTGTGATGGCCATGCACGTTTTTACGTTGCTTGAGTTGTCCCGGCTTGAGTCTGCTTAGCTTCTGATGCATTGTTGTTTTGGTTGTTTCGTTGTCGTGTTGCCTCGATTGAGAAGTTGCTCGAGCGAGCCTAGGATTTTCCCTTCCTGGTGAGCTGCTGTGGTCGAGCTTGTTGCTTCTCGTCCTTCTTGGTGAAGCTTTTTCGAGGTTTGCCTTGGAATTGTTGTCTTGGTGATGCCTTTGTCCTGTGTCTGCTTAAGTGTAGACAGCTTTGTTTTGAGCCTGATCTGTCCCTTGCTGTACGGTTGCTTGGCTTTCGACTCCATGATGGTGTTAAGAGCTGTTGTGCACCGTGTTGACGTGTTCTATTCGTTAGCCGACGTGTTGTGAAGGCTCATTTATTGTTTCAGGACGTGAAGGTAAGCTGAGACTGATGCTTTTCCTTGTGCGTTGTGCTGAAGCTGGTGCTCTTCTTCTGTTGCACTTAGGCTCCTTGTAATCGGTTGTTCGTGAGATCGGTACTCGTGGCGTGTTAATTGCGATTTTTGTTGATTGCGATGACGCCTGGTGTGTGCTGAGATGCAATTTCCGATGTTGTTCTGTTGCCTGTGCGCGTTGTTGAGAGTGCAGCTACTTTGTGTGGGTTGGCTACCCGCTTGTCGTGAGGTTTGTTCTTTCTCGATGTGACTTCGTCTTGGCTTCTCGTGCCTTGACATTGTCGCTGACGTGCCATTGCTGGTAGTTTTCGGGTGTTTGTTTGCTGTTGGCATTGGTATTTGCGAGTGATGGGGAATTTGTCAGCATTCCTTGCTGATTGAGTACCCTTTGCTCTGCATTTCTTTCTTGGTGTGGTGCCCTCGAGGCGTGTTGCTAGTCCTTGAGTTGCTTTCCCCGAGATTGCTGTCGTTTCTCGTTATCGTGGGTCTTCTCTTGGTGAGCAGTCTGATGCGTGAACCGTTCCTGTGTGGTTGTGTGCTCAGCTGTTCTTGTGCCTTGTTGTGACCTTGCTTGCAGTGGTGTTCCTTGGCTCTGTGTGTTGTGCGGAGCTGGAATCCTGCAGGTGGCCGTTGTGTTGTTTTGGCGCTGTTTCTTTATGATTTTGTGTTCTTATCTTGGACCCTTGTCTTGTCAGTTAGCTTTGCTGTGCTCCCTTTTCCTCCGGTGGAGTTAGCTTGCGACTCGATCAGATGTGATACCTGAGTGAGTGCTGACTTCATGGTGTTTTTTTGGTCCAGTGGTGTTGTTGTCGTTGGCGTTCTGTGTGCCAGGTGTTCCCTGTTACCTTTGGCACTGGAGCCGATGATGTTGCGAGCTGTCAGCTGAGAGGACTGTGTCTCCTTGTGTGAGCTGCCGCTTGCCGTGTTGTCGTTGTGTTTCTCGGTTGTTTGTTGTTGTGGCTGTCGTGTCTCTATTTCTGGTGAGACGTAAACGACGTTGCCCTTGCTTCGGAGGTGTCAGATGTGTTCACTTTGGTGCCATACTCGTGCTGTGGACTTGCTGTCTTGGAAGCTAGAGTGTGTACCTGTAATTGTGGTCTGACGGTGTTCCTCTGAGCTGTGTTTTCCGAGATTTGTGCTGTTGGGTTGTCCTTCCCTGCTTCTCCTTTGTTAGTCCTTAATTTCGAGGGCGAAATTTCTTAAAGGTGGGGAGGCTGTAATAACCCGGTTTCTTGGCGGATCTTTGCTGAGTCCTTTGCAGGTCTCGTGGGATCTTCGTTGGATTTTTCGGATCTGTTTCGGATTGGTTTCGTTGAGTTTCGGTTCGCTTTCGTGGCTTCCGAGTTGAGTTTGACGAGCCGTGTGGGTTTTTCTCACGTACTAGTTACGGAACCCTACGGTGAGTTTGTTTGTCGATTCTCGAACTCGTGGATGATACAGCGACGTTGTACTCTTCGAGCCGGTCGTTTCGACTATTTTTGCGTATTTTTCTGAATTTGTGCATTTTCGGCGTATTTTCGGAATTTTCGGAAATTAGGAAAATTTCCTAATTTCTTTCCTTTTTCTTTTTCTTTCCTCTCTCTTCCCTCATTCGTGCGATCGCCTCTCTCTCTCCCGTTCTCTCTCGTTCTCTCCCCTTTTCGGCTCCGGCTGCAGACGGAGGCGTGCGTGGGCGAGATGGCGAGGCTGTGGAGCTGGCTAGGTGCGCGATGGGGCGAGGATCGGATCGATTCTGGCGCGATCCCGAACGGTGGATTCAAAGCCGGTGAAATCGGTTCGCGAGTGATTTTCAGCGTGGTGTAGTCCTTTCGGGGCACGGTTTCTTCGGTGGAGGTAGGGTGACGGATCCTTGCTTCTCCATCTTCGTTTTCCCTGCCATTGCACGGCGTTCGGCTAGGAAACGAGTGTGTTTGGGCTTGTTTTGTCTAAACCGTGATTTACGTGGTTTTTAGGGTCGACCGGTAAACGGCGACTGTTTGCGGCGTAGTTAGTTTCTAACTGACCGCTGGGATGTTAGAATCTCATCCACGTTGATTTCGTGTGATTTGGTGTTCATTCGAGGCCGGTAGAAGCCCGGGAACCTCGGTGACCCATTTAGGGTTGATTTGGTCTAAATCGCCCGATCTTGCGTCTTTGATGTTGCATGTGGGGTTTGGAGCCCCTGGTGTTGTATTTTATCGTTGCGGTGTGTTCTCCCCTGCGTTTCGGCGTGAATGGGGCGTGGAACGGGCCGATCCGGCCATTCCTTTGTTTTCCCGCCGTAACCGAAGTAGCGGTCTGGCCAGCGACCGCTACTTGCTTTCTGACGGTCCTACGACTGGACCGTTACTTTGGTTTGAGGGTTTAGCCTTTTGCTTCTGGGTGAGTGACGGCCCAAGGGTGGAGCGTCATTCCCGTGTAACGCGCCAGTGCTGGCCGTTACTTTCGCTTTTGTCGTTTTTCTTTGGGTTTAGTCGGTTGGTCTAACGCACGTGACCCAGTGCGTTAGATGGAAGCGGCGCGCCTTGCCCAGGCCGTTGCTTGCCAGTTGACTGACTTTGACCTGTTGAGGTGGTTTCCCTGATGGATGGGTTTCCGTCCGTTATTTCGAGTATAACACGCCTGCCCCTGGCCGTTATATTCTGCGTGGACGAGGTTGGGTGGCTGTCCCGTTGGAAGTGACGGTGGAGTCCCTGTGCGTCGTTTGTGAGTAACGCACGTGCCTCCGTCTGTCGTTTGCTGTTGTGCTGGGTTGAGGGTGGCTATGCCGTTGGAAGTAACGGATAGGCCCCTGTGCGTCGTTGTCTCTGACGGCCCTCTCCTGCCGCGTTGTTTTGTTGTAACGTGCCTAGCGTTGTGCGTTACTTCGTTTGGTCTTGGTGGCTATGCCGTTGGAAGTAACGGTGGAGCCTCCGTGCGTCGTTTGCTTGTAACGCGCCTGGTGCTGTGCGTTACTTGGCTTTAGTGTGGTTTTGTAGATTGTCAGGGTGGTGAGCGACGGCCTGTGTCCGTCCGTCGTTTGGGAAATAACGGCTATGGTCTAGACCGTCACTTGCTAGTAGCGGTCTAGGGCTCGTGCGTTACTTTCCTTGTGCCTTGGTTTTCCGTTCGTTGATTGTTATGTGTCTTGGCTTGGCCTAGTGGTCTGCCCGTTGTCCCGTGGATGTCTCCTGACGTCCTATGAGGGTTAAGACTACGTTGTAAGGTAGCCAAGAGTCTTCTTACTTGTGGTAGGATTCTTGATCATGCTTCTGTATGCTGTTGTTGTTTGGTTCAGGTCAACCCGGTTGATCTAGTGGTTGACATGTGACCATGTCTGTGCGTGTCTTGGCGGTTCTGTCCTATCCGAGACACTGCTCCTGGATGCTTTGAGGTGTTGTTCTACCTCGGTTTGCATGTCCATCTGTGCTGAGGGTTCTTGATGTTCCCCTCAGGCCTCCGTGTGTTGTTTTCTACGGAGCGTGGTTTCTCTGGCCTAGGATTAGACCGATTGGCGGCTTGTTCCGCTATTTGTGACGATCTTGCCTTTGAGTCGTTCGACTCAGGATCGTTACATAGGAGGTCTAGTTACTCGTCCTGAGTTGTCGGCAGTGGCGATGCTGCATTTGGTGCTTCGAAGTACGTGTTGATGGGCGTGGTTGCCTGTTTGTACTTCGGCACTTGTGTTTTGAGTTTCTGTGTCGTGTGAAGCCTCCACTTGTTGTTGACCTAAGGCCGAGAGGTGCCGACCCGCTAGCGGATGGCGGAGGGTGCTCCCGGTGAGCGGTTTGTAGTTAGTTCCGCGGGCTCCTAGCCAACGGTAGCGTCCTACCGAGGGAGAATACTAGCTAGAGGACCTGACTTAGGCTATAGCCAGTGTGTGCACACGTGGTCAGGGACAGAGGACTTACGTCGACGGGCGTGACCCTGAATAGTTACTTGTTATGTTGTTCCTGTTTGGTTCAGCTTGTGTCTATGTCTCTATTGTTGTTGTAGCAGTGCTGTAGGCGAGACACTTGAGGTGCGGTGTAAGACGTCAGTGGACGCGGCTGGCTTTGTAAGGAGGTGCTTCCGTCACGTGACGCGTAGCTCTCGCGTTTTCCTGTGCGCTGTGACCTTTGCGAGTTGCTCGTTCGTGGCTGTACTCGGGGTCAGTGTTTTATTGTCCGCACGGTGTTCTGATCGTGCGTGGGGCTGTGTACACGATGTTTCCAGTCGTGTACGTGTTTGTTTGGCGTCTGTCTAGGTCTTGTCTAGACCTTGATTGTTTGGGGCTGGTTGACAGACTGGTGTACCCTTCTGTGTGAGTTTAGGGTCAACCATCTGTTGCCTTTTTGTTTGGAGTAGTTTGGGGTGCCGAGGTTAGTTCGGCAGCCGCTTGTTTGGTGCGGGTTCTCACCCCTCTCCTGCGTGTTCCCTACTCCTACTTCCCGTCTGTTTCTTTATTGCTTTTTAGCGGTAGTTGTACAACTTTGTAGTGTAGCTTTTCCTGCTTTGCTACACCTGCTGTTCCTTCTGCTTTGTTGTTGCTTCCGTTGCTTAGTGCGCTGTCCAGTGGGGATACGCGTGACCCCTACTGAGTTTCTGTTGAGACTCACCCATGCTGCTTTTCAGGTGGGTTTCGCTGTCTGCCTCTGCTGTTCTTGGTGGAGCGCTCTCTTGCTGTTGTAGCTGCCAGCCGTACCTGCGTCGGGCTTCTCCCGACTTCTGCGTACGTTTCTTTCTGTCTGACTGTACTGTGCTAGACTTGTTGTCTTTCCTTTGGGCTGGACTCTGTGCATAATTGTAATTGTTGAAATTTTAATGAAAAGGTAATTTTATTTCTGCTACTTTAGCAATCCAATCTAATGAAATTTAATTGCTTACTGTTATATCTCTGTGGCTTCAATGTACTCTACACATGCCCTCCTAACCCTTCAGGGGCCTCATCAGCCTCTTGGGTGGCCTCCTCAGTTCTTGGTATCGGTGTATCGATGTTATCGGTATATCGGTATCCTGAACTCTGGGTCGTTACACCACCTCAGCCACCTCTACTCAGAGTCGCTCTGCCTCCGCTCGGGCGTGTTCTGCCTCGCCTAGTGCCGCAGTCAACTCCCTCGTCCGCATAAGCATTCATCATGGTCAATCATTTACATTTTCATAGCATTTAATCAAAGGAAATCGATTGGTTTGCTTACCCTCTCCACGAGAGTGGCCTTGGCCTCCTTGGCCCAAGCAAACGCCCATGCGAAGTCGGCATCTCTCTCGGCTCAGCCTCCTGTAGGCTGGGAAGAAGAGGATGGAGCGTCCGGTCCCTGCCGATGTGCTCCCTCGGCTCGCTGCATTTTGGAAAGTTAGTCAGTCAAGAGCATATGCATTGCATATTAAGTTTAAAGTTTTGAAACTCACCAGAAGCTCCAACGCCCGCTGGAACTCATCCCTCTGCTGCACGGTAGAGTGGAGGAGACCCTGGAGCTCTGCTATCCGTCGCTGGGGGTCTAGCTGCATGTAGCAAGTCAAGGTGTTAGTACATTAGAAGTAATTAAGAAAGTTTAAGTTTAGAGAATCATACCGGTCGTCGGGCACTACGGAAGACCTGATCTCCGTATCTCCTAGCATAGGCCCTCAGGTAGGCCTCATCGCTGTTGGCTCGGGCTCGTACCACCCGACCTCTCTGCGTCCAGTCACGCACATGGTTGATCACCCGGGTCACCTAGTCGATCTTGCCACTCAGTCCCTTCGAGGATCGTCCTACTCGCTCGTCGTCACACGCTGGGAACTCCACCTCTGGCTGGTGGACGCCCCTGGTCCTCATGATCAGGCGGAAGTGCAGTGGCTCGATGATGTTCTTGTAGTGTAGCCACACGTCCCGTCCCGTGTAAGCCTGGGCCGCCTCCACCAAGGGCTGTCCCTCGTCACAGTACGATATCCCGCGCACCTGAAAGGGCATGCATTTAAGTCAAAGTCAGCATTCACAAAAGCATTTAAGTGCATTTAAAATATTAAGTCTAGAAGCCTACCGATGCATAAGGGAATACGGCCATGTCATCCTGGATCGCCCGCTCTAAGCGTCGTAGCGACCCTATGTCCCGAACCAAAATCCATCGCCTCGCGATGGGGATCCGATCCGGATGTACCTCCTTTCCCCGCCCTAGGCCAGGGAGGTACAGATAGCTCCATACCTGCATTAGTCAAACGTCAACATATAGCAAATCATAGCATAAGCATAAGCATAAGCATCTAGAGTAGAGCATTTTTACCTGAAGCAAAGGTGAGAAGCCACACAGCATCGTCTGCCGGTTGGTGGTGCTCAGTGAGTCGAAGAGGAATGCCAATGCAGCAGCATCCCAGGCACACTCTCCAGCTCTATCCAGGTCACCGTAACATTGGGAGGAACCTGCAGCTCACTCCGTCCACCCTCGTCGCGAAGAGTAACTTCCCGAATAGCTGTATCAGGAAGCAACGTAGGACGACGTCCCACTCTGGTCCCGGTCCCGCCGCCACTCTCTCCCAGGCTCTATTTGTCAGCCTCCCAAGGTGCTCCTCAGGTAGCTCTCCTATGGCTATGGTCGCTCCTCTCAGCCCCAGGCTCTCCTGGAGCGTCGCTCTCGCCAGCATCGATGAATGGCATCCTGGCTATGTTAGCTCCAAGTCTAGAAGCTCCCGTGCCAACTCGCGGTAGTCGGCATATGTGGTCCCCGTCACTGGCGCTCCGTGAACCTGAACCCTCGTAATTCACACCACGTCCTCTAGCGTCGGGATCATATGACCCCATGGGAACAGAAAAGCTCCGCTGATTGGGTCCCATCTCTCGTGCAACGCATACAGTAGTATTGTGTCTATCTTCATCGCCTCAATGCTCAGTACCTCATCGAATCACATCGCTGCTAATCCGTCCCTCTGGTAATCCGGTAGCGCCAGGTACACTGCTAGGACCTGTAGCCAAGAGATCCTGGTCCGTCTCTTACCCTTCATACATTTAAAAACATTTAAAGTCAGTCAATCATATAGTTCATAATTCATGCATTGCATTGCATTTAAAATTAAAATAATAAAAAATACTCTAGTTCCCAAACGGTCGTCCCTGGACCGTTTCATCCTCCCAAGCGATCATGCCTTATACCGTATGGTTCCCTAGCAGTCGCTGGAAGGACCGCTAGGCACTCACCATGAGGGCCGTGTTTGCCCTGTTTCCCCGAGCCATGAAAATGGCCTAAAAGGTATTTACAACATTTTTATGGGTCCCCAGACCCATTCCCTTGCTATCCTACCCCCATGCATCATCTAGAAAAAAATAAAAATGGGTTTTTGGTTTTTCAGCCTACCTCCGACGACCATCTCCCGGTCGGCGTCTCCTGTGTCTCCTCAGCTGCAGGCTCATCGTCGCCTTCCTCCACAGCATCTCCAGTTCCTTCCTCCGCTGTGGGAGCTTGTTTTGTTGTGCCCCTGTGGTTTTGATGATAGCAAACACTATAAGTCACACTGTGTTTGTATGAAAGACTGAATGAGCATGATTGAATGAGCATCTGGTTTTTGCATGTTATATTGCGTACAACTTCATCAGGGTTCATGGCATTTCATCGATCAGTTCAAGGTCAATGCTAGTATAGACAGCATGCATTCAAGGTCCGTGCACTTCATGATAGCCAGCTTAGACAAGGTCTGTGCATTCATGATAGCCAGCTTAGACAAGGTCTGTGCATACATGTTCAAGTCTGCGTCACCTGGATATAGGTCTGTGCATATGGTGAGAATAGGGTCAAGGTCGGTGCATATGTGAGCATTTTGCACACAAGTCAGTGCACATTCGAGTCTGTGCATATAGCTATGTGCATGGTTGAGGTCCGAGCATATCACTGTTCACCTGCATATAAGGTATAGGCCATCCTGCACATACACGGTTCGTGCAAGTCTTGTCTTAGGCAATAAAAGGTCGGTGCACTTCTTGCTGCTGCACGCTTGCACATAGTCGGTGCAAGTTCTATCATATGACCTCGGTGCATGTTGATGTCAGTTCATATCTAGGTCAGTGCAGGGTTGTAGTCGGTGCAACTTTTGTTGATGCACGTGTAGAGTCTGTGCAAGATAACTCTGGGCACTTTATGTTGCATAGCGCATGAGGTCTGTGCATGTGCATAGCTAAGTCGGTGATACTTTCATCTCTGGCTCGATTAGGTCTGTGCAATGTTTGTACTCTGCGTATTCATAGTCAGCGCATCTGTTGGCCATGTACTGGAATCAAGTCTGTGCATATGCTTACATGTAAAGACTGAGTCTGTGCATGTGTGTGTGTACAGTTTGTGCATTTCTTAACTCTGCATTCAGGTTATGTCTGTGCATACTCTCTTGAATAACACCTACTGAGCTCGTGCACACTAGCTTGTACGCCCTATTAAGTCTATGCATTTGACTACTGTGTGAATAGATTTTCATATGGTTGAGCTTCAAAGTTGAAGCATCCCTGCTCTACACGAGCAAGTCAATGCAACGTCTTTGCCAGCACGACTACTCTAGTAAGTCGATGCAATACCTTCGCCAGCACGACTAGGAAGAACCAACTAAGTCGATGCATGCATTTATACGGAACTTAAGCACGCACGTGATCAATTGAGGAAAACCATGTTTCGAGCATCTTATGTGCACCTGAGTACATTACTTACGATGTAGTGCCCCAAAAATTTATGTAATAATTTCTGAGTTATTTATAGAACTTTCTGGAATTTATAAGGGCTAAATAGACTAATAAAAGGATTATTGGATCAATAAGTCATTATAAGGCCCAATTATGTTAAATAATTAACCTAGCCTATTTAAATAAAATCCAAAAGGTTTAAGGACCAAGCCCATTAAGTTTGGCCCATATTCTAGAAGGTTATTTAGCCTATTTTACGTATTTTAAGGATAAATACCATTTTTATGGATAATAATATGGATAATTAACAAAAGAGTTTGATTGATGTTGAACTCTGTGCACGTTGGATGTAGCGGTCTATCGTGCGACCGCCACAGCCATGTAACGCACCAGTCTTGATGCGTTACATCCTGTCAGTTCCGTGAAAGAAAGAACGAGCAAAAAGATTAGAACTTTGAGATCTTATCTACAAGAGATCGACTTGGGAGAGTTTATAATATTACTAAGGACTCTTAGGGATTAGGTTCTGGCAAATTAAGGACTCTAGAATCAATCTAATCTTCAAAACCTTATAAATAGGACCTAGTTTTGAATTGAGCGACCCTTACTTTTGGCTCGTGAAGAATCAAGGTAAGGAGATATAATTTCGGGTAAGTTCTTTAGAAGATTTTGTTTAGTATACTTTAGACTAATAGTTCTCCAAATTTCATGTTAGGAGATCAAGTAACCAAGGAGATTGAAATTTCTAAAGTTGCTAGTTCGACCATAGTAACTCAGGATTCAGAGCAAAAGACCCCTGAAGATCAAAAGATTATGATGTCTAAACGAGGTAATTAGAATTCAATCCTTTAGAACTTTTTGTTCACCTTAGTTTCATCTTCGTACCCTCAAAATTTCACATCTTTAGGACAAGAGGTTGGAGAGATAGAGCAGCAGGAAGTTACTGAAAAATCGCTGGAAAAGGAGAGCTAGGGCTTGAATTTCAGACTCAAATTAGAAGCTTAAAGCCTAGTTAAGAGGTAGGTTATCTCATGATTGGTAAAAACATCTTGTTAGGGATAAAAGCCCTCTGATTGTACTTGATTTCATGCATTATAGACTATTAATTCCATGTTTTAGTGGGTTCATGCATACTTACATATTCTTAGCCCTAATCAAAGATCAAAGATATTATCTTGTCAATTCACTACAACCTATGCATCTAGATGACCTTTACTTCATTTTGTCATGAATGGGGTAGTTAAATCTTTTCAAAACATGACATGTTTTCAAATCATAGTCATTTTATTTCATTATACTGTTAGCAGGGACTCTAACGCACCATACTTAGACCGTCACAGACTGTAACGGCCTTACGATAAGCCGTCACACTCTCTGTTGTATTTAGATTACTCTATTGTCTCTGACGCACCATAGATGGAGCGTTACATTACTGTAACGGCCCCTCGATAGACCGTCACAATCACTGTGACGCACCCATTCTAGACCGTCAGGGTAATCGTAGACAGAATTGAAAATCAGTCAAGTTAACTTATAAATAAGCCTAGTTATCTAAGTTTTGACCTAATTTCATGTCTTTAAGATTATCTACTGATTCATGATAGAAATTGCATAATTAAGGTATCTTAAGTTAATTTAAGTTATGTTAATTTCATATGCCAAAATTTTATAGTTTTGTATCTAAATCATGATTTTCCAAAGATGTATTGACGGAGTTTTATCATGATTTCCTATTGTTACACATCCTCTCTCTACCACTAGAGTCATTTCTCTAAGTACATGGCACATATTCTGGTATGTTATCCATTAGTTCACTTTGCACTATAGAACATTATTCTTGGACATGAGGACCTCTCTATTGGATATTCCTTCCAATGGACTAGGAAATCTTGTTTCAAGGCCTCCGTAATTCTCCGCGAGCCTGGGATTCCCACTAGGACGCCGAGTTGGTTGTACCATTAAAACCAAGTGATTAGATTACACTCGATGTTTCTGGTTATCAGTAGTGTAACGGATCTATATTGGACCGTCAGGTACATGTAACGGCCCAATATACGACCGTCACATTCAACTAAGTCTGATTTCTTGGTTTGGCATTCAGACTAATGTAACGGCCCAATATTGGAGCGTCACATCATGTAACGGCCCAGTACACGACCGTCACAATGCTTGAGTATTTTAACTTGAGGTTTGACCAAGGGTTGATATTCCAAGGTTTCTAGATGGACTCTTGATGATCTAGAACTTATCATATTGATCAAGAAACCTAATATAATGAATGAAAGATAAAGAATGTACCGTTATGCTGCCGATTTATTTCCATAAGCATAACATAGTATAAGTCATTCTTGATTTCTCATGATTCTGATTGAAGCATTCATTCATTGAGTTATTGTTATCAAGAGCTTGTTGGAATTGTACATTCTTGGCCATACTTTATTGTTACATGCGTGGAAAAAGCTTGATTTATACTTGAAGATGCGATCGAGCACTGATTGTGTTCAAGGGCTCTATGCTAGTCCCCTCGGCTGATTGTCGGAAACATACTATTATAAACCATGGGGTATGATGCTACTGGCGTCGCATTGCGCTGGGAGTACTTTCTTTATAAATAAGTGAAAATCCACAACACAATACAGCATGATTGATACTTGACTTTCTTGATATTCCACAGAAATTCACGAAGTACTTGCTCATAAGTAAAAGATACTGGAGTGATGATTATGTGGCTTGCTAGTACATTCTCGTTACATTCTTGTTCATGAAAGGCCATATCATGTTCTTATAACATTCTTGCTAGTTCATACTTGCTCTCATTCTATCTTACATACTTTGGTTTAATCGCATGATTGATCGCATTCGCATGATTTTACCTTATTTCTCTAGAGCTAAAATGTTAATTACTTTAATGATGCCTTCATGTTGATGCGAAGATACCTACTGGGCAAGTGTGCTCATTACCTATTTCCATTCTTTTTCAGGAAATGGAAGTGAGTCGGGTTCGGATTCGGAATGTTCAAGTAGCGGATCCGAGAGTGAATAAAGAATGAGCGAAGACTTAGGAAGTTTACATTGTTTAGATCGAGTCTATGTAATTTCTTATTTCTTGAGTCTAGCATGATGGAAGTTGAATTAGTGGTTATATTCGAATATTGGATTTAATTAATAATGAAAGTTGAAGTTGAGTAAATATTGTGTGATTGCATTCTTATGTGTGATTACCTTGCGCTCTGATCATTCTTGCTTGCAAGAGGCTTACCATGCCGGCTGTTCGCGTTCCTCGAGCGAGTCTTCCGCTGTAATAAAGGCTCGGGGCATGACAGTTAAGTTGGTATCAGAGCCTAAGTCTCAGGACTTAAGAAGAAGAGTCATGTCATAGGATAAGTCCAAGATTTAAGGACCCCTACCTATGAACTAAGGAAGAAATTTTCACACCCATGTGAGAATTGGGTAGAACCCGAGATAAGATAGTTAATTAGCTTTAAGATTAATTTTCCTTCCAATTCCACGAGAAATAACAAGTTGTTATTTTTCTCTCAAGTACCCTATTATTATCATGGCTCATCGCGTAAATTGGGATGGCATGCAACAAACTATTGCTGGCCTCACTCAGGCATTACAAACCATGGCGCAAGCTGGCGCTGGAGCAAGGGCTGGTGATTTGCATCGCAACTTTCGGAGCTTAAACCCTCCGTGTTTCTATGGCTCTTCTAATCCTGACAAAGCAGAGAACTGGATAGACGAAATGAATCGTATCTTTGATGTTATCTAATGCACCAATCAAGAGAAGGTGCATCTCACAACCTTCCAACTCAACAAAGATGCCCGTACATGGAGGAAGTCGGTCCCGGCACCTCGGCTGATGCACCTCATACATGGGGTGGTTTTCTTACCCTATTCCGTGCCAAGTACTTTTCTGAACACGTAAAGGAACGAAAGGCTATGGAGTTCATCGCTCTTCCGTATGGAATGATGACGATGACCGAATATGAACTGCAATTCTCAAGGCTTGCACCTTACGCACCGCATCTTATCAGCACCGATTTATTGAAGGCTAATCGGTTCATGGACGGGTTACGGCCTGGTTTCATTCAGCAGCTCGGAACCAAAACATCCGTACTTATGCGGAAATGGTTCAACGAGCGTATTTGTGTGAAAGGACCTTAGAGAAGGTCGAGAAATTAAAAGGGAAAGGAGAAGAGTCTAGCCGACACTCAGATCGGCGTTATAAGAAGGAAAAGTTCAGCATCACGGAGCCCTACAAGAGCCGTGATAGTAAGAAGAGATCCAGGAATGGGAATGGTGGAAGTTCCCATAAGCAAAAGAAAATCAAGGAGGAGGAGCAAGTTGCTACAGCTTGCACGTTTTGTGAAAAATTTGGCCATTCGGCTGAGGAGTGTTGGAAGCGCCTTGGCGCTTGTTTACGTTGTGGAAGCAGGGAGCATCGCATGCCAGATTGCCCCCTTATGAAAGACCAATCGTCTGGTGGAGGACGTAGGAGGCAGGCTCGCCTCAATGCCGTCTTAGAAGAAGAGGAAGCGCCCAGGGATGGTGGGCTTATGGAAGGTACTCTTCAAATTTATTCTCGTCCTGCATTTGTGCTATTTGACACTGGTGCCTCTCATTCTTTTATCTCCACTACTTTTGCAAAAATATTATCAATTGCATCAGTCCCCTTACCTTCAGATCTCACTATTTCCACACCGTTAGGTTCTGGAACAAAGCTTACCGACTATTATCCTAATAGCGAAGTGATAGTAGAAGGTCACAATCTCCCCGCAAACTTAGTATGCCTTGACATGAAAGGTTATGATGCCATTTTAGGGGTAGATTGGCTTGTAGATCATGATGCTTATATCAATTACCGAAATAGGATTATATCCTTTCGAAAGCCCGGTCTTCCGAGATTCTCTTTTCTTGGCATCAAGTACAAGAAGCATCCTACTATTATATCTTCTCTTCACGCTTGCAAACTTATCTCGCAAGGATGTGAAGCTTTTCTTGCTTCTGTCATTATTACCGAATCCAAGAGATTATCTTAGCAGACATTCCTATTGTAAGTGAGTTCCCCGATGTGTTCCCGTCCGAATTACCCAGTTTACCACCCGAGAGGGAAGTGAACTTCACTATTGAACTCATTCAGGAGCAGCACCTGTTTCTATAGCTCCTTACAGGATGTCCCCCACAGAACTCAAGGAATTAAAAAGTAGTTGCAGGAATTACTAGACAAAGGCTTCATCAGACCTAGCACATCCCGTTGGGGTGCGCCGGTTCTATTTGTCAAGAAGAAGATGGTTCTCTCAGGCTATACATCGATTACCAGCGACTGAATCAACTCACAATTAAAAATAAGTATCCGTTGCCGTGTATGGATGAACTCTTCAATCAGCTTTCAGGAGCAGAATATTTCTCTAAGATAGACCTCAGATCAGGTTATCATCAGCTTAGAATTAAAGAAGAAGACATTTATAAAACAGCTTTTCGAAGTCGTTATGGCCACTATGAATTCGTGGTAATGCCATTCGGATTAACTAATGCCCCGGCAGCATTCATGTAACTTATGAACAGTGTCTTCCAGCCATATCTGGACCAGTTTATCGTCGTCTTCATTGATGATATCTTGATATACTCCAAGACAAAGGAGGAACATGAAGAACATTTGAAAATAACTTTGCAAACACTTAAAGAACATAAACTCTATGCCAAGCTAAATAAATGCGAATTCTGGCTCAAGGAAGTTTCATTCCTAGGCCACATTATTTCAAAAGAAGGTATCGTTGTGGATCCTTCTAAGGTAGAAGCTGTCAAGAATTGGACCCGGCCAACGACCGTATCGGAAGTACGAAGTTTTCTAGGTCTAGTTGGTTATTATAGAAGATTCATTAAAGATTTTTCAAAGCTTACAGTTCCTTTAACTAGACTGGCGAGAAAAGAAAATCCTTTTGTCTGGTCAGAGGAATGTGAGGAGAGTTTCTAAACTCTTAAAAATCATCTTACTACAGCTCCAATTCTAACACTACCGAAGGTAGGTGGTGGATTCGAAGTATACACGGATGCATCATGTATTGGCTTAGGGTGTGTCCTCATGCAAAATGAAAGAGTAATCTGTTATTCTTCAATACAATTGAAACGTCATGAAGAAAATTATCCTGTACATGATTTGAAATTAGCAGCTGTCATTTTCGCCTTGAAAATTTGGCGTCATTATCTCTATGGAGAAAAATTTATAGTCTACTCAGACCACAAAAGCTTGAAATACTTATTTTCTCAAAAAGAGCTAAATATGAGACAGAGAAGATGGTTAGAATATCTCAAGAATTTTGATTTTTCTATTCAATATCATCCTGGCAAGGCTAATGCTATTGCGGATGCACTAAGTAGAAAACCAATGGGTATGCTATCAAGTCTTATGATTAGTATGACTAATCTTATTCCTGAATTTCCTCAATTGAACTTAGATAGTGACAGGAAGGAAGAAGATTGCTTCATGGCTAATATCTGAGCTCAACCTACCTTAATAGAGGATCTAGTCAAGTTGCAAAATGATGATCTCGTGTTACTAGAAATTAAGGCTAATATTGAACAACGGCCGGATTTCTCTATTACGGAGGATGAAAGATTGCTATTCAAGGGCCAAGTGTGTGTACCGGATCATGAGGATACAAAGAAATTGATTCTAGAAGAAGCACATAAATCCAGGTATACCATTCACCCAGGTAGTACAAAAATGTATCAGTATCTCAAAAGAAATTTCTGGTGGCCCAATATGAAGAGAGAAATAGCTGATTTCGTGTCTCGCTGTCTCACTTGTCAACAAGTAAAGGCAGAGCATTTTAGACCCGCAGGTAAACTGCATCCCTTGAATATTCCCGAATGGAAGTGGGAGAGTATAGGGATGGATTTCATTGTGGGGTTACCTAAGACAAGAGGTGGACATGATGGTATATGGGTAATCATAGATCGATTAACTAAATCTGCACATTTCATACCAATCAAAAGTCGATGGTCTGTGGATATCCTAGCAGTATTATACATAAGAGAAATTGTTAAATTAGATGGTGTCCCAGTCACTATTATATCTGATAGAGATCCTCGATTCACATCACAGTTTTGGAAGGGTCTACAACAGTCACTAGGGACTATATTGAATTTCAGCACAGCCTTTCATCCACAAACTGATGGTCAGACAGAAAGAATGAATCAGGTGGTAGAAGACATGCTCATGGCTTGTGTTTTTGATTTTGGAGGTAGTTGGCATGATCACTTGCCTCTAGTAGAATTTGCATATAACAACAGTTACCAGGCCAGCATACAAATGGCACTTTTGAAGCTCTATATGGAAAAAGTTGTTGATCCCCAATATGTTGGAGTAAAATAGGGGAAAGATAATTCCTAGGCCCTGATATTATCAGAGATTCTATAGAGAAGATCAAGCTTATTCAAGAGAGAATAAAGATGGCACAAGATAGGCAAAAGTCTTGTGCTGATAATCAAAGACGCGACTTAGAATTTCTACTAGGAGACCATGTGTATCTCAAGGTTTCTCCAGGTCGTGGTATTTAGATATTTGGCATTAAGGGTAAACTAACTCCAAGGTTCATTGGTCCGTTTGAAATTCTCGAAAGGGTCGGTAAAGTGGCTTATAGACTGGTTTTACCTCTATAATTAGCAGGAGTTCATGACGTATTTCACGTCTCTATGTAAAGAAATATGTATATGACCCTGACCATATTATCACTTATGACAATCTGGAGATTTAGAAGGATATGACGTATGAGCAAACGCCAATAAAGATTCTGGAACGAGAAGTGTGTCAACTAAGAAATAAAGTTATTTCTATGGTCAAAATTCAATGGAAGAAAGCATGGCCATATGAAGCAACATGGGAAACCGAAGAAGCCATGCAGAAAAGATTTCCAAAATTATTCAACTGTAAGTACACTCTCCATGTATTGAATTTGGGGACCAAATTCTTCTAAGTAGGGGAGGGTGTAGTGCCCCAAAAATTTATGTAATAATTTCTGAGTTATTTATAGAACTTTCTGGAATTTATAAGGGCTAAATAGACTAATAAAAGGATTATTGGATCAATAAGTCATTATAAGGCCCAATTATGTTAAATAATTAACCTAGCCTATTTAAATAAAAACCAAAAGGTTTAAGGACTAAGCCCATTAAGTTTGGCCCATATTCTAGAAGGTTATTTAGCCTAGTTTACATATTTTAAGGATAAATACCATTTTTATGTATAATAATATGGAAAATTAACAAAAGAGTTTGATTGATGTTGAACTCTGTGCATGTTAGATGTAGCGGTGTATCGTGCGACCGCCACTGTAGCAACCCTGGGAAAAAAAATAAAAGGAAATAAAAACCACAAATTAATCAAATTTGATGAAGTATTAAATAAATGAATGAGAAACATCAGAAAGAATAAATATAACGACAGAATGAAAATTACGCCTTTGGTCAAGGCGCTACTTCATTAAGAAACGCCTCTAGATAAGGCGCTAATTAAAAAGGGACGCCCAAACGACAAGGCGTCAATTATCAAACGGCCAAAATAATAAAAATGGCAAGTAAGCGTGACGCCCTCCACATGGACGCGTTTTACATAAGAAATGACATTAACCAAGGCGTCAATTTAAATTAACGCCCTAACGTAAGGCGTTAATTTCATTTGTGTTCCGTTCGAGTTTCGTTCGAACCAGGAGACTATCCAGAGCAAGTTTCTGGATAACTACGAGTTCGATTGATTATAGTAAGGACTCTATCATGGAAACTTGTGTTTCCAATCAAATTCTAACTCTATTGGGTTCCGAAAAACCCTATAAATACTCTTCCATCGAGCCAACCTTAGGGTTTTTCCTCTTGCTGGTGCTGTTCCGAGCGTGAATTACAGAAGGAGGTTCTTTTCTCTTGGTGGTAAGGATTTCCTTCTTAAATCTCTTTCAAATCTATTTTTGAAGAACGTTAATAGTTCTTCATCCTCCTTATGCAGGTTGTCTGCAACGTCTTGCCGAAGAACGTAGGGTTCATCATCGTCTTCCATCTTCTTCAGTTTAAAAGAAAAGGGAGGGAGAGCTGTGTTCTTTCTCTACGTCCGGAACAGAGGAGAAGTTACTTCTCGTCTACTACCACCCTCACTGCTAGAGAATAGCAGTTGCATAGATCTCAGGAGACTTTGTTTCCAACAGAGTATCATATTCTATACAGTACCTTCACCAAGACCATTCATCAGGTAGGTTTTCTCAAGAACGTAGCCCAAACTAGTTTAATTCCATCATAATACCATCATG
The DNA here is from genome assembly GCA_022559845.1 of Amorphophallus konjac. Lineage (NCBI taxonomy): Eukaryota > Viridiplantae > Streptophyta > Magnoliopsida > Alismatales > Araceae > Amorphophallus > Amorphophallus konjac. The sequence goes on along the minus strand of CM040117.1, from coordinate 127,726,063 downwards.
GCATGCATGAATATAGTTTTATTATAGTTTTTAAAAGGGTTTTCGGTGGATTTTAAAAGAAGCGACTCTATCAAGGGCGCTAATTTAAAGAAACGACCATGCCCAGGTCGCTAATTCCAATTTTGACGTCCTGCATTAAGTCATCAATTTCATCTAATTATTAAATTACCCACGTTTAAAACTTTTATGTTTGTCCAAAACATGATTCTAATTTAATGCATGATCATAGTTGTCGAATCCTGCTATTTTTCTCTTCCTGACAGTGTGATTCCTCTTTCTGAAATTTTATTATCCTTGAAATTACCCCTATTCCTATTAATCCTGGAACATCTTGAATTAACGACCAGAGGAAGGTCGTCTCTTATTGAACTGACGCCCCAGAACAGGGCGCTAATTGAAGTAACGTCCCTCTCCAGGGTGCGTTTAACGCCCTTGTCCAGGGTGCATTTTTATTAAATTCTATATTATCTAAATTCTACAAAAAGTAGAAATACAGAGTGGACGACTGCTTAACAAGACGTCAATTTGTAAATAAACGCCCTTGTGTAAGGCGTTAATTCCATGATTAATGACTTAGATTAAGTCGCTACTTTCCTGTGATACTATTTTACACTGTTACTGTTAACCGAGGGTTTCATATGTATATTATATATATATATAGGCACTATATTCCAGTCCGTGAATATAGTCCCATGTTTTATGATGTCTTATCGCATTACCCTCAATTCTCGGTGACATACAAGCTCTCCATTGGACATTCCGTTCCTTTGGACTAGCGAGTTAGTCATAGAGACCTCCGTAAGACTCCTCGAGCCTTGGATTCCCTCAAGGCCGATTGAGCTGGTTGTACCATAAAAACCCATTACACAATCTTTGCCATGTCACTGTATAGAAACATGGTATACCGGCCCTCATGTCATGCCATGGGTATGATGTGAGAATTATCTTAATAAATGGGGGAGAAACATGCCGTTGATGTGCTGTTCTTGTAGACCCCAATTCTATATCAACCATGATGTTCTTGTAGACCCCAATTCTATATCAAACATGATGTTCTTTTGGACCTCAATTCTATATTAAAAGAAGTGACCATTTACTTGTGGGCACTTACTTATCATGGTACCCAAGTTAGGGAACCAATTCCACCTAGTTTTATCGATAATCGTGATTATACCGTTATTATCGCCTATCTATGTCAAGTGTCATATTTTTGGACTCTATTCTATCAAAGTCCATCCTACATGTCTACAAGTTTTATTCTTAAAATTTCGTATTGGCTATACACAAGAGTGGATGTTAAAATACATGATTAATGCCTGCGCATATAGGGCCCGATCTGGTCCTGGGAGGAGCACCCGAAAGTACTTATGCCCATGGGAGTTGATTGATCTCGGTATTGGCATTATACCGAAGTGCATGACTAGCTTGATTGAACATTCCACAAATCTTGTACTTGACTTGATATTACATGACTTGCGTGGCCCGAGAAAGGGTAATTGTATACTCGCTTGCTTGAAACATGATAGCCAAATTCCCACATGACATGATGAGTCTACTTGCTTAAAAATCTTGATATCTTTTGTTATAAGTTCTTGAAAGTTCATGACTAGTTCTTCTTGCCATCTTATTGTATATTCTCTTGCTATCTTGTCGTTTTGCGAGCATGCATAGCTATAGTGCATTCATGGAAAAATGTAATTACTTAAACCCTTTGCTAGTCCTTGAGATATAATTTCCTACTGAGCGTTCGCTCACTCAGTGTTTCCCTACTTTTCAGGTAAGTCCGACGATGAGGGAATTCAATCTGATAGGGAAAGCCAAGAGTTAGAGCTACTCAAGCATCAATTAGTCCTGTCTTTTCTCTATTTTCCTTGAGTCAAGCGTTGTATTTTTCTTTTATTGAGTCTAGTATTTGCAAGGGTTTGTAATAGACATATTCTTATTAAAGGAATTAATGGATTGGGTTATCTTTATATTTGCGCACTCTGTCTTTGTGTCGAATACACTACTACTCTGATTGACATGATTGATATAAACTCGTCGCGCATCTCCGAGTACCTTCCGCGCTCGGGACGTGACAGTTTTTATGGTATCAGAGTCTAGGTTGTTCAATTCCTAGGAAACCCAAGTCCAAGGATAGGTTTAAACCATTAACCAGTGAGATTGGGTAGAACCAAGGGTGGAGTTAACCTGGAAAATTTAAGAGTTCTTAACGAAATTGCACACTGATATAGCTATTGTAATGGTAGGATAATGGCTGCCGAACGTGCTCAATGGAGCAACATGCAGCGTACACTCCAAGGAATGACCCAGGTGCTGCAACATGTAGCACAGGGAGGTACACAGCGAGCCGGGAGTCTCCACCAGAACTTTAAAAACATGAACCCTCCCAAATTCATGGGATCTACTGATCCAGACGACGCAGAGCACTGGATCAGGGAGACGGAGCATATATTCCGTGTCATGCAATGCACGGATCAAGAGAAAGTCTTATTGGCTACTTTTCAGTTAGAGAGAGATGCCAGATGCTGGTGGGAGGCAGTCGAAGCCACTATAAATCCGGACCAAATTACTTGGGAAGAATTTGTTGAACATTTCAACAATAAATATTTTTCAGACCGAGTCCAAGAAAAGAAAGCTACCGAATTTGCCGCACTCAAGCAACGGTCATTATCGGTGGCGGAGTACGAGGCACAATTCTCTAGATTATCTCGGTATGCTAAGCACTTAGTTAGCACCAAGAAGATGAAAGCTAGGAGGTTCCTTAATGGGCTCAGGCCCCAATATATTACCCAGCTGGCGCCAATGGATATTTAGGTCTACTCAGAGTTAGTACGCCGAGCTCAATTGTTAGAAGATGCCACGGAGCTATCAGATAGAATCCGTGGGAAGGATAAGAAAGAACAAGTTACAAGTTCGGGTTCCTTTAAACCCAACTTCAAGAAGAGGCCTAGCACTGGAGGTACTTCTTCTCAAGACCAAAAATTTAAGAAGACCAAGCCCTTCTCTATTACTACTACACCTTCGAATATAATATGCAAGCATTGTGACAAGGCTGGTCATAAAGCCGAAGAGTGCTGGAGGAAACTTGGAGCATGTCTCCTTTACGGGAGCCATGAGCATCGGATTCCCGATTGCCCATTACTTAATGATCAAGCCGGTGACGGAAAGCGCCCGGTAACCAAGAACGCTCGTCTTCACGCAATTAAGGAGACCGAAGAAGAAGAAGGCGGACTAGTAGAAGGTACATTGAAAGCTTGTTCCAAGTCTGCATATGTCTTATTTGATACGGGTGCTTCACATTCAATTATTTCCAAAAAGTTTGTTGATCCGTTACCCTTAGAACCGGAATGGATAAAATTAGTTTTGACTACTCCTCTTGGTAAGGAAACTGATATCACTCACCATTACCAAAACTGTGAAGTATTGGTTCAGGGTAGGAATCTCCCTATTGATCTTATATGTTTAGATCTAAAGGAGTATGATGTCATACTAGGAGCGGATTGTTATCCAAATATCAGGCAACTGTCGATTGCCGCAATAGCAAGGTTACTTTCAAAGAGTTTCCAGAATTAGTCTTTACTAGCCTCAAGAGTCGAAGCAAATCGCCAATTATTTCAGCTCTCCGAGCTAGCAAGCTGATCAGGAAAGGATGTGTATCTTTCCTTGCATTTGTCACCCTTAAGGAGAATAAGGAGACTAAGATAGAAGATATCCCAGTTGTGCAAGAATTTCCGGACGTGTTTCCGGAGGAATTACCTGGATTACCTCCACAAAGAGAAGTGGCCTTCACCATCGATTTAATTCATGGTGCTGGACCAGTTACTAAGGCACCATATAGAATGTCACCTGCCGAACTCAAGGAGTTAAAGGAGCAATTGATGGAACTTCTCAAGAAGGGTTTTATTAGACCAAGCACTTCCCCGTGGGGAGCACCTGTGCTATTTGTAAAGAAGAAAGATGAATCCATGAGGTTATGCATCGACTATCGACAGTTGAATCATCTCACTATCAAGAACAAGTATCCACTGCTGAGAATCGATGAGTTATTTGATCAAATATCTGGATCCAAGTATTTTTCAAAGATTGATCTCAGGTCAGGTTATCACCAACTAAGGATCAAGGATGAGGACATTCATAAAACCGCATTCAGAAGCAAGTATGGCCATTATGAGTTTGTTGTTATGCCTTTCGGACTAACAAATGCCCCTGCTACCTTTATGCAGTTGATGAATAGTATATTCAGATCTTATCTAGATCAATTCGTGGTGGTTTTCATTGATGATATATTGATTTACTCTAAGACCAAGGGAGAGCATGAGGAACATTTAAGGATTGCATTACAGATATTGATGACAAACCAATTGTATGCAAAGCTCAGTAAGTGTGAGTTCTGGCTCGAAGAAGTGACTTTTCTCGGACATGTTATATCAAAAGATGGCTTGTCTGTAGATCCATCAAAAGTGGAAGCTGTAAGAAATTGGGAAAGACCGACCAATGTTAGCGAGATCCGAAGTTTCTTAGGTCTTGCGGGCTACTATCGACGATTCATCAAGGATTTCTCCAAGATAGCCGTACCACTCACTAGGCTAACTCGCAAGGAAATACGCTATGAATGGAGCGAGGATTGTGAACGAAGCTTCCCAACTCTCAAAGATCATCTGACCACAGCCCCGGTCTTAGCTTTACCAGTGGAAGGAGAGCAATTCGAGGTATACTCTGATGCTTCTGGCATTGGCCTCGGATGTGTCCTAATGCAACAAGGAAAGGTTATAGCTTATTCTTCTCGTCAATTGAAGAAGCATGAAGAGAACTACCCAGTTCATGACTTAGAATTGGCCGCGGTCGTATTTACACTAAAAATATGGAGACATTATCTTTATGGAGTGCAGTTTCTTGTATACTCTGACCATAAAAGTCTTAAGTATCTCTTCTCTTAGAAGGAATTGAATATGAGGCAAAGACGTTGGCTAGAATATCTTAAGGACTTCGACTTTACTATACAATATCATCCTGGAAAGGGTAATCCGGTAGCTGATGCCCTTAATCGAAAGCCGAGAGCATTATTAGCCAATTGTATGATTCAGGAGTGGAAGTTGTTAGAACAATTTACTAGACTTAATACAAGCATGGACAAGGACAGTAGGTGTGTCACCTTATCCCATATGAGCATACAGCAAGATTTGCTACCTGAAATACAAGGACTTCAGGGTAGTGACCCGGTATTAGTGGAAATCAAGGACAAACTAGAAGGACAATCTGTGTTCCAACTAGCTTCAGATGGAGGGTTGTTATTCCAAAATAGAACTTGTATACCGGATTGTCCAGAATTAAAAAAGAAGATCTTAGATGAAGCTCACAGATCAAGGTACACAATCCATCCAGGATCTACTAAGATGTACCAAGACTTAAAAAAGATCTTTTGGTGGCCCAATATGAAAAGAGAAATAGCGGATTTTGTGTCTCGATGTCTCACATGTCAACAAGTTAAGGCTGAACACCAGAAGCCTGCCGGAAAGCTACATCCTCTGGATATTCCCAAATGGAAGTGGGAGGATATTGGTATAGATTTCATCATGGGTCTAACTAAATCAAAAGGAGGATATGATGGAATATGGGTTATCATTGATCGATTGACCAAATCAGCGCACTTCTTGCCGATCATGAGTCGATGGTCAGTTGATGTTCTAGCTGCATTATACATAAAAGAGATAGTCAGACTACATGGTATCCCTGTCTCGATTGTGTCTGATAGAGATCCCCATTTTACTTCGCATTTTTGGAAAGGACTACAATATTCGTTGGGATCGAGACTTAACTTTAGCACAGCTTTTCATCCCCAAACGGATGGTCAGACCGAGAGAACTAATCAGGTAGTGGAAGATATGCTCAGAGCTTGCATCATTGATTTTGGAGGAAGCTGGCATGATCACTTGCCTCTAGTTGAATTTGCATACTATAATAGCTACCAGGCAAGTATACAAATGGCACCTTTCGAAGCCTTATACGGAAGGAGTTGCCGATCACCCTTATGCTGGGACGAAGTTGGAGAGAAACAACTATTAGGTCCAGATATGGTAAGGGATACCACCGAGAAAATACAAGTGATCCGAGAAAGACTGCAAGTAGCTCAGTCTAGACAAAAGACTTATGCTGACACAAGAAGGAGAGATCTTGAATTCCAAGTCGGAGATCATATATTTCTCAAGATATCGCCTGGACGTGGAATACGGAGATTTGGTGTTAAGGGCAAGCTTACACCAAGATTCATCGGACCTTTCGAGATACTAGAAAGAGTAGGCGAGGTTGCTTATCGCATCGCGTTGCCTCCTCAATTGTCCGAAGTACATAATGTGTTCCACATATCTATGTTGAAGAAGTATGTACACGATCCATCACATATTATTGAACATGGAGACTTAGTTATCCAGAAGGCTCTCACATATGAACAGAAGCCCATAAAGATACTAGATCGTGAAGTACGTACCCTAAGGAATAAGGTTATTCCCAAGCTAAAGGTACAATGGAATAAGAGTTCCGAGCATGAAGCCACATGGGAGACCGAGGAATCCATGAGGAAGTGATTTCCAGAATTATTTTAAGGTATATACTCTACACTCTCCATATATATATATACTATTGAATTTGGGGATCAAATTCTTTTAAGTGGGGGAGGGTGTAGCAACCCTGGGAAAAAAATAAAAGGAAATAAAAACCACAAATTAATCAAATTTGATGAAGTATTAAATAAATGAATGAGAAACATCAGAAAGAATAAATATAACGACAGAATGGAAATAACGCCTTTGGTCAAGGCGCTACTTCATTAAGAAACGTCTCTAGATAAGGCGCTAATTAAAAAGGGACGCCCAAACAACAAGGCGTCAATTATCAAATGGCCAAAATAATAAAAATGGCAAGTAAACGTGACACCCTCCACATGGACGCGTTTTACATAAGAAATGACATTAACCAAGGCGTCAATTTAAATTAACGCCCTAACGTAAGGCGTTAATTCCATTTGTGTTCCGTTCGAGTTTCGTTCGAACCAGGAGACTATCCAGAGCAAGTTTCTGGATAACTACGAGTTCGATTGATTATAGTAAGGACTCTATCATGGAAACTTGTGTTTCCAATCGAATTCTAACTCTATTGGGTTCCGAAAAACCCTATAAATACTCTTCCATCGAGCCAACCATAGGGTTTTTTCTCTTGCTGGTGCTGTTCCGCGCGTGAATTACAGAAGGAGGTTCTTTTCTCTTGGTGGTAAGGATTTCCTTCTTAATTCTCTTTCAAATCTGTTTTTGAAGAATGTTAATAGTTCTTCATCCTCCTTATGCAGGTTGTCTGCAACATCTTGCCGAAGAACGTAGGGTTCATCATCGTCTTCCATCTTCTTCAGTTTAAAAGAAAAGGGAGGTAGAGCTGTGTTCTTTCTCTACGTTCGGAACAGAGGAGAAGTTACTTCTCGTCTTCTACCACCCTCACTGCTAGAGAATAGCAGTTGCATAGATCTCAGGAGACTCTGTTTCCAACAGAGTATTATATTCTATACAGTACCTTCACCATGACCATTCATCAGGTAGGTTTTCTCAAGAACGTAGCCCAAACTAGTTTAATTCCATCATAATACCATCATGGCATGCATGAATATAGTTTTATTATAGTTTTTAAAAGGGTTTTCGGTGGATTTTAAAAGAAGCGACTCTATCAAGGGCGCTAATTTAAAGAAACGACCATGCCCAGGTCACTAATTCCAGTTTTGACGTCCCGCATTAAGTCGTCAATTTCATCTAATTATTAAATTACCCACGTTTAAAACTTTTATGTTTGTCTAAAATATGATTCTAATTTAATGCATGATCATAGTTGTCGAATCCTGCTATTTTTCTCTTCCTGATAGTGTGATTCCTCTTTCTGAAATTTTATTATCCTTGAAATTACCCCTGTTCCTATTAATCCTGGAACATCTTGAATTAACGACCAGAGGAAGGTCGTCTCTTATTGAACTGACGCCCCAGAACAGGGCGCTAATTGAAAAGTAACGCCCCTGTCCAGGGCGCGTTTTTATTAAATTCCATATTATCTAAATTCTGCAAAAAGTAGAAATACAGAGTGGACGACTGCTTAACAAGCCATCAATTTGTAAATAAACGCCCCTGTGTAAGGCATTAATTCCATGATTAATGACTTAGATTAAGTAGCTAGTTTCCTGTGATACTATTTTACACTGTTACTGTTAACCGAGGGTTTCATATGTATGTTATATATATATATCGGCACTATATTCCAGTCTGTGAATGTAGTCCCATGTTTTATGATGTCTTATCACATTACCCTCAATTCTCGGTGACATACAAGCTCTCCATTGGATATTCCGTTCCTTTGGACTAGCGAGTTAGTCATAGAGACCTCCATAAGACTCCTCGAGCCTTGGATTCCCTCAAGGCTGACTGAGCTGGTTGTACCATAAAAACCCATTACACAATCTTTGCCATGTCACTCTATAGAAACATGGTATACCGGCCCTCATGTCATGCCATGGGTATGATGTGAGAATTATCTTAATAAACGGGGGAGAAACATGCCGTTGATGTGCTATTCTTGTAGACCCCAATTCTATATCAACCATGATGTTCTTGTAGACCCCAATTCTATATCAAACATGATGTTCTTTTGGACCTCAATTCTATATTAAAAGAAGTGACCATTTACTTGTGGGCACTTACTTGTCATGGTACCCAAGTTAGGGAACCAATTCCACCTAGTTTTATCAATAATCATGATTGTACCGTTATTATCGCCTATCTATGTCAAGTGTCATATTTTTGGACTCTATTCTATCAAAGTCCATCCTACATGTCTACAAGCTTTATTCTTGAAATTTCGTATTGGCTATACGCAAGAGTGGATGTTAAAATACATGATTAATGCCTGCGCATATAGGGCCCGATCTGGTCCTGGGAGGAGCACCCGAAAGTACTTGTGCCCATGGGAGTTGATTGATCACGGTATTGGCATTATACCGAAGTGCATGACTAGCTTGATTGAACATTCCACAAATCTTGTACTTGACTTGATATTACATGACTTGCGTGGCCCGAGAAAGGGTAATTGTATACTCGCTTGCTTGAAACATGATAGCCAAATTCCCACATGACATGATGAGTCTACTTGCTTAAAAATCTTGATATCTTTTGTTATAAGTTCTTGAAAGTTCATGACTAGTTCTTCTTGCCATCTTATTGTATATTCTCTTGCTATCTTGTCGCTTTGCGAGCATGCATAGCTATAGTGCATTCATGGAAAAATGTAATTACTTAAACCTCTTGCTAGTCCTTGAGATATAATTTCCTACTGAGCGTTCGCTCACTCAGTGTTTCCCTACTTTTCAGGTAAGTCCAACGATGAGGGAATTCAATCTGATAGGGAAAGCCAAGAGTGAAAGAGTTAGAGCTACTCAAGCATCAATTAGTCCTGTCTTTTCTCTATTTTCCTTGAGTCAAGCGTTGTATTTTTCTTTTATTGAGTCTAGTATTTGCAAGGGTTTGTAATAGACATATTCTTATTTAAGGAATTAATGGATTGGGTTATCTTTATATTTACGCACTCTGTCTTTGTGTCGAATACACTACTACTCTGATTGACATGATTGATATAAACTCATCGCGCATCTCCGGGTACCTTCCGCGCTCAGGGCGTGACAGCCACAGCCATGTAACGCACCAGTCTTGATGCGTTACATCCTGTCAGTTCCATGAAAGAAAGAACGAGCAAAAATATTAGAACTTTGAGATCTTATCTAAAAGAGATCGACTTGGGAGAGTTTAAAATATTACTAAGGACTCTTAAGGATTAGGTTCTGACAAATTAAGGACTCTAGAATCAATCTAATCTTCAAAACCTTATAAATAGGACCTAGTTCTGAACTGAGCGACCCTTACTTTTGGCTCGTGAAGAATCAAGGTAAGGAGATATAATTTCGGGTAAGTTCATTAGAAGATTTTATTTAGTATACTTTAGACTAATAGTTCTCCAAATTTCATGTTAGGAGATCAAGCAACCAAGGAGATTGAAGTTTCCAAAGTTGATGGTTCGACCATAGTAACTCAGGATTCAGAGCAAAAGACCCCTGAAGATCAAGAGATTATGATGTCTAAATGAGGTAATTAGAATTGAATCCTTTAGAACTTTTTATTCACCTTAGTTTCATCTTCGTACCCTCAAAATTTCACATCTTTAGGACAAGAGGTTGGAGAGATAGAGTAGCAGGAAGTTGCTAGAAAATCGTAGGAAAAGGAGAGCTGGGACTCGAATTTCAGACTCAAATTAGAAGCCTAGTTAAGAGGTAGGTTATCTCATGATTGGTAAAAATATCTTGTTAGGGATAAAAGCCCTCTGATTGTACTTGATTTCATGCATTATAGACTATGAATTCCATATTTTAGTGGGTTCATGCATACATACATATTCTTAGCCCTAATCAAAGATCAAAGATATTATCTTGTCAATTCATTGCACCTTATGCATCTAGATGAACTTTACTTCGTTTTGTCATGATTGAGGTAGTTAAATCTTTTTAAAATATAACATGGTTTCAAATCACAGTCTTTTTATTTCATTATACTGTTAGCAGGGACTCTGACATACCCTACTTATACCGTCACAGACTGTAACGGCCTTATGATAAGCCATCACACTCTCTATTGTATTTAGATTACCCTGTTGTCTCTGACGCACCATAAATGGAGCGTTACATTACTGTAACGGTCCCTCGATAGACCGTCACAATCACTATGACGCACCCATTCTAGACCGTCAGGGTAATCGTAGACAGAATTGAAAATCAGTCAAGTTAAGTTATAAATAAGCCTAGTTATCTAAGTTTTGACCTAATTTCATGTCTTTAAGATTATCTACTGATTCATTATAGAAATTGCATAATTAAGGTATCTTAAGTTAATTTAAGTTATGTTCATTTCATATGCCAAAATTCTATAGTTTTGTATCTAAATCATGATTTTTCAAAGATGTATTGACGGAGTTTTATCATGATTTCCTATTGTTACACATCCTCTCTCTACCAATAGAGTCATTTCTATAAGTACATAGCACATATTCCGGTATGTTATCCATTAGTTCACTTTGTACTTTAGGAACATTATTCTTGGACATGAGGACCTCTCTATTGGATATTCCTTCCAATGGACTAGGAAATCTTGTTTCAAGACCTCCGTAATTCTCCGCGAGCCTGGGATTCCCACTAGGATGCCGAGTTGGTTGTACCATTAAAACCTAAGTGATTAGATTACACTCGATGTTTTTGGTTATTAGTAGTGTAACGGATCTATATTGGACCGTCGGGTACATGTAACAGCCCAATATATGACCATCACATTCAACTAAGTCTGATTTCTTGGTTTGGGATTCAGACTAATGTAATGGCCCAATACTGGAGCGTCACATCATGTAACGGCCCAGTACACGACCGTCACAATGCTTGAGTGTTTTCACTCGATGTTTGACCAAGGGTTGATATTCCAAGATTTCTAGATGGACTCTTGATGATATAGAACTTATCATATTGATCAAGGAACCTAATATAATGAATGAAAGATAAAGAATGTACCGTTATGCTGCCGATTTATTTCCATAAGCGTAACATAGTATAAGTCATTCATGATTTCTCATGATTCTGATTGAAGTATTCATTCATTGAGTTATTATTATCAAGAGCTTATTGGAATTGTACATTCTTGGCCATACTTTATTGTTACATGCGTGGAAAAAGCTTCATTTATACTTGAAGATGCAATCGAGCACTGATTGTGTTCAAGGGCTCTATGCTAGTCCCCTCGGCTGATTGTCAGAAACATACTATTATAAACCATGGGATATGATGCTACTGGCGTCGCATTACGCTGGGAGTACTTTCTTTATAAATAAGTGAAAATCCACAACACAATACAGCATGATTGATACTTGACTTTCTTGATATTCCATAGAAATTCACGAAGTACTTACTCATAAGCAAAAGATACTGGAGTGATGATTATGTGTCTTGCTAGTACATTCTCATTACATTCTTGTTCATGAAAGGCCATATCATGTTCTTAAAACATTCTTGCTAGTTCATACTTGCTCTCATTCTATCTTACATACTTTGGTTTAATCGCATGATTGATCGCATTCGCATGATTTTACCTTATTTCTCTAGAGTTAAAATGTTAATTACTTTAATGATACCTTCATGTTGATGAAAAGATATCTACTGGGCAAGTGTGCTCATTACCTATTTCCATTCTTTTTTAGGAAATGGAAGTAAGTCGGGTTCGGATTCGGAATGTTCAAGTAGTGGATCCGAGAGTGAATAAAGAATGAGCGAAGACTTAGGAAGTTTACATTGTTTAGATCGAGTCTATGTAATTTCTTATTTCTTGAGTCTAGCATGATGGAAGTTGAATTAGTGGTTATATTCGAATATTGGATTTGATTATTAATGAAAGTTGAAGTTGAGTAAATATTGTGCGATTGCATTCTTATGTGTGATTGCCTTGCACTCTGATCGTTCTTGCTTGCAAGAGGCTTACCATGCCAGCTGTTCGCGTTCCTCGAGTGAGTCTTCCGTTGTCAGCCATGTAACGCACCAGTCTTGATGCATTACATCCTGTAAGTTCCGTGAAAGAAACGAGCAAAAAGATTAGAACTTTGAGATCTTATCTACAAGAGATCGACTTGGGAGAGTTTGTAATATTACTAAGGACTCTTAGGGATTAGGTTCTGACAAATTAAGGACTCTAGAATCAATCTAATCCTCAAAACCTTATAAATAGGACCTAGTTCTGAACTGAGCGACCATTACTTTTGGCTCATGAAGAATCAAGGTAAGGAGATATAATTTCGGGTAAGTTCTTTAGAAGATTTTGTTTAGTATACTTTAAACTAATAGTTCTCCAAATTTCATGTTAGGAGATCAAGCAAGCAAAGAGATTGAAGTTTTCAAAGTTACTAGTTCGACCATAGTAACTCAAGATTCAGAGCAAAAGACCCCTGAAGATCAAGAGATTAGGATGTCTAAACGAGATAATTAGAACTCAATCCTTTAGAACTTTTTGTTCTCCTTAGTTTCATCTTCGTACTCTCAAAATTTCACATCTTTAGGATAAGAGGTTGGAGAGATAGAGCAGCAGGAAGTTGCTGAAAAATTGCTGGAAAAGGAGAGCTAGGGCTCGAATTTCAGACTCAAATTAGAAGCTTAAAGCCTAGTTAAGAGGTAGGTTATCTCATGATTGGTAAAAAAATCTTATTAGGGATAAAAGTCATCTGATTGTACTTGATTTCATGCATTATAGACTATGAAATCTATGTTTTAGTGGGTTCATGCATACATACATATTCTTAGCCCTAATCAAAGATCAAAGATATTATCTTGTCAATTCACTGCAACATATGCATCTAGATGACCTTTACTTCGTTTTGTCATGATTGGGGTAGTTAAATCTTTTCAAAACATGACATGATTTCAAATCATTGTCTTTTTATTTCATTATACTGTTAGCAGAGACTCTGGCGCACCATACTTAGACCCTCACAAACTGTAACAGCCTTACGATAAGCCGTCACACTCTCTGTAGTATTTAGATTACTCTATTGTCTCTGACGCACCATAGATGCAGCGTTACATTACTGTAATGGCCTCTTGATAGACCGTCAAAATCACTATGACGCACCCATTCTAGACCGTCAGGGTAATCGTAGACAGAATTGAAAATCAGTCAAGTTAACTTATAAATAAGCCTTGTTATCTAAGTTTTGACCTAATTTCATGTCTTTAAGATTATCTACTAATTCATGATAGAAATTGCATAATTAAGGTATCTTAAGTTAATTTAAGTTATATTAATTTCATATGCCAAAATTCTATAGTTTTGTATCTAAATCACAATTTTCCAAAGTTGTAGTGATGGAGTTTTATCATGATTTCCTAATGTTACACATCCTCTCTCTACCAATAGAGTCATTTCTCTAAGTACATGGCACATATTCCGGTATGTTATCCATTAGTTCACTTTACACTATAGGAACATTATTCTTGGACATGAGGACCTCTCTATTGGATATTCCTTCCAATGGACTAGGAAATCTTGTTTCAAGGCCTCCGTAATTCTCCGCAAGCCTGGGATTCTCACTAGGACATCGAGTTGGTTGTACCATTAAAACCCAAGTGATTAGATTACACTCGATGTTTCTGGTTATTAGTAGTGTAACGGATCTATATTGGATCGTCAGGTACATGTAACGGCCCAATATACGACCGTCACATTCAACTAAGTCTGATTTCTTTGTTTGGGATTCAGACTAATGTAACGGCCCAATACTGGAGCGTCACATCATGTAACGGCCCAGTACACGACCGTCACAATGCTTGAGTATTTTCACTCGATGTTTGACCAAGGGTTGATATTCCAAGGTTTCTAGATGGACTCTTGATGATCTAGAACTTATCATATTGATCAAGAAACCTAATAATGAATGAAAGATAAAGAATGTACCGTTATGTTGTCGATTTATTTCCATAAGCATAACATAGTATAAGTCATTCTTGATTTCTCATGATTCTGATTGAAGCATTCATTCATTGAGTTATTGTTATCAAGAGCTTGTTGGAATTGTACATTCTTGGCCATACTTTATTGTTACATGTGTGGAAAAAGCTTTATTTATACTTGAAGATGCGATCGAGCACTGATTGTATTCAAGGGCTCTATGCTATTCCCTTCGGCTGATTGTCGAAAACATACTATTATAAACCATGGGGTATGATGCTACTGGCGTCGCATTACGTTGGGAGTACTTTCTTTATAAATAAGTGAAAATCCACAACACAATACAGCATGATTGATACTTGACTTTCTTGATATTCCACAGAAATTCATGAAGTACTTGCTCATAAGTAAAAGATATTGGAGTAATGATTATGTGGCTTGCTAGTACATTCTCATTACATTCTTGTTCATGAAAGGCCATATCATGTTCGTATAACACTCTTGCTATTTCATACTTGCTCTCATTCTATCTTACATACTTTGGTTTAATCGCATGTTTGATCGCATTCGCATGATTTTATCTTATTTCTCTAGAGCTAAAATATTAATTACTTTAATGATGCCTTCATGTTGATGCAAAGATACCTATAGGACAAGTGTGCTCATTATCTATTTCCATTCTTTTTCAAGAAATGGAAGTGAGTCGGGATCGGATTCGAAATGTTCAAGTAGTGGATCCGAGAGTGAATAAAGAATGAGTGAAGACTTAGAAAGTTTACATTGTTTAGATCGAGTCTATGTAATTTCTTATTTCTTGAGTCTAGCATGATGGATGTTGAATTAGTGGTTATATTCGAATATTAGATTTGATTATTAATGAAAGTTGAACTTGAGTAAATATTGTGCGATTGCATTCTTATGTGTGATTACCTTGCGCTTTGATCGTTCTTGCTTGCAAGAGGCTTACCATGCCGGCTGTTTACATTCCTCGAGCGAGTCTTCCGCTATAATAAAGGCTCGGGGCGTGACAGTTAAGTTCGAGATCAGCAAGAGTCCATCTAGAAACCTTAGAATATCAACCCTTGGTCAAACCTCAAGTTAAAATACTCAAGCATTGTGACGGTGGTGTACTGGGCCGTTACATGATGTGACGCTCCAGTATTGGGCCGTTACATTAGTCTGAATCCCAAACCAAGAAATCGGACATAGTTGAATGTGATGGTCGTATATTGGGCTGTTACATGTACCTGGCGGTCCAATATAGATCTGTTACACTACTGATAACCAGCAACATCGAGTGTAATCTAATCACTTGGGTTTTAATGGTACAACCAACTCGGCATCCTAGTGGGAATCCCAGGTTCGCGGAGAATTACGAAGGCCTTGAAACAAGATTTCCTAGTCCATTGGAAGGAATATCCAATAGAGATGTCCTCATGTCCAAGAATAATATTCCTATAGTGCAAAGTGAACTAATGGACATATACCTGAATATATGCCATGAACTTAGAGAAATGACTCTATTGATAGAGATGTTGTCTAACAATAGGAAATCATGATAAAACTCCGTCAATACATCTTTGGAAAATCATGATTTAGATACAAAACTATAGAATTTTGGCATATAAATTAACATAACTTAAATTAACTTAAGATACCTTAATTATGCAATTTCTATCATGAATCAGTAGATAATCTTAAAGACATGAAATTAGGTCAAAACTTAGATAACTAGGCTTATTTATAAGTTAACTTGACTGATTTTCAATTCTGTCTACGATTACCCTGACGGTCTAGAATGGGTGCGTCACAGTGATTGTGACGGTCTATCGAGGGGCCGTTACAGTAATGTAACGCTCCATCTATGGTGCGTCACAGACAATAGAGTAATCTAAATATAATAGAGAGTGTGACGGCTTATCGTAAGGCCGTTACAGTCTGTGACGGTCTAAGTATGGTGCGTCAGAGTCCTTGCTAACAGTATAATGAAATAAAAAGACTATGATTTAAAACCATGTCATGTTTTGAAAAGATTTAACTACCCTAATCATGACAAAGCGAAGTCAAGGTCATCTAGATGCATAGGTTGCAGTGAATTGACAAGATAATATCTTTGATCTTTGATTAGGGCTAAGAATATGTATGTATGCATGAACCCACTAAAACATGGAATTCGTATTCTATAATGCATGAAATCAAGTACAATCAGAGGGCTTTTATCCCTAACAAGATGTTTTTTCCCATCATGAGATAACCTACCTCTTAACTATGCTTTAAGCTTCTAATTTGTGTCTGAAATTCGAGCCCTAGCTCTCCTTTTCCAATGATTTTTCAGCAACTTCCTGCTACTCTATCTCTCCAACCTTTTGTCCTAAAGATGTGAAAATTTTGAGGGTACGAAGATGAAACTAAGGTGAATAAAAAATTCTAAAGGATTGAATTCTAATTACCTTGTTTAGACGTCCTAATCTCTTGAGCTTCTGGGGTCTTTTGCACTAAATCCTGAGTTACTATGGTCGAACCAGCAACTTTGGAAACTTCAATCTCCTTGGTTGCTTGATCTCCTAACATGAAATTTGGAGAACTATTAGTCTAAAGTATACTAAAAAAAATATTCTAAAGAACTTACCCAAAATTATATCTCCTTACCTTGATTCTTCACGAGCCAAAAGTAAGGGTCGCTCAGTTCAGAACTAGGTCATATTTATAAGATTTTGAAGATTAGATTGATTCTAGAGTCCTTAATTTGTCAGAACCTAATCCCTTAGAGTCCTTAGTAATATTATAAACTCTCCCAAGTCGATCTCTTGTAGATAAGATCTCAAAGTTCTAATCTTTTTGCTCGTTCTTTCTTTCACGGGACTGACATGATGTAACGTATCAAGACTGGTGCGTTACATGGCTGTGGCGGTCGCACGATAGACCGCTACATTCAACGTGTACAGAGTTCAACATTAATCAAACTCGTTTGTTAATTATCCATATTATTATACATAAAAAATGGTATTTATCCTTAAAATACGTAAAATAGGCTAAATAACCTTCTAGAATATAGGCCAAACATAATGGGCTTAGTCCTTAAACCTTTTAGATTTTATTTAAATAGGCTAGGTTAATTATTTAACATAATTGGGCCTTATAATGACTTATTAATCCAATAATCCTTTTATTAGTCTATTTAGCCCTTATAAATTCTAGAAAGTTCTATAAATAACTCAAAAATTATTACATAAATTTTGGGGAACTACACCCTCCCCTACTTAGAAGAATTTGGTCCCCAAATTCAATACATGGAGAGTGTCCTTACAGTTGAATAATTCTGGAAATCTTTTCCGTAGCTTCTTCGGTGTCCCATGTTGCTTCATATGGCCATGCTTTCTTCCATTGAATCTTGCCCATAGGAATAACTTTATTTCTTAGTTGACGCACTTCTCGTGCCAGAATCTTTATTGGCGTTTGCTCGTACGTCATATGCTTCTGAATCTCCAGATTGTCATAAGTGATAATATGGTCAGGGTCATATACATATTTCTTTAGCATAGAGACGTGAAATACGTCATGAACTTTTGCTAATTGTGGAGGTAAAGCTAGTCTATAAGCCACTTCATCAACCCTTTCAAGAATTCTGAACAGACCAATGAACCTTGGAGTTAGTTTGCCTTTAATGCCAAATCTCCGAATACCACGACTAGGAGAAATCTTGAGATACACATGGTCTCCTACTAGAAACTCTAAGTCGCGTCTTCGATTATCAGCATAAGACTTTTGCCTATCTTGTGACATCTTTATTCTCTCTTGAATAAGCTTGATCTTCTCTGTAGAATCTCTGATAATATCGGGGCCAAGGAATTGTCTTTCCCCTATTTCACTCCAACATATTGGTGATCGACAACTTTTTCCATATAGAGCTTCAAAAGGTGCCATTTGTATGCAGGCTTGGTAACTGTTGTTATATGCAAATTCTACCAGAGGCAAGTGATCATGCCAACTACCTCCAAAATCAATAACACAAGCCCTGAGCATGTCTTCTACCACCTGATTCGTTCTTTCTGTCTGACCATCAGTTTGTGGATGAAAGGCTGTGCTGAAATTCAATCTAGTCCCAAGCGACTGTTGTAGACCCTTCCGAAAGTGTGATGTGAATCGAGGATCTCTATCAGATATAATAGTGACTGGGACACCATGTAATTTAACAATTTCCCTTATGTTCAATGCTGCCAGGATATCCACAGACCATCGACTTTTGATTGGTATGAAATGTGTAGATTTAGTTAATCGGTCTATGATTACCCATATACCATCGTGTCCACCTCTTGTCTTAGGTAACCCCATAATGAAATCTATCCCTATACTCTCCCACTTCCATTCGGGAATATTCAAGGGATGCAGTTTACCTGCGGGTCTAAAATGCTCTGCCTTCACTTGTTGACAAGTGAGACAGCGAGACAGGAAATCAGCTATTTCTCTCTTCATGTTGTGCCACCAGAAATTTCTTTTGAGATCCTGATACATTTTTGTACTACCTGGGTGAATGGTATACCTGGATTTATGTGCTTATTCTAGAATCAATTTCTTCGTATCTTCATGATCTGGTACACACACTCGGCCCTTGAATAGCAATCTTCCATCCCCCGTAATAGAGAAATCCGGCTATTGTTCAATATTAGCCTTAATTTCTAGTAACACGAGATCATCATTTTACAACTTGACTAGATCCTCTATTAAGGTAGGTTGAGCTCGGATATTAGCCATGAAGCAATCTTCTTCCTTCTTGTCAATCTCTTAGTTCAACTGAGCAAATTGAGGAATAAGATTAGTCATACTAATCATAAGACTTGATAGCATACCCATTGATTTTCTGCTGAGTGCATCCGCAACAGCATTAGCCTTGCCAGGATGATATTGAATAGAAAAATTAAAATCCTTGAGATATTCCAACCATCTTCTCTGCCTCATATTTAGCTCTTTTTGAGAAAATAAGTATTTCAAGCTTTTATGGTCTAAGTAGACCGTAAAGGTTTCTCCATAGAGATAATGACGCCAAATTTTCAAGGTAAAAATGACAGCTGCTAATTCCAAATCATGTACAGGATAGTTTTCTTCGTGATGTTTCAATTGTCTTGAAGAATAACATACTATTCTTCCATTTTGCATGAGGACACACCCTAAGCCAATACCTGATACATCCGTGTATACTTCGAATCCACCACCTTCCATCGGTAGTGTTAGAATAGGAGCTGTAGTAAGATGATTTTTAAGAGTTTGAAAACTCTCCTCACATTCCTCTGACCAGACAAAAGGATTTTCTTTTCTTGTTAGTCTAGTTAAAGGAACTGTAATCTTTGAAAAATCTTTAATGAATCTTCTATAATAACCAGCTAGACCTATAAAACTTCATACTTTCGATACGGTCGTTGGCCGACTCCAATTCTTGACAGCTTCTACCATAGAAGGATCCACAACGGTACCTTCTTTTGAAATAATATGACCTAGGAATGAAACTTTCTTGAACCAGAATTCGCATTTATTTAGCTTGGCACAGAGTTTATGTTCTTTAAGTGTTTGCAAATCTATTTTCAAATGTTCTTCATGTTCCTCCTTTATCTTGGAGTATATCAAGATATCATCAATGAAGACGATGATAAACTGGTCCAGATATGGCTGGAAGACACTGTTCATATGTTGCATGAATGCTGCCGGGGCATTAGTTAATCCGAATGACATTACCACGAACTCATAGTGGCCATAACGACTTCGAAAAGCCGTTTTATAATTATCTTCTTCTTTAATTCTAAGCTGATGATAACCTGATCTGAAGTCTATCTTAGAGAAATATTCTGCTCCTGAAAGCTGATCGAAGAGTTCATCAATACGCCGCAACGGATACTTATTTTTAATTGTGAGTTGATTCATTCGCATGTAATCGATGCATAGCCTGAGAGAACCATCCTGTTTCTTAACAAATAGAACCGACGCACCCCAAGGGGATGTGCTAGGTCTGATGAAGCCTTTGTCTAATAATTCCTACAACTGCCTTTTTAATTCCTTGAGTTCTGTGAGGGACATCCTGTAAGGGGCTATAGAAACAGGTGCTGCTCCTGGAATAAATTCAATAGTGAAGTTCACTTCCCTCTCGGGTGGTAAACGGGATAATTCAGATGGGAACACATCGGGGAACTCACTTACAATAGGAATGTCCGCTAAGATAATCTCCTTGGATTCGGTAATAATGACAGAAGCAAGAAAAGCTTCACATCCTTGCGAGATAAGTTTGCAAGCGTGAAGAGAAGATATAATAATAGGATGCTTCTTGTATTTGATACCAAGAAAAGAGAATCTTGGAAGACCGGGCTTTCGAAAGAATATAATCCTATTTCGGTAATTGATATAAGCATTATGATCTGCAAGCCAATCTACCCCTAAAATAGTATCATAACGTTTCATGTCAAGGCATACTAAGTTTGCGGCGAGATTGTGACCTTCTACTATCACTTCTCTATTAGGATAATGGTCGGTAAGCTTTGTTCCAGAACCTAAGGGTGTAGAAATAGCGAGATCTGAAGGTAAGGGAATTATTGCAATTGATAATATTTTACAAAAGTAGTGGAGATAAAAGAATGAGAGGCACCAGTGTCAAATAGCATAAATGCATGACGAGAATAAATTTGAAGAGTACCTTCCATAAGCTCACTACGCTTTCATATTATTTTCCATAAAAAAATGGTATTTATCCTTAAAATACGTAAAATAAGCTAAATAACCTTCTAGAATATGGGTCAAACTTAATGGGCTTGGTCCTTAAACCTTTTGGATTTTATTTAAATAGGCTAGGTTAATAATTTAACATAATTGAGCCTTATAATGACTTATTAATCCAATAATCCTTTTATTTGTCTATTTAGCCCTTATAAATTCCAGAAAGTTCTATAACTAACTCAAAAATTATTACATAAATTTTTAGGGCACTACACCCTCCCCTACTTAGAAGAATTTGGTCCCCAAATTAAATATATGGAGAGTGTTCTTACAGTTGAATAATTTTGAAAATCTTTTCCACATGGCATCTTCGATTTCCCATGTTGCTTCATATGGCCATGCTTTCTTCCATTGAATCTTGACCATAGGAATAACTTTATTTCTTAGTTGACGCACTTCTCGTTCCAGAATCTTTATTGGCGTTTGCTCGTATGTCATATCCTTCTGAATCTCCAGATTATCATAAGTGATAATATGGTCAGGGTCATATACATATTTTTTTAGCATAGAGACCTGAAATACGTCATGAACTCCTGCTAATTATGGAGGTAAAGCCAGTCTATAAGCCACTTCACCTACCCTTTCGAGAATTTCAAACGGACCAATGAACCTTGGAGTTAGTTTGCCCTTAATGCCAAATCTCTGAATACCATGACCTGGAGAAACCTTGAGATACACATGGTCTCCTACTAGAAATTCCAAGTCGTGTCTTCGATTATCAGCATATAACTTTTGCCTATCTTGTGCCATCTTTATTCTCTCTTGAATAAGCTTGATCTTCTCTGTAGAATCTCTGATAATATCGGGGCCTAGGAATTGTCATTCCCCTGTTTCACTCCAACATATTGATGATCGACAACTTTTTCCATATAGAGCTTCAAAAGGTGCCATTTGTATGCTGGCCTGGTAACTATTGTTATATGCAAATTCTACCAGAGGCAAGTGATCATGCCAACTACCTCCAAAATCAATAACACAAGCCCTGAGCATGTCTTCTACCACCTGATTTGTTCTTTCTGTCTGACCATCAGTTTGTGGATGAAAGGCTGTGCAAGTGAGACAACGAGACACGAAATTAGCTATTTCTCTCTTCATGTTGGGCCACCAGAAATTTCTTTTGAGATCTTGATACATTTTTATACTATCTGGGTGAATGGTATACATGGATTTATGTGCTTCTTCTAGAATCAATTTCTTCGTATCCTCATGATCCGGTACACACACACGGCCCTTGAATAGCAATCTTTTATCCTCCGTATTAGAGAAATCCGGCCATTGTTCAATATTAGCCTTAATTTTTAGTAACACGTGATCATCATTTTGCAACTTGACTAGATCCTCTATTAAGGTAGGTTGAGCTCGGATATTAGCCATGAAGTAATCTTTTTCCTTCCTGTCAATATCTAAGTTCAACTCAGCAAATTGAGGAATAAGATTAGTCATACTAATCATAAGACTTGATAGCATACCCATTGATTTTCTGTTGACTGCATCCGCAACAGCATTAGCCTTGCCAGAATGATATTGAATAGAAAAATCAAAATCCTTGAGATATTTCAACCATCTTATCTGCCTCATATTTAGCTCTTTTTGAGAAAATAAGTATTTCAAGCTTTTGTGGTCTGAGTAGACCGTAAACTTTTCTCCATAGAGATAATGACGCCAAATTTTCAAGGCGAAAATGACAGCTACTAATTCCAAATCATGTACAGGATAATTTTCTTCGTGACATTTCAATTGTCTTGAAGAATAACAGATTACTCTTCCATTTTGCATGAGGACACAGCCTGAGCCAATACCTGATACATCCGTGTATACTTCGAATCCACCACCTTCCATCGGTAGTGTTAGAATAGGAGCTGTAGTAAGATGATTTTTAATAGTTTGGAAACTCTCCTCACATTTTTCTGACCAGACAAAAGGATTTTCTTTTCTCGTCAGTCTAGTTAAAGGAACTACAATCTTTGAAAAATCTTCAATGAATCTTCTATAATAAGCAGCTAGACCCAGAAAACTTCGTACTTCCGATACGGTCGTTGGCCGGCTACAATTTTTGACAGCTTCTACCTTAGAAGGATCCACAGCGATACCTACTTTTGAAATAATGTGGCCTAGGAATGAAACTTCCTTGGGCCAGAATTCACATTTATTTAGCTTGGCATAGAGTTTATGTTCTTTAAGTGTTTGCAAAGCTATTTTTAAATGTTCTTCATATTCCTCCTTTGTCTTGGAGTATATCAAGATATCATCAATGAAGACGATAATAAAGTGGTCTAGATATGGCTGGAAGACACTGTTCATAAGTTGCATGAATGCTGCCGGGGCATTAGTTAATCCGAATGGCATTACCACAAATTCATAGTGGCCATAACGACTTCGAAAAGTCATTTTATAAATATCTTCTTCTTTAATTCTAAGCTGATGATAACCTGATCTGAAGTCTATCTTAGAGAAATATTCTGCTCCTGAAAGCTGATCGAAGAGTTCATCAATACGCGCAACGGATACTTGTTTTTAATTGTGAGTTGATTCAGTCGCCGGTAACCAAGGGGATGTGCTAGGTCTGATGAAGCCTTTGTCTAGTAATTACTACAACTGCCTTTTTAATTCTTTGAGTTCTGTGGGGGACATCCTATAAGGGGCTATAGAAATAGGTGATGCTCCTGGAATGAGTTCAATAGTGAAGTTCACTTCCCTCTCGGATGGTAAACTGGGTAATTCGGATGGGAACACATCGGGGAACTCACTTACAATAGGAATGTCCTCTAAGATAATCTCCTTGAATTCGGTAATAATGACAGAAGTAAGAAAAGCTTCACATCCTTGCGAGATAAGTTTGCAAGCGTGAAGAGAAGATATAATAATAGGATGTTTCTTGTACTTGATGCCAAGAAAAGAGAATCTTGAAAGACTGGGCTTTCGAAAGGATATAATCCTATTTCGGCAATTGATATAAGCATCATGATCTATAAGTCAATCTACCCCTAAAATGACATCATAACCTTTCATGTCAAGGCATACTAAGTTTGCGGGGAGATTGTGACCTTCTACTATCACTTCGCTATTAGGATAATAGTCGGTAAGCTTTGTTCCAGAACCTAAGGGTGTGGAAATAGTGAGATCTGAAGGTAAGGGAACTGATGTAATTGATAATAATTTTACAAAAGTAGTGGAGATAAAAGAATGAGAGGCACCAGTGTCAAATAGCACAAATACAGGACGAGAATAAATTTGAAGAGTACCTTCCATAAGCCCACCACGCTTCCATATTATTATCCATGAAAAATAGTATTTATCTTTAAAATACGTAAAATAGGCTAAATAATCTTCTAGAATATGGGCCAAACTTAATGGGCTTGGTCCTTAAATCTTTTGGATTTTATTTAAATATGCTAGGATAATTATTTAACATAATTGGGCCTTATAATGACTTATTAATCCAATAATCTATTTATTAGTCTATTTAGCCCTTATAAATTCTAGAAAGTTCTATAAATAACTCAGAAATTATTACATAAATTTTTGGGGCACTACACCCTCCCCTACTTAGAAGAATTTGGTCCCCAAATTCAATACATGGAGAGTGTACTTACAGTTGAATAATTCTGGAAATCTTTTCCGCATGGCTTCTTCGGTTCCCATGTTGCTTCATATGGCCATGCTTTCTTCCATTAAATCTTGACCATAGGAATAACTTTATTTATTAGTTGACGCACTTCTCGTTCTAGAATCTTTATTGGCGTTTACTCGTACTTCATATCCTTCTGAATCTCCAGATTATCATAAGTGATAATATGGTCAAGGTCATATACATATTTCTTTAGCATAGAAATGTGAAATACGTTATGAACTCCTGCTAATTATGGAGGTAAATCTAGTCTATAAGCCACTTCACCGACCCTTTCAAGAATTTCAAACGGACCAATGAACCTTGGAGTTAGTTTGCCCTTAATGCCAAATCTCCGAATACCACGACCTGGAGAAATCTTGAGAT
Source organism: Amorphophallus konjac (assembly GCA_022559845.1). Lineage (NCBI taxonomy): Eukaryota > Viridiplantae > Streptophyta > Magnoliopsida > Alismatales > Araceae > Amorphophallus > Amorphophallus konjac. Next base: position 127,700,767 of record CM040117.1, on the reverse strand, counting down.
ACACATGGTCTCCTAATAGAAATTCCAAGTCACGTTTTTGATTATCAGCATAAGACTTTTGCCTATCTTGTGCCATCTTTATTCTCTCTTGAATAAGCTTGATCTTCTCTGTAGAATCTCTGATAATATCGGGGCCTAGAAATTATCTTTCCCCTATTTCACTCCAACATATTGTTGATCGACAACTTTTTCCATATAGAGCTTCAAAAGGTGCCATTTGTATGCTGGCCTGGTAACTGTTGTTATATGCAAATTCTACAAGAGACAAGTGATCATGCCAACTACCTCCAAAATCAATAACACATGCCTTGAGCATGTCTTCTACCACCTGATTCGTTCTTTCTGTCTGACCATCAATTTGTGGATGAAAGGCTGTGCAAGTGAGATAGCGAGACACAAAATGAGCTATTTCTCTCTTCATGTTGGGCCACCAGAAATTTCTTTTGAGATCTTGATACATTTTTGTACTACCTGGGTGAATGGTATACCTGGATTTATGTGCTTCTTCTAGAATCAATTTCTTCGTATCCTCATGATCCAGTACACACACTCGGCCCTTGAATAGAAATCTTCCATGCTCCATAATAGAGAAATCTGGCCGTTGTTTAATATTAGCCTTATTTTTTAGTAACACGAGATCATCATTTTGCAACTTGACTAGATCCTCTATTAAGGTAGGTTGAGCACGGATATTAGCCATGAAGCAATCTTCTTCCTTCCAGTCAATATCTAAGTTCAACTAAGCAAATGGAGGAATAAGATTAGTCATACTAATCATAAGACTTGATATCATACCCGTTGGTTTTCTGCTGAGTGCATCCGCAACAACATTAGCCTTGCCAGGATGATATTGAATAGAAAAATCAAAATCCTTGAGATATTCCAACCATCTTCTCTACCTCATATTTAGCTCTTTTTGAGAAAATAAGTATTTCAAGCTTTTATGGTCTGAGTAAACCGTAAACTTTTCTCCATAGAGATAATGACGCCAAATTTTCAAGGTCAAAATGATAGCTGCTAATTCCAAATCATGTACAGGATAATTTTCTTCGTGACGTTTCAATTGTCTTGAAGAATAATAGATTACTCTTCCATTTTACATGAGGACACACCCTAAGCCAATACATGATGCATCCGTGTATACTTCGAATCCACCATCTTCCATCGGTAGTGTTAGAATAGGAGCTGTAGTAAGATGATTTTTAAGAGTTTGACACTCTCCTCACATTCCTCTAACCAGACAAAATGATTTTCTTTTCTCGTGAGTCTAGTTAAAGGAACTGCAATCTTTGAAAAATCTTTAATGAATATTCTATAATAACTAGCTAGACCCAGAAAACTTCGTACTTCCGATACGGTCGTTGGCCGGCTCCAATTCTTGACAGCAACCACCTTAGAAGGATCCACAACGATACCTTCTTTTGAAATAATGTGACCTAGGAATGAAACTTCATTGAGCCAGAATTCACATTTATTTAGCTTGGCATAGATTTTATATTCTTTAAGTGTTTGTAAAGCTATTGTCAAATGCTCTTCATGTTCCTCCTTTGTCATGGAGTATATCAAGATATCATCAATGAAGACGACGATAAACTGGTCCAGATATGGCTAGAAGACACTGTTCATAAGTTGCATGAATGCTGCCGGGGCATTAGTTAATCCGAATGGCATTACCACGAATTCATAGTGGCCATAATGACTTCGAAAAGCCGTTTTATAAATGTCTTCTTCTTTTATTCTAAGCTGATGATAACCTGATCTGAAGTCTATCTTAGAGAAATATTCTGCTCCTGAAAGCTTATCGAAGAGTTCATCAATACGTGGCAACGGATACTTATTTTTAATTGTGAGTTGATTCATTCGCATGTAATCGATGCATAGCCTGAGAGAACCATCCTGTTTCTTAACAAATAGAACCGACGCACCCCAAGGGGATGTGCTAGGTCTGATGAAGCCTTTGTCTAATAATTCCTACAACTACCTTTTTAATTCCTTGAGTTCTGTGAGGGACATCCTGTAAGGGGCTATAGAAACAGGTGCTGCTCCTGGAATAAATTCAATAGTGAAGTTCACTTCCCTCTCGGGTGGTAAACGGGGTAATTCGGATGGGAACACATCGGGGAACTCACTTACAATAGGAATGTCCACTAAGATAATCTCCTTGGATTCGGTAATAATGACAGAAGCAAGAAAAGCTTCACATCCTTGCGAGATAAGTTTACAAGCGTGAAGAGAAGATATAATAATAGGATGCTTCTTGTACTTGATGCCAAGAAAAAAGAATCTTGGAAGACTGGGCTTTCGAAAATTTATAATCCTATTTCGGCAATTGATATAAGCATCATGATCTACAAGCCAATCTACCCCTAAAATGGCATCATAACCTTTCATGTCAAGGCATACTAAGTTTGCGGAGAGATTGTGACCTTCTACTATCACTTCGCTATTAGGATAATAGTTGGTAAGCTTTGTTCCAGAACCTAAGGGTGTGGAAATAGCGAGATCTGAAGGTAAGGGGACTGATGCAATTGATAATATTTTTGCAAAAGTAGTGAAGATAAAAGAATGAGAGGCACCAGTGTCAAATAGCACAAATGTAGGATGAGAACAAATTTGAAGAGTACCTTCCATAAGCCCACCATCCCTGGGCGCTACCTCTTCTTCTAAGACGGCATTGAGGCGATCCTGCCACCTACGTCAGATAAGTAGAACAATCAAATGGCACTTGATCCAAGGCTGATCATTATTCTAAGAAGCTGCCACGTGGATAGCTAAACAATGGAGATTCTGACACGTGGCTGAAAGATTCCTGAAGCTTCCTGGTGGGAACGTTCTCTCCACAAGCCTAGGGTGTGAGCTAGTGGGCCCCAGACTGAAGCCATATATAAGACCTTTCTTCTGCGCAAAGGGAGTAACGCTAAACAGAAGACATCTGAGCGCAGCCAGAGAGAAGAGTAAGAGAGCCAGCAGAAGAAGAAGAAAGAGAGAGCAGAAGAGAGAGAAGAGAGTTCGAGAGCTCGAGAGAGGAAAGAGAGGCAGTAGAAGAGAAAGAAGGATAGGGAGAGAGATAGAGAGTTCGAGGAGAAGAAGAGAAGCTTCATCAGAAGATTTGTCCCTACTTGAATCTGGATCAAATCCAATCAAGTCAGCTCCATGGGAGCCACATCTGTGTTGATATAGTTTACAGCTTTCAGTTGCTGTGTTTTCTTATCTTTTGTTTTCTTTTGAATCTTTCTTCAAGCTATTAGTCAGCAGAGCAAGCTGTGTCGCTCAGCGGTAGTAGAGGATTGGTTCCTCTAGACGGCCAAGCTGTATTGCCTAGTGGATGGCGAAGCTGTAAGGCCCAGTCGTTGAAGTTGTGAATCAGTGGTTTGTAGGCAAGCTGTGTCGCCCAGCAATTTTCAAGCTGTTTGGCAGCGGAATCCACACTCTGGTTTGAGTGTGGGGTGGATGTAGGTCTGGAGGACTGAACCAACTAAAAATCTTCTGTGCAGTGGCTGGTTTATTCTTTTTATTTCGCTAGATGCATGCTTAGGATCGCGATCTAATTGCATATCTGTTGAGTGGATCGTGATCAGTTTACAATTCAACTGCATGTGTGCTATTTGAATAATTGTTATCGAGCATCTTCTTATGACAACAATTTGTCATTCCGTGGGTCGTTCTGTCAACCGAGTCTATTAGTTTTATTTCCGCAATAGTTATCTAATCTGAGTTTTATCTACTCATTTTTTGGAGCAAATTTTTAAGAGGGATTCATTCACCCCCCCCCCCCCCCTCTGAATCTGTCTGCACCTATCATATGGACCTATAAATTAGTATCAGAGCTGGTCTGTGACTTACCAGATCCAGCGATCTGCAGAGGATCCTGCTATATTACTTTTGGTGGTGCATTACTTATTGTTTGCTGTGTGCGTTGAACTTGCTTGTTGTCTGTTAATGGCTCGTCTTCTGGTTTTTGATGGGTCGAACTTCAGTAACTGGTTAGGCGGGCTATGTGTTCACATGAATTCCATTTATCCAAATCTATGGAATCTTGTATCAAAAGGCCCACATAAATTATCTCAGAATGAGACCAGATGGTCTATAGAGGACAGAATTAAGTACAGCGAGAACGCTAGAGTTCTCAATATTCTGAGAGACGTAGTTAACACTGAAGTGTTTCCATGTATTACAGGATGTCATTCAGGACAGGAGATCATGGATAAGATAACCGCCATTCATCAGAAGCAAGAACGAGTTTGCCTAATGGCCAACCGGAGTGATCAATCAGATGAGTCTCCATCCCAGGTAAACTCTGAGACCAAGGATATTATCTATGATGATTTAGTTGCCATGCATGAGCATCTACTGGATAAATATGAAAGTGTTAAATCAGAAAAGAGAAAATTAAGAAAAGAGAAAAATGCTGAAATCACAAGTCTAAAGGCTAAAAATGAAAACCTAAAATCAGAATTGAATAATAAAGAAGGATCATGTGAAGATTGTTCATCTTTGAAAAAATTGTGTGATAGTATGGAATCTGATTTGAGCCTAAAAGAAACCTTGATTGATTCATTAAAAGAAGAAATGTTGCTCAATAAAAAGGAAATTGAATAGACAGAAGAAAAACTAAAATAAGAAAATGAAGAATTGAAATTGCTGAATTCTGCTATTTCTGAGAGGCTTTTAATGCTTGAAAAAGGGAAGAGTTCATTTGAAAATGAATGTGAGAGAGTGAGTACATTAATGGAAGCGATAGACAGCTATAAAACCGTCAATGCTATGCTTAATGAAAAGATCACAAAACTCTGAACTGCTCATCTCTTCTCTCAAAAATGAGATTTTGGATTTGAATAAGTCTCTGTCTGATTCTGCTAATCAAGAGAAGTAGAATGTTGTATCCACAGATAACTGCATGAAGAAAGGCAGTAATTTTCAAGTTAAGCAGGGAATGAGGAATAAACTTTATACAACTTTTGTGCGTAGCTCAGACATAGCTAGCACTTCCACCTCATCCCCTAAACAAGCCGCTGCTCAAGAAAATAAGAAAACAAAACAAAAAAAGAAAATATTGAAAAAGAATGACAACAATTAGCATGCTAAGAAAGTTCAGGCCAACAAATCTATTGTCAAGAGCATTGAATGCTTTTACTGTGGAAACTTTGGCCATGAGTTGGTTGATTGTTTTGTCATGAAGAAGGATGAATTGAAATCTGATAGAATTCATGCTAGGAATTCTAATATGAAGAAATCCTCTTCTGTTCAAACCAAAAGGCCTCAATACTTTTATTGTCATAAAATAGGTCATCTCATGCGTGAATGTAGGCTAATGGAAATAGATGACCTATCTGCTGTTGGAGTGCATGATAAACTGTTCCATGTTAAAAATCATGCAACTCATAAAAAGAAACTTCAATGTTTTCATTGCGGCAAATCGGGCCGCATTGTTGCTGAATGTTGGCATAATCAGGGAAAGAAATTTCGTACTGGATTTGTTAATTTCCCTGTTAACAAAAATATTTTTGAAAGAAATAATTTTGGTTCTAAGGGAAAGCACCTTAAATGCTTTGAATGTGGAAAGCATGGCCATATAGTCAAGAACGGCTAGCAAGCTCAGGGAAATAGATTGAATTCTAAATCTGTAAAATTCTCTGCTTTCAATTCTTCTGCTAGGAATAACTTAATTGATAAAAAGAAAAACTCTTCATGCTTTGAATGTGGGAAGCCAGGCCATAGAGCTACTGATTGTTGGCTGGCTAGTTTTAGTAAATAGAATTTTCTCTCTGCTAATAAATTTCGTGACAACGGTAATTTGAATAAAAAGAATTTGAAATCTACTGCATCATGCCATTACTGTGGTCAAATAGGTCATTCAATGAATAATTGTTACTTGATGAGATTTGATGACCTTCATGCACAAAAATTGTTTAGAACACATGCTAGAGGTGTCACTGTTATTTCAGGACCCAAGATACCTTGGATACCTGCTGGTGCAAAATGAGGAATTGCTTTGCAGGTGTGCCTTGGGGATGAGGAATAAAGAGGGGTAAATAAATCAAGGCACCCTAGTATGAAAACCCCAGTTCTAAAATTGTCAGGTAACATTCTTGCATTCTTCAGGATTGCTCATTTGAATCATGCAGAAATCTCATTTGATGCATTGTATGCTTAAGTTGTTAAATAAAATTCTCATGCATACATACTCTTATTTGCTTTAACAAGTGCATTGAGCAACATGAGTCTATACATTCATATTTTGAGCTGTATATGTACATATTCATTGAAGATATGTTGAATTCATTTCACATCTGCATGCATTAATGTTTTGACATCTGTTTGTGTGCATAGAGAAGGTTAGAAACGCATGAACTCAGTTTGCATATTTGTGCATATATGTGAATTGCATATACATGTATTTGACACAGTCATTGAAAATCTGATACTCTTAGGACTGTTGGTATTGCATTGTCATGCATAACCACTATGGTATATCAAATGGTAAGCTACTAAAAGGTAAGTGAAATCTGTCTGGAGGTTCTTACTATGTGTGAGATGGTCCTTTAGACCAAGTTCTCCGCCTAGTACCATGGGTCATATTGCTTAATAGGGCAGTCTGAATGAGCATGAGTCACAAAATCATATGTTCAGCCTTCATTGCAAACATTGGATAATGTCAGGGGGAGTCTGTCTAGCTCTTGCATGTCTTCATGCCACATGTGTCTTGCATAGTCACTGAAAATCTGATAGGACTACATATGCCCCCGATGCATCCATAAGCATAGTTCATGACTTCCCGTACATAAAGTCCCATGCATTGTCTTTATGACATATATGATGATTCAATGCATTTAGTTAGGGGGAGTCAATGCATTGCATACATGTTGTCAAATGCATACACTTATGTCAGAATTCATTGCACATCACTCATATTGAAAATAACAAGACTGCATTCATTAAGGGGGAGTATATAACAAGTTTGTGTTGTGCTGCTTATTCATCTAGTTTCTTGTTATTTCAGTCAGTCAACTAAAGCTCCCATCCTCATTTTGAGATCATCCATTTCACGTATCTGAACTTGACTCTGATTTGATTTTGAATCTTTTGAGCTGGTCTTTCTTGAGTAAATATGTTTGATGGACCTCTGGATATCTATGATTCTCTATGATATATTCTTTGTTGCACCTATTAATTGTACTGATTGGAAGTGTCGACACAGTGAGTCGACATCATCTTGGAATTGCTTTGTCAATTGTCGACACCTTCATTGTTGTACTCATTTTTATTACATGCTTGAAACTCTTGTGCAGTTCACAACTTGAATGCTGCTGAATCTCATTGAAAATTCAGAAAATTAAGAAGAGTTCAATTCGTATACCTTGATCATAAATATGAAAATCAATTCATTAAATAATCTTCTATTATAAAGATTTATGAATGGCTAAAAGATCATATTGGTTTAAGTCTAATGTATTCATTGAGCTTGGATATGAATATCTTGAAAGTATCTGAGTCAACTTTAATAAACTATAACCAACTATTTCATGTTGAATCTTGTAAAATCTTCTGAAATCTGAAAATGTTAAAATCATGGCTTTATTTAGTTGAATTATATGAAATCAGTATTTTTTTTAACATCTAATGAATCTGAAATGTTCCTAAGGATAAATTCTATCAGAGCAATGATTTTGGTCACTGAGAAACCATGTCCATTGACCATGAAGTCTAGAGGACTGTGTCATGAAGTGCTATAATTAACTCTGCTAAATAAAATTCATTAAAAATCTAGGCAGAGCAATGGCTTGAATACTGAGAAATATACTTCACTTATCAATGAAATAAGGTGAAGTATGTCATGAGGTGTCAATATTATCTCTGAAGCATGACAGTTAGTCATACTAAGTGCTTAGGGATACTGGCGTCCAAACAATGTGTATCCTCTAGTCACAAGGTGTGTACTGAACTTAATTGCACCTGGTAAACTTGCTATGAAATCTTGTATTGTACATAAAAAAAATCTGAAATTATTTGAAGAAGTTTGGCTGATCCTCAGGAACCAAATTTGAATTCCTTCATGTTGTTTAACCTCAATACTAATGATTGTAATTTCTAAAGATGTCATTGAAATTGACTGAGTAAGATGAAGGGAGGTTAATCAAGATATAAATATGAGAGCTTGGTTCACTTTTATTAAACATTGATGTTCAGATATGAGTACAGAATTTTATCGAGAAACTGTGTATACATCATATTTAAACCATGATGTTCAAATAAAAATTCATAAGCCCCTATAATGGAAGAGTCCGAAACATCCGTTTATTCAGATTTATGAAATAAGTATCTTATTGAAAATCTTCTATTTCTTTGAAAGATCCTATATTCTGCATGCTGCCATGTCATCCTTCCTGAATGTCTTATTGACATATCCCTCACCTTACACTCTTGAAAGCCTTGCTTCATTCAGATTAGGGAGCATTGGATTGTTTTTAAAGAAGATGTTAGGTCTTGTCTAGACTGCACTTATTACTTTTTAAAGGGGGAGGTTTGTTTGTGATATTGTCAAAGGGGGAGGATAGATTGATTGGTTCTTGTCTCGTCTACATCATGTAAGCATCAGGTTCTCCAGTAATTGCATTCATTCTTCATAAGGAGAGAACACATCTGCAACATAGACTTGATTGGTGCTTAATTGTTTAACTGCCTCTATGTTTTCTATGCCTTAATGATTTTGCCAGAGGAGAAGATTTTAATTCAATCATATCATGTATGTCTGTAACTCTCGTCTCAAACTATTTCCTCTTGGATGAAGTCAAAGGGGGAGAATAGTTTGACTTGAGCCAGTGTGACTCATAGTGGTGTTGCCATCATCAAAACGGGGGAGATTATTGTGCCCCTGTGGTTTTGATGATAGCAAACACTATAAGTCACACTGTGTTTGTATGAAAGACTGAATGAGCATGATTGAATGAGCATCTGGTTTTTGCATGTTATATTGCGTACAACTTCATCAGGGTTCATGGCATTTCATCGATCAGTTCAAGGTCAATGCTAGTATAGACAGCATGCATTCAAGGTCCGTGCACTTCATGATAGCCAGCTTAGACAAGGTCTGTGCATTCATGATAGCCAGCTTAGACAAGGTCTGTGCATACATGTTCAAGTCTGCGTCACCTGGATATAGGTCTGTGCATATGGTGAGAATAGGGTCAAGGTCGGTGCATATGTGAGCATTTTGCACACAAGTCAGTGCACATTCGAGTCTGTGCATATAGCTATGTGCATGGTTGAGGTCCGAGCATATCACTGTTCACCTACATATAAGGTATAGGCTATTCTGCACATACACAGTCGGTGCAAGTCTTGTCTTAGGCAATAAAAGGTCGGTGCACTTCTTGCTGCTGCACGCTTGCACATAGTCGGTGCAAGTTCTGTCATACGACCTCGGTGCATGTTGATGTTAGTTCATATCTAGGTCAGTGCAGGGTTGTAGTCGGTGCAACTTTTGTTGATGCACGCACAGAGTCTGTGCAAGATAACTCTGGGCACTTTATGTTGCATAGCGCATGAGGTCTGTGCATGTGCATAGCTAGGTCGGTGATGCTTTCATCTCTGGCTCGATTAGGTCTGTGCAATGTTTGTACTCTGCGTATTCATAGTCAGTGCATCTGTGGGCCATGTGCTGGAATCAAGTCTGTGCATATGCTTGCATGTAAAGACTGAGTCTGTGCATGTGTGTGTGTGCAGTTTGTGCATTTCTTAACTCTGCATTCAGGTTATGTCTGTGCATACTCTCTTGAATAACACCTACTGAGCTTGTGCACACTAGCTTGTACGCCCTATTAAGTCTATGCATTTGACTGCTGTGTGAACATATTTTCATATGGTTGAGCTTCAAAGTCGAAGCATCCCTTCTCTGCACGAGCAAGTCAATGCAACGTCTTTGCCAGCACGACTACTCTAGTAAGTCGGTGTAATACCTTCGCCAGCACGACCAGGAACAACCAACTAAGTCTGTGCATGCATTTATATGGAACTTAAGCACGCAAGTGATCAATTGAGGAAAACCATGTTTCAAGCATCTTATGTGCACCTGAGTACCTTACTTACGAGGATCAGAAGAATAGGAGCACGCGATATAAGTAGAACAATCAAATGGCACTTGATCCAAGGCTGATCTTTATTCTAAGAAGTTGCCACGTGGATAGCTAAACGATGGAGATTCTGACACGTGGCTGAAAGATTCTTGAAGCTTCCTGGCGGGAACGTTCTCTCCACACGCCTAGGATTTGACCTAGTGGGTCCCAGACTGAAGCCTTATATAAGACCTTTCTTCTGCGCAAAGGGAGTAACGCTAAACAGAAGACATCTGAGCGCAGCCAGAGAGAAGAGTAAGAGAGTCAGCATAAGAAGAAGAAAGAGAGAGCAGAAGAGAAAGAAGAGAGTTCGAGAGCTCGAGAGAGGAAAGAGAGGCAGCAGAAGAGAAAGAAAAATAGAGAGAGAGATAGAGAGTTCGAGGAGAAGAAGAGAAGCTTTATCAGAAGATCTGTCCCTACTGGAATCTGGATCAAATCTAATCCAGTCAGCTCCATGGGAGCCACATCTATGTTGATATAGTTTACAGCTTTCAGTTGCTGTGTTTTCTTATCTTTTGTTTTCTTTTGAATATTTCTTCAAGCTGTTAGTTAATAGAGCAAGCTGTGTCGCTCAGCAGTGGTAGAGGATTGGTTCCTCTAGACAGCAAAGCTCTATTGCCCAGCGGACGGCGAAGCTGTAAGGCCCAGCAGTTGAAGCTATGAATTAGCGGTTTGTAGGCAAGCTGTGTCACCCAGCGGTTTTCAAGCTGTTTGGCAGTGGAATCCACACTCTGGTTTGAGTGTAGGGTGGATGAAGGTCTGGAGGATTGAACCACCTAAAAATCTTCTGTACAGTGGCTGGTTTGTTCTTTTGATTTCGCTAGATGCATGCTTAGGATCGTGATCTAATTGCATATCTGTTGAGTGGATCGTGATCAGTTTGCAATTCAACTGCATGTGTGCTATTTGAACAATTGTTATCGAGCATCTTCTTATGACAACAATTTGTCATTCCGTGGGTCGTTCTGTCAACCGAGTCTATTAGTTTTATTTCCGCAATAGTTATCTAATCTGAGTTTTATCTACTCAGTTTTTGGAGCAAATTTTTAAGAGGGATTCATTCACCACCCCTCTGAATCTATCTGCACCTATCATATTGACCTATCATGTTCTTCCGCCGGATGGGCCGCCAGACTTTCCTCCGCTGTCGGTGGGTTCACCGCCGCTGTGGACGGTTCACCTTCCTCTATCCTCCGCCGGAAGCATCGAATGGCCTTTCTTTTTACCATTTTAGGGAGTGGGTGTGCGTGGGCTAACGGTGGTCGCCGGTGGTATTGATCGCCAGAGTGGCCGGAGTGGGGTTGGATTGATTGAAATGAGATTGAATGTGGGAGAGGAGAAACGTCGGTTCTATTTTTTGAATCAACTCAGAGCTATGCGGTCTATCGCCTGACCATTTATGCCCTCTTTACAGTCTTCGTCTAGACCGTTTTCTATCTGGGTACCTTCATCGAAGAATGTGAACCGCCCTTGTCCAAGTGGTCTATAACTAGACCGTTAGGGGTATGTTTGCGGTCCTTCATTAGATCGTTTTCACTGCTGCATGTTGTTGATTTGAGGTGCTACATTTGCTTTGACTCGTGGCTCTATTTTTATGAGATTCATGTCTTATTGATGCTTCATGATCATTCTATGAATTTAATTATTGATGACTAACCGCTCTTATTGTCAAAAGCTTGAAGGCCATAATGCCATCAGACAGGTAAGTTAGGTAAGTATCTCGATCCCTGGTTCCTTAATATATTATTGTATAGTATCTATGCTATATTTTCTCGAGAACCAGCTGGTCATTCATGTGTTATGGGATCTGATGTTCCCCTTTAACAAAAATGATGACGATCTAGGTGCACGTGTTTAATCGTTGGATAGGCCGTTGGGTTGGAAGAGTTGGGGGACGATGGTTCTATCTTGCACACCGTGATTGCAGATGGTATCTTGACCCTGATTTGTCCGGTCTAGTAATACTATTCTCGAGTATCTTCATATTTTTATCATTTATTTGCATTTTTTTTGATGATTTCTTTTATTTTATCCCAGCATGCATCAGATGCATCTTTGAGCATTCATGAGCCCTCATCTGTCTTAAGTGTCTCAGTAATGGTGGATAACTATGTATCCAAGGTCTTGAGTAAGGAGAATCATTCCTGATGCGGGACGGGACGCGACTCAAGACCAATTGATACGCGATCCTTGGCCTCTAAGCAAACTCCCGATCGTCCCTTAGCGAGGGAAGCATTGGATGTGCGCGGTTGAGGAACCGGCAGTGAGCTAGGGTGGTTGGCTCTCTCTCGTGCCCGGATCGGGTCACGGGACGGGTCTCACTCTCTCTCACAGTGGTGATGAAAGTAAAGTGAGCTAATATCCTATCACTAGCAACGGCATACAAGCATATACGAGATAAGCAAGTGCCTACGAGGAGGGTGGGGAGTGTACCTCCACGCTCCGGGCGTGGGGAAGATGATCTCGGCCAAGTACGGTAACTCCCAATAAAAATAATTATTCAATAATTACAATAGTGATTTCTTACCCACTCCACGCAGGGAGGTAAAGGGCTAAAAGTGTGGCCCGGGAGGACGGATCCTGGGTTGATGGGCAACAAGCCGGAAGGGCTCTCGGGGTGAAACCGAGCTGCTGGTCCGACTCGATACTACGCTGACTCGGTGCTGCGCCGACTCGATTCTGAGTTGCAGGACAGCAAGTAATGGCTTCCAAAGGGACGTCATCCTCCTTGAGTCTTCTGATGGCGGCGCTTGGCTGGGAGGATGGCGGGACATCCCTAGTCGACTCCCTGAAGTGGCGGTTGCTGAAATTGAGCTTTGATATTTTTGCAATATTTATTCTGCTGCTGCCTCTGCTAGTCTATTCACGGAACAGATTTGCGCACCTCCACAACCGAAATTTTTGTGCTTAGATCCGGAGGCGGATCGAGGCGTGGTTGGTGCCGTTGGAAAGAGGACTCATAGACCTACAACATATATTATTTTCCGATCCATCAAATGAATGAATTGAAAATGAAAATGACTGTGCCACAAATGTTTTAGCTGGCTCGGACTGACAGACACACAGGATAGACTGAGTTGACCCCAAAAATGAATTTTGACCGAAGGGAAAATGAAATATATAGACTCCATAAAAATTATGGTGGAAGGGAGGGTACGTGAGGAACACTTGGTAATTTTTGGGGATTTTATGGTGAGGACTATAAGAGTGGGAAAAATACGAAAAGGGGATACTGCAACGCAGATCTACAAATTGGCAGATTACTGAGGGGAAGAACAAAAATACGGAAAAAATGTCAAACGAAGACCAAATGGCACGAAATTTGAACTGGAGATTAGGGGTGACAGGGAGAACAAACTCTCAAAGTTTGGGCTTTATTAGACAACAGGAAAAAAAAAGATAAAATTACGGTTTTGAGATTCTATCCTGATTTGGACAGAACTCCGTCGGGTGGCGGTGGCGGCGCGATGGCGGCTCGATGGTGACGGTGGCGGCGGCGCGGAGCTTCGCACTCAGGAAGGGGGTTGGAAGGGAGGCCTCACACCTCAGAAGAAGGAGGCTTCACACCTCTGCAAGGGGGAGAGAAGAGAGAGGGCACCCAAGGGCTTACTCTTGGCAAAAATGCACTAATTTTTCATTAATTCTTCATTAATGCTCATAAATTGTGAAATATAAGGTATTTATATGAAATACAAAATGACACTAACTATCCTCAGATTTAGGTTAGGGGAGGGATATACAAGGGATAGAACAACTATTTCTCCCATGTGTCTTCTACCAAAATAAAAAATCATTTGAAGGGGGCGCCCCCTTGACTTTGAAGGAGAGAAAATGGACTTTTAATACCATTTGTCCCCTTGAATGGTCAAGCTCCCAGAAGCCCATCTTGGACCTTTGACCAAACCCACATGAGCCCTAAGGCTTAGGTGGACCAATGGGGAAGGAGATGGGGGCCCCTTGCTGGTCCTACTGGACTTTTACACATAAACCCACTAAAACCTAAAGACTCACATTTTGGCTTATAAAGCCTTACAATTGCAAACATGTTTTCCCAATGATATAATTGTAAATAAAAGGAAACAAATGCAAACTAAAAGTTAGTGCCCGGTGTTGATTCCCATCAATTCTCCCCAGGTGGGAAGAACTCGACCCCGTCGAGTAAGGGGTGCGGTTGCTCGTGTGATTCCGACGGATCCGTCATTGACCAAGAAGCGCGGAGTACGCTCCACTCCAAGTATTCGATAGCTACTCATCCCGTATAGATTCGATATGCTCACGCTGCTGTGGGAATGAGGCTAGAGGTGGACACTCCGGGGTGGGGTCACTCTCAAACGGGAGTAAGCGACTCAAAGACTCACTAGGAATCACCGCTGGGTCCCTTTATGCGACTAGATCCGATATGTTGAGGTAGAGCCGTTCCCAAATGCCGGCAAGTCTACAACGTACGTAATAGATCCGACTTGCCTCGCACTCGAAAAGGACTAATCATCGCGAGCGTACAAAGACCGACTCGACTTGATGCATGCAGACTCACTATGCACTCGACAAGAAAGAAAAACACGGACTCACACATAACCCTAAACAAATCTACGGTTAGTCGGACCCATACACATGCAAAGGTGGACTAGGACATCCGAATGTGTGCCATGCATACACTAGATGCAACCAAAGGTCGGTAGAATCATGGACTCCTAGACATCCCGAAATGCACCACTCATGCATGGACGGCCCTTTGGATTTGGGAGGTTTGGGTGGGCCAGGAGAGTTGAATGCATCATTCGCATCACCCCTATGTGTATCTCGCCAGTGAACAGGCTTGGTAGGTGTAGATGATTCGGCCCGTGGGGAAGGGGTGTGATAGTGGACTCCTTGGAAGAAGTGGAGTGAGAATGATAGCTCGGGAGGTTCACTAGTGAATGGGTCAAAAGGGTCAAAGAAGGTATGACCCCATGAGATGGACTCCCCCATGACATGGACCCACGTGTGGGGTTCTTGAAGGTGTAGGTGGTCACCTTCATTCATCGTGATAGGTGGGACATGGATCTCATGTAAGAGGTAAGGTTCCTCCCTTGGTATGACAATACCATAGGAGGGGGTGAATCCAGCTCATCAGGCACAGGGAAGACCAATAGGACCTCAGTGGTGATAGGATGTACCCAAGTGTACACCGAGGTGATAGACCCCAAAGCTGGGAGCATGAAGCTATGCGTATAGGGTTGGTCAAACCCTAAGGCCAATGTATATGTCAGCTCCCATTAACTTTCTAAACTCCTTAGTAGGTCCTTTACACTGTCTATGAAGTAAAAGGATTTGAACATGGTGTGAAAGGAGTTAATGGGGACTATTGGGAGGTCTGGGTCTACGGAGGGGTAGCAAGACGGTCTAGGGACCAAGCCTGTCCTGAGCCAACTAAGAAGTGGCTCGGTTATGTGTAGCTTCCCCGTTAGAGGTACGGGTAGCTCTGGCTGAGGTGGGTGAGGCCGTGGGGCAAGAGCATCCTGCCTCGTTGGTCCTTGTGCTTGGTCGACCGGCTCAACGCTCGGCTGATGGGTAGATGCGCGCCATAGGGTAGCATCTGCTCGCCGTAGGGCAGCATCAAACCGTGACTCAAATGGCTTGACCTCTAGAGCGACTTGATAGGCATGCCTCAAAGTTTTCACGTGGCGGCAAAATAATTCAAATTGGAAGTGAAGCCGTAAACCTCTCCAGAACTGAGTTCCGGCTTCGATGCTCTCCTTCTCGACTCCACATCTTGTCCGGTACACTTCAAAGTCCTTAATGTACTCGAACACCGACTGATTGCCTTGGTCGGGCCTGATGTATGGGTTGGCCATAGTGGCAAAGATGGGGTTGGATCCCTTAGGAATGGGCATGCAATGGCATTTTTTTTTGTCTTTGTTGTTATATGCAAAAGCTTATGCAAACTAAAACACCTAGACTCAACCAATAGACGGTACGTGGCGGAGTCACGGGATCCAAAGATCCTCTCTCGCAAGTGTGCGACCTTCCCGATAGGCGTAACCTAACGTTTGGGTAACACCTTTTAATATACCGAATAATGGTATGCAAATGCAACGACCGACTTAGACTTAGACTCCTAGACTTAAATGACTCTTTTTTATGTGTTTTTTAATAAATACTACCCTAGACTCAACCTTCCGCTCTGATACCAATTTGATGCGGGACGGGACGCGACTTGAGACCAGTTGATATGCGATCTTTGGACTCTAAGCAAACTCGCGATCGTCCCTTAGCGAGGGAAGCGTTGGATGTGCGCGGTTGAGGAACTGGCAGTGAGCTAAGGTGGTCGGCTCTCTCTCGTGCCCGGATCGGGTCACGGGACGGGTCTCGCTATCTCTCGCAGCGGTGATGAAAGTAAAGCGAGATAATATCCTATCACTAGCAGCGGCATACAAACATATACAAGATAAGCAAAGTGCTTATGAGGAGGGTGGCAAGTGTACCTCCACACTCTGGGCGTGGGGAAGACGATCCCGGCCAAGTACGGTAACTCCAGGTAAAAATAATTATTCAATAGTTATAGCTGTGATTTCTTGCCCACTCCACACAGGGAGGTAAAGGGCTACAAGTGGGGCTCGGGAGGACCGATCCTGGGTTGACGAGTAACAAGCCGGAAGGGCTCTCGGGGTGGAATCGGGCTGCTGGTCCGACTCGGTACTACGCCGACTCGGTGCTGCGCCGACTCGGTTCTGAGTTGTAGGACAGCAAGTAATGACTTCTAAAGGGATGTCATCCTCCATGAGTCTTATGAAGGCGGCGCTTGGCTGGGACGATGGCGGGACGTCCATGGTCGACTCCCTAAAGTGACGATTCCTGAAATTGAGCTTTGATATTTTTGCAAGATTTATTATGCTGCTGCCTTTGCTGGTCTATTCACAGAACAGATTTGCGTGCCTCCACGACCGGAATTTTTGTGCTCAGATCCGGAGGCGGATCGAGGCGTGGTTGGTGCTGTTAGAAAGAGGACTCATAGATCTACCACATATATTGTTTTTCGATCCATCAAGTGAATGGATTGAAAATTAAAATGACTGTAACACAAATGTTTTTGCTGGCTCGGATTGATAAACACACAGGACAAACTGAGTTGACAATAAAAATGAATTTTTAACGAATGGGAAAATGAAAGATCTAGACTCCATAAAAATTATGGTGAAAGGGGGGGTACGTGAGGAACACTTGGTAATTTTAGGGGATTTTCTAGAGAGAGCTAATGGGGTGAGAAAAATACGACAAGGGGACACTATCCCGCAGATCTGTAAACTGACAGATTACTGAGGGGAAGAACAAAAATACGGAAAAAATATCAAACGAATACCAAATGGCACAAAATTTGAAATGGAGATTAGGGGTGACAAGGAGAACAAACCCTCAAAATTTGGGCTCGATCAGACAATAGAAAAAAAAGATAAAATTACGGTTTTGAGGTTCTATCCTGATTTGGACAGAACTCCATCGGGTGGCGGTGGCGGCGCGATGGCGGCTAGATGGTGGTGGCGGCGGCGGCGGCGCTGAGCTTCACACTCAGGAAGGGGGTTGGAAGGGAGGCCTCACACCTCATAAGAAGGAGGCTTCACACCTCTGCAAGGGGGAGAGAGGAGAGAGGGCACCCAAGGGCTTACTCTTGGCAAAAATGCACTAGTTTTTCATTAATTCTTCTTTAATGCTCATACATTGTGAAGTACAAGGTATTTATATGAAATACAAAATGACACTAACTATCCTCAGATCTAGGTTAGGGGAGGGGTATACAAGGGATAGAACAATTATTTCTCCCATGTGTGTTCTACCAAAATAAAAAATCATTTTAAGGGGGCGCCCCCTTGACTTTGAAGGAGAGAAAATAAACTTTTAATACCATTTGTCCCCTTGAATGGTCAAGCTTCTAGAAGCCCACCTTGGACCTTTGACCAGCCCCACACGGGCCCTAAGGCTTAGGTGGACCAATGGGGAAGGAGATGGGGGGCCCTTGCTGGTCCTACTGGACTTTTACACATAAACCCACTAAAACCTAAAGACTCACATTTTGGCTTATAAAGCCTTACAATTGCAAACATGTTTTCCCAAGGATATAATTGTAAATAAAAGGACACAAATGCAAACTAAAAGTTAGTGCCCGGTGTTGATTCCCATCATTTCCACTCTAAGTTGGATGGTTTCCTTCGGTCTATTTGCTCGGTTTGGTTAGCTGAGGATTCCTGTCTAGAGTTTTAGTTGCTCGTCTCTTTACTTTTTCGTTTGCTCCGACCGCCTATCAGATGTGCATTCTAGTGAGGAGGTTGGTCATGTTTTTATTTCCAATAAGTTGTTAGTTCCTCCAGGCATGCGTCATTCAGTTTGGCCGTTTCTTGTGATTGGTTCAAAGTTTTCCATAAGATTCTTATCACTCGTTGGTTAAGGACGGGTGTCGTTACCTTAACGCCCCCTTTTCAGTTCACTCCACTTCATTTCCGCTTCATCTCCATGTTACATTTTGCTTTCGCTTCACCTCCACTCGCTCCCCTGTAAAGAGGATGTTAAGGAGGGGCATCTATTGACACCCGTTTTATGACCAATAAGTTGGGTCATCTCCTTATCTATTTTATGATATCCCGAGTTATTCACCGCTTATTGGGTCATTTTTGGTCACTTTTTGGGCTTATTTTATAGGTTATTCTCCCTTGTTGGGCCTGGTTTCTTTGATTTCTCGACATTTGAGCTTATTGGGCCTGGATAAGGGTTAATAAGGATTTTATTACGGATTAACTTGGAGATTTATAGGCCTTTATCTCTTTTGCCACGTCTACTAGCCTTGCGGCCTATCGTACGAACGTTTGGTGAGCGTTGGCACTCCTTTGCTAGACCGTTAGGCAACAGAGGGTCTTGTTGGGTTTCTTCGATCTTATCTCTTTCTGGACGACTGAGCCATGCGGTCTATCGGACGACCGTTTGTGGAGCCTTGCGGTCTATCGCAAGACCATTTGGGGAGATAGAGAGTCATGTTATGTCTGTTCTTTTTTTCTTCGGCCATGGTCGAGCTAGAGTCCTTGATTTGTTGTTTTCTCTCTAGATAGAGGCTCTCAGAACCTTCTGTTTGTTTCTATAGACTCTTGGGAGTATTATCTTCGAGATTTATCTAGATTCAGGCCTATTTTCGTGTCATTATCTCTCCAACTCGAACCTAGGGTTTGGAGGTCTATAAATAGAGCCCTTGACTTCATGACTTGAGGAGGAGATTTTTGGAGTTTGCCATGAAGTGCTGCTGCGTTCTGGAGCGAGTACCAATCAGGGAGAAGTCCTTTCTATGTCCTTAAGGCTTCTGGTTTAGGGAGTATTAAGTTCCATTGGTTTAGTTTGAGTCCTTTCATTTAAGTTTTCCTCTTTCCCTTTGCATCATCATAGCGTATTCCCTCTTCCTCTTTCATGTTCTCTGCACTCACATTACGTTTTAAATATCCTCCTACTCTTTTCCACGCCCCACAGGGGTTAAAAACAACCAACCCCCAGGTATTCACCCTTCCTTTTATGCACTTTAGCTTAATTGCATTATAGATACTACACTAGTCCAAGGGCTTATTGGGTTATTTTTCTTTGTGTCTTCTTTCTTCTGCAAGTTTACAGGACTCATTGCACGAGGCCCAGCTCTTCTAGCCAGCCAGGAGGGGTGGAGATTCAAAGATTCATGTTGCTGTTCTGGGTGCTCTTGCGGTCGTTTGGGAGACCGTTTGCAGATCTCAGGCGATCTATCGCAGGACCGTTTGTGCTCTATTTGCGATCGTCTGGATGACCGTTTTCCTTCCGCAGCACCTAGTTTTCTCTCTCGTGGGCGGGTGACTTCACTCGGCTCTTTCCAAGGTACATAGTGTAGTTTTACTGCATTATTTACCTTGGTGGCGATCACACTTTTCTTTGTTTAAGTATTAGTCATCTCTTTCATCGTCTTGCTTGCTTTCTCTTTATTTTAGTTGCTCCACACCTACGGTGTGTGTTTTTCTTTTACTCATTTGCTCCACGCCCACGGCCTATGTTTTTATTTTCCTTCTTTACTGCTGCAGTATTGAGATGACATGCTCACAGACGTCACATTGATTGCTTGAGTTAGTGCACCACTTGCTCACACATGTTTTACATCTTTCATATTCATTCACACACATCACCAACACACAAACATCAATCAATCACACAAAAACATCAACACACACGATCTAAGAAATACTTGCTGTTAAAAATATCCTTAAATCCATCCGACGTCACACGCCTATTCCCGAGCGTAGCTTCCACTGCTTCCCACCAAGCACGTACATCACGTTCCAGTTGGAAACTCGCCAAGAGGACTCGATCCTGGTCACCGCACTACATAACTCTAAAGATTTGCTCCATCTCCTTCAGCCAATGCTCTGCCTCATCGGGGTCTGCGGTGCCGCCAAAACGCAGGGGATTTAAGCCACGAAAGTTCTGGTGGAGATCACCGGCTCCATGATGTGTGTCTCCTTGCGCTACCTGCTGTAAAGCCTGGGTCAAGCTCTGCACTGTACGCTGCATGTCCCTCCACCGTGCACGCTCAGTTGCCATCGGAACAGACTCCTACGCATAGGAAAATTAATTAGATCAACCTATCGAGATTTCTTTTAAAGAGTATTAGTTAACTTTACCCGAGTCTCTATCCCATCTCACCAGGTTGGATCCTTAGACTTTAACAAGGTCACGGGTTCTACGACACAACTTAGAAACCTAGGGACTTAGAAAACCTAGGCTCTGATATCACAAAACTGTCACTCCCCGACGTGGAATATTGTAACGAGGCAGTTATAATCATTCATGACAATCAGAGCAATAATGAAATTTAAAAGAATACATAATTGCAAGGAAAAATGAATTACTCAAAGACTGCTAGTTATTCATAAACGAGAAATAATTGTTTCCAAGTATCAACTGACAGCTTGCATAATGACTCAAATTAAAAACTAAACAAAACAAAGATCTCAACTCCAAGGACCTAATAACAACTTATAGCCATTACAAGGGCACTACTAATGCTAAGACAGCCACCAGGTCCATCATTTAAATGGTTCACTCCAGGGTCTTCACTCATGCCCATCCCCATCCGTTTGCATATCATCCTCGGAATTACCTGAAAAGTGGGGAAAAACTAGGTGAGCGAACGCTCAGTAGATTCTAAAACAGGCAAAGTATAAGTGATTAGTCAGTTTAATAATGTCATTCGAGATAATGAATAATAAAACAGACGAAACAACAATCACTAGGAATGACGAGATGACGAGAATGTAGGCAATAATTCAGAAATAAGTTGAACAGAAATTTAACATGTTCCAAGATTTGGCCGTTCGAGCACGCAAGTATAGCGAGTCATGTAGAGTTAAACTTTCCAGTAGAAAGGATATGAATGTCATAGACCACACACACTATCAAGTACTCGGTGCAATGCCTCACCACGTCATGACAACTCCCTGGGGCACTAGTACTTTTCGGGTGTTCCTCCAAGGACCAGACCGGCCCCTTGTGATGCGTTGGCATTGATTTGGTGGATCCAAGATCCCAAGTAATATCTAGACACTCATTGGAATCGGCCAAGAATTCCAAGGTCAAGCTATGCAACTTATCATCTAAATTCAAGTGAAGTTTCAATAATTTGAATAGGAAGCCATGAGATTATGGCTTGTGGATGACAGGAATACAATCAGGATCAAATTGCAGCACAAGCCATCCCTGACTTGGCAAGTGAAGCACACAAGAATACACAGAAAACAAGCTCTGAACAAGTTGCGGTCATGAATGGGCTGCAAAAAGGATAAAGACAGTCCTTACTGGGCCGCTTCAAATAGAAATGGTCCAAGGCTGGCCGCAACTATGTTGGGCCTAGCAATGGTTCATCAGTCAACTTAGCTAATCCTTTGTCATCCTGGGCATGGTGGAACCAGACCAGGGTCCAACCCACATATCCCAGGTCAATTCCAAGGGTTCAGGTCGACTTATACATGTCTAGGTCGACTGGAAATCAAGGGAAAGTTGACCGACAAATTGGCACAGAGGCCAGGTCAAAAGCCAGAAATGCAGTCACAAAACGGCCGCACACTGGAACAGGACGTTCTTCACTGTGGCCACCACAGATAGTAGTAGTCCCAGAAGGGCCGCAATCAGATAGAACATTCCCGAATCGGGCTGTGGAAACACATGATTCGATCGAGTCGATAAGTTCAGGCTTTGGGGGTACAATCTATCCGACGTCCTAGTGGGAATCCCAGGCTCGCAGGATCTTACGAAGGTCTCATAATAGAGGTCCTAGTCCGATGGAAGGAATATCTGGCGGAGAGTCCTAACTATTACAAGATTAAAGGTTATAAAATGTCAGAAAACAAGAGTATAGCGGTCAGCCAGCACCACCGGAGTGGGGTGACTGTCAAACCATCCTAGTAAATTTTTCCACAATATCATTTAACATTGAAGTAATAATTTCATAGTTGAATTGTATTATATGTGACAAGAGGAGCAATAAATAAGATATGATTGTGGATGATCATAGTTAAATCAGGCATTTCAAATGTTTCATATAATCTATTTATTGAGTGTGTTTCTACCCTACACATGCTATCTAAACAAGGTGAACACAATTAATAAAAATAGCATTTTAAATATAATATGTACGTAAAATGGCGGTCTGTTGCACACCCGCTAGGTTCAGAAGCAGTCAGTAACTCGCCGCAACCCCAACTTAGCGGTCTAGGGTGAGGCCGCTAACAAGTAACGAGCGAGAAAAAAAAAGAAAAAACTAAAAGATGGAAACGGTCTGTCGCGAGGCCGCCAAGTTCAGAGGTGGTTCCTGGTGCGACCGCAACCAGTTCGCCGCTTCGACCTCCGACGAACTCCAATAGACCTTGGTTGTGACATGAGATTCATGCAGTATAGTACATAAAAATTAGGCAAAATGTTATTAATACAAAGAGGACAAAATGGCGCCTAATATATCATGATCATTTAGGGTTTGAGCCTGCTTAAACCTAACATTGAATCGATATAAATGGGAGTAACAAGATCGGTGCCCTAGCTTTGACATGCTCCGACTAAAAACCAAGATACACACGCTACTCTGTATACATATTGGGGCTTTTGGTATCAAGAGAAAGAGAACTTGAAGGCACATCTAATGGTATAACTTAATTAAGATTTGGTCTGCTGGAACCTACCTTAATCGGAGAACAAAGGGACAATGAACGCTCAGAACCACACGAACAATCCTCGCTCCAAACTCGCCGATTCCTCCCTCGAACATGCTCTCCGCCGGCCGCCTCAGCAAATGCGGGTTCAAGGTCGAGCTAGGGTTGATTTAATAGGAGGCAATTTGATCTAGGGGGTGAGATAAGGCTAAGAAGAGTCCTCAAAGTCGATCGTGCCCAAAACTCGCGCTAGACCGGGTCGCGCCGCCTCTCGCTCCAAATGGAGCTCTTAGGGTTAAGGTTTTTACGCGGAATGAGAGGGGAAACATACATCCTACAAGGGCTGATCAAATAGACCTAGTTTGGGCTCAAATGGTTACAAATTGGGCTCGAATTGGGTGATCTAAGGGCCGGTTAAACTAAACTCTATTTTAGCCCAAAAACCTTTAATTCGGCTTGATAAAATTTTATTTTGGGGTCGTCCAAGAAGACAATGTGTCTGGAAATTTGGTCCTCTGCATGATACAGTCGTATTATAAATTAGTTGAAATTTAGCCCAAAGGGGATTTTAATTTAATATTAAGAAATTCTTGATTATTATACAGTCATATTATTTAATTAAATTTCGGGATGCTACAGTGTCGGAATGATGGGCTAAGCCTATCAGAAAGAACACTTTGCGTGATGTGATCTTCGGATCTACGTTCTCCGCCTTGTATCAAAAGGTAGTTATTTCAACTACTCAATTCATGTGGAATCTGTTATGCTGATGTAATGGATATAATGATGAGTTGCTGGCAAGTTTATGGCTTAGCTTGTTGCTACTTCCAGTTTAGCAGCCATATGAATTTCATGTTTATCATTGATTAACCATTGTTTTGATGATGTCTATCGTGGCTGGATATAATCCAACTCATCATTCATGTGGACATCTAACGTTTGGTTTGACTGTCCTAACTTCCATAAGCATTGGACTAAGGGAGAGTCTGAAAGCTTGCTTTTCAGTTTAAAATGCATTGCAAACATCTTGAGTCTGCATGTGTTGTAGATATTGAGCATCATCTTGTCGTCTCATGCACTCCAATGCATATCATGCTAAGGGACCCAAAATTTGCTTCTTGCTCTGCATGCTAGAATGTGTTGCACCATCATGCCATGAACCTTTTGGTATATAGAATGGTGACATGTGGAAAGGTAGGTTAATCCTGTCCGAAAACAGCCACCATGTGAGAGATGATCTTAGGATCAAGTTCTCCACCCAGTACTATGGGTCAAATGTTCATGCAAGTCATAGATTGCATACCCCCTTGTTGATTCTCGTGAAGGCATTCTATAACTCATGCACAAGTTGAGGGGGAGTCAACATAGAAGTTCAGTCTGCATATCTTCTTAATGTCTCAATCTGAACCCTTCAGGATCATCATCCGAATGATTGCATCTGAATTGATTGCATACTCTCATGGGGAGTTTGATTTATTATGACACGGTTGTTCATTGTAGAAGCTATATGCCTCCTTTGCATGCCTCATAAATAAAATGGTTCAATGTTAAAAGAAATTTTACTTTGTGAGAAAATTTGAAAGCATGTATGAATGCACCTTCTTGATGTATAGTTTCAATTAACTTGTGAAATAAAAACTTGTCATGTTTCATGTAATGTTTAACTTAAAAAAATGTTCTTGAAAACCATGCACCTTTTGAATGATTCAATGTGCTGACTGCACTGTGCATCGACGTACTGATCTTGATGAGTCGATGCCACAGTTGATTTCTTCCTAAGGCATGCCCTCTGTCTGAGCAGTATGCATCGACGTGACGCATGCCTACGTCAACGCACCAGGTCATCTGATGAGTTATTCAATCCCTTCAATCCTCATCTTCGAATTGATCTATGCTCACTCGTCTTTAGAACATCTGGGCTCACTCCACATCCTCAGGAGGAAAGTTCACTGTCTATTTCCAGTCATCTACCCAAGTGCATTCCATGCATTCATCAGCTCTTACATCATATTTATAATTTGCTGTGTTCCATCTTGGGTCTGAGATGCTTTGAAATATGAATCTCATTGATTGTCACGTCCCGAGACTATGCAGCGAAACTAATTGGGAACATGAACAGTCGGCAAGAGAAGCCTCAAGTGATAATAACAATGAGAGCGCAAGTCATTCACACATAAAAGTGAACACAAGATGGTATAATCCAAAAACCTTGACTTTATTGAATCATAATGAAATGTTTATAAAAACTCTTTGACTAACTAGGCTCAATAAAGTGAAAATTACATATATGACTCTTGATTAGACTAGCTACGGCTTTTCTCGTACCATCAATTGCTCTCGGATCCATCACTTGAATAATCTGAATCCGACCCGCTAGAATCTCTTGAAAAGATTGGAAAAGTAGGGAATGAGCACACTTGCCCAGTAGGTATCTTCGTATCAACATGAAGGTAATGTTTAAGTAATTAACATTTTAGCTCTAGGAAATAAGATAAGAGAAATTTGGTAAAACATACGGATAAAATCAAAGTAACACAAGTAAAAAGATATGATCAAGATGAGATATGAGAGTTCATGTAGACTAGGAATATGATCAAGCAAGAATACAGCATGAATGTAAATATGGCCTTTCACGAAAAAGAATGTAACGAGAATACACTTTTCATAACCATAAAGGCTATGCACTAGAAAGTAACTTAACACGCAAGAATGTAATTTCACTAGATTGTGTCATGATTTTTACTATTTATAAAAATAAGTACTCCCAGCGCAATACGATGTCAGTATCATCGTACCCCATGATTTTTAGCATGTTTCTGACAATCAGCCGAGGGGGATAGCATGGAGCCTTTGGACACAATCAGTGCCCAGTCTGCATCTTCACATTATAAATCAAGCTACTTCCACGAGAAATATCAATAAAGTTCGACCAGTAATGTACAATTCAACAATAAGTTCATGATAACAATGTCAAGACAAGAATGTTCCAACTTGAAATCATGAGATCAATGATGATTTAATGACAAGGTCATACTACGGAAAGAATACGGCAGCATAACGACATATTCCTTAACTTCCATAATTCATTAATAACTTATTGAACACGGTGTTAGGTTCTAGATAATCAATAGACCATCTAGGAACATAAGAAAATCAACCCTTGGGTCAAACCTTGGGTTAATCAATACTTAGACATAAAAGGGTCATATCGGGGCCGTTTCTTTCAGAGGCGGTCATGCCAGGACCGTTTCTATGAAGAGGCAGTCAAGTCAAGAACGTTTCTATATAGAGTCGACACTAGAGAGAGAAGAGTCGATGTAGGGGTGAAATCAGGACTAACGCGGTCACGAAATGACCGCTATTTGACAGTAGCGGTCGCCTGATGGCCGCGACTACCCAGGCAGGAAAAAACACCGATAATTGCTTTCTAGATAATTGGGCTTTGAGGGTACAACCAGCTCGGTGTCCTAGTGAGAATCCCAGGCTCGCGGAGACTTACGGAGGCCTTGAAACAAGATCAGCTAGTCCGGTGGAAGGAATATCCAACGGAGAGGATCACAAGTCCAGGATCGTGTGCCTATAAGTGCAAAGTGTAACTAATAGCCACGCACCAGATTACACACTATGTACTTATGAAAGACTCAAGGTGAGAGTGGATCGTGTAAAAATAGCGATCAAACATGCATAAAACAAGTCTCATAATCCATGTGAAAATTCAATTTAATACAAACTATATGATTTTGGCTTGAAAGTAACATATGTTTAAAATGGGTTTAAAACATATTAAGGAAATGAAATCTATCATGATGGATGAACAATATAACCAAGTTCACAAAGGTAAAGTCATAACTAGGAATAGAGCCTCATTAACTAGGCTAAACATATATACAATACGGTCAATCTGCAATCTATTTGGAATTAACAAAGTGCAAGAAATTGAAATATAAAGGCGGTCTTATGAGGACCGATTCTGATAGTAGCAGTCTTATTGGGACCAATTTTATACAGTAGCGGTCATTTGGGATCCGCTATTAGAGTTTTAGCGGTCCTTGGTAGACCGTTTCTATCCTACATCAGACAGCACATAGCTATCAAATGCAAGGCCTATCCTAGGGTAATAAATGTGTAAAAAGCATGGGAAATGAATGGACAACATGTAAGAGCATGTTTATAATGAAGAGGGTGCATGGAAATACATGGATCATGCCAAAGTTCTTATCTTTAATTAGAATGTGCAGAACTATGCATGCAGAAATAACCTAAATGCGCACTCGTAGTAAAACATGAAACGACATGAAACCAGATGGTCTTTATTCCTAACACGTTAATTTAGCCTTTTAATGAGATAATCTACCTTTGATTCGATCCCTAGACCTCAAATTTCTTACTGAAAGTCAACCCTAGTTTCTGCACGGCGTGTGCTAAACCAGCAACTTCTCGTCCCTCATTCTCCTTAACCACTTGACCTAAATCCATGAAATTTGGAGGGCATGTAGAAGACATAAGGGTTAACAAAATGTTATAATGGATTCACTTCTAAATACCTCAATTAGGGCTTCCAATCTCTAGATCTTTGCTCGATGGCCATATTGGTTCCTGTGCAGACTGTAGCGAACCAGCAACTTGTAGGGCTTCTAACTCTCCAACGTCGTGTCCTCCTAGCATGAGATTTTGAGGGGAGTTAGACAAAACTAAGGAGAACAATAAAGTCTAAAGGACCAACATGAAATACCCATGACTTACTGTCAAACAACGCGAGCTAAAATGAGGGTTCGTGTAGGTTGAACCTGGGTCCTATTTATAGGGTTTGCCAGGGTTTGATGTATTAGATCGATCTAGGAGTCCAAAATTAGAGTAGTATCGATCCCCAAGAGTCCTAAACTAGGTTTACATGTCAGGTAGCTTCGAATCATAGAGATTGGGATGGGAAAAATCTAATTTTTTCATGCTTCTAACACCTCCATTCACGAAGCATAGTAGCGGTCGAATGGGGACTTCTATTATGATATAGCAGTCATGCGATATACCACGTTTAGGCGCTTATTCCGAAAATTTTAGATTTTCAAATTTATCAACTATTTGTCCCCTATTTATCCTATTTATCCCCTTCTAATTCCAAATTAGCCACAATTATATTTCTATAATTGGGCTTATGCCTAACGGTCTTGGAATTGGGTCTTTGGGCCTATTTGAGTTGGGCTTAGCCTTTTGGTTAATATAGGGCCTTTAAATGGATTTAATTAACCCTTAATTTTTTTAATAGTCCATTAAGTCTATTTAAATGCTTAATAATTATATTTCATCCCCGAAAATTTCTGAATGATTTCTAGAAAATTTTAGGGGTGTTACACCCTCCCCCACTTAAAAAGAATTTGGTTCCCAAGTTCAATGCATGAGTTTTACGGAGAGTGTGTTTTAATTAGTTGGACTGATACTTAAGGCAATGCTAATATGTAAATAAGTCAAGATGGCACCTTCAATCGCCTTACCTTCCCCTTCCAAGATGGCATTTAGTCGGCCTCCTCGCCCGCATCCATTGTTATCCCTTGAAGATTGTTCCTTTATGAGAGAACACATGGGCAAGCAATGTTCCCGACTTCCACATTTGAGACAAGCGCCGAGATGCTTCCAGCATTCTTCGGCCATGTGCCCGAACTTCTCACAGAATGAGCAAGCCGACATGACTTACTTTTCTTCTTCTTCCTTAACTCTTTTACTTTTTCCATTGCCATTGCTTTTTCTATTCATATTTCTTTTACCATTACCATTGCCTTTGCGGGACCTCTTATTGTGATGGGGTTCGTCATCCTCCGTGATGCTAAACATTTCTTCTTTTTCCTCTCGCCTATCATATTTTCGACTTGATTTTCCTTCTTTCTCCTGGAACTTCTCTACCTTCTCCAGGGTCCTTTCACATAAATGTGCCCGTTGGACCATTTCCATATATGTGCAGATATTTTGAGGCCCAAGTTGTTGAGTAAAGCTGGGCCTTAGTCCATCCATGAATCGGTTGGCCTTTAATATGTCGGTACTAACCAAATGAGGAGCATATGGTACCAGTCGAGAGAATTGAAGTTCATATTCTACCACGGACATCATGCCTTGGCGAAGAGAAGTGAATTCTGTGGCTTTTCCTTCTTTGATGTGCTCGGAGAAGTACTTTACGCGGAAGAGTGTAAGAAATTCCTCCCAGGTAAGTTGATCATTTTGAGGTTGTGCCTTCCACCAAGTACAGACGTCTTTATTCAATTGGAATGTGGTGAGACAGACCTTCTCTTGGTTAGTGCATTGCATGACCTCAAATATACGGTTCATCTCGTCAATCTAATTTTCTACTTCATCGGTGTTGACACCCATTTTTTACCGATAAGTTGAGTCGTTCCTCTTACTCCCGTTTGTTGATGCCTCAAGTTATCCATCGCTCGTTGGGGCTATTTTCGGGCACGTTTTGGGCCAGTTTTATGGGTAGCCTCCCTCCTTGGCTAGGCTTGCTTCAATTCTGGGCTTAATGGGCCTTGGTTTTGGTTGATTGGGTTATTCTATAAGTTTCAAGTGCCCATATACATGTACGGTTCATCCCTGGCCGCTCAATCATTATGCGGTTGCCTGTGGGCCGTCCATACATTCATGGATATTTTGGTTAATTTTTTGAATTTCCACTGACAAGCATTCATGCTGTCTCCTTTTAGCCGTTCAAAATAATGGACGGACTACCAGTAGTCGTTCTTCTCCCAGAATCCTACGCTTGGTGGTCTTCTCAAATAATTACCCAATTTATCTATTTATCACCGGCAAGGCTAGAATGGTCGGCCTTAGGCCGCTCTTCCTCTTAAACAGACTAATCCTAGCCGTTCATTTATGAGAGTCCAACGGCGAACTATTCGGCCGGTTCAATGGATAACTTGGATTATTTTGTGAATTGTTGAAATTCCACCGAGAGGGTTGGACGGCCCAGAATGGGCCACCCATATTGATGAGTGGTCTATCATAAGACCGTTCATCTGCTCGTTTGCTGAAGATTCAACAGATCTTCTCTCTCTCATCGTGGATTTATCCCAAACTTCCTATGATGATTTATCCGTGAATCCTTAACCATTTTGAGTGCCGTTTCTTCCAGATGAAAGATAATTGGATTATCTTCATCTTTTATTTGATTATCTCGACCTAAAAATGTATGGAAACCCTAATTTCGGGGTTAGCATTTGGGGCTTCTATAAATAGACCCTAAAAGCTACCTTTGCAAGGGGGGAGATTTTGGTCGATGGCAAAGTCCTGCTGAATTCTTGAGCGACCTAGCACCGAGGGAATCCTTCTATGTCCACACAGGCCTCCGGTTCAGGGAGTAGTCCTAGTCTTGAGTCTTTTGCATTTGATAGTCCCGTTTCTTCTCATTGCATGCTTGTTTTTACACGTCCACTCGCCCACGTGTTTCTTTGTTTGTACTGTCACGCACACACCCTCCCATGTTTGCTGACGCCCTAGGAGTTTAAAAATCCTAGGTACTTTCCATTGAATTAATTATGTTAATTTCCCTTCATTCGAGCATTTGCTACACTCCACGTTCCTAACTTGGGTTTTGTTTTCTTGTGTTCTACACTTTGTTTTGCAGGTCAGTAGCACACTAACGCGAGGCCCATCCTCTCTGGTTGGCCGAAAAATGTGGAGGTTGAACTCTTTGTAATTTCTGGCATGGTGGCATTGCGCGGTTCCCAACTACCCGTTCAAGGAGACGAGCGGTGCAATCTGGACCGTTCTTCTACTTCCTGCGGTGGACTTGGAGCCGTTCGTCAGCCAGGAATATCTCATCCCGCGTCTTTTGCAGCGTTCATAGACGGTCTACACTTCGACCGTTTATCTCCATAGGCGGTTCCTACTGAGCCGTACATCATTGCAGCGCTGCACACCAAGTGAGTGTCTCTCCCCTTTTCCAAGATACGGCGTGTCCATCACGTTTGGCACCTTGGTGGCGATAACAAGTTTCCACTCTTCCCTTTCCCTCTGTCTTTGTTCATTTCCCATGCTGGATGTGGTAAGATAGGCATGGGAAGACATTAAAGAACGGACAGGAGGAGAAATATATCTACAATCGGGGTTGGAGGATCAAGAGAATCGGGGAGGATTTAAACTCCGGAAGTTCCCGTGTAAATTTCCCGCACCAGCCCTGGCGTCAGCTTGGGCCACAGTTTGAAGGGCTTGGGTAAGACCAGCAACCGTTTGTTGCATCTCTTCCCAGTTGACACGGTGAGCGATTATGAGGATGGGGGGGTACTTGAGAAGAAGAACAATTTGTTAATTCCTATCGAGTGATGGGGAATTATCCTAGAGATAATTTCTAATTAACTATCTCATCTCGGGCTCTACCCAATCTCACATGGGTTTGGAAATTCCTTTCCTTAGTTCATACGTATGGGTCCTTAAACCTTAGACTTAGCCTATGACATGACATTTTCCGAGGACTTACTTATGCTTAGGCTCTGAAACCACTTTAATTGTCACGTCCCGAGATTATGCTGCGGAACTAACCGTGTCATGCCCCGAGCTTTTAATACAGCGGAAGACATTCTCGAAAAACGTGAACAACCGACATGGTAAACCTCTTGCAAGCAATAATGATCAGAATGTAATAACAATCACACAAAGTAATTGCACAATAAACTACTCAAACCTTCACTTTTATTAATACAAAAAATAATTCAAGTACATCAACTATTCAACTCTCTTAAATCTATTTGACTCAATAAAAATAAAAATTACATGTACTCGATCTAGACATTATTGACTTCCTAAGTCTTCTCTCAATCTCATGTGACTTTCATTCGCTCTCAGACCCATCACTTGAATAACTCGAATCCAAATCCGAACTACTTGCATCTCCTGAAAAGATTGGAATGTAGGTAATGAGCACACTTACCCAGTAGGTATCTTCGCCTCAACATGAAGGCAATATTAAAGTGATTAACATTTTAACTCTAAAGAATAAGGTGAAATCATGCGAATGCGATAAATCAAGTAAATAAACCAAAGTAACAAGACATGATCAAGTTAAGATATGATTGAGCAAGCATGATCAAGTAAGAATGTAAGTATGGCCTTTCATGAACAAGAATGTACTAGCAAGTCAAGCAAGAATGTACTCTTCACTTAGTAACAAGTACTTCGTGAATTTCTGTGAATATTTTCACTTCACAAGCCGTGAATATTTTTGTGATTACCGTGGATATTTCACTTATTTATAAAGAAAGTACTCCCAACGTAATGTGATGCCAGTAGCATCATACCCCATGGTTTATAATAGTATGTTTCTGACAATCAACTGAGTAGACTAGCATAGAGCCATTGAACACAATCAGTGCTCGAACCGCATCTTCAAGTATAAATCAAGCTACTTCCACGCATGTAAATAATGTGGCCAAGAATGTACAATTTCAATGATAGATTTCCAAAAATATGAATGCTTCTACAAGGAAATAAGGAATTTCAATAATTACCTTAAATAACTAGGTTATGCCATGGAAAGAAATCAACAGCATAACGATACGTTCTTTATCTTTCATAATTTATCTTAGACATCTTTGAATAAGTTTACAAGTCCTAGACTATCATTAATCAATCTAGGATCATAGGAATATTAACCTTTGGATCAAACCTCGGGTCAAAAATACTCAAGAAATTTAGCGGTCTAAAATTTGGTCGTTATATTGACAGGGCGGTCTAATATTAGGCCGCTAGAGTGGACTGAATCCAGAAAGAAATCAATTGGACTCAGAGAACATGGCGGTCAAATACTGGACCGTTAATAGGCTATAGCCATTGAGTATTTAACCGTTAATGGACAGAATTTCAGAAAACGTCGGTAGTGCTTTCTAGACAATTTGGCTTTAATGGTACAACTAGCTCGGCGTCCTAGTAGGAATTCCAGGCTCACGGAGACTTACGGAGGCCTTGAAATAAGATTTCGTAGTCCATTGGAAGGAATATCCATAGGAGAGGCTATCAAGTCCAAGATTGTGTGCCTATAGTGCAAAGAGTGTAACTAATGGTCATTGTAGAGAGGGATTTCTGTAGCCCATCTAAAGAGCAGCCAAACTAGGTCCATCAGGACCAAACGAGGCCCAGCTCATCCAAGTGACAGCCCCGCAGGGCCCACTTAGGCTAAAAAGCCCAATAAGATCATTCGGGATCACAACCTTCCTCGGCGGCCCTTAGGCTTGGAAGGCCCGAACATCGGTCAGGTCAGAGAGAGATCCACGCCCGATCTATCCCCTCGCCGGGATAAAGGCAGGCGCACAATGCCCACTCTGACCTATCTTCACCCGAGCTATGCCTATCACCCGGACAGGGTTGGCACCCCTCATGCTCGAGTCAACCGACGAACACTTATCCATACTGCCGTTCTGAACCCTTTATAAGTAAGAGTTTATGAGGATATGGGACCCATGATCCCTCAAGGTTATAAAGATCCCACGATGAGGACGTAAAGAGCCCACGTTGAGGACGTAACTCCTACCTGAAACCCCTCAGCTTACGGGACTCATGAGGCTAGTGCACTATTTAAACCTGGGACTCCCTCCAATGAAAGGTAAGGGAAAACATACACCTAAACTCCCTGGGCAGGAACCACTTCACCACCTTGGTGTAGAGGGATCTCATGCATCTCCTTCCTCCCCCCTACATAGCTTCCACCATTGCTCTACAGACTTAAGCATTGGAGGGTTTGCCCCAGGGAACCATCCCTGGGCCCCCTGATCCATTTCCCTTCCTTACAGTTCACTATCCGGTGATCATCTCCTCAGCTCAGGACCAGCACGAGATCACGCCTCTTCATCTGGCGCCGTCTGTGGGAAACGACCAAAGAGCCAGCATGGTGCGAAGAAGTTCAGGGAGGAGGTCCGACGGCGACAGGGGAAAGGCCATGGTGGTGGCAGGAGAAGGCCCCTCTCAAGCCTCACAAAATCCCCCCTCCAATGCCAGCACCCCCGCCGACAGACTGCCCCCTCCCCCCACGGCCCTAGAGCTCCCGCCCCCTCCCCCCTCGGTGATAGGGCTACCACTCAACGGCGGCGCTGAAGCCTTCCAAGCCCTCAATGCAAAACTGGATGTCCTCGTGGAACTCGTGAGGACCCAGGCGGCCAGGGATTGAAGGTCATGCGCCCCTCCGGAGAGCCCTCCCCGCGAGAACATGTCCCAGCACATCGCCGGAGGCCGCTTCACCCTCCGAGGATGGCAGATCATCCGTAACAGGTCAGGAGGACCTTCACAAGCCCCCCCTCCGGAACAAGAAATCTCATCCATGCCGAAGAGGGGAAAACCTAGGGCACGCCGTCTGAACCCAGAGATCGAAGTCCCTGGGGAACGCCAAGACAGCCCCCCCAGGCCGACGGCGCAGCGACAGCCGGAGCTATCCCTCCGACTGCGAGAATTCGAGAGGCATTTTACAGAATAGGAGCGCACCCTACGCGCCCTGCAGAAAGTCTCTTCCACGGAGGACGAGGAGAAATCCCTGTTCTCCAACTATATATTGAAGGCAGAGGTATCTCCTAGAACCTCCATCCTGACCTTCAAGCTTTATGACGACCAGGGCGACCTGGCCGATCACTTCGACAGCTTCGACGCCCTAATGAAAATTCATGGAGCGTCCGACGCTATCAAATGCCGAGCCTTTGTGACCACCCTGGTCCAAGGCGCCCAAGCATGGCTCCGGGCCCTCGCCCCCAGATCCATCCGGGACTTCAAGCAATTCGGGCGAGTATTCAAGAAGAGTTTCACCGGCAGCGGTCCCCCAAGGTCGGTAGCGGCGCTTTTGGCCCTCAAACAGGCGCAAGGGGAGAAATTTCGGACTTACATTACCCGATTTAAATCGGAAGCCCTGAGGATCCCCCGCCTGGACGTCGCCTTGGCCATAACCGTGTTGACCGGGGGAACCTGCGATGAGAACCTTTGTCGTGAACTTGTTCTCCATGTCCCTCGACCCTTGCCGAGCTAGTGACTCTGGCTTTGCACCATGCCGAGTGCGAAGAAGTGCTCAGTGCATGCTGAGATGCAACTGGCTCGGGTCGGGAGGGGGACAAGAAACGTGCACCCGAGCCAAGTTCGGGTCCAGGAAAAAGGTGGAACCGAGAATGGGAACACAAGGAACCGTCACGAAAGTACGAGCGGTAGACTCCTTTAACCGCTCCGGTTTACGAGATTTACGAGGACATCAAAGGCTCGGGCCTCCTCCTCTAACCCGAGCCAATGAGGTCGAAGAACCGTAATCGCAGCAAGTATTGCTTGTTCCACAGTAATCACGGGCACCACACCGACGATTGCCACCAGCTCCAAGATGAGATCGAGCACCTCATTCGTCAAGGACACCTATCCCAGTTCGTGGTCAGGCACAAGGAAGACCAAGGCGCCCCAGAGGAAATCGACAACGCCCCCCGAGGGGTCCACATCAACGTCATCGCTGGAGGAGCTGCATCAGGAGGAGACAGTGGCCGAGGAAGGAAGCGTCATACTGAGCGGGCGAGCCGAGCCATTGAGCCTCCCAGGGCCCCGCCAAGTGAACCCCAGGTCATAGTCTTCGCCGACCAAGACCTGGAAGGGCTAAGCACCCCGCATGACGACGCCCTAGTCATATCGGCCACAATAAACCATTGTAACATAGACAAGATTCTAGTTGACAATGGAAGTGCCCTTGATGTATTATCCAATGAATGTTTCCTTAAGATGGGGAAGGATCCGTCTAAACTCCGCCCGATCCGAACCCCCCTTTGCGGGTTCAATGGCCATGCCACTTATCCCGATGGAGCCCTAAGCCTGCCGGTTACTCTTGGCACCCCACCCAAAACCGTTATGGTCATGGTGGACTTCATAGTGATGAAAGGTATTATAGCATACAACGCAATCTTCGACCGAGGAATCCTCAGCCGAATGAAAGTGGTGCCTTCTACCTATCACCAAAAGATGAAGTTCCCCACCAAAAATGGGTTAGGGGAAGTCCGAGGTAACCAGGCCATGGCCAGAAGGTGCTATAATATCTCGGTTGAAGCCACAAGGCCGGACGGGAAGAACAAGGGCCCCCGAGAAGTCGAGGAAAAATCCGCAACCGTTGAGCCTTGAGGCGAATTGCTAGCGGTTTTCCTAAACGACGACCCGACCCTAGGAGTAAAGATTGGACCCGACCTACCGTCTAAGGTCCAACAGCAATACAAAGAGTTTCTTTCCGCGTACATCCGAGTCTTTGCGTGGTCTGATGATCAGCTCCCCGGGATACCAGAGGAGACGGCGATGCATAAGCTCAACCTTGACCCGACCATCAAACCCGTACAACAACGGAGAAGGGAGCACGCGCCAGAGAAGCAGGCGATCATCAAGGAGTAAGTCACCAAGGGGCAAAAGACTGGTCTTTTTAAATCGATCTTTTACCCGACGTGGCTATCCAACGTCGTCCTGGTGTCGAAAGCTTCAGGAAAGTGGCGGATGTGCGTGGACTTCACCGACTTGAATAAGGCCACCCCTAAAGACTGCAATCCACTGCCGAGCATCGACCAACTGGTTGACTCAACCTCGGGCAACGAGGTACTCTATTTTCTGGACGCCTATTCAGGTTACCATCAGATCAGAATGAATCCAGAAGACATCGAGAAGACCGCCTTTATCACCGACTTTGGCATATACTGCTACACCCGGATGCCTTTCAGGTTGAAAAACGCTGGAGCCACATACCAGTGGTTGGTCAACCATATGATCGAGGGACAGCTCGGCCGGAACGTCGAGGCCTATATTGACGACATGCTCGTCAAGACCGCCAAGGCCAAGGACCACTTTGCCGACCAAGCTGATACCTTCGACACCCTCCTGAGGTACAATATGAAGCTCAATCCTACCAAGTGTGCCTTCGGAGTAGGATCCGGGGAATTCCTGGGTTTCTTAGTCACCCAGCGTGGGATCGAGGCCAACCCCAACAAGGTCCAGGCCATCTTGGACATGCGCCCACCCACCTGCATCAAAGACGTTCAACGCCTTACTGGACGCATTGCCGCGCTCAGCAGATTCATGTCCCGTGCTGCTGAACGATGCCTACCCTTCTTCAAGCTATTGAGGGGGCCCAAATTGGCATATGCTACGTTCACATGGGACGAGGAATGCCAAAGAGCATTCACCGAGCTTAAAGAGTTTCTGGCTTCGCCTCCAGTACTATCCAAGCCTGTCCCAGGCGAAGCCCTACATCTTTATCTCTCGACAACCCCATCGACAGTTAGCTCGTTCCTAGTCAGAAATGACTCGGGAGTCGAGAGACCGGTCTACTACACCAGCAAGGTGCTCAACGAGGCTGAAAGGAGGTACCCCGCAACCGAGAGACTCGTGCTAGCATTGGTTACCTCGGCCAAGTGCCTCCGACCCTATTTCCAAGGGCACTCCATCACCGTGCTAACTGGCGAACCATTGAAGACGGTCCTCGCTCACCCTGAAGCCTCGGGACGTCTCGTCAAGTGGGCCATCATGCTTGGGGCCTACGATATATCGTACCGACCTCTTTCAGCTATCAAAGGCCTGGCGCTCGCTGACTTCATCGCCGAGAGCACCATCCCGACTGAAGAAATATCTCCGTCTGCGCCCGGGCCAACATGGGAATGTTCATCGACGGGTCCTCCAACTCAGCCGGAAGCGGCGTTGGAATCCTCCTGAAGTCCCCCGAAGGAGCGGAGCTAAAATACGCCTTGAAGTTCAACTTCCAGGCATCCAACAATGCTTCCGAGTATGAGGCTCTCATCTCGGGAGCCCGTATGGCCCGGCGGCTAGGGGCGGAGTGAGTCAAAATTCACACTGACTCCCAGCTGGTCGCTAGCCAGGTCAACGACGATTACAAAGCTTGAGAAGCACCGATGGTCAAATATCTCCAGCTGGTCAGAGCCGTGGCACAACAGTTTGAGAGTTTTGAGGTAGTCCGAATAGCTCGGAAGGAAAACTCGATCGGTTGGCCTCTTCTCTTGACCCCGAGGGTACTCGATCGGTCCTCCTCAAAGAGCTGGAGCGACCGAGCATCGACTCAGAGCTCCTGGCTGTTGACTCGGCCTCCCCAAGCGACTGGCGTACCCCGTACCTACCGTGGCTCCAAGATTCTCAAGAGCCTCCCGACCCTTGGGAAGCCCGAAGATTGAAGTACCAAGCTCGGTGATTCGTCACTCTGGATGGCACTCTTTACCAGAGATCCTTCTCCGGTCCCCTCCTAAAGTGCCTCAGCACTGATGAAGCCAACCGAGTGATTCAAGAAGTTCACGAAGGTCTGTGCGGAGTGCATTTAGGAGGAAGGTCGCTTGCCAGGATCTTGCTACGGCAAGGTTACTGGTGGCCCACTCTACAGCGCGACTGCTCGACCTACACACAACACTCTGACCGATGCCAGCGATTTGACCACTTGGTCCATCAGCCAGCAACGGAGCTCATCACCTTAGTCGAGCCATATCCTTTCACTCGCTGGGGAATCGACATCCTCGGGCCATTCCCCACGGCCCAGGCCCAGAGGAAGTTCATCATCGTCGCCATCGACTACTTCACCAAATGGATCGAGGCCGAAGACACAGCAACGATCACCAAGACAGTCGTCTGGAATTTCATCTGGAAGTCGATCATATGTCGTTACGGCATCCCCCAGGTGATAGTAAGCGATAATGGTTGGCAATTTGATTCTCGTTATTTCCGAGACAGATGTGCCGACCTGGGCATTCGCAATCACTTCACCTCGGTCGCCCACCCTCAAGCTAACGGGCTGGTCAAAAATGCCAATAAGACTATCTTAAAAGGCATCAAGACCAGGCTCAGCAAAGCCAAGGGCTACTGGCTTGAGGAATTGCCGAACGTACTTTGGTCATACAGAACGACTCCTAGAACGGCAACCGGTGAAAGTCCGTTTCAGTTGGTGTATGGCGCGGAGGCCGTCATCCCATTGAAGATTGACAATCCCTCCCTCCGAGTCATCTGTTTCTCTCCTGAGGCAAACGATCAGAAACTACTCGAAAACATCAACCTAATCGATGAACTCCGAGAGATTACCGGCATCCGGGCAACGGAATACAAGCACCGCCTCACTCGATACTACAACGCCAAAGTTCGAGATAGACACTTTCAACTGGGAGATTTCGTTCTCAGGAAAATCGAAGCCACTCGACCACTTGAGGTGGCGGGCAAGCTATCCCCTAATTAGGAAGGCCCCTACCGAGTGATCTAGACACTCGAGAAAAGAGCATACCGGTTATCTACGATGGAAGGAGAGCCCATCCCTCGGACCTGGAACGCGACTACACTACGCAAGTTCTACTTCTGAATACCGAACATTACGTAAGCAACATGGAATAAAACAAAAGGTTTCCCTTTCCTTTATTCAAACAACTCGCTTGTACATCAGGAAGGCCAAAGCCAAGAAAATACATGTCAAAAAAGCAAAAAATCCATCTGGCGCCGCCGTATGAGCCCATCGCTCGGCCGACTCGGTTGACCTTCCTGCGTCCAGCCACTGACTCTGCCTCGTGCAGAAACTGGCTCGGATAAAGGGTAGTCGACCCCGTTGGCTCGGGTAGCTCGGGACAAAGGTGACAAAGGGATTAGGAAGAAGAAGGCTGCCTTCCAAGTTGAACTTGGAAGAGGAAGGGGAGAGGGAAT
This sequence comes from Amorphophallus konjac, assembly GCA_022559845.1. Lineage (NCBI taxonomy): Eukaryota > Viridiplantae > Streptophyta > Magnoliopsida > Alismatales > Araceae > Amorphophallus > Amorphophallus konjac. Next base: position 127,660,842 of record CM040117.1, on the reverse strand, counting down.
GCATATGAAGACATCTTCCCCACCAATCTGCCAACTCTTTGGAAGGAAGGAAGCTTAGGCATCCTCTGAAGAGTGAAAGAAATGATGAGAAGAGCAGAAGAGGGAAAAAACAGGCTGCGAGAGGGAAAAAAAAAACAGCAGAGCTGGACGAGGAGGCAGGGGAAAGCCCAGAAAGGAGGGAGCTTAATTGGCTTCCTCCCCCCCCCCTCCATGGAACGAGCAGGAAGGGACTAGCGGCAGGATGCCTGATGGCCCCATCCGTCTGCCATCTCGCCCCCCGCAAGCGTCGCTGGAACTGATAAAAAGAAGATGACGTGCCTCCGCACGTCGAACCTTCTTCAAAACTGTCCGCCAGCCGTCGAACCTCCTTCAAACCCGAAGCAGCAAGGACTCTCTACCCTCCATCATCGGCAGCCTCATCTTCCATAGTATCTTCCATGTTTCGAATATATTGGCACAGTGCTACGTGAAGAAGGAATGAGAAAAGACTGTTGAGGAAAACCCTAAGTCATGGAGAGGAAGGGACGCCCTTCAGACCTTTTATAGGTGAAGGGAGGCTATTTGTCTTAAATGATTCTCCCCTCGGAAACACGCCAAAGGGACCTCTTCCTACGAATGGTCACCTCAAACCTCCTCGTTTCCGCCCCAGTGGGACACACGAAGCGGCCAAACATTCAAAGCATGAGAAAACGGAAAGACACCCTGTCATAGGCTCGCCCAACCATCACGCGAAAACCACGCAGAAACTATTGGCACTTTCCAACTATTATGGATACGCTGAACGAAATACGGCAATCGCGATACGGAACAGTTAAGTCTTTGTCATAATGCTATTGCCTTATCTATTTTCCTACACAACAGAGAAAGTGTTTTCTTCAAAAGGAAAAAGACATACAAAAAGAGGAAGCAAAGTAGATACATTAGGCCTCTGTCCCACCTTGAAGCTCGGAAGTGGAAGGCTCAGGCGGTTTGCCCCCGCACCCTCGGCGACGGCCGACCCTGGCACTGACCCCACCGGCGTGGGAATTGTCTCGGTTGCGTGCCCTCCCAAGACATCCGAAGCCGGCGACCCCTCGGGCGATGAGCCCTCTAGATCTTCTTCCTCCGATGCCAAAGCAGAGGAGCTGGAGGATGACAAATCTGAGTCATAGCATTGTCCGTACGAGAATTCAATTATCCCAGATGCCTGCTCCTCGGCATAAGATGCGGCCCGATCGTAGCCCTGCTTGAACCCCTTGTGGATGCCTCGGCGAAGCGCTGACTCGTAGTAGGGTAGGGCAGCCTCCTTAAGGTCGACCCGATAGGCCTCCAAGCATTTGTACTGCTCAAGCGCCTCCACCCTGGTCAATCGCACCCTACCAACGAGCTCGGCCTTCTCTCGCTCCGCCTCGGCTATTTTTCGCTCTGCCTCAGTCGTCCGCTCCTCGGCCTCCACCGCTCGCTTCTCTGCCTTGGCTCGATCGGCCTCGGCCTCCCCCCGAATGCGCTCAGCTTCCTCCGCCCAGTTCACTACAGCTTGGAACCGCCGCCTTCACCACCGGCTTATCCTCCCACTCTTCAGCATCCGGACGTTGATCTGCCATTGAATCCTGAGAAGAGCTTGAAGAAAGACGCTCTCGGGACCCCGAAGATTCCAGAGGAAGAGGAAGCCGTCGGACTGCCTCTACGGTTATCTCCGCCAACTCCGCGAACACTGCTGCAAGCCTCTACTCTTTCGTCGTGTCCTCACGACGCATCAAAGAGCCTAAAGCAAGCACAAAGGTGAGCCAAACCCTAAAGACAGAGGGAGTCTGGAATGACAACAAGCGCCCAACGCCTTTATCCCCACGCGGGAGGCGGCGCGCCGTTCTGACCTCTGAGAAAAAGGGGGCCCCTTCATTTCAAATCCGTTAAGATTATCATTATTACGGGCCCAGGTGACCACGACACGTGACGTCTTAACACCGCCAGATCTCCACCCACCTGAGCCACGCTGGTCCAAAACCCTAACGGCTACTCTTTCGAGCCTACCAAGGCTCGGGAGTAGGAGGGGGACAAGTGGAGAGGGGGATTTCTATAGCCCATCTAAAGAGTAGCCAAATTAGGTCCATCAGGACCAAATGAGGCCTAGCTCATCCAAGTGACAGCCCCGCAGGGCCAACTTAGGCTAAAAAGCCCAATAAGATCATTCGGGATCACAACCTTCCTCGGTGGCCCATAGGCTCGGAAGGCCCGAACCTCGGTCAGGTCATAGAAAGACCCATGCCCGATCTATCCCCTCGCCGGGACAAAGGCAGGCGCACAATGCCCACTCCGACCTATCTTCACCCGGGCTATGTCTATCACCCGGACAGGGTTGGCACCCCCCATGCTCGAGTCAACCGATGAACGCTTATCCATACTACCGTTCAGAACCCTTTATAAGCAGAAGTTTATGAGGATAAGGGACCCATGATCCCTCAAGGCTATAAAGATCCCACGATGAGGATGTAAAGAGCCCACGTTGAAGACGTAACTCCCGCCTGAAACCCCTTAGCTTACGGGACTCATGAGGCCAGTGCACTATTTAAACCTGGGACTCCCTCCCACAAAAGGTAAGGGCAAACATACGCCTAAACTCCCTGAGCAGGAACCACTTCACCACCCTGGTGTAGAGGGATCTCGTGCATCTCCTTCCTCCTCCCTACATAGCTTCCACCATTGCTCTACTGACTTAAGTATCGGAGCGTTTGCCCCAGGGAACCATCCCTGGACCCCTTGATCAGTTTCCCTTCCTTGCAGTTCACTATCCGGTGATCATCTCCTCAGCTCAGGATCAGCGAGAGATCACACCTCTTCATCTCTTCAGTCATATACCGGGATATATGCCATGAACTTATAGAAATGACTCTGAGAGAAGAATAGAATTTGTACAGTGATAAACCAACATTCGATCTCGTCCATATAAGCATTTAAACGATAATTTAATACAAGATTATATAGTTTTTGGCATGAAACTATCATATGCTTAAAATAATCCTAAGAATCATAAAGAACATGAAATCACTATTTATGAATCAGGAACTTAAAAACTCATATTAGTAAATAACATTAAAACATGTTAGTTCATAGTTAACTAGGCTTATTTATAAGCTAAATGGGCTACTCTTAAAACTATGCCAGTTTGACAGAAATAGAACACTAGCAGTCTATCATAGAGCCGTTACAGCGATTTGGCGGTTTATCGTAAGGCCGTCAGAGAGATAAAAATGGTCTATTTCTGGTCCGCCAGAGGTTTCAAAGAAAATAAGTTACAGAGTGTCTAGCGGTTTATCGTAGGGCGGCAGAACTAGGTTTAGCGGTCTAAGTTTTGGCAGCTAGAGCACGTCTGACAGAAAACTAGATATGTGCATCTAGATGCTAACTACAACACATCATATCTGGAAATCAACATATTATAATTTCACAGCATGATAGAGCGGAGATAACATGCATGGGATCCATGTATTAGAACAAGAGAATTTATTTAGTTTATTAGGGCTAAGGAATATGCATGAACATTACACTACATGCATAGACTCAAGTAAAACATGAAATTCACGATCTATAAAGCATGAAATCAAGTGCAATGAGAGGGTTTTTAATCCTAGAATGATATTTTAGCGATTCATGAGATGACCTACCTTTGTCTTGGACTTTTAACTTCAAATTTAAGGCTGGACGCTACCCTTAGTTCCCTGCACTTCTTGTGACAAATCAGCAACTTCATGTTGCTTTAACTCCTTACTCTCTTGACCTATGGACATGAAATTTGGAGGGTAAGAAGAAGATACTAAAGGGAATAAAAGTTCTAAAGGCACTAAAGCTAAATACCTCGATTTGGTTCCCTAATTCCCTGATCTTCACCGGACTTTTGCACAGTTTCCTGGGTCGCTAATATAGAACCAGCAACTTTGCAAGCTTCTATCTCCTTATGTACTTGATCTCCTATCACGAAATATTGAGGGATGTTAGTCATATGTATTAGGAATAAAAACTTCTAATGAACCTACCTGAAATAATGCCATCTTACCTTGATTCCACGCGAGCCAAATGGAAGGGTCACGTAGGTCAAAACTACGTTCTATTTATAGGGTTTTACTAGGGTTTGAGGATTAGAACAATCCTAGAGTCCTTGTTAAACCTTAGATCAACTTTTGAGAGTCCTTAAGATGTTTACTAGTCCACTCATCTCGATCTCTAGGAGATAAAACATCGAAAATCAAATCTTTTTGCTCTTTCTTCACTTCACGGAATTGACAAGAATTAGTGGTCGATTAATGAGCCGCTTAATGGTATGTAGCGGTTGCACGATAGACCGCTACAGATCCTGGGTGCCGAATTTGAATTTAATTCAAACTATATTATCCTATTATCCATTCAATTATCTAATTATGGAATATTTATCCTTATTAATCCGTGAATAAGCTAATTAACCTTCTAAAATATGGGCCAAACTTCATGGGCTTGGTCCTTAAATCCTTTGGGCTTCAATTAAACAGGCTAGGTTAATTGATTGTTTTATTAATTATTTATTTAACCCAATATTCATTTATTAATTCATTCGGTACTTTATAAATTCCTTGAACATTCCAAAAATTCCTAAATATTCCAGAAATAATTTATAAAAATTATGGGGCATTACACCCTCTCTCATTTAAGAGAATTTGGTCCCCAAATTCAATTCATGGATTATATGGAGAGTGTACTTACAGTTGAATAATTTTGAAAATCTTTTACGCATCGCTTCTTCGGTTTCCCATGTTGCTTCATGTGGACATAACTTGGTCCATTAGACTTTGACCATTGGAATAGTTTTATCTCGTAGTTGACAAACCTCTTGTTCAACGATTCTAATTTGTTTTTGTTCATATGTCAAATCCTTCTTAATCTCCAGATTATCGTAAGTGATGACATGGAAACGATCATAAACATATTTCTTTAACATCGAGATATGAAATACATCATGAACTCCTGCTAGTTGTGGAGGCAAAGTAAGTTTATAAGCCACTTCACCGACCCTTTCCAGTATTTCAAATGGGCCAATAAATCTTGAAGTAAGCTTGCCCTTAAAGCCAAATCTTTGAATATCTCAACCTGGAGAAACCTTAAGATACACATGGTCTCCCACTTGGAACTCTAAGTCGCGCCTTCAATTATCAGCATAAGATTTCTGCCGGTCTTGTGCCATCTGAAGCCTTTCCCGAATCAGCTTTATCTTTTCTGTAGTATCCCTGATAATATCGGGACCTAGAAATTGTCTCTCTCCTACTTCATTCTAGCATATCGGTGATCGACAGCTTCTTCCATACAGAGCTACAAATGGTGCCATCTGTATACTAGCTTGGTGGCTATTGTTGTATGCAAATTCTACTAGGGGCAAGTGGTCATGCCAACTACCTCCAAAATTAATAGCACAAGCCCTGAGCATATCCTCAACTACCTGGTTTGTCCTTTCAGTCTGGCCATCAGTTTGTGGATGAAATACTGTGCTAAAGTTTAGTCGGGTCCCTAATGAATGTTGTAGACCCTTCCAAAACTGTGATGTGAATCGAGGATCTCTATCTGATATAATAGTGACAGGGACACCATGTAATTTAACAATTTTTCTTATGTATAATGCTGCTAGAATATCCACAGACCATCAACTTTTGATTGGCAGACAATGTGCAGACTTAGTCGATCGATCTATGATTACCCATATATCATCGTGTCCACCTCTTGTCTTAGGTAAACCCATGATGAAATCCATCCCTACACTTTCCCATTTCCATTCGGAAATATTTAAGGGGTGTAATTTACCTACAGGTTTTAAATATTCTGCCTTTACTTACTGACAAGTGAGACAGCGTGACACGAAATCTGTCACATCTATTTTCATGTTAGGCCACTAGAAGTTCCTTTTAAGATCTTGATACATTTTAGTACTACCAGGATGAATGGTATACTTAGAATTATGAACTTCTTCCAGGATCAGTTTCTTAGTATCAACATGATCTGGTATACAAATTCAGCCTTTGAATAGAAACCTTCCATCATTGGTAATAGAGAAATCTGGCCTTTTCTCTATATTGTCTTTAATCTCCAGTAATATCTAGTCGTTGTCCTACAGCTTGACTAGATCTTCTATTAAGGGGTGTTGAGTTCGGATGTTGGCTACAAAATAATCTTCCTTCTTTATGTCAACATCTAAATTCAACTAAGCAAATTGAGGAATGAGATTCGTCATACTAATCATAAGACTCGATAGCTTTCCCATCGGTTTTCTGCTAAGTGCATCGGCTACAACATTTGCCTTGCCAAGATGATATTGGATAGCAAAATCAAAGTCTTTAAGGTATTCCAGCCATCTCCTTTGTCTCATATTCAGCTCCTTTTGGGAGAATAAATATTTCAAACTTTTGTGGTCCGAATAGACGGTAAATTTCTCTCCATAAAGGTAGTGACGCCAAGTTTTTAAGGCAAATATAACAGTTGCCAACTCTAAATCATGCATAGGGTAATTTTCTTCGTGACACTTCAACTGTCTTGAAGAATAGCAAATCACATTCCCCTTTTGCATAAGGATGCATCCTAGGCCAATGCCAGATGCATCTGTATAGACTTCAAAACTGTAGCACCCTATCTTTTTCTACTATAATATTTTTAAAATTAATTATTTATTTGCTCAACTTTTAAATAAATTATTAAAATTCTGAAAAAATATGAAACTAGTATAAAATTGAATTTGTAATAACTTTGTCTTCAGGTAAGAGCCCAAAATTAAATTCGTGTAGGCCCAATTTTGCATTTTTAGCAGTTTTTTGTGGCTTAGAAGACCTAGTTTAGCCATCACAATTTGGGCCCAATTCTAGCCCTATTGTGCTCCAATTCGAGCCAAACCCCAGCCCATTGATAGGTCTTTGCTTTCTCTTCGAAAACCCTAACTCTAGATGCTTCTACCGGCGGCGGCGGCGGTGGATTAAAACCTTATCTGAAGTTTTCGCTGGAATTTCTTCATAGGACTCTTCAACCAAATTCGATCTCTAGGAGTCCCTATAGGTTCTATTTATAGAGGGCTTTCGACACCTTAGAACCCTATTTGCACCAGCAACAGGCGGCGGGACCGATCGTGATCGGACGAGGGAGAATTTGGGCGTTCTAGGAGCGGTACCTAGGGTTCCAGCGACCCCTCTTCTTCGTCCTTCTTTCCTTCAAGCAAAGGTAGGTGTCTCTCAGGCCAAACAGAAATCTAATAATACCGTATTGTGCATCTCCATGAGCTATTTCTTTTGATACCTAATTACCCAATTCTCGTTCATCATGCTGTTCGAATTTCACGTTTTTCTCCGAGGTGTATAAAAAGAGAAACTTTCATGATTATTAGTTAAAGATTGAAATCAAAGCATGCTATTTCATACGAATTTTTATGCTCTTTCGAATGGTAGCATTTTCCCTAATTTTTATTCATTCTATCATAAGAAATCGAAGTTTTAGTGTAAAATGTCGAAGTTCATCGTCGGCGGGTTCCAGGTCATGTGACGCATCTTCCAGAGGCCGTTACAGCCTGACGTCCGCACGACAGACCGTCACATGGGCCTGACAGTCCCACGACAGGCCGTCACATGCCCTTGTATTTTAAATTTTTGAAATTTTAATCTATTTATTTTCTGGTACGTAACGCACCTACTATAGAGCGTTACAAGCTTGTAACGCCCCTTCCTTAGACCGTCACGTTCTCTTGACAGTATTTTTTTTAAACTATTGCTTATGCAATTTTAAAACCAGAAACTTGCTATGTTAGTATGATATCTTGATCTATAAGTAAGGCAGAACGTGATGTTAATATTGTATTATGATCATAAACATAAATTTTTCATTGTTCTACATGAAAGATGTTAGAAAATCCTAAGTTGAATGATCATGAAGAATTTGATAAAAACCCTTAGTTAAACTTGTATAAATTTTGATTTATGTAAGATATATATTTGATATTAGCTTTATTGTTTGACAGTCATGCCACTCCGGTGGGATTGACTGACCGCACCGCTTTGGTTTCCGTGTTTATTAGCCTCAATTCTTATAATAGATGGGACTCTCCGCCGGATATTCCTTCCGTCGGACAAGGACCACTATTATGAGACCTCCGTAAGACCCCGTGAGCCTAGGATTCCCACCAGGACGCCGGGTAGGTTGTACCCTAAAGACCTGAACCCATGAATGTGGTTTGAATCGTGTTTTTGGACCAGGTCAAATTAAACTGGTCTGTGTCCTGTAACGGCCCAAGATTGGACCGTCATAACAACGTAACGGCCCTGTGTATGACCATCACGTTCCTGTAACGGCCCTGTTATAGACCGTCACAGATAAGATAGTAATAAGGTTTTTTCTTATTTTATCATCATGAAGCAGTTATCAAGGTTGGCTTAATTTGAACTGTGAGATTATGTGCAATCCTTGTTTACATCCTTGTTACCTAAAGACTCATAGTCTTTCTACTTGATGGCATTCCAATTTTGTTGGAATTTCTCTTGATCTTAGAAGTAAGTTCGTGAGCTTAACCTTGGAACTCTTGGCCATTAATGTGATGAATGTCTAGACTAGGATCATTGATCCAAACCTTCAATGCCAACGCATCATAAAGGGCTCGGTCTGGTCCTGGGAGGAGCGCCCGAAAGTACTTGTGCCCCGGGGAGTTTGTAATGACAAGGTGTGGCATTGCACCAAAGTGCATGACTAGCGTGATTGGTCTATGACATTTCCACTTTTACTCAATTACTTGAAATGTGTGCTTGATATGGCCAATTCCATTTATCATTTCATGACATGAAAAGTTCTTGTTATACTTGTGTTTACTCTTTACTTGAAAGCTCATGTTCTTTTCCCTATCTATCTCTTGTCATTTATTTATCATCGCTTTCGTTACAACGTTATTCATAAATGGTTAATCACTTTAATTATGCCTGATGATAGAGATATAAAATCCTTCTAAGCTTTACTCACCTCTACTTTCCAACCCTTTTCAGGTAGCTCGGATGAGGATGGGCGTTCCGATGGGGACGGGAACGAGTGATTCCAGGAGCGAGCCATTTAGAGTTTATGCTCAAGTCAAGTTTAGATTAGTTGTTATCTACATTTGATGTATTTTCCATTAATGAGATAGAAGTCCACAAGGAGTCGGGTGTAATTGAATACTTTCTCTTATTATTATTATCAATAAAGTTGGGTTAATTGTTTCTTTATTATTAGCCTGGTGGTTAGTCTCTTGTGGCAATGTATGCTCTGATTGACATGATTGATATAAACTACTACGTTCCGATTTTTCACGTCGGGACGTGACAAAAACCACCACCCTCAATGGGTAATGTCAAAATAGGGGCTGTAGTAAGATGATCTTTAAGAGTTTGAAAACACTCTTCGTAGTCCTTTGTCCATACAAAAGGATTTTCTTTTCATGTAAGTCTTGTCAAAGGGACAGCAATCTTAGAATAATCCTTAATAAACCTCCTATAATATCCAGCTAGACCTAGGAAACTTCTTACTTCTGACACAGTCATTGGCCGGCTCCAATTCTTGACATCTTCCACTTTAGAAGGATCTACAGCGATACCTTCCTTTGAAATGATATGGCCAAGAAATGAGACTTCCTTAAGCCAGAACTCACATTTACTAAGTTTGGCATAGAGTTTGTGTTCTCTTAGAGTCTGCAAGGCTATTTTCAAATGTTATTCATATTTTTCCTTTGTCTCGGAGTAAATAAGGATGTCATCAATAAAGACGACTACAAGCTGGTCCAGATAAGGCTGGAAAACTTTATTCATGAGTTGCATAAATACTGTTGGGGCATTGGTTAACCCAAATGACATTACCACAAATTCATAGTGGCCATAACGGCTTCGAAAAGTTATTTTGTATATGTCTTCGTCTCTGATTCTGAGCTAATGGTAACCTGACCTGAGGTCTATCTTGGAAAAATATTCTGCTCCCGAAAGTTGATCAAAGAGCTCATCGATACGCGGCAACAGATACTTGTTCTTAATTGTGAGTTGATTTTGTCGTCGGTAGTCGATACAGAGCCTGAGCGATCCATCCTTCTTTTTGACAAAAAGGACTAGCGCACCCCAAGGGGATGTGCTAGGTCGTATGAACCCCTTGTCTAATAATTTCTGAAGCTGCATCTTCAATTCCTTTAGTTCTGTGGGGGACATCCTATAGGGAGCTATTGAAACAAGTGCTGCTCCGGGAATGAGTTCAATGGAGAAGTTTACTTTCCTTTCAGGTGGTAAACCGAGTAGATCTGATGGGAATATATCAGGAAACTTATTTACATTGGGGATGTCTGCTAAGATGATCTCCTTAGACTCGGTAACAATTACGGAAGCAAGAAAAGCTTTACATCCTTGCGAAATAAGTTTGTAAGTATGAAGAGAAGAAATGATAGTTGGATGTTCCCTATACTTGATACCAAGGAAGGAAAATCTTGGAAGGCCTGGTTTGCGAAAGGATATTATCATATTCCGACAATTTATGTAGGCATTATGGTCTACAAGCCAATCCACCCCTAAAATAGCATCGTAGCCTTTCATGTCAAGGCATACGAGGTTTGCAGGAAGATTGTGACCTTCTACCCTTACTTCACTATCGGGATAATAGTTTGTATGTTTGGTTCCAAGACCTAAAGGTGTAGTAATAGCAAGGTCTGAAGGTAAAGGAACTGATGAAACTGGCAACGTCTTTGCAAAGGTGGTAGATATAAATGAATGAGAAGCACCAGTATCGAATAGTACAAATGCAGGATGAGAATAGATTTGGATAGTACCTTCCATTAGCCCATCATTCTTGGGCACTTCATCATTTTCTAGAACAGCATTGAGGCGAGCCTGCGTCTTACGTCCGCCACTGGATGATTGGTCCTTCATGAGAAGGTAGTCTGGCATGCGATGCTCCCGATTGCCACATCTTAAACAAGCATCAAGGCGCTTCCAGATTCTTCGACCGAATGACCGAACTTCTCACAAAAAGTACAGGCCGTGGCGACCTGCTTGTCTTCTTCTTTGACTTTCTTATTTTTATGGGAACTACCATCACTCCCATTCCTGGATCTCTTCTTACTATCATGGAGTTTGTAGGGCTCTGTGATGCTAAAATTCTCCTTCTTACTACGCCGATCCGACCGTCGGCTTGACTCTTCACCTTTGCCCTTTAATTTTTCGACCTTTTCCAAGGTCCTCTCACAGAGATACGCCCGTTGGACCATCTCCGCATAAGTACGGATATTTTGAGTCCTGAGCTGCTGAATGAAACCGGGTCTTAACCCGTCCATAAACTGATTGGCCTTCAATAAATCGGTACTAACTAAATGAGTTGCATAGGGTGCTAGCCTGGAAAATTGTAATTCATATTCGGCAACTGTCATCATTCCCTGACGTAGAGAAGTGAACTCCATATCCATTTTCTTCTTAACATGTTCTGAAAAATACTTGGCACAGAATAAGGTAAGAAAACCTTCCCACGTGTGTGGTGCGTCAGCTGGAGGTGCCGGAACCGACTTCCAGCATGTACGTGCATCTTTGTTGAGTTGAAAAGTAGCAAGACACATTTTTTCCTAGTCTGTACACTGTATGACGTCAAATATTCAGTTCATTTCATCGATCCAGTTCTCGGCCTTGTCTGGGTTCGAAGAACCATAGAAACGTGGAGGACTTAAACATCAAAAATTGAGATGCAAGTCCCCAGCTCTTGCTCCTGTGCCTGCTTGGGCTATCGTTTGCAGCACCTGAGTGAGGCCCGCAACAGTCTGCTGCATACCATCCCAGTCTACGAGATGAGCCATTAAAAGAATAAGGTACCTGAGAGAAATAACAAGTTGTTAATTCCCATGGAATTTTGAAAGGGATTAATCTAGAGCTAATTTACTATCTTATCCCGGGCTCTACCCAATCCTCACATGGGTGGAGAAATTTCTTCCTTACTTCGTAGGCATGGGTCCTTAAACCTTGGACTTATCCTATGACATGGCTTTCTCCCTAAGTCCTTAGACTTGGGCTCTGATACCAACTTAACTGTCACGCCCCGAGCTTTTAATATAGCGGAAGATATTCTCGGGAAACGTGAACAACTGAGATGGTAAGCCTCTTACAAGCAAGAATGATCAGAGCGCAATAATAATCACACAAAGTAATTGCACAATAAATTACTTAAACCTTCACTTTTATTAATAAAAAAGAATAATTCAAGTACATCAACTATTCAACTCTCTTAAATCTATTTGACTCAATAAAAAGGAAAACTACATGAACTCGATCTAGACATTATTGACTTCCTAAGTCTTCTCTCAATCTCATGTGACTTTCATTCGCTCTCGGACCCATCACTTTAATAACTCGAATCCAAATCCGAACAACTTGCATCTTCTAAAAAGATTGGAAAGTAGGTAATGAGCACACTTGCCCAGTTGGTATCTTCGCCTCAATATGAAGTAATATTAAAGTGATTAACGTTTTACCTCTAAAGAATAAGGTGAAATCATGCGAATGCGATAAATCAAGTAAATAAATCAAAGTAACAAGACATGATCAAGTTAAGATATGATTGAGCAAGCATGATCAAGCAAGAATGTAATTATGGCCTTTCATGAACAAGAATGTACTAGCAAGTCAAGCAAGAATAATATACTCTTCACTTAGTAACAAGTACTTCATGAATTTCTGTAGATATTTTCACTTCACAAGTCATGAATATTTCTGTGATTGCCGTGGATATTTCACTTATTTATAAAGAAAGTACTCACAGCGCAATGCGACGCTAGTAGTATCATACCACATGATTTATAATAATATGTTTCCGACAATCAGCCGAGGAGACTAGCATAGAACCCTTGAACACAATCAGTGCTCGAACCGCATCTTCAAGTATAAATCAAGCTACTTCCACGCATGTAAATAATATGGCCAAGAATGTATAATTTTAATAATAGATTTCCAAAAATACGAACGCTTCTACAAGGAAATAAGGAATTTCAATAATTACCTTAAATAACTATGTTATGCCATGGAAAGAAATCGGCAGCATAACGATACGTTCTTTATCTTTCATAATTAATCTTAGATGTCTTTGAATAAGTTTACAAGTCCTAGACTATCATTAATCAATCTAGGATCATAGGAATATTAACCCTTGGGTCAAACCTCCGGTCAACAGTACTCAGAAAATTTAGTGGTCTAAAATTGGGCCGTTATATTGACAGGGCGGTCTAATATTGGGCCGCTAGAGTGGACTGAATCTAGAAAGAAATCAATTGGACTCAGAGAACGTGGCGGTCAGATATTGGACCGTTAATAGGCTGTAGCGGTCGAGTATTGAACCGTTAATGGACAGAATTTCTGAAAATGTCGGTAGTGCTTTCTAGATAATTTGGCTTTAAAGGTACAACCAGCTCGGCGTCTTAGTGGGAATCTCAGGCTCGCGGAGACTTACGGAGGTCTTAAAACAAGATTTCCTAGTCCATTGGAAGGAATATCCAAAGGAGAGGTTATCAAGTCCAAGATTGTGTGCCTATAGTGCAAAGAGTGTAACTAATTGTCATATACCGGGATATAAGCCATGAACTTATAGAAATGACTCTGAGACAAGAATATAATGTGTACAGTGATAAACCAACGTTCAATCTCAGCCATATAAACATTTAAACCATAATTTAATACAAGATTATATAGTTTTTGGCATGAAACTATCATATGCTTAAAATAATCCTAAGAACCATAAAGAACATGATATCACTGTTTATGAATCAGGAACTTAAAAACTCAGAGTTGTAAATAACATTAAAACATGTTAGTTCATAGTTAACTAGGCTTATTTATAAGCTAAATGGGCTGCTCTTAAAACTATGTCGATTTGACAGAAATAGAACACTGGCGGTCTATCATAGAGCCATTATAGCGATTTGGCGGGTTATCCTATGGTCACCAGAGAGATAAGAATGGTCTATTTCTGGTCCGCCAGAGGTTTCATAGAAAATAAGTTATAGAGTGTCTAGCGGTTTATCGTAGGGTCGCTGAACTGGGTTTGGCGGTCTAAGTTTTGCCCGCTAGAGCACGTCTAACAGAAAACTAGATATGTGCAACTAGAAGCTAACTACAACACATCATGTATGGAAATCAACATATTATAATTTCACAGCATGATAGAGCGGAGATAACATGCACGGGATCCATGTATTAGAACAAGAGAATTTATTTAGTTTATTAGGGCTAAGGAATATGCATGAACATTACACTATATGCATAGACTCAAGTAAAACATGAAATTCACGATCTATAAAGCATGAAACAAAGTGCAATGAGAGGGCTTTTAATCCTAGAATGATATTATAGCCGTTCATGAGATGACCTACCTTTGTCCTGGACTTTTAACTTCAAATTTAAGGTTGGACGCTACCCTTGGTTCCCTGCACTTCTTGTGACAAATCAGCAACTTCACGTTGCTCTAACTCCTTACTCTCTTGACCTATGGACATGAAATTTGGAGGGTAAGAAGAAGATACTAAAGGGAACAAAAGTTCTAAAGGCACTAAAGCTAAATACCTCAATTTGGTTCCCTAATTAATTGATCTTCACCGGACTATTGCACAGTTTCCTGGGTCGCTAATATGGAACCATCAACTTTGCAAACTTCTATCTCCTTGTGTACTTGATCTCCTATCACGAAATATTGAGAGATGTTAGTCCTATGTATTAGGAATAAAAACTTCTAATGAACCTACCTGAAATAATGCCGTCTTACCTTGATTCCACGCGAGCCAAATGGAAGGGTCGGGTAGGTCAAAACTAGGTTCTATTTATAGGGTTTTACTAGGGTTTGAGGATTAGAACAATCCTAGAGTCCTTGTTAAACCTTAGATTGACTTCTGAGAGTCCTTAAGATGTTTACTAGTCCACCCATTTCGATCTCTAGGAGATAAGACATCAAAAATCTAATCTTTTTGCTGTTTCTTCACTTCACGGAATTGACAAGCATTAGCGGTCGATTAATGAGCCGCTTAATGGTATGTAGCGGTTGCACGATAGACCGCTACAGATCCTGGGCGTCAAATTTGAATTTAATTAAAACTCTATTATCTTATTATCCATTCAATTATCTAAATATGGAGTATTTATCCTTATTAATCCGTGAATAAGTTAATTAACCTACTAGAATATGGGCCAAACTTCATGGGCTTGGTCCTTAAATCCTTTGGGCTTCAATTAAACAGGATAGGTTAATTGATTATTTTATTAATAATTTATTTAACTCAATATTCATTTATTAATTCATTCGATACTTTATAAATTCTCTGAAAATTTCAAAAATTCCTAAATATTCCAGAAATAATTTATTAAAATTCTGGGGCATTACAAATCGGGAACGTGAATAGCCGGCAAGAGAAGCCTCATGTGATAATAACAATCAGGGCGCTAATCATTCACACATAAAAGTGAACACAAGAGGGTATAATCCAAAAACATTGACTTTATTGAATCATAATGAAATGTTTACAAACACTCTTTGACTAACTAGACTCAATAAAGTGAAAATTACATAATTGACTCTTGACTAGACTAGCTATGGCTTCTCTCAAACCATCAATCGCTCTCGGATCCATCACTTGGATAATCTGAATCCGACCCGCTAGAATCTCCTAAAAAGATTAGAAAAGTAGGGAATGAGCACACTTGCTCAGTATGTATCTTCGTATCAACATGAAGGTAATGTTTAAGTAATTAACATTTTAGCTTTAGAAAATAAGATAAGAGAAATACGGTAAAACATACGAATCAAACCAAAGTAACATAAGTAACAAGATATGATCAAGATGAGATATGAGAGTTCATGTAGACTGGGAATATGATCAAAGCAAGAATATAGCATGAATGTAAATATGGCCTTTCACGAATAAGAATGTAACGAGAATACACTTTTCATAACTATAAAGGCTATGCACTAGAAAGTCACTTAACACGTAAAAATGTATTTTCACTAGATTGTCTCGTGGTTTTTACTGTTTATAAAAATAAGTACTCCCAGCGCAATACAACGCCAGTATCATCGTACCCCATGGTTTTCAGCACGTTTCTGATAATCAGCCGAGGGGGTTAGCATGGAGCCCTTGGACACAATCAGTGCCCAGTCTGCATCTTCACGTTATAAATCAAGCTACTTCCACGAGAAATATCAATAAAGTTCTGCCAATAATGTATAATTCAATAATAAGTTCATGATAAAAATGTCAAGGCAAGAATGTTCCAACTTGAAATCATGAGATCAAGGATGATTTAATGACAAGGTCATACTACAGAAAGAATCCAACAACATAACGACATATTCCTTAACTTTCATATTTTATTAATAACTTATTGAACAAGGTGTTAGGTTCTAAATTATCAATAGACCATCTAGGAACATAGGAAAATCAACTCATGGGTCAAACCTTGGGTTAATCAATACTTAGACATAAAACAGTCATATCGAGTCCATTTCTTTCAGACGCAGTCATGCCAGGACTGTTTCTATGAAGAGGCGGTCAAGTCAAGACCGTTTCTATACAGAGTCGACACCAGAGAGAGAGAAGAGTGGACATAGGGGTGAAATCTGGACTAACGCGGTCACAGGATGATCGCTAATTGATAGTAGCGGTCGCTTGATGGCCGTGACTACCCAGACACAGAAAAATGCCGATAATTGCTTTCTAGACAATTGGGCTTTGAAGGTACATCCAGCTCGGCGTCTTAGGGGAATCTCAGGCTCGCGGAGACTTACAGAGGTCTTAAAACAAGATCACCTAGTCTGGTGGAAGGAATATCCAACGGAGAGGATCACAAGTCCAAGATCATGTGCCTATAAGTGCAAAGCGTAACTAATAGCCACGCACAGGAGTACGTACTATGTACTTATGAAAGACTCAAGGTGAGAGTGGATCATGTAAAATTAACAATCAAACATGTATAAAACAAGTCTCATAATCCATGTGGAAATTCAATTTAATACAAACGATATGATTTTGGCATGAAAGTAACATAAGTTTAAAATGGGTTTAAAACATATTAAGGACATGAAATCTATCATGATGGATGAACAATATAACCAAGTTCACAAAGGTAAAGTCATAACTAGGAATAGAGCCTCATTAACTAGGCTTAACATATATACAATAGGGTCAATCTGCAATCTGTTTGGAGTTAACAAAGTGCAAAAAAATGAAATATAAAGGTGTTCTTATGAGGACCGTTTCTGATAGTAGCGGTCTTATTGGGACCGCTTTTATATAGTAGCGGTCATTTGGGAACCGCTATTAGAGTTTTAACGGTCCTTGGTACACCGTTTCTATCCTGCATCAGACAGCACATAGCTATCGAATGCAAGGCCTATCCTAGGGTAATAAATGCATAAAAAGCATGGGAAATGAATGGACAACATGTAAGAGCATGTTTATAAGTAAGAGGGTGAATGGAAATACATGGATCATGCCAAAGTTCTTATCTTTAATTAGAAAGTGCAGAAGTATGCATACAGAAATAACCTAAATGCGCAGTCGTAGTAAAACATGAAATACGACTAATAGAAAGTATGAAACGACATGAAACCAGAGGGCTTTTATTCCTAACACGTTAATTTATCCTTTTCATGACCTACCTTTGATTCGATCCGTAGATTTCAAATTTCTGATTGGAAGTTGACCCTAGTTTCTGCACGTCATGTGCTAAATCAGCAACTTCTCGTCCCTCGTTTTCCTTAACCACTTGACCTAAATCCATAAAATTTGGAGAGTAGGTAGAAGATATAAGGGTTAACAAATTGTTCTAAAGGATCAACTTCTAAATACCTCGATTATAGCTTCCAGTCTCTAGATCTTTACTGGATGGCCACACTGGTTCCTGTGCGGACTGCAGCGAACCAGCAACTTGTAGGGCTTCTAATTCTCCAACGGCGTGTCCTCCTAGCATGAGACTTTGAGGGGAGTTAGAAAAAACTAAGGAGAACAATAAAGTCTTATAAAAAAACTAAGGAGAACAATAAAGTCTAATGGACCAACATGAAATACCTATGACTTACCGTCGAACAATGCAAGCCAAAACGAGGGTTCGCGCAGGTTGAATATGGGTCCTATTTATAGGGTTTGCTAGGGTTTGATGGATTAGATTAATCTAGGAGTCCTAAATTAGAGTAGGATCGATCCCCAAGAGTCCTAGACTAGGTTTACATGCCAAGTAGCTTCGAATCATAAAGATTAGGATGGGAAAAATCTAATTTTTCCACGCTTCTAACACCTCCATTCACGGAGCATAGTAGCGGTCGAATGGGGACCGCTATTATGATATAGCGTCGTTCGATAGACCGCGTTTAGTCACTTATTCTGAAAATTTTATATTTTTGAATTTATTAACTATTTATCTCCTATGTATCCTATTTATCCCCCTTTAATTCCAAATTAGCCCCAATTACGTTTCTATAATTGGGCTTGGGCTTAAAGGTCTTGGGATTGTTTCTTTAGGTCTATTTGAGTTGGGCTTAGCCATTTGGTTAATATAGGGCCTTTAAATGGATTTAATTAGCCCCTCATTCTTTTTAATAGTCCATTAAGCCTGTTTAAATGCTTAATAATCATATTTAATCACAGAAAATTCCTAAATGATTTCTAGAAAATTTGAGGGGTGTTACATTGATACTCCAAACTTCTTGAACGCCATGAACTCTTGGGAGAATTTCTTTCTGTTGCTGAGTTCATTTATCATAGTAAATTCTAAAAGAGGAATCTTCCTTTATGGAGTTCTATGATTGCCCTAGATATGAAAACTGTTGGTTTAAATTTAATGACTTCTTGAGTTTTAAAGTTTAATGGTCTTGAAAGTGGCTGTATTCAGACCTAATGGACCTAAACTAAATTTTCATGCTCTAACATGTTATGCCTTCTTAAATCTGAAAGTTTATTTTAAGTAGAAAGGCATCTTTGATTTAGAAACTTCATTTTAGTTTTGTTTTTAAACATCAATCAAATTTCAAAATTTCAAAAGGGGCTACATTTAATTAAAGCAATGACTTTAGTCACACTGAGTAACTGGGGATATTGGCGTCTGATAAACGTATATCCTCACGTAAAAAGGTGTGTACTGAGTTTAGTGTTCGAAGGTACAGCAATGGCAGTAGTCTCACTGAGAAACTGAGTCCCTTCACCAATGAAGTGGAGTGGACAAAGTCATGAAGTGCCTTGCTACCTCTGTTCTATTTAAACAAAATGATGAGCTACACTGAGTAACTGGGGGTGCTGACATCTGATCAATGTGCACTCTCACGTCCAAAGGTGCACGCCACACCTGAATGCTCTTGAAAAAGGAAAAACAGTAACACATGGTATCAAGAGAAAAACAATTAGCATCAAAAGAAATATCTAAAAATGGTAGCAACTCTTGGATAAAATCAGAAACTTCACTAGGTGTTTAACCTCAATACTAACTGTAGTTTTTCTCAAAGGGGCTAATGGAAGTGAATGAGTAGGATGAAAGACGGTCAACCTGGTCTCTATATGTAATATTGATTTATTTCTATTAATTTTGAATGCAAAATTTTATAAATGCTTATAATTAAGAAACTCGGAATTCATCAGATTTAAGCCAATTTGAAGATAAGGGCTTCGTCCTTGAAATTCTATAACTGAAGTGTAGCATCCTGAAATTTTATTATAATATCCCCATATAAATTAATTACTTTTTGTTCAACTTATAAAGAAATTATTACAAATCTGGAAAAATATGTATCTAGTGTAAAATTAAATTTCTAGCAACTTTGTCTTCAAGTAAGAGCCTAAAATAAAATTGGTTAAGGTCCAATTTCACGTTTTAGCAGATTTTCGTTGGTTTAGGAGACCTAGTTTAACCATCTTGATTTGGGTCCAATTCTAGCCCATTTACGCTCCAATTGGAGCCAAACCCTAGCCCATTGTTAGATCCGTATTTTCCCTTCGAAAACCCTAGGTCTAGACTCTTCTATTGGCGGCGGCGGCGGTGGATTAGAACCCCATCCGAAGTTTTCGCCAGAGTTTCTTCATTGGACTCTTTAACCAAATTCGATCGCTAGAAGTCCCTATAGGTTCTATATATTGAAGGCTTTTGACCCTCTGAAACCCTATTTGCACCAGCGGCGGGTGGCGTGACCGATCGTGACCGGATGAGGGAGAATTTGGGCGTTTTAGGAGCGGTACCTAGGGTTCCGGTGACCCCTTTCTTCCTCCTTCTTTTCTTCAAGCAAAGGTAGGTGTCTCTCAGGCTAAACAAAATTCTAATTATACCATCTTGTTCGTTTTCCTGAGCCTTTTCTTTTGATACTTAAATGCCTAAATTTCATGCATCATGCTGCCCTAATTTTATGTTTTACTCCGAGTTATACACAAAGGGTAACTTCCATGTTAACTAGTCTTATGATGAATTTAATCGTTTTAAGTCTTAATCAAAGCATGCCATCTTATACGAATTTTTATGCTCTTTCTAATGGTAGTATTTTCCTTAATTTTTATTCACTCTATCATGAGAAATCAAAGTTTTTAACGTAACATGTCGAGGTTTGCCGTCGGCGGATCTCGGGTTGAGTTGACGGTTCTTTCAGTGACCGCTAGAACTCTGGCGGTCGCACGATAAACCGCCACCAGGGTCTGGCGGCCACATGATAAACCGCCATAGGCCCTACGTTTTTAAATTTATAAGATTAATGTATATTTATTTTCCGATATGAAACGGCCCCACGATAGACCATTTTATGCTTATGGCGGCACTTATATAGATCGTTACCTTCCTCTGGCAGGGTGTTTTAAACTCTAATTCATGCATTTTTTAACCAGGAACTTACTATGTTTTGATATGACATCTTGACCTGTAACAATGCAGAACATGATATTAATGGTTAGAGGCATAATTTCCATTATTTTCCATGAAAGTTGTTGACAATCATTAGTTAAATGATCAAATGAAACTTGATAAAAGCTTGGTTAATAATCTTTTCAATTTGAACCTTGCTATTATAAATTGTTATATTATCAGGGTTATTGTTCGACAGTCATGCCACTCCGGTGAGATTGACTGACCGCATTGTCTCGTTTTCTGTATTTTTCTCGTCTCAAATCTTGTAATAGTTGGGACTCTCCGCCGGATATTTCTTCCGTCGGACTAGGACCACTATTATGAGACCTCCGTAAGACCCCGTGAGTCTGGGATTCCCACCAGGATGCCGGGCGGGTTGTACCCCAAAGACCTGAACCCATGAACGTTATTTGATTCGTGTTTTAGGCCAGTCCAAACTGGACTGATCTGTGACCGTAGCGGCCCATTATGAGACCACTAAGTGACTTTGGCGGCCCAAGGTTAGACCGCTACTGTTTTCCTGGCCTGGTTAGTAATGGGCTTGTTTTAAACAAATCCTTTGAGCCCATTCAGTTCTAACCTAGACCAATCTTTTATTTTAGCTTGTGGGCTGAACTCTTGTTCGGACCCGTCCTATTTCGGGCTGAAGTAAGGACTTTTTTGGGGTTGACTCTAAAGCCTGCTGATACTGAACCATTAGTGGCCTAATGTTAGACCGTCAATGTCACCGTAATGGCCCAATTATCGACCGCTACAGGTGAGATTTAATATGTTTTCCCCTGTTTATTGTTGTGTTAGCAGTCGTATCAAGGTTGGCCTTGAACTGCGAAATCTTGCTTGATCCTTGTTCACTTAAGACTCCTAGTCTTTCTACCTGATGTTCATTCCAACATTATTGGAACTTCTCTTGATCTTAGAAGTAAGTTCGTAAACTTAAACCTTGGAATTCTTGGCCATTTAATGTGGTGAATGTCTAGACTAGGATCTATGATCCAACCTTTCAATGCCAACGCATCTTAAAGGGCCCGGTCTGGTCCTAGGAGGAGCGCCCGAAAGTACTTGTACCCCGGGGAGTTTGTAATGACAAGGTGTGACATTACACTGAAGTGCATGACTAGCGTGATTGGTCTAAGACATTCCACTTCTACTCAATTACTTGAAATTCTTGTGTGACATGATATGTGTACTTGTTATGGCCAATTCCATCTATTATTTATGTGTAATTTCATGAAAAGTTCTTGTTATACTTGTGTTTATTCTTTACATGGAAGTCTGTATTTCTTTTTCTATCTATTTCCTGTCATTTCTTCACTATTGTTCTCTTATTCCTGATAAAATGGTTAATCACTTTAACTATGCCTGATGATAGAGATATAATATCCTACTAAGCTTTGCTCACCCCTACTTTCCAATCCTTTCAGGTAGTTCGGATGAGGACGTGCGCTCTGATGGGGACGGGAACGAGTGATTTCAGGAGCGAGCCATTTTAGATTTATGTTCAAGTCATATTCTAGATTAGTTGTTAAAGTTGATGTTTTTTATTCCTTTGAACATTGATGAGTTAGAAGTCCACAAGGATTCGGGTGTAATTAAATATTTTCTCTTATTATTATCAATTTAGTTGGGTTAATTGTTTTCTTCATTATTAGCCTGGTGGTTTGGTTTTGTGGCAATGTATGCTCTGATTGACATGAATGATATAAACTGCTACGTTCCGATTTTTCGCGTCGGGACGTGACATGAAGATTCCAAAACATCGATAACTCTGCATTTATGAACTTGATTCAGTCAGAAATCTCTCTACTGGTATCAGCCTTCTTCAAACTCCACAATTGGTATTCGTCCTCTTGGACAGCTGCTCTAAACTCATCTCCAGAATTCATGGCATGTCACTAAAAAGGAGGGACCCAACCATTGGGACCCAAAAATCAGTATGCCAAGACTATTACTGTCCATAGCTACACTTCATTTGATAGTCCATTTGATTCATCACTGCCCATTGATTAGGAATCTCTGGATTTTTATGCTGTCTGCCTGCACTGTCTGCCCCACACTACCCTATCTATCGAGATGTTTTGATGTCAAAATTTTATCTATGATCATCTCCTGCATTAGGTATCAAACTATGTCCTCTTTGTTGATGGCAAAGGGGGAGAAGTTTTTGATGAGTCATTGTCTATTTCATGATTGTATTCTTTTAAGAAATGACTCATAATGACTCATAGTTGCCATCATCAAAAAGGGGGAGAATGTTGTGCATATGTGGAACATGCTTGATTCTATTATTTTGATGATGTCTGACTTTGACTCATTGATGAGTCTAATTTGTATTTGATGATGTCAATGTTCATGTAGTTTAGGTCAAAGTCAGCACTGGCAAGTGTATGGGCTCATGAAGATGAGCAGTGTGAAAGATATCATGCAATGGTGGCATGTGATATAATGCATTGAAGTAAAAGGAATGAACAAGGTCAATACCAGCTACAGTAGGAGAACTGAACCAACAAGCATGCTTCAGTAGCACAGGCAAGAAGCAATAGAAGCCAGCAGCTCAGTAGAAATGGGATGCAAGAAAGGAGCTTTGTATGCACCTTGAATCAGAGGAACAAGTGCCTTCAGCTTATTGAAATGAAGTTGAGAAGGATGGGGCAGAACATCAAGAACAAGGAGCTATGGACTTGATCAAGCTAAAAAATGGAGAGAACAAAAGGCTGCGTCGACCCCTTGGTGTCACTGCATCAACCCCATTGCTCACAGAAGGAAGAAAAGCCCAAACGGGCTTCAGGATGCGTCGACCCCATTCCTTCAGGGCGTCGACGCTAGGCTCTCACAGAAGCCGTTGTAAACGCCATTCACCAAGGCAGCATCAACGCACTCCCCATCCTACGTCGACCTTATGAAGCTTAAGCTCGTGGCAGTTCAAGAAGAGAACCAGCTGTGTCGACCCTCCCCTCTCAGGGCATCGACGCAAGGGGCTTTCCAGAAAGCATTATAAACGCATCTTCTGAAGAATGCGCCAACGCGATAGACTTGCTGCATCGACGCACTAGTAGGCCTTCAAGCTTTCATCTCTCAACTCTGCAACACGCTCTGAGATCATCTAGGGAATAAAAAATATCGATGTAAACCTCCAAAAACTCACCTTTTGAGGTCTGGAAAAGGATCCTAGGACAGAGATCCCACCTTTCCATGTTAAGTACACCTTTTTGGAGGAGGATGTTCAGGGATCAGATTTGGGAAAAGGTCTACTTTGTGGTACTCTGCTCTTTTGGCCAACAACCAATCAGATGTTAGTCCAAGAAAAGGACCTAGGACAAAGGACTGTCCTTCTTATTCTGGGCCAATCATGATTCAGATCTGATAGAGCTCCTATCCAAGAAGCATCATTGCTATTCCAACCAATCAAATTTAGATCTGAATGAGGCTGAAGAAAAAGAAAACTTCCATTTTCTTTCCGGGCCAATCATATTCAAGTTTGGATATATTTTGTGATTCTACTGTCAGATATGGTGGACCAATCAAAGAAGAAGGTCAGTGGTCAAAGAAGCTTTTTGAATTCCAGCCAATTGCATTGTAGGATTCTAGAGGGAAGATTTTCTATCAAACTTTTCTATATATATGAAGCTCTCTGGATGAAGAGAGTTGCTGCTATTTTGCTGCTGCCGTCTAGAAGAATAAGAGAGCCAAAGAAAGAGTGTGCCTGAGCATTTAGAGAAAAATCTGTGAGGAAGAAAAAGGGAGAAGAGAAGAAGAGTGAGCAGCCATATAGCATTAGCAGCCCAGCCCTGGTTCGACCCAAACTAGTGTTGTTCAAGGGGAAGTAGAAGGAAGGAGTGCAGTCCTCCGTGCAGACGTTTGAGCTTGAAGAAGAAGATCTTCAGATCTAAATCTGAAGATGCAGCCACTAGCTTCCAGATCTCTATCTGAAGCCACTACTGGTGTTCTGCCTTGTCTCTTATTTTTCTTGCAACCCACATCGGTTTAATAGTGTGTGTTTGGCGCTCTGCTTGAGATACCAGAAGTGTTTTGGCTTGTGTGACAGCCGTGTGTCTTGGGGAGTTGTCCCCATGTTTTTGCTGCACTTGCAGCTTGTTTCCTTTCTTTGTTTGTGTGTGTAGAGGAGGGGGGGTTCATCCCCGTGTGTGTTGAGGACTTCATCCTCGTGAGGAGCTTCCCCCTCGTGTATGCGTATGTGTGGGGCGTCGTCCCCATGTGGTGCTACGTTTGCAGCGTGTGGTAAAGCCTCACTGGGTTTGGTGAGGAGTGGATGTAGGTCTGTGGGTTTGTAGATTGAACCACCTTAAAAATCCCTATGTTATGGATTGTGACTTGTGTGATTGCTCCATTTTTTCTATCCCCATTCATAGGTTCGTGTGCTACCTTCAACGTGCACAATTTTGATTGTTTTCCATCGCACTCTCTAATATCATGTTCACACACACACCAGAGTTTGATCAGTAGCAAATCCGTCCAATAGCCAAACTCATAGTGAGGCTACGTCGATCTCACTACACTGCTGCGTCGACCTCAGCCTCTTCCTACAGTAATCTATTGGCTCCTTGTGTATGATGCTTTGTTCTATTGCCTTGAACTATTTCTGTTGAAACCGTTGTCCATTCTAAGTAGAACATCTTTTGCATATCTAGTTGAAGATTGAGTTTGAAGTGGTTTAGTTTTTAAATTGCCAAAGGTTCTTGATAGGATCTATTCAACCCCCCCTTCTAGATCCAGTTGTACCAAAAGGACCCAACACTCTTATCTGGTATAGCATTAGATGCCTTAGCCTCATTCATATTTGTTTGATCTGTGACACATGGGGTGGCTTGATCCTCACTTGTCACGATCAAAATCCTAAAACAATATTCAGAGTAATGCAAATTTGAGAACTAAGATCGCATATAAAAAGAAAGATGCCAAGGGGATTAAGTTGGTCTTACAATTACTAATGCAAATTTTCTTGTTGCGAAGGGAGATGCACTGCCAGTCACCCAAACGTCGTGCTTGTTTAGTTGCCCAACAACACTACAGTTGCTGCCTTGCTCCCTTGTCGTGCTCTTCCAGGTGCCCTACTGCACCAGTTGGCCTACTGCGTTGTGGCCATTGCCCTACTTGCATGTCATGCTTGCCCAGTTGCTTCTCTAATTGTTTGTCATATCCATTTCCTTTCCAATTAGAGAAAAAAGAAAGAAGAAGAGGGGGGCAACCATCTTACCTTGTGCGGGCGGAGGTAGGAGGACAGCCAGAGCCATGGTGGGGTAGGCCATTTTTCCTTGCATGGGATGGCAGGGTATTGTGCCTTGCTCATAGTGCGGTGGAGGCCCCAATGAGGATTGGATGTCCTCTTCCCACTTCCTTATCTCTTTCTCTCTCCAACTTTGATCCCTCTCTTTGTGTCTCTCCCTCTCGTTCTCTCCTCAACATACACGCAACAAGACACGGATGGGGCAATCAACATCGGGGTTCCTAGTAGAGAAAGAGGGAAATTTTACTTTGGGATTTTTGCATGAAAACTATTGCTAGAGGTGAATTTATAAAAAAAATCATTCATGGAAATACATTAGCATGCATACTATTTTGTTAATTCAAAAAGTACATAAATGTCATTTAAACATGATTTTTCTGCATGTTTTTGACAAAAAGAAGTGATATGCCTACAAATAAAAATGGTATTTTTGCACAATTTAGATTTACACAGTGATATGTCTGCTAATACATTTTCAAGAATGATTGTTTTATAAATTCCTGTTTAACAATGGTTTTCATGCAAATAATCTTTTTACATTTTACTCCCCTAAAATGATATATTTTTGTTGCCACAAGATGATAGAAAGATAACTTAAGGGCCTATTTGGGCCGACCCAATAGCCTAGCTCGGCCTAATTCTTTAATGGGCCCGAGCTTTTAAGCCCGACCAAAGATCCACATGCTAAAAAAGGGCTCTCTGATAGCCCAACCCAATGTTGGGCAAGGCCCACATGTCTGTCGGGCTGACCCAACACAATGATAGCCCTAGTAACATGTGGCACTTGGGTTGTAAGTTTTACGGGTGTGAGTAAACCTACTAAATAACATAAGAGCATACTTACATCAAATCCAATAATTTTATTGGGAAACAGGTAAACTAGTGGTCTTCGGATCTGCTCTTGATTTATTGGACATTCAGGTGTCTGGTGGGCGCCAAAAATATAGGTTTATCTTAAACTTTAACACACATGTCAAATGGATTTTTTTACTTTTGATTTCAATAGATTGATAAAAATTTGATATCAATTTTGCTAGTACATGATACGTGGACATGTCAGGTCGACACCTATGAACAGATGATCAAGAAGAAATATATATATATATATATATATCAATCAGAGATAATTACCCTAGTGGTTGGACACTTTGAAACACAAGAGAGGGGGATCGAATCCAAGTGCAAGTGCACGGTACCCAAGTAGAGCGAGGGTTTGTCCCACTCATGTACACTAGGGGAGCGGGACTCGAACCCGATAATTGGTGTCACGCCCTGACGCGGAATATCGAGGGCGCGACAAGTCGTAAACAAGCGTGTCGATCAGAGCAAGTACAATTTTATTTCTAAAGTCAGAAATGAACGGAAAAATGATACTTTTATTCAATCAAAATGAAGTATTACAACACTAATTCATAAGCCATAAAGGCAATTACAAACTTCCAATCCCAAAGTACATCATTCTTGTAAAACACTAATGATCTACATAAACCTAGGTAAAAAAGAAAATCACTCTCTCACTCTTGTCCATTCCCTTGTACATTTTCATTTCCTGCAACAATTAACTAAAACGTAGGGTGAGCTAAAAGCTCAGTAGGATTTTATATCTCTATGAACCAGGCAATCTTTAAGTATTAACAATTTAAACAATTTCCTAAATTGTATCGGGAAGTGTATAAACATGAATGGAATTCCAAGTAATTGAGTTGATATGATATCAAGATGAATTTCCAAGTAATGACTTTGAACAAGTAAAGAATTTCATGAAATTGGTCATTTTCACACAAGTCAAGTAATTCATGTAATTTTTCAAGTAAACAAGTAACAAGTAAACAAGTACGAATAGTGGAATGCCGTATCAAGTAAATCTATCATGCACTTCGGTGCAATGCCACACCGTTGGTCAATCAACTCCCATGGGTACAAGTACTTTCGGGCGCTCCTCCCAGGACCAGACCGGGCCCTATTAATGTCAGGCATTGAGTCATATGGATCCGAAGATCCCAAGTACGTTTAGACATCCACTTTAATATATATGGCCAAGAATTTTCAAGAATATGCTGTTTGTAATAAGCACAGATTTGACAAAATTTCAGAAGTTGCAAGAAAAGTGGATAACAATTTAAGGCATAATGTTTAACGACATTAAGTCGTGGAGTTCAAAAATGAACGGTAAGTAGGAAGAAAATCAAGTAATTAGAGTTTAATAGAATTAATTTGATTCCATGGTTTAATCTTATGTGCATTTGATTTACAAGTATTTAGACATGTTTACAGGAAGTTTTTGTTCTTTAAAAATGCATTAGTTAGCCAAAACGGTGATTTATTATAATAATCGGAATTTTATTATGAAAATAACTTTTTATGTTGAAAATAATTCTAACTTGCTGAAAATAATATTAACATGCTGAGAATGATTTTCATATGTTACCTTACTGGTAAGATGATAAAAATAAATTTTTCATGCTGGATTTAATTTTTACATGCTGGAAATTAATTATTAACATGCTAAAATTAATACTTAACATGCTAAAATAATCAACTTACTGATAAGATGATAAGATAAGTTTACCATGCTGATTACAGAAATTTTCTGATAACAACATAATTTTTATCATGCTAAAAATCATTTTTCTCCATTTATTTGTTAATTATTTGATAGGAAAATAGAATTATCATGCTGAAAAATAGTTTTAATACACTGAAAATAATTCTAACATGCCAAAAATAATTTTAACATGCTGGAATAATTTTACTATACTAGAATAATTTTTCTCATGCTGGAAGTAATTTTCATGCATCAATTTACTAATTATTTAATAGGCAATTAAGTTTTATATGCACAAAAATAGCTTTAAATAGATTTTAACATGCTGAAAATAATTTTTATATCTCAGTATGTATAAAATAATTTTATCATATTGGAAGTCACTTTTAACATGCTGGAAATAGTTTTAACATGTTGGAAACAATTTTTAGTATGTATAAACTAATGTGGTGAAAATTAGATTTTTACATGTAAAAATAATTTCATTCTACAAAAATAAATTTTTAACATGCTGTAAGAATTAAAACATGCTAATCTTACATTTTCTTACTTTTGGTGACTAATTACGTACAATTAACGTGGACTTCCAACAGATATAGTTCCTATTGTAAAGTGACTTAAGTTTAGTCCCACATTGGAAGTTACAAAAACTTGCATAGCTTTATATGTTGGAGAGCTCACCCTTAGGTCAGGACCCAAGGGGCATAGGATGTGGGCTTGAATTGTGAGTTGATACAAAACTAGTTATGTATATATATATATTTATTTGTGCCGTGCCGTGCCGTGCCATGCCGTGCCGTGGTGCGGTCAAGGCCAATTATATATATATATATATATCGTTCTGGAAATATATATATATTTTTAAAAAAATGTTTGACCCAATTTTTGTGAACGCGCTAGCATAAGCTAGCGCTACTTTGAAGATCGCGCTACCCTTGGATAGCGCGTTCTGAAAATATAATTTTTTTATAAAATATTTGACCCTAGAGGGGCGGGAAAATCACTGTATGAACACGTTATGAACGCGTTATATCGGGCCAGCGCGTTAAGGACGCGCTAATGATGTATAGCGCCTTAAGATTCCGAAAACGGAACTGAAATATCAAGGGGTAAAATGATCATAACTTTCTCATTTCTCAATGGAATTTAACAAATGAGCTATCAATGGAAAGAGGACAGAAAAACGAACAAGATAGCATACATTGATTTGAGTTTAGCCTGAGAGACACCTACCTTTTGACGGATCTAAGATTATCCCCAAATATATAAAGAAAACCCTTGATCTTCCAAATCCTCCTTCCAATCTCCACGAATCTCCGCAACAACATAAACTTAACTTCCAGAGATGGTTTGAGGGTCGAATGAGGCTCTATTTATAGCCAAAATTTGGCCAAATGGGTCAAAATTCCTTACCTAAATCCACCAACCCCATGAACTCGTTTTAGAAGAAAAATATAATTTCTCCTCTTAATCTAGACCATCTTAAGTGTGAATTCAGTATAAAAATGGCTGGTCCAAGGTGGCTGGTAGGTAAGGGTCCATTTTTGAGTCAAATCTTCTAGAAATGGGATTATTATAATCCCTAAAATTCCATATTAAACACATGTTACGAATTTAAGGTTCATTTAACCTTTATTAAATCCTTTAACCATTAATTCAGCCCATTATGGATTATCCAATGGGCCAATTGTAATCCTAATCTATTACATGGACTTTTATTGGGCTTACTATGATTTATCTAAGGTGCAAAGTATTTAATCTCTATTTACTTCTAGTTAATTCAAGTAAATTCAATAAACTAGCTTATTTCATATAGTAAAAATGAAATTTGATTATTTCATGAAAATTTTAATTACATAATCAAATTGAAAATTTTATTTCTCATTTTTAAATTTTGGGTTTCTACAATTGACCTAGTGGTTGGACACTTTGAAACACAAGAGAGGGGGATTGAATCCAAGTGCAAGTGCACGGTACCCAAGTAGCACGAGGGTTGGTCCCACTCGTGTACACTAGGGGAGCGGGACTCGAACCCGATAATTGGACTAGTGGTTGGACACTTTGAAACACAAGAGAGGGGGATCGAATCCAAATGCAAGTGCACGGTACCCAAGTAGCGCGAGGGTTGGTCCCACTCATGTACACTAGGGGAGCGGGACTCGAACCCGCAGCCCACCCGAGAAGGTTGGTGTCCACTGAGACATAGGCTCGGGACTAAGGAGAAATGCATTATGCATATAAATATGTTAGGATCTTTTTGCATATATGCTCCTACAAATTATCCTATTATATATGCACCCTTAATTTTCACATATTGTCATAATTATCATGGATATCTTCAAAATGGCTATGGTTATGCCCTTTCGTCTAGATGATGTTAACTTCACCCAAATATGATAGGAAAATTTCATATATTCCAAATGAAGTTAGAGATATATCTGCGAAGTTCTAGTGAATTTAAGAGCATATATACAAAAGTATGAGAACTTTTTTGACAAATTCAGATGGACAAAGTAAGGTGCCAGTTAATTTTTCTTATATATATATTTGCTTTCACATCTAATTTCTTATTGGAAAGTTTTTTTTGACAAAGTCTTTAAATATCAGAAAGAAAAAAGTTATTTTCTCATTTCCATATCTATTTGTAAAATGTAAAAGATAGATGAACAGTTCAAAAGTCAGAGTACCGTGACACACATCCGTAGACTGAAAGGAAACTGAGATGTGCCAGGCAGGATGCCAGGGCAGCGTGCGGGGACCGGGGGGGGGGGGGTGCGGGCGTGGTCGCCTTTTTCTTTGTTCAGGAGTGCACTGAAATCTTGTCCGCCATCTGTTGGCTCTGCCAGCCCCCCTTCCGGTCCACCTCCACCTCTCCCCGTAAGATCCTCCTGTCAGCTGTCACCGCGCCGTCCTGAGAGAGAGACAGAGAGGCGAAATGCTGGCGTCGTCGTCCCGGCGAGAGAGCCGGCCGGAGAAGAACAGCCACAGCCAGGCCAAGAGGGTCGGCTGCATGTCAGGCATCTTCTACTTCCTCCACTTGCACCGCCACAACTCCCGCAAGCGCCTCCCCTCAGGTAGGTATAGCTAGCTAGCTCTCTCCCTTATTGTCATGGTCTCATGGGGTAGTCCTCCGATGGACATCGATCCCTTCTATCTATATTATTTAACAGCAGTACGTAACTCTCTCTCTCTCTCTCTCTCTCTCTCTCTCTCTCTGTGTACGCGCGCGTGAACCAGGTAAAAGGGACAACAAGACGATCGTCTCCCCCGCGCCTCCGCGGCCCGAGTGGAAGGCCTCCGCCGCCGCCGAACCTGCCGAGAAGACCTCAAACAACAAACGGTCGCCGCGCCCTGAAGCCGTAGCTCCTGCCACCGCCGAACCCACAGAGAAGACCTCACACAACAAGCGGTCAGCGCGCTCTGAAGCCGTAGCTCCTGCCACCGCCAAACCCACCGAGAAGACCTCACACAACAAGCGGTCAGCGCGCTCTGAAGCCGCTGCTCCTGCCGCTGTCGCCGATACCGGCGACAAGACCTCGCACAACAAACGGGCCGCGAACTCTGAGGATGCAGCTACCGCTGCCAACGCGGTCTCAAACGGAGGCCCGTCAAGGCGCCTTTCGTGCGACGTCCCGCGCAGCCCCACCCTCCGTTCGGAGATCCGCCGGTCAAACTCCGCGGGGAGTACACCCCGCAGGCCTCCTGCGCTGGTGGCGCGGCTGATGGGGCTAGATGATCCGCCACCGGACGACACGCCAGAGTCCGCGGCGGAGAAGAGGCGGAAGCTGCTGGGGGCGCTAGAGAGGTGCGACGAGGATCTAAGAGCCTTAAAGAAGATCATCGAGGCCTTGCGCGTCGCCGAGTCCCGGAGGGAGCTGACGGCTGCTGGATTGGCGGACAGAGGTGGTCGGGCAACACCCAAGCACTCTGACGCCGTAGATTCCGAGGTGGAGGAGAAGCGGTGTCTCGAGGTCGACGGGGAGCAGCCGAGTCCCGTCTCAGTGCTCGACGCGTTGTCGTCGCCCCCGGCGAGGCGGATTTCAAACAGATGGGTCACGGCAAGAGGTACACATTTTATCATCCCTTTTTTCTACGCCTCTGGACCAGAGTAAGCGTGGTTTCTACGTACCCCTCACTCTTATTATCAAATTAAGAAAATTAGAATTATAAATTTAAACATAGTTTTGCTCTCCTATCTCATTTTCATTGCTGCTTTTTTTTCCATTTTATACTTTTTAGAAGACATCTAATAAGAGCCTCGATCTAATTGTGCGTGTATATATATATATATATATATATTAATATATGTATGTGATTTTTAGTGATGAGTTTCACATGAACTGTTTAAAATAGTTTCAAATTAGTTAAAACATAAAAGTAATATATTCTTAAAATCGAGATACCTTTTTTACTCATAATCTTAAAATCTTAGGTTGGGTGTATTTTCTAAACATATTTACATAGTTATGGCATCTGCATAGTGTCAAACTTAATTAAGACAGAAGCACCCAACCCATAAACCGATCGTACATGCAAATATTATATTCTTGATCCATGATTTTTATTCTGAGTTTTTTTTTTTTACGGCAAAAGATGAAACATGGCGATTCCCAATTTCCCATGTTGCAGGAAGCCAGATAGGAGATGCTGCATCGGCCATCCGATCAAAGCAGCAGCCGCGCCCTATCGCTGCCCCGCCGACAGGTACTGGGGAGGCTGGCGTTGATATTTCGAACCCCCACTTTTATCGTTTTCAACTCCACACTGTCCCACGCCGACTTCTCTCCTCGCAAGTCCAATCACGTAGGTACATCAAAATGGGTGGCAAACTCCAAACTTGGGGTAAACCTATGCATGGGCTGAACCCAACTGAACGAGCTCGGGATCGTGATGGTGCAGGCCGCCATGACAAGGACCCCCGGGTGATGGTGGACGGCCAGAATCATCTCCTCCGCCGCAACGCCAATATTGAAGCGTTGCCGAGGGGCGCCGCCGCCGACCGAAGATCAGAAGCACTCCCGTTCCTGGACTTGCAGGTGGCACCAAGGCAGACAGGGTCGTCGACGAGCCGTCCGTGGCGGCGGCTGCCGTGCAGCAGGGCGATGGAGGAGAGCGTGGACCAGGTGTGGGAGGACGGGGTGTGGGAGGAGAGGTGGGAGCTGGGCCGGGTGGGGGTGGGGCTGGAAGGGGACATACTAGGCGACCTGGTGGCGGAGGTGGTCAAGGAGTTAGGGTTCCGCCGGTGCGGCAGGCCGCTGCAGCTGCCGTTCGACGCCTGCCGAAAAAGGCTGTGCTACTAGCCGTTCAAAGCTCTTTAGGAGAGGCTCGCTTTGTATGATTATGGCTGTGTAGGAGTTCGGGTTCTTTTCCCCTTTTGTTGTTATCGAGGTCTACAGTGGTCGGCTTGCTTTTGTGAAAGATGATGATGCTACACACGATGAAGAACAGATAATATACCAGTCTGTGTGTGAGTTGGTACCTGGGTGTGGGTGTGGGTGTGGGTGTGGAGAGAGAGAGAGAGAGGGGACAACAACATCAATGCACAACCAGTTAGAGCCTTCACGAAGGAGTTTTGTAGTGTGGATGGGTGTATGGAGTAGTCCTACGGGCCTCAAGAGCACTATGAACTTATGAAGTATTGTGCTGAAAGAGAGAGAGAGAGAGAGACGACAACAACATGATTGCACATCCTGTTAGAGCCTTCACGAAGGAGTTCTGTAGTGTGGATGGGTGTATGGAGTAGTCCTATATACGGGCCTCAAGAGCAATATGAAGCATTGTGCTGAGAATGGAGGGTGGGGGAATATTCATGGGAGTGGTTAACCAATTCCAATTGCTTGTAGTTATCATTCTTGGCGTGTATCTAGTTTTGGTTGACTGCCTACTTTTGTTTATGAAATTTGGGATAATCTTATAGGTCTCCACTGTTCACATGGGAATATTCCCTCCATGCACCCAACTAGAGGGAGATTGATGGATTGTTGTCTTTGAGGGTGCTTGTTTACTATACCAAATATCTCTGTCAAATATCTCAATATTCTTATGTTAGATGAGTGTAATATTATGGCAAATTTAATGCAAATCTGAACCTTATTGAAAACGATAGAATTCAGATTTTAATAGCCCAAAGGATCCCTTTAGTCGCCTTCGACCATTCATAATCGATTCATCCCTTTAGTTTCCAACCACAACATTCCTTCTATATATTAATATCAAAATTGACATCATATAATTTAAAAGTATCAATATAAAAATATTACTACATCAAAAGCAATAGCACAACTAAACATACCATTAATGATCAATTAATATACAAGTCTTGGAAGGGAAAATTACATGTATATCCTAAAATATTTTACAATCATCCCTATGCCCCTATCTTTATAGAATTTACCTGATATCCCTCAAATCTCTTAACCCGAGTTGTCGTACCCCTAGGATTACATCTAGTGTTAACAGTGATAACTCACTCACGTGAGATTATCATTTTGCCTCTAATTTGTTGCAAGGGGAGAGAGAGAGAGAGAGAGAGAAAGTGACAAGAAATCTACACCGGAGAGAGAGAGAGAGAGAGGTGGGGGAGGGCGAAGGTTGTGGCGGGGGTAGGGTGATAGTAGAGGTCACCTAAGGGGCAAAGAGAATGCAAGAGAGGGAGGCTAGAGAGAGGAGAGAGAGTAGGCACAGAGGAAAGAGAAAGAGAGGGGATAGTGAGAGGGGGACCGAAGGTCGTGACGGGGTAAATGGCAGTGGCAACTATGACAGATGTCATCGAAGGGGCAGAGAAAATGCACGATAGAGAGCGGAGACTAAGAGGGGGAGGCTTGAAAGAGGAGAGAGAGGGTAGGGTGAGAGGAGAGAGATACAAAGAGAGGTCACATGGCCGGGGTTGCAGTGGAAGGGGGCACTCCGACAGGAGGGCATACTGGCAGGAGGGAGGGAGGTTGCGACGGAAGAGTGGTCTGCCAACGGGGGAAGGGGAGCGATAGCCACTGTCAATCGCCAGGTTGTCACGGTTCAAGCTGTATGACATGGACTTCGAGAGGCGCAGGTGGCGCCAATAGCCAACGCCAAGAGCGGGGGGCGTAAGCAATCTTGCTGGCCATCGCACCCTCTTTATCTCTCTCCCCCCTCTCTCTACCACAAAAAAGCCATCCTTGTAGATGAGGGTCGACAGGAGCATCTCCTCATCCACCTCTGTCTCCGCCTCTCGTTGGACGACCTCCTCCTCCACCATGGACCAATCGACCTTGTTGTCTGACTCTGGCATGACTGGCTCCTCCTTAGCCGCCAGGCTAGAGCAGGGGCAATTGCTTCCTCGTCCAACAAGTTTGCCCCGACCTCCTTCATCTGTGGCATTTGCACTCAACCGCAACTTCTTCTCCGAGCCGGCGGCCCCAACTCCCGAATGCTACCCTCAGTGAGCAGATCTCCTCATCCCCGTAGTCTTCGTCACCATTGCCCACCCTATTCGCAATTGACGTGAAGCCATTGCCCTCGAACACACCCTTCTCTTCTTCTAGTTTCGTAAGGAAAGCAACCAGAATAAACATAGCCATAGCCACACCAAGTTAGCACAAGCCAAAGGGGAATCCCCTTATAGATCTCACAAGATTAGGGCAATCGATTGATAGCCAAAAATTGTGAATGTACAAAGATGATGAATAAATAAGAAAAAAAAGTGATCGCTAGAGATGCATGGATCTCGAAATGAATTACAAAGAATGATCACGTGAGAAACATACCTTTTGAATGCAAGGAGATGTGAGGGTTCAAACCTTCTCTTCCAATCGGCCGGCTAATGAAGAGAGCCTTCTTATTCATTACCCTTGTAAAAATGATAATAAAACAAACACCAAACAATATGATTAGAAATATGAGAGCTATAGTATCAAATTTTTCATGAATGAAAATAATGAAAGCATGATCCAATACCCACCTTGTTAGTGTTGGCTTAAACCCCAATGCAAAGGAATATCAAATTTTTCATGAATGAAAATAATGAAAGCATGATCCAATACCCACCTTGTTAGTGTTGGCTTAAACCCCAATGCAAAGGAAAGAGAAAGATATGATGAATGAAAGGGAGTGTGCATGTGTTGCACTAAAGGGAGATTGTGGTGAGTGCACAAGAGGAGGATCCTAATATGAGAGTAGGAGTAAAAATAGAAGGATAAGGGAATATGATGCATGAATTAAGAGAAATTAATCTAATGAAATAAATAAAAGATAGAAACAAAAAGCTTATTGATTGGCTTGTCCAAGATCTTCAAGAGAGGAGGTAGCTCCAAAGGATGAAGACTTCATGCACATGGGAGGCTCCTCCTTCCTTCTACTCCTCCTTCAATTTCCACCAAGGTCCTTAAGGGATCAAAGTGCTTAAGGGGCTCAATTTACAAGGGAAGGGAGTATTTAAAGGGTGAAAATTCACATTCCAAAATTCTAGTAAAAATAGGAATTGGAATTCCATCTTTGTTAAGGGGAGAAAATACTTCCAAAATTTATTTTTAAATAAGGAAGATCAAATAAGTTTTTTACAAAGTGAAAACAAAGGTCAAAATAAGAAAATTTCACAATTGCGCACAGAATGGGCCTTCTGGAAGGTCAAAGGCTAAACGTGGCAAGGTGGGCGACCGCGTTCTGACGCATCTAGGAAGGGTGCCATGATTTAAAGATAAATGCATCCCGTAAGTAGACCGCTTTCTGAAAGACGTCCAAGAAAGGTGACATGATTTAAAAATGATTAATTATGGAAGAAAATCAGCCAAAATTGGGAAATTTGAAAGACATCACACTGAGATGATGTGAATTGGAAAATTAGCAACTGACCGAAGTGGCACGATTCAAATAATTCCTATTTTAGATAGAATTCAAAATTCAAAATATAGAAGGGTTGTGATGAAAGGCATCTAGGAGGTTAGACGTCATTTAAAGTGTAATGCCCTGAGTTTTTTGGACACTTTCCGGATCTGGATCCGTGAGATTTGGATCAGTTTTGGGAGTCCCGGGACGTGTTTTACGATTTTCACGTGTTTTACCTGACAGGACCTACGGAACCCTGTATCGGGTGAACCGTAGCGTTCTCCTACTCCAGGATGGTACCACGGTGATCAGCGTGTTCCGAGGATCGCGGAGGTATATTTTTCTATTTTCCCATATTTTTTGGAAAATCTAGAGTTTCTATAAATAACCCATTTTATTTTTCTTTTCTTCTTCTTCTTTTCTTCTTCTTCCTCCTTCCTTCCTCCCGTGAGCGACCGGCGCCCCTCTCCTCCCCCTCTCCCATTCGACGACGTAGTGACCCTCTCCCCGGCTGCAGACGGCGGCGAGGTGACGGCGCGGCGACGGCGGTGGTGGTGTGGCGATCGCGGTGGCGTGCGTGGTTCGTGGGAGCTCATGGAAGAACAAGGGTTTCAAGCAGTAATTTGAAGATCAGCGGCGATCCACTACGTTTCGGGCGATTTCGAGATAGGGTGACGGTCCTTAGCTCGGTATTTACCTTTCCCGTGAGTTCTAGGCCGAGGCGAGGTCGAGAGAGGGCTCTTTTATGCCGGGAAGGGAAAATCATGTTTTGGGGATCGAGGGCCCGATCTAGCGTTTTAACGTGTTTAATTGTGGTTTGAGGGCATCAATTGATGCTCAGGGGCTTGAAGATGGGTTTCCCCCTTGTTTCCCCTTCACCTGGGGGTGAAATGGGGCGTGGAATGGCATTTGGGGGCCATTCCCGTCGTTCTCGGGTTCCTGGAAGGCTAGCAGTCCTTCCAAGGACCGTTTCTTGTTGTTAGCGGTCGCAGGAAGACAGCTAGCCAGCTCTGTATGTCGGTTGGGCCTAGCGGTCACCTGATAGACCACTAACGCCCAAGCGGCGGCCTATCGGCCGACCGCTAGCGTCGTGGGCCAGCGTGGCCTTCGAGGCGTTTGACCATTGATTTCTGACTGTTGATTTTTGACCGTTGGAGGTTTTGGGGACTAGCGGTCGTGGGGATGACCATTTACGCCCATTAGCGGTCCCATGGGAGACCATTTTCACCATTTTGTACCCCCTCATCCCAGGGAGGTGGCGGTCTAGCAGGAGACCGCCTACCACTCTGTGGCAGTCTAGAGATAGACCGTCTACCCTTCCTAGCAGTCCCACGATAGACCATTTTCCCTACACCAACGTAGCCCCGTTTTAGCGATCTAGCAGGAGACCGCTAGCCAACTTGGCGGTCTAGAAGGAGACCGCTAGCCACAGGTAGCGGTCCAATGATGGACCGCTAACCGTTTTTGTTCTACCGGAGTTATGTCTTGCCTATTCGAGTTCCGGGTGAGTGGACCTCGATCCACGTGCTAACCGATGGTCCGACTGATGCTGGGCATTATGTGGGGACCACGTGTTAGGGTGCAGTGGGGTCCCGAGAAGCGGTATCTTCGGCTTGTGTCACCGTGAGTCGATGTCGGTACGAGGAGCAGTCCTTGTACTTTGTCCAATTCAGGCGTTCTTTTCCGTTGACAAGAGAGTCTACTTCTCCAGCGACCCTCCACTAGTCGTAGCCTTCCAACACGCGAGTGGTCCCACCAGGGAGTGGTGGCGAGGCTACCCTAAGAGACGGTTTTTAGACTGGTTATCGTGGGCCCTACGTCTTGAAGTCAGAGTCCGGCTGAGGGGAAAACCAGTCAAAGGGTCAGACCTAGGACGTTTGGTCTGTGTGTGCACACGTGGTTGGGGGCGGTTGGACCCACGTTGACGAGCGCAACCCCAACTAGTTTTTGTTTGTGGTTACTTGTATGGTTCCCCGTTCCGATAGGGTGCGTTGAGGGGGATACCTGAGGCACGGTCTAAGATGCCAGTGGGCGCATCCGGCCTTGCTTCTAGTGGGTTGGTACTCCTGTCTGTGTCATGTAGTGACTCTTGGTGTTTTGTCGAGTTATCTCGATTTACGTGCCCTATGGTCGGTACTTGCCCGTGGCTGAGCTTTCCCGTTTATTTATTCCTGCAGCTCCCGTTCTACGTCTTGCTAGTGGTAGCTTGTAGTTACTTTCCACGCAGTTTCTTGATTTGCGAGGTGGGGACCGAATGATCCCTACTGAGCCTTTTGTTTAGAGGCTCATTCCCTACGTGTTTTCCACGTTTTAGGTGAGAAGAGGCTTCAGGGGAGCGCTTCCGAGGCTCCACGTGGTTCAGGTGCCAAGGGTTAGTTGCCAGTTGCCAGACCGGGGTATGCCCCGTGTAGTTGTACCTTCTTTTTTGGACTGTACTAGTTGTGGACTACAATTATGTTTTAGATTCTTGTTATATTGTGGACCATGTAATTTACTTAATGTTATTTATTATTCCTTGCTTATTCATATTAACTGTGTAGTTCTGTAATTATTTTAGATTCTTGTGTATTTCCACACCATCCCTTTTAACCCTTCCGAGTCTTCTGGCTCGTGGGTGGCGGTTCGTGATTCGGGTTATCGGGCCTCTCCTGGTATTCGGATCTCGGGTCGTTACAGTTGGTATCAGAGCACGGTTGTGGATATGTATAAGAATCGTAAATAATTACAGTGGTCCACTAGTCCACAATGATGATGTACAGTCGGCGCTGGCTTAGGGCATCGTGTGTTTTATTGATTTTACTATTTT
The DNA here is from genome assembly GCA_022559845.1 of Amorphophallus konjac. Lineage (NCBI taxonomy): Eukaryota > Viridiplantae > Streptophyta > Magnoliopsida > Alismatales > Araceae > Amorphophallus > Amorphophallus konjac. The sequence continues at coordinate 127,620,589 of CM040117.1, read as the reverse complement.
TCGTGTCTTCTGTCTTTTTGCAATAGGTGAGTATGGCGCCGAGGCGGAGGCCACACTCTCAGCAGGGACAGTCGATAGAGGAGCAGGAGGAGCAGAGTAGAGTGCCACCAGCTGCCACTGGGGCAAAGGATGCAGCGAGAGTTCTGGGGGCAGAGGATTTCTTTCGGGGCATGTTTCAGTACATGACTCAGCAGTTCGGCGGAGATGTCGATGTGGGCTCGTCGTCCAGGGGTGGACCCAGTCATGCAGTGTGAGACTTCTTGCAGCTCCATCCACCATACTATAGCGGCCAGCCAGATCCGGATGTGGCTAGAGGTTGGCTCGATGAGATGGAGAGAGTGTTCAGTTCCATGAACTACGCCGAGAAGGACAATGTGGTGTTGGCTTGCAACCAGTTGCAGGGTACGGCTCGATCTTAGTGGTCTTTGGAGTGGAAGATGTCCTTTCAGTCACGTTCCCTCCAGCTGATCGTGTGGAAGGACTTCGTTATAGTCTTTGAGCGTACTTACTGCCCATCCTATGTTGGTACGTAGAAGATACGTCAGTTTCTGGAGCTGGTGTAGGGTGACATGTCAGTGTTGCAGTACAGGGCTCAGTTTGTTGAGTAAGGCCGTTATGCGCCCCATATCATGGAGAATGAGGGGCTGAAGACCGAGCAGTTCATCTAGGGTTTGAGGTAGGATCTGAGGCACCTGGTGATGGCAAACGCTGCTTCCGATTTGAAGACAGCATCTCGTGTGGCGGCATCTTTGGAGCTGGATATGCAGAAGATCGAGGATAGGTTGGCCAGGGGCAGTTTCAATCAGGACGCAGCCAGTAGACGGCTACCTAGCAGCAGAGCACCTTCCAGCACGCTACGGGTAGTTCGGGAGCATTAGTGTCGGCGGCGTCAGCAACAGGATCTGTGTCCTTTGGCTCGAAGGTCAAGCAGTTCTTCAAGAATGGTTTCTATAAGAAGCATAAGGTGGGTAGAGATCAGAGGCATGCATCTGCGGGTAGTGTTCAACAGCCAATTCCTTATCAGCGTCAGGGGTTCAGTTGGTGGTTCACGGGGGTCATGTCCCCAGTGCAGCGGTTCTCATCAGCTTAGGCAGTGCACGGCGCTAATGATTTGTTTCAGATGTGACCATGCAGGTCATATGGCGCGTGACTATCCTTCGAGGCCACAGTAGCAGCAGTACCCTCAGCAGCAGGGGCAGTATCTGCCACTACCTTGGTCAGCGAGTGTGGGCAGTCAGAGGTCTCGAGGCAAGATTACACAACTGACCAGGGTAGAGGCAGAGGCGTCGCAGCTTGTGGAAGGTACCGTTATGATTTTGGGTTGCGCAGCTCGAGTTTTGTTTGATTCTGGCGCGTCGCATTCATTTTTTTTGGAGGATTTCGCGCTGAGTATTAAGGAGCCGATGACCTAGATGTCTTGTGATTTGGCGGTAGAGTTACCTACTGGTGATTTTATGATCACCCCGTATTGTTTTGAGAAGGTACCTGTGTGGGTGGAAGGGCGGAGCTTGCCGGCCAGACTTTATGCATTTTCACTTCAGGACTTTGATGTGATTTTGGGCATGGATTGGCTCGAGGACCATCATGCCTTGGTGGATTGTGGCTCAAAGAAGGTTTATTTCCGGTGGCTTCATGGACCTACCTTCTATTTCCAAGGTATCATGTCTTCTTCTTCCCGCTTTCTTATTTTGGCTCTTAGGGCTCGTCGACTGCTTGATGCGGGTTGTTAGGGTTTTCTCACTTCTATGGTCATGATGGATCAGTCAGAACCGGATGTGGAGGACATTCCGATGGTGCGCGAATTTCTCGATATTTTTCTCGGGGATTTGCCTTGATAACCTCCGCAAGTGGAGATTGATTTTGTTATCGAGGTTGTGCCCGATAGGGGGCCTTTGTCTAAGGCTCCTTGTCGTATAGCTCCCGCTGAGTTGAGGGAATTGAGGGCGCAGTTGCAGGAGTTGCTCGCCAAGGGGTACAATCATCCTAGTTTTTTCCCTTAGGTTGCGCCAGTGTTGTTTGTGAAGAAGAAAGATGGTAGTCTGAGATTGTGCATTGACTACCGGCAGCTGAACGAGGTGACCGTTAAGAACAAGTATCTGCTGCCACGAATTGATGATTTGTTCGATCAGCTTCAGTCCGCGCGAGTGTTCTCACGGATTGATTTACGGTCCGGTTATTATCAGCTGCGGATTCGAGAGTCTAATGTGGAGAAAACTGCGTTCAGCTCAAGATATGTGCATTATGATCGAGTTTCTGGTGATGTCGTTTGGGCTCACCAATGCCCCCGCAGCGTTCATGGATTTAATGCAGAGGGTGTTCCGTCCCTACTTGGATCAGTTCGTGATCGTGTTTGTGGACGACATCCTTGTTAATTTACAGTCTGTAGAGGAGCATACGTATCATTTGAGGGTTGTGTTGCAGACTTTGCGAGATCACTAGTTCTGTAGCGTCCAAGAATTTTCTAAGAATTTTTTATATTATTAAAGCATTTAATGGACTATTAATTGAATTATAATGAATTATTTAGGCCCTACAATAATCAAAGAGGATTATGCCCACATAAAAAACCCAATAGGCCCAAGAGATTGTTTTGGACCTTAACCCATATTCTAGAAACTAGGAATGAGTGTATTCACGGAATTAAAGAGATAATTACTCTTTAGAAAATAAGTAAAGGGATAATACAAAAGTAAAGGGATAATACAAGGGATAATATTAAAAGAGTTTGAACTAAGTTCAAATTTGGCACCCAAAATGGAAAACGGTCTATCGCGAGACCGTTAATCGACAGTAAACGGTCGTCCCAATGACCGCTAACCACTGTCAGTTCTGTGAATAGAAGAAAGCATGAAAAGGTTGGATCTTTAGCGTCCAAATCATCTTGGATCAACTCTATCAGCTAATTAGATAAGTCTAGAAGGATTGAAAATCGAATAGAAAGTCTAATTGGGACTCTAAGTTCGTTCTAATCCTCAAACCCTAGCTAAATCCTATAAATAGGTCCCAGATTTGACATGCGCGACCCCTACTTTGGCTCACGTGAAACTCCGGTAAGGAGGACGAATTAGAGGTAAGTTTATTCTAGGAATTTGTTTATTATACTTAGGAGATCAAGCCAACGTGAAATTAGAGTTTTCAAAAGTTGGTGATTCTACGATAAAAACTCAGGAATTAGTGCATCCAACACAAGAAGATCAAGAAATTCGGAGCCCTAAATGAGGTATTTAGTAGTAGTGTCTTTATAACTTTATGTTCCCTTTCATATATTCTATCTACCCTCAAAATTTCAAGTCCATAGGTCAAGAGGATCAGGAGATACAAGGGCGTGAAGTTGCTGAATTAGCACAGAACGTGCAGGAACTAAGGCTTGATTCCAGTAAGAAATTCGAAGTCTAGGAGCACTATTAATGGTAGGTTATCTCATGAAAGGCTCAAACTTTATGTCTAAAATAAAAGCCCTCTTGTTTCACTTCGTTTCATGCATTGTACTTTAAGAATTTCATGTTTTACTTAGGACTATGCATCTAGTTTAGTCTTCATACATAATACTTAGCCTAATGAAGAGAAAAATGGAATCCTTTGTTATTCATACAAACCTATGCATATTGTTGGCCTATATACGATCTATCATGATTATGGAAGTTTATATATGTTGATTTCAATACATGATGTGTCACGCCCCGACGCGGAATATCAAGGCGCGGCGAGTCGTAAACATTCATGTCGATCAGAGCACGAAGATTGGGGTCCAAACCACAAGAATAGATAAGAAGAAATGGATACTCTTATTTCATCAAAATAAAGTCTTACAACATTCTTAAGCCTTACGAGGCAAGATACAACTTCAAAATAAAAATATAATTCTGGCAAGAGCAACCATTCATAAACCTAGATAACTAAGGTAATCTTGATTCCTCAATCACTCTAGCTCATTCCCATGAGTTTGGGGTTCATCATCGGAATTACCTGAAATGTTAACCGGAAAACGTAGGGTGAGCGAAATGCTCAGTAGGACTTATATCTCTATACCAGGCAACTTAAAGTAATTAGCAGTTTGGATAAAGTATGTGCTATGCCGAGAAACGTAAATAAAATATGGAACAAGTATAGGAGAGAGAGTAAAATAATGAAGTAATTGGAATCACAAGTAGACAAGATATCAAGAGTAAAGTTCGAGTAGAGAATGATCATGTAGCAAGTAATATCATGGAATTGGCCATTTTACGCAAGTATGTACAAGTCAAGTACTTTATGTATTCAAGCAAGTCAAGCAATTTATAAACTGTGGAATGTCATAAATTAATCTAACAAGTCAAGCACTTCGGTGCAATGCCACACCTAGTCATTCAACTCCCATGGGCACAAGTACTTTCGGGCACTCCCCCAGGACCAGACCGGGCCCCATTAATGCCAGGCATTGGGTTATAGATCATAGATCCCAAGTATATTTTTGACATCCACATTATATGTATGGCCAAAGAATTTCAAGGTAGAGCTTATGAAATAAAGTACATATCTAGCAAAATTATCATTCAAGGGACCAGTAGTACAAGAATTCAAGTAGATGTAAGAGAAGTCCAAGGATGATTTTAAGACATAATGTTTAACGACATTAAGATAATAAGAAAGCATCATGTTTAACGACATTAAGTCGGTAAGAGAATTGGATTAAGGGACACAGCTTATTTGGTTCTCTCGAAAAACCTTGTTAAACGGGCTGAGATCAAGTTTTTAACAGTCGGGTGCTTAATTAGAAAACCGCGGAATTATGGCCAGGTAAGAGGTGGGTCAGTGGGAGGCTCCCCTCGCATTTGCGAGGTCCTAATTAATAAACCACTTATCCACTTAAAGCGTTTGCCCGTGGACCTCTTTCCTTAGACACCATTTTTCCTTGAAAATCTAGTTATTTACACGACTTGTTGAAAATACGGTAACATGATATCATGAAAATCGTCAAAAACTCACGGTTATGCAACTAAGTCCATGTAATTTTAACAGATAATATCTACTCTATTTAACATGCCAGAGATATAATATAGTAATGGAGATCAAAGATATCATGAAGGTAACAAGAACTAGGACGGAAATATAAGCTCATGGAATAGAATTATTATCTTTCATAACCTTAACTTAATCGTGTGTGAATTTAAATGATATGCAACTTAACATGACATATCTAAAATGCTAGATGATATATAACTGGAAAACATCACAATCGAGGTAGAGATCGCGCATCCGGAACACGGTCTTAGAAAGACACCGTGATTCGAGATGGATCTTCAAGTTGTTAAAAATCTTAGTTTAAATATTATGTCTAATTGTATGGATAGCATGATCAATACTTAATAAAATTTGGGGAAAATAGTATAGAATCAAAGTAACTATACATCTACATCTAATACATGCATTAATTTGAGTTTAGCATGAGAGAACACCTACCTTTTTGAAGATCAAGAATAAGAAACTTAAGAAGGAATAATGCTTTCGACACTCCTCCAACTTCGAGCTTTCTCCCTCTCTCCAACCAGCAATTCCTCCCAAGATAGTTGTGATTTGAGTATGGAAGAGCATAGCCCTATTTATAGGCCAAAATCTCCCACCTACTTTCACTATTCCACCAACCTCATTCCATTACACCAACCCCATTACACTAACTTTGTTCCACTATTACACCAACCCCATTACACCAACTTTATTCCACTATTACACCAACCCCATTATACCAACCCCATTACACCAACTTTGTTCCACTATCCGGATGACATAATCTATGACCTCATTTATTCGATGATGTAAGAATGACCTCATTTATTCGATGATGTAAGAATGACATCATCCATTAATTAGGATTAGATTAAAGCTAATAAAAATCGGATGTCGACGTCTTTGTCTTTTCGAAATCGTATCGCGAATCTCGCCATTTGTGTTAACACGTGGAATAGGGTTCATGTTTGCATAACAGAAAAATATTCACAATTTATTTTATTTTCATCTTTCATTATATTTATATATATATATATATATAAATGCATTAAAAAAATTTCAAGTTGCTACATCCTCCCCTACTTAAAAGAATTTGGTCCTCCAAATTCACATCATGTAATAGTAATTTAAAATTTTAAATGGAGGGTTCAAAATTCTAACCTGAGATCAAATCTGGGTACTTCTTCTTGATTGACTATTCTAATTCCCAAGTAGCCTCCTTGAATCCACGCTTACTCCATTGGACTTTTACCATCGGTATAGCCCTATTCCTTAGCTGGTGAAATTTTCGATCTAAGATCTTGATCGGTCTTTCTTCATAAGACAAATCCTTCTGGAGCTTCAAGTCATTGAATTGAATCACATGCGAAGGATCATACACATATTTCCTTAGCATGGATACATGAAATACATCATGGATACCGGCCAATTGTGGAGGCAAAGCCAGCTTGTATGCCACTTCACCGATTCGTTCTAGAATCTCAAAAGGGCCAATAAATCTTGGACTCAATTTTCCATTGATACCAAACCTCTTAATTCCTCGCGTAGGTGAAACTTTCAAGAAGACAAGCTCCCCCACTTGAAATTCAAGGTCTCTTCTTCGATTATCGGCATAACTCTTTTACCGTGATTGAGCAATTTTTAGCCTTTCACGGATCAACTGAATATTGTGAGTTGTATTTTGGATAATATTGGGACCCATCAATCCCTTATCTCCAACCTCACTCCAGCATAGGGGTGATCTACAACTCCGACCATACAATGCTTCAAAATGTGCCATCTGAATGCTAGACTGATAACTGTTGTTATATGCAAATTCAATCAATGACAAGTGTTCATGCCAACTTCCCCTAAAATCTATCATACAAGCTCTTAACATATCTTCGATAATCTGATTTGTTCTCTCGGTTTGTCCATCTGTCTGAGGGTGGAAAGCCGTACTAAAATTTAGTCTAGTTCCCAAGGATGATTGCAAACCTTTCCAGAAGTGAGAGGTGAATCTCGGATCTCTATCCGAAATTATGGAAGTTGGAATACCGTGCAGCCTTACAACCTCCTTGATATACAGGGTAGCTAGAACATCCACAGTCCATTTGGTTTTGATGGGCAAGAAGTGAGCAGACTTAGTTAGTCGGTCCACAATCACCCATATAGCATCAAATCCACTTCGGGTCTTTGGCAACCCAACTATAAAATCCATGCCAATACTATCCCATTTCCATTCCGGTATTTCTAGAGGTTTAAGCTTACTAGCCGGTTTGAGATGTTCGACTTTAACTTGTTGACAGACCAAACATCGGCTCACGAACTCGGCTACCTCTCTTTTCATGTTAGGCCACCAAAAGGTTCTTTTAAGATCTTGGTATATTTTTGTAGCACCAGGATGAATAGTATACCTCGATCGATGTGCCTCCTCCAAGATTTTATTCTTGATGGTAGAACAATCGGGCACACAAGTTCTTCCTCGGAAGAGCAGCCTTCCGTCATCTGCCAAAAGGAAATCTGGTCGTTGATCTAATTTCTCTTTAATTTCAACAACCAATGGATCATCATTTTGTAACTCTTTAATTTCTAAGAGTAACTTAGATTGGAGACTAATATTTTCAATGAAGACTCCTTCTTCCTTCTCCTCCATATTGAGGTCTAAGTTTGCCATTTGTTCTAACAATTGCCACTCTTTAATCATTAGGCTTGATAATAATGCCATCGGCTTCCGACTAAGAGCATCAGCTACGGCATTACCTTTTCCGGGGTGATATTGTATAGAGAAATCAAAATCCTTCAAGTATTCCAGCCATCGTCTTTGTCTCATATTAAGTTCCTTTTGAGAGAATAAGTACTTGAGACTCTTGTGGTTAGAATATACAATAAATGACTCACCATAGAGATAATGCCGTCAAATTTTCAAGGCAAAGACTACAGCTGCAAGCTCTAAGTCATGCACATGATAATTCTCCTCGTGCTTTTTCAATTGTCTTGAGGAATAGGCGATCACCTTGCCATGTTGCATTAATACACAGCCTAGGCCAATTCCGGATGCATCAGCATAAACTTCGAATCTCCCTCCTTCAGTAGGCAATGTGAGTATAGGGGCAGTAGTCAAACAATCTTTCAAAGTTTGGAAGCTTTTCTCACATTCCTCGGACCATATATAAGGAATCTCCTTTCTCGTCAATCTTGTCAAAGATACGGCGATCTTGGAAAAATCCTTAATAAATCTTCTATAATATCCTGCCAATCCCAAGAAGCTTCGAATTTCTGTCACACTAGTAGGTCTTTCCCAATTTTTCACAGCCTCAACCTTTGAAGGATCGACCGCAATACCATTCTGGGATATTATGTGACCTAGAAAAGAAACTTCTTCTAGTCAGAAATCACACTTACTAAGCTTAGCATAAAGTTTGTGATCTCTTAATAACTGTAGGGATTTCTTGAGATGTTCTTCATGCTCCATCTCAGACTTTGAGTAGATCAAAATATCGTCAATGAAGACTATCACAAATTGATCAAGGTATGGCATGAATACACTGTTCATTAACTGCATAAATGCGGCAGGCGCATTGGTTAGGCCAAAAGGCATAACAGTGAACTCATAATGTCCATACCTGCTCCTAAATGCCGTTTTGTGAATATCTTCCTCCTTGATCTTTAATTGATGATAACCAGATCGGAGATCAATTTTTAAAAAATATCGAGCTCCAGAAATCTGGTCAAATAGTTCATCAATCCTAGGCAATGGATATTTATTTTTGATTGTGAGTTGGTTTAATTGCCGGTAGTCAACACACAGTCTCATTGACCTATCCTTCTTTTTGACAAATAAAACGGGAGCTCCCCATGGAGAAGTACTCGATCGGATGAATCCCTTCTCTAATAACTCCATCAATTGTTCTTTTAACTCCTTCATTTTGATAGGGGACATCCGATACGGAGCCTTAGAAATAGGTGTAGCTCCCTGAATCAAATCAATAGAGAAGACCACTTCTCTCTTTGGAGGAATACCAGGCAACTCGTCCGGAAATACAGTGGAATAATCCCGAACAATAGGAATATCCTCCAGATTGGGTTTCTTATGCTCGGCCATAGTCATAGAAACTAAGAAAGCCGCACAACCCTTCTTCAATAATTTATCAGCTTTAATGGCCGAAATAAGGGATATGTGTCTAGAATACTTGACACCAGAAAATAAGAGGTTGGGGTACTCACTAAAGGTTACCGTACCTAATTTACAGTTAACACTAGCACCATATGTAGATAACCAGTCAGCTCCCAAGATAATATCATATCCTGCCATCTCCATGCATACTAAATTAGCGGGTAAGTTACAACCGCTAACTAGAACCTCACTAGTAGGGTAGAAATATTTAATCTTCGATCCCGCTCCAATAGGGGTAGTAATAACGAGTTTGGATTCTAGTGGAACAGGCCTCAAAGGTAAAATATCTGCAAAGCTCTTAGATATGAAGGAATGCGTAGCTCCAGTATCAAATAAGACAGAGGCATGCCTTGAGCACACAGAGAGAGTACCTTCCACAACGCCTCCATCTTCGGTAGGTTCCGCATCTATAAGAGCTTGAAGTCTCCCTTGCTTTTTGACAGCAACTGGAAGCTTTTCCGATGGAGCTTGCTCATTAAGAAGTGGACAACTCGGAATTCTATGTCCCCGGCTTCCACATCGAAGACATGAACCCAATATTCTCCAGCACTCATCTGCCTTGTGTCCGGGTTTCTCACAATATTTGCATAGTTCCTTTGATGATGTAGCGACCGGAATGATTTGTTTGTCAAATGATCTCGGCCTCTTATCTTTTTGAAAGTCACGCCCATCCTTATTGAAATTACGTCCATCTTTATTGAAGTTACGCTCATCATAATTAGGCCTCTTCTTTCCGAAGGAGGGCTTGAAATTACCTGATCCAGTAACTTTCTCCCTCTTGGCATCTCTTCCCCGGATGCGATCAGTCAATTCCGTTGCATCTTCCAAGAGTTGGGCTCTCCTCACCACATCAGCATATACTTGGATATCCATCGGGGCGAGTTGAGTAATATATTGAGGCTTTAAGCCATTTAAAAATCTCCTTGCCTTCATTTTCTCGGTACTCACAAGATGTGGTGCATACCGGGATAATCTTGCAAATTGGGCTTCGTACTCCGCTACCGTCAAACTCCTTTGTTTCAAGGAAGCAAATTCGGCAGCTTTCCTCTCTTGAACTCGGTCAGAGAAGTACTTGTTGTTGAAGTGTTCTACAAACTCTTCCCACAACACCTGGTCGTGTGGTAGAGTTGCTTCGACCGACTCCCACCAAGCACGTGCATCTCTTTCAGGCTGAAAGGTAGCAAGTAGGACTTTCTCCTCATCAGCACATTGCATGACTCGAAAAATCCTTTCAATTTCCTTTACCCAATGTTCGGCCTCATCCGGGTCGGTAGACCCAGCGAACTTAGGAGGGTTCATGCTCTTGAAATTCCTATGCAGATCTCCCGCTCCACGGTTAGCTCCTCCTTGAGCTACTTGTTGTAGTGCATGGGTTAAACCTTGCACCGTCCTTTGCATCTCGCGCCATTGAGCTCTCTCGGCAGCCATCTGCGAGCACAACTATAAAACTTAAGTGCTTTGTTTATTTCTTGATTAATCATTCTTTAAAGCTTAGCCCATGGCTCTACCCAATCTTATCGGGTCAGGTCTTAGACTTTAACAAGGTTAGGGGTCTAATACACCTAGACATGACCAAAACTTGGTACCTGGAGGAGATAATCGATCCGAAGACCACTCGCGCAAGTATGCGACCTTCCCGATAGGCGTAGCCTAACGTTCGGATAACACCTTTTGATATACCGGGTTATTGGGATGCAATGCAAGAACTTAGGGAACCTAGGAATGTGAAATCTAGGGTTTATGAAACCTGACTCTGATACCACAAAGACTGTCACGTCCCGACGCGGAATATCAAGGCGCGGCGAGTCGTAAACATTCATGTCGATCAGAGCACGAAGATTGGGGTCCAAACCACAAGAATAGATAAGAAGAAATGGATACTCTTATTTCATCAAAATAAAGTCTTACAACATTCTTAAGCCTTACGAGGCAAGATACAACTTCAAAATAAAAACATAATTCTGGCAAGAGCAACCGTTCATAAACCTAGGTAACTAAGGTAATCTTGATTCCTCAATCACTCTAGCTCATTCCCATGAGTTTGGGGTTCATCATCGGAATTACCTGAAATGTTAACCGGAAAACGTAGGGTGAGCGAAATGCTCAGTAGGACTTATATCTCTATACCAGGCAACTTAAAGTAATTAGCAGTTTGGATAAAGTATGTGCTATGCCGAGAAACGTAAATAAAATATGGAACAAGTATAGGAGAGAGAGTAAAATAATGAAGTAATTGGAATCACAAGTAGACAAGATATCAAGAGTAAAGTTCGAGTAGAGAATGATCATGTAGCAAGTAATATCATGGAATTGGCCATTTTACGCAAGTATGTACAAGTCAAGTACTTTATGTATTCAAGCAAGTCAAGCAATTTATAAACTGTGGAATGTCATAAATTAATCTAACAAGTCAAGCACTTCAGTGCAATGCCACACCTAGTCATTCAACTCCCATGGGCACAAGTACTTTCGGGCGCTCCCCCCAGGACCAGACCGGGCCCCATTAATGCCAGGCATTGGGTTATGGATCATAGATCCCAAGTATATTTTTGACATCCACATTATATGTATGGCCAAAGAATTTCAAGGTAGAGCTTATGAAATAAAGTACAGATCTAGCAAAATTATCATTCAAGGGACCAGTAGTACAAGAATTCAAGTAGATGTAAGAGAAGTCCAAGGATGATTTTAAGACATAATGTTTAACGACATTAAGATAATAAAAAAGCATCATGTTTAACGACATTAAGTCGGTAAGAGAATTGGATTAACGGACACAGCTTATTCGGTTCTCTCGAAAAACCTTGTTAAACGGGCTGAGATCAAGTTTTTAACAGTCGGGTGCTTAATTAGAAAACCGCGGAATTATGGCCAGGTAAGAGGTGGAACAGTGGGAGGCTCCCCTCACATTTGCGAGGTCCTAATTAATAAACCACTTATCCACTTAAAGCGTTTGCCCGTGGACCTCTTTCCTTAGACACCATTTTCCCTTGGAAATCTAGTTATTTACACGACTTGTTGAAAATACGGTAACATGATATCATGAAAATCGTCAAAAACTCACGGTTATGCAACTAAGTCCATGTAATTTTAACAGATAATATCTACTCTATTTAACATGCTAGAGATATAATATAGTCATGGAGATCAAAAATATCATGAAGGTAACAAGAACTAGGACGGAAATATAAGCTCATGGAATAGAATTATTATCTTTCATAACCTTAACTTAATCGTGTGTGAATTTAAATGATATGCAACTTAACATGACATATCTAAAATGTTAGATGATATATAACCGGAAAACAACACAATCGAGGTAGAGATCGCGCATCCGGAACACGGTCTTAGAAAGACACCGTGATCCGAGATGGATCTTCAAGTGGTTAAAAATCTTAGTTTAAATATTATGTCTAATTGTATGGATAGCATGATCAATACTTAATAAAATTTGGGGAAAATAGTATAGAATCAAAGTAACTATACATCTACATCTAATGCATGCATTAATTTGAGTTTAGCCTGAGAGAACACCTACCTTTTTGAAGATCAAGAATAAGAAACTTAAGAATGAATAATGCTTTCGACACTCCTCCAACTTCGAGCTTGCTCCCTCTCTCCAACCAGCAATTCCTCCCAAGATAGTTGTGATTTGAGTATGGAAGAGCATAGCCCTATTTATAGGCCAAAATCTCCCACCTACTTTCACTATTCCACCAACCTCATTCTATTACACCAACCCCATTACACCAACTTTGTTCCACTATTACACCAACCCCATTACACCAACTTTATTCTACTATTACACCAACCCCATTATACCAACCCCATTACACCAACTTTGTTCCACTATCCGGATGACATAATCTATGACCTCATTTATTCGATGATGTAAGAATGACCTCATTTATTCGATGATGTAAGAATGACATCATCCATTAATTAGGATTAGATTAAAGCTAATAAAAATCAGATGTCGACATCTTTGTCTTTTCGAAATCGTATCGCGAATCTTGCCATTTGTGTTAACACGTGGAATAGGGCTCATGTTTGCATAACAGAAAAATATTCATAATTTATTTTATTTTCATCTTTCATTATATATATATATATATATATATATATATAAATGCATTAAAAAAATTTTGAGTTGCTACATGATGTATCTTAGGTTAGCATTTTTGTTTCGTTATCTTTTGAATTCGGTTTTATATAGGATAAAATGGTCATCCGGTAGACTGCTAGAGAACCATCGCGGTCACACGGTAGACCGCTAACCGCAAGCGATGGTCCTATATTAGACCATGTTCTGTTTCTATTTTTGTAATATCGGTAAACCAAACCATGTTGCAAAACATCTCATAGTATTATATACTAAGCCTAGTTAACTAAGTTTTAAGCTTGATTTAAGTACTAGTTTTATATACCTAGTTATATTTACTGTTCATCATGATAGATTTCATGTTTCTAAGCACATTTGGTATTATTTTAACTTATGTTAATTTGAGACCAAAATGATATACTTTGTATTAAACATGTGTTTCAAATGATAGTGGATTTACGATTTGAACTATGTTTTACATGATTCTATCTCTCTTCTAAGCGTCATTTTCTTAAGTACATGGCACATATCCCGATATGTTGTCATTAGTTACATTTTTTGCACATTAGGAACACAATTTTGGACATGCTGAGCTCTCCTTTGGATATTCCTTCTAATGGACTAGGAAATATTATTTCAAGGCCTCCGTAAGACTCCACGAGCCTAGGATTCCAACTAGGACGCCGAGCTGGTTGTACCATTAAAGTCCAATTGTCTAGAAAGCACTTATACTGGAGTTTAATAGTCTGGACCCTTAGCGGCCATCTGGTTGACCGCCAGAGTCTGCTAGCGGTTATTCACTAGACCGCTAACAGATCCTAAACGATTCTCCACTAGACCGCTAAAGACTCAAGATGTCATGTTTTCAAATTATCAAACTATCTTAATTAATGGTCCTGAACTAGACCGCCATGATCAAGAAATGGCCTAGTAAATGACCGCTAAATGTCATGAGTTTGATTAATCCGGGGTTTTGACTCAAGGATTGATTTTCTTATGTTCCTAGATGGTCCAATTGATTATGTAGAACCTGTCACATTTTTCCAAAGATACCTAAGAAATTTTGAAAGTTGAAGAATGTACCGTTGTGCTGCCGATTTATTTCCATGGCATAACCTCATTATTAAATGCATTTATTGAAATCTCTTATTCTCAATAGAAGCATTCTTATTTTTGGTTACTTTATCATGGAACTATAGTTGATATTGTACATTCTTGGTCATATTGTTATAAACGCGGAAGTAACTTGATTTATACTTGAAGATGCAGTTCGAGCACTGATTGTGTTCAAGGGCTCTATGCTAGTCCCCTCGGCTGATTGTCGGAAACATATTGTAAACCATGGGGTATGATGCTACTAGCGTCGCATTGCACTGAGAGTACTTTCTCTATAAATAAGTGAAATATCCACAGTGATCCACATGAATTTACGAAGTACTTGCTACTAAGTGAAGAGTACGTTCTTGCTTGTTACATGACTTTCTAGTGCATAGCCTTCATAGATTATGAAAAGTATATTCTTGTTATATCTTGAATAGGCCAAATCTACATTCTTGTTCTACACTTGATCAAATTATATTCTCATATCTCTAGCTTGATCATATCACGTTACTTTGGCTTTATTCGCATGTTTCATCATATTTGCATGATTTATCTTATTCTTTAGAGCTAAGATGTTAATTACTTAAATTTTCCAATCATGTTGATACGAAGATACCTACTGGGCAAGTGTGCTCATTACCTACTTTCTCAATGTTTCAGGAAGTGCGAGTGAATCGGATTCGGATTACTCAAGTAGCGGGTCCGAGAGCGATTAAAGGAATATGGATTTGAGTGAAGACTTAGAATGTCAAAATATTTCTAGATTGAGTCTTTACATGTAAATTTTCTTTTATTGAGTCTAGATCCAAAAGAGTCGAATATTCATGTACTTGGATAATGATTATTTATATGAAATAAAGGTGGAAGTTTGATTAAATTATTGTGTAATTACTTTGTGTGATTGTTCTTGTGCTCTGATTATATTGCTTGCTCGAGGCTTACCATGCTGGCTGTTCGCATTCCTGATTGTTTTCGCTGCAAAATCTCCGGGCGTGACAGTTAAGGTGGTATCAGAGCACTAGGACTAGAAGTCCTTGGGAAAAGTCATGTCATAGGATAAGTCCCAGGTTTAAGGACCCACACCTATGAAACTAGGAAAGAAACTCCCAACCTATGAGAGGAATTGGGTAGAACCCGGGATGAGATAGTCATTAGAATTAATTCTAAGATTAACCTTACCCATTCCATTAGAATTAACAAATCCATTGCTCTTCTCATATACCTCATTCTTACAATGGCTCGTCGCGTAGACTGGAACGGTATGCAAGAGACCGTTGTGGGTCTTACTCAAGCATTACAAACTATGGCTCAATCCGACGCAGGGGAAAGAGTTGGAGGTTTACATCGCAACTTCCGAAGCTTAAACCCTCAATGGTTTTTGGGTTCCTCTAAGCCCGATGAAGCCGAAAATTGGATAGATGAGATGAATCGCATCTTTGAAGTTATGCAATGTACGGACCAAGAGAAGGTTCGCCTTGCTACTTTTCAATTAAATAAAGATGCACGTACATGGTGGAAGTATGTTCCTGCACCACCAGTTGATGCACCTCATACATGGGAAGGTTTTCTTACGATCTTCCGAGCCAAGTACTTTTTCGAGCATATCAAGGAGCGGAAGGCTATGGAATTTGCCTCGCTACGCCAGGACATGATGTCAGTGGCAGAATATGAACTTTAGTTTTCTCGACTAGCACCATATGCTCCTCACTTGATTAGCACCGACTTATTGAAGGCCAATCGATTTATGGATGGATTAAGGCCCAGCTATATTCAACAACTTGGGACTCAGAATATCCGTACTTATGCGAAGATGGTTCAACGAGTACACCTATGCGAAAGGACCTTGGAAAAGGTCGAGAAACTTAAAGGTAAGGGAGAGGAGCCTAGCCGAAGGTCTGATCGGCATGATAAGAAGAAGAAGTTTAGTATCACGGAACCTTACAAATCTCCTATCCCTTGAGATGAAGGGCTACGATGCTATTGTAGGCGTAGATTGGCTTGTAGACCACGATGCTTATATAAATTGTAGCAACATGATTATCTCTTTTTAGAAACCTGGTCTTCCAAGATTTTCTTTCCTTGGTATCAAATATAGGAAGCATCCTACCATAATTTCATCTCTTCATGCTTACAAACTAATTTCGCAAGGATGTGTAGCTTTTCTTGCTTCCGTAATCCTCACCGAATCCAAGGAGATCGTCTTAGAGGATATTCCTATTGCCAATGAATTTCTCGATGTATTTCTATTGGATTTGCCCGATTTACCGCCCGAAAGGGGAGTAAACTTCTTTATTGAACTCATTCCCGGAGCAGCACCTGTTTCAATAGCTCCCTAGATGATGTCCCCCACGGAACTCAAAGAATTGCAGAAACAACTTCAAGATTTATTAGACAAGGGTTTTAGGGGTGCGCCAGTTCTATTTGTCAAGAAGAAGGATGGATCCCTCATGCTGTGTATCGACTATCGGCGACTGAATCAACTCACAATTAAGAATAAATATCCGTTGTCGCATATCGATGAACTCTTTGATCAGCTTTCAGGAGCAGAATATTTTTTCAAGATAGACCTCAGGTTGGGTTACCATCAGCTCAGGATCAAAGATGAAGACATTCACAAAACTACTTTTCGGAGCAAATATGGCCACTATGAATTCATGGTAATGCCGTTCGGGTTAACCAATGCCCTGGCAGAATTTATGCAACTTATGAACAATGTCTTCAGGAATTACCTCGACCAATTTGTAGTCGTCTTCATTGACAATATTCTTATTTACTCCAAAACAAAGGAGGATCATGAAGAGCACTTAAGAATAACTTTGCAAACACTAAGAGAGCACAAACTCTATGCGAAGCTCAATAAGTGAGAGTTCTGGCTAAATGAGGTGTCTTTCCTTGGCCATATTATCTCAAAAGAAGGTATCACTGTCGATCCTTCTAAAATAAAAGTAGTTAAGAACTGGAGCCGACCGACGACCATGTTAGAAGTTAGAAGTTTTCTGGGTCTGACTGGTTACTATAGGCGATTTATTAAGGATTTCTCAAAGATCGCCGTTCCTTTGACTAGACTCACAAGAAAGGAAAATCCTTTTATATGGTCGAAGGATTGCGAAAAGAGTTTCTTAAATCTTAAAGATCACTTTACTTCAGCCCCTATTCTGACATTGTCCATTGAAGGTGGTGGTTTTGAAGTCTATACAAATGCATCTAGCATTGGCCTAGGATGTGTTCTTATGTAAAATGGAAATGTGATTTGTTATTCCTCAAGACAGTTGAAGCGTCATGAAGAAAATTACCTTGTGCATGATCTAAAATTAGCTGCGGTTATATTCACATTGAAGATTTGACAACATTACCTTTATGGGGAGAAATTCACTATAGTTTCATATCATAAAAGTCTGAAATATCTTTTCACCCAGAAGGAGCTGAATATGTGACAACGCAGGTGGTTGGAGTATCTCAAGGACTTTGACTTTACTATTCAATATCATCTAGGGAAAGTAAATGCTGTAGCTGACGCTCTTAGCAAAAAACCAATGGTAACTCTAGCAAGCCTCCGAAAAGGTATAACTTGTCTTATTGAAGATTTTTCTCATTTGAATCTTGATATTGACAGAGAAGGAGAAGGAGGTATGATTGCCAGCATAAGGTCTCAACCTACATTGATCAAGGACATAGTTCAATTACAAGAGAATGATCCTACATTGATGAAAATCAGGGATAACATTGATCAACGACCAAAATTTTCTATCTCACATGATGGAAGATTATTGTTTAAGGATCGAATTTGTGTGCCGAATCATGATGACACTAAGAAATTGATCATGGAGGAAGCACGTAAATCAAGGTATGCTATTCACCCTGGTGCTATCAAGATGTATCAAGACTTGAAAAAAAACTTTTGGTGGCCCAATATGATAAGAGAAGTAGTAGATTTTGTATCCCGATGTCTCACTTGTCAACAAGTAAAAGTAGAGCATTTAAAACTCGCTGGGAAATTACAACTCTTGAATATTCCCGAATGGAAATGGGAAAGTATAGGGATGAATTTGATCATGGGTTTACCTAAGACAAGAGGAGGACACGATGATATATGGGTAATCATAGATCGATTGACTAAATCTGCACATTTTCTGCCAATTAAGAGTCGATGGTCTGTGGATGTACTAACATCATTATACATAAACGAGAATGTTAAATTACATGGTGTCCCTGTCACCATTATATCTGACCAAGATCCTCAGTTTACATCACAATTCTGGAAGGGTCTACAACATTCATTAGGGACCCGACTTAACTTTAGCACTGTATTTTTTTTTTTGGGAAAACCCTACCTAGAGTTGAATGGGAGAGTGCACCCCTTGCCAGAGGTAAGGAGAAAAGTCACTCCACCACCCAAACCTAGGAGGTAAATTTTATTAATAACTAAATGAATAAAGTCAATTACATCAGTCAGATGCTAGGCATTCCTAGCTTATCCAATCGAGCTGCACCTTTGATAATATTAGGTAGCTCATGGTAAACAAAGAAAGAATTACACTTAGTGCTACAAGCTAGAGATTCCAAGGAATCAGCAACAATATTTGCTTCTCTGTAAATGTGCGAAAAAGTATCTGCTGTATAGATGATGCACCAGATATCTCTAACATATGTAAGAATGATCCAAGGGCAGGAGATTTCTCTTTTAACACTCTGAATTAAAACCTTAGAGTCACATTCAATATAGGCTGGCCGGTCAGAGATAGTATGGAGATATTTAAGACCATCATATAAAGCTCTGGCTTCTGCAATAAGACTATTGGAATTGCCATAGAAGTGAGAGAAAGCTAGAAGGACATTGCCAGATGGGTCTCGGATGACCCCACCACCACCTAGAATTTCTGTGGATTTGTAGGCTCTATCAGTGTTTAATTTGATGAAAGGCCATGAAGGACACAACCATTTGATGATTTTTATTGGAGGACAGTCTCGAGCAGCAACTTGAATGCCAAATTCTGCCAAGATTAGTCGACTGCTATGTGAGTTCTCCTTGAGATCAGAAAAAGAAATTACTTCCTTGGCTTGCGCAATGATTCTGTAAAGAATACCATGTTTGGATACTTTCTTCCCATCATATTTAGCAAAATTCCTTGTGATCCATAATTCCCACAACGCATATCCAAGGATAGAAATTGTAAAACAGTCAAGTTTGGAGCTTCGGCTGAGATTCTGAAAAGTGTTAGAGATAAGATCTTTAGCACTTCTACCATGAAATTGGAGCCCCTTGGATTGGAGAGAGGACCAAATATATAATGCACTTTCACTGGAGATGAATAAATGATTGGAGTCTTCCTTAGTTGGATTATTGTAGCAGTAGCATTTGGAACAAATGGAAATACCAGTTGCTTTAATTCTGTCACCAGTGGTAATGCATTGATGCATAATCTTCCATAAGTGAATGGAGATTTTGGAAGGCAGCCAATTAAACCAAATGTTATTCCATTTTGTACTGCACTGGTTGTGATTAGAAAGGGCATTCTTGCAAACCGAGGACACTGTGCATTCACATGTGGAAGATAAGCTCCATACTTCTTTATCCCTGTCTTGAGATAGTTTAACATGTTGAATAGCAGTCCTGATGTTGAGAGGAAGAAATCTGTCAAGCAATGTGCAATGATTAGTTTAAGACTGAGAATAGAAATCCTTGACTGAAATATTAGGATTCTGAATCAAAGCAGCAGGGACATAGGAAGCCATGGATTGATTGCCAATCCAAATATCATTCCAGAAGTTGGTAGTGATGCCATCACCTAGAATAATTAACTTGTGTTTTGTGATTAATTCTTTAGCTTGTAGCCAGCTTTTCCTTGCAAAACTTGTCATATTTCTGAATTGAACAGCAGATAGATGACATCCACAGATGTATTTAGCTCTGAAGTACTCTGCCCAACGAGAATCAGAATGGGTGGCTTTCCAAAGCATCTTGACTCTCATAGCAATCTCCATTTGCCGAAGAGACATGACACCTAGACCACCCTGGGAGATTGGCTTGTAGATTGTTGACCAGGATTTCCAATGCCTCTTGTTACCATGATCTGATGAGCCCCAGAAAAAATTTGCAAGGCTTCTCTCCAAAGATTGGTGGGTGCCCACATGAAGAGGTGAAGAAGCTAGAAAATAAATAGGAATAGTGGTCAGAACATGCTTAATTAGACAAAGTTTAGCTCCTTGAGATAAGAACTTGGCCGGCCAACCATGAATGCGCTTCTAGATAGAGGAAAGAATGCCAGCAAAATGCAATTTTTTTCTCCTGCCAAGAGTCAGTGGAAAACCCAATTATGAGGAAAGGAATGCCTAGAAAAACCAGTAATGTCCTGAATTTTTTTTGAAACAGAATCTTTCGCATTAGGATGAATGAAGAATCCACTCTTGCCAATACTAATCAACTGATTAGAAGCCTGCTCATAGACCTTCAAAAGCTGAAATAAACTTTAGCACTGCATTCCATCCACAAACTGATGGTCAAACTGAAACGACAAATCAAGTGGTGGAAGATATGCTCAGGGCTTATGCTATTGACTTTGGAGGAAGTTGGCATGATCACTTGCCTCTAGTGGAATTCTCGTACAACAATAGCTACCAAGCTAGCATTCAAATGTCACCATTTGAAGCTTTATATCGAAGAAGTTGTCATTCCCCTATTTGTTGGAATGAAGTAGGAGAAAGGCAATTTCTCGGTTCTGACATCATCAGAGATACTACTGAGAAGATAAAACTCATTCGAGAAAGACTTCATATGGCCCAAGACAGGAAGAAATCATATGCTAACAATCGAAGGCGCGATGTGGAATTCCAAATATGAATTCATGTATTCCTTAAGGTTTCTCCAGGTCGAGGTATTCGAAGATTTGGAATCAAAGACAAGCTTACTCCAAAATTCATTGGCCCCTTTGAGATTCTCGAAAGGGTTGGTGAAGTGACATATAGAATTACTTTGCCCCCTCAATTAGCAGGAGTACATGATGTATTTCATGTTTCAATGCTCAAGAAGTATGTACCTGATCCTTTCCATGTCATTACTTACGACAACCTGGAGATTAAAAAGGACTTGACATACGAGCAAAAGCCAATCAAGATTATTGAACGAGAAGTACGTCAATTGTGGAATAAAATTATTCTTATGGTCAAGATCCATTGGACCAAAACTTCTCCACATGAAGCAACATGGGAAACCAAAGAAGCCATGCGCAAAAGATTTTCAGAACTATTTGAATGTAGGTACACTCTCCATAAATCCATGTATTGAATTTGTGGATAAGTTCTTTCTAAGTGGGGGAGGGTGTAACGTCCGAGAATTTTCTAAGAATTTTTTAGATTATTAAAGAATTTAATGGACTATTAATTGAATTATAATGAATTATTTAGGCCCTACACTAATCCAAAAGGATTAGGCCCACATAATTAACCCAATAGGCCCAAGAGATTATTTTGGACCTTGGCCCACATTCTAGAAACTAGGAATGGGTGTATTCACGAAATTAAAGAGATAATTACTCTTTAGAAAATAAGTAAAGGGATAATATCAAAAGAGTTTGAACTAAGTTCAAATTCGGCGCCCAAAATGGAAAACATTCTATCGCGAGACCGCTAACCGATAGTAAACGGTCGTCCCAATGACCACTAACCACTGTCAGTTCCGTGAATAGAAGAAAGTGTGAAAAGGTTGGATCTTTAGCGTCCAAATCATCTTGGATCAACTCTATCAGCTAATTAGATAGGTCTAGAAGAAAGCCGTGTCAGGAAGGAGAGTCGCGGCAAGGTGAAGCTTGAGGATTGGCGCATACGTCTCCCTGGACAGCAAGGGAGCGTATTGGTGCAGGACAGTGCCGACTTCCTGCGGCAATAGAGAGAGAGTTATGCGGGGCTTCCCCAAGCCGGGGATACGCGCGACGTCAACGGCTCACGTGCCCAATTAGCCGAGGTCAGGCGGCAGCTGGCCGCCACTCAACAGGAACTGTCGCTCCTGGTAAGTAAAGTGCTGCATTTTCTATTTTTAAATGTGGAGCTTAGCTGACGGCTGTTGTTTGTTCGTTCCAGCGTGCCCAGCAGACAGCGATGGTGGGAGTGGCTGGCAGCACATCTTCCAGTTCCTCGGCCCCTTTTCTTGAGATTGCCTCCCTCCGGGAGCAACTTGCCGGTGCGGTGGCTCGGGCTGCCCGGGCGGAAGAGGAGCGTGATGCCTGGGTGGCGACTATAGCAGAGCTGCGACATCGCGGTGAGGAGAGACCTTCTCCAGACATCCTGGAGTTAAGGGTTCTTCTGCATATGATGAGGAGAGAGGCAGAGAGAGAGAAAGCCGAGAGAAGGTCTGAGCGACAGCGAGATCAGGCCGAGAGGAGGGCCTTGGAGGCCCAGGTGAGGGAGCTCCAGCTGGGCCTTCAGGTCGCGGTGCAGAGGCTATGAGTGATGGAGACGCGCTACGAGAGAGCGCGAGAGTTCGGGGAGCGACTCCGCCAGTCCAGCTGCTTTGCTGCTAGTGGCTTCTTCGCCACGCCAGGGGAGGAGCAGCGAGTCATTACTGTGGAGCTGGCGCCACGAGGTGAGGCGGGTGCTACTGCACGGGGATCCAGGAGGCTTCTGAGGGACCCTCACCTCAGGGGAGAGGAGAGGGACGCCTAGAGGGACGAGCATGAAGATAATGGCAAGAGTTGGCGAGCTAGTGGACCCGCCTCCTCTCTATGATTGTGATGTTTATGACAGCTTATGTCGAATTATGAATGGAGTGATTTGATTTTCTGCTGCTTGTTTGTTCTCTTGTGCGTTCCCTCTTCGCCATGCTTCCTTTGTACTATTTCCATGTGATGGGTCTGCCGAGACTCCACCCCAAGCGGAGAATCGCGTCTTGTTGTGACCATTTTCCACGGGAATCTGCCGTCGAAGTCAATAATGACGGCCCTAGTCCCCTTTTCCAGATGTTGTGTCAAATTTTGCGGACGTCCTCCAAAACATGATAGGGTATCCCTAGACAACATAGGGGGCTAGTTGTCATATTCTTCGTCCAATCAATCATCCTGTGTGAGCGGTGAAGTGACACACTGGACCGCATGGTAGGTGCCTCATCGCGAGGGCTATCATTAAAAGGTGATGGAGGCAATCTTGGCCCGCACTCCTTCCATTTCTATAAATTCTTGTCCCTTTTATCCTCCCAGGTATATCGAGGGCTAACTCGAGGAGCACAAGTTCTCACGGGAGAGGAGGAGTTCAAAATTCTGAGAGTTGGATGGAGGGCGAATCTTCCCACTCCTCGAAGAGAAGCAGGTCCAGTGGTAGTAGTTTCAGGAGGCTTTCGGACCTCGAATGGCACTTCAACGAAAGGACCCGATCGCAACTCGTAAGCCAAGTTTTCCTGCCCTTTTTTCCATTCTTTTTTCTTCCTTTCTTTCTGACCAAACCTCCTCTCCATTCCCTGCATGCGTAGAGTGTGATGAAATCACAGATCTCATGGGAGTTGGTAGTGGCAGCATACCGAGGTCTCCCAGATTTTCAGAAGGCGAGGCTAGACGTGGTGGGATTTGGCACCTTTCTTCGGATCGAGCCGCTCGAGCTCGACCTGGTTCTGATCCAAGCCTTGTGTGAGAGATGGGACCCAGTGAATCGGGCATTCCTGATGCCCTGGGGGCACATGGTGCCCAGCTTGGAGGATGTGGTCCGGATCACAAGTCTGAAGGTGGAGGGCGAGGCTATGACCGGGGTCACTTATGCGGATTACCGAGAAGGTGCTCGGAAGCTACTGGGTTTGGACCTAGATGGTCGGAAAAACAGGTCGGTAGCTAGGGCGTCCCTCATGGATGCATTAGGGCTCACCGACACTCGTCGGCAGGACGATGAATCCTCAGAAGAGTTCATGGAAAGGATGGAAATAGGATGCCGTGCCGTGTACTGCACAGATTTCGGCAACTGGGAAAGATGCAACATAGATTTGAGGAGATTTCTCCTCTTCCTTTTGGGGAGATTGGTACTGAGCTCGAAAGGGGACGGTATCCAATGTCACTTCCTGGAGCTGCTATCAGACCTTGAAAGAGTAGGATACTATGCCTGGGGAGCTGCCATGCTGGCACACTTATTTGCAGGCCTGTTCCAAGAAGTGTATCGCGAGATGACTGTGAGTGGTTTCACACCATTCATCCAGGTATTTTTGGTTTTGTTTGTTTTATATTTTTTTTGTTTTTGTTTTTGTAAGATATTGACGACATGTGGCAAAGCAGTTGTGGAGCTATTATTACCTCCCCATGGGGAGAGCGCGGCATTGGCGACCCGCGATGGTGCCGCTAGCCAGGCTGTGGGAACCCATCATGAGTGCGGCACCCCTAACCTACCAACTGATGGTGCTAAGGTGGGAGCTACAGGAGTTCCCTGCAGTGATGGTAAACTGGAGACCCTACTCAGACATGGTCGATGCCGACCAGCCGTGGGTTCTAGCAAGTCGTGTCCGGTTCGGACGAGAATTATGGATGCACTGCCTGAATGAAATCGAGCCGCTTCGGCTAAGATTGGTTATGAGGACTTTAGGACTGGCTCAGTAATGGGTGGATACGGCTGCACCACCTCGTGTCGGGAGAAAGATGCGGGGACCGGCGACCTGCATTGACTGGCGTGTGTGATTCCCCGAACAGTACGAAGACTGGCAACGGGGTGGCATAATCGTGGAATCGCAGGCACGGGATAGCGAGGATTACCTGCGTCTATACAAGACAAGGTACGCAGAGCGGTTCCAACTCCGGGGACTTGCGGAGGTAGGTCTCCCCTTTTTCTCTTTTCTTCTTTCTCCCTTTTTTGATTTTCTGGTGGAAATGCTGACTCGTATGGCTGCAGGATATCCGTGATACGATGATAGCGACTTTACGAACTCACTTGGCAGAGATGGAGCAACGGTTGGGCGATGCCCGCGGAGCTACGAGCGCCTTGGTAGGTGTACAGTGTGTTCCTAATTAAAACCACAGATTCCAGATGTTGGCTGCTAATTCACACGGTCGTAGCATGCCCAGATTGGCGCGGCTTCCCCAGCGATAGGAGTAGGTGGTGCCTCTTCCAACTTGTGGATTCCCACCTCAGAACTTGACTTGCTTCATGAGCAACTTGCTCACGCCACGCAGCGTGCTGCGGAGGTAGAAGGGATGCTCTGTATACAGGTAAAAGTTTTAGTGTTGAGTTCTCTTTGTTTATGCCTTGCAGCGTATCTTGAGATGGTACATCTGGCAGGAAAAGGAGACAAAAGACGTGCTTGCCCAAGTTGCGCAGAGGGCGGCTAGGATAGCAGAGCTGGAGGGGGAACTACAGGGTCGTCCAGATGACGACTCTTCCAGGGATGCTAT
Source organism: Amorphophallus konjac (assembly GCA_022559845.1). NCBI lineage: Eukaryota > Viridiplantae > Streptophyta > Magnoliopsida > Alismatales > Araceae > Amorphophallus > Amorphophallus konjac. The sequence goes on along the minus strand of CM040117.1, from coordinate 127,594,899 downwards.
AGAACTGAGGATCACTCTCCAGTTGGGGAGGGAAGACCGTGAGAGAGAACGGGCAGAGAGAGAAAGAGACGTAGAGAGAGAAAGAGCCAACATATTGACTGAAAGGGAGGAACGAAGGGCCATGGAGGCCTAATTATTCGAACTCCGAACCAGCCTTGGTCTTGCTGAACAGTGGCTGAGAGATGGTGAGGAGCGCTATCGAAGAGCACGAGAGCGTGGCTTTTGTGTTGGTAGCTTCTCTACTGCTTCCGTGGATCAACGTCGGGGTGTGGGAATAGGAAGGGGAGTACAGAGCGGTAGGAGTACCACTTTTCGTAGTTGGGTAGTACCTTTGAGAGCATTTTGCTCGGAGAGTAGTGGGACGAGTAATGCAGAGAGAGAGGGCGGAACTTGATGTATTTTTTTTGGTTTTTTGGAATAAAATGCAAGGTTCGGTTTGTTTGGTTTTCACCTTTGCTTCTGTTGCCTGAATCCCTGCACACATCTCTGAAACAAACAAATCAGAATTTCTGTTCTGACTTGGCCCCTTGCTCAATGAGCAAATGGTCACTGTGACTATCCTTGATAACTAGTCAAGGGGCCAAGCCTTTATTTAACGAAGGCAAGGGAAAGATGCGGTGATGATAAATGCGACAGGCAAGCACACGAATGCAAGCGGTATTAAAAGTGAGATGCTGCACGCAAACGCAATCATGCAAAATTGATTTGTTATCTTTTTTATATTTGGCATTTTTTTTGTTTTATCATAAAAAAGATTTTTTTTATTTGCAAATATGTACATTTTCTCTTTTCCATTTTTTGTTGCTTTTATTATAAAATTTTTTTGTTGCTAACGCCTGGCAAGCACCCAAATGGCACCCAACCTATACGAGAACGGGGGTTTCTTACTAACCTCCCAGGTATCCTAAGTGCACATCTAGGTTGATTTGGGCCTCTAGACACCTCGAATGATGATCCCGCCAGCTAAGACTTACCCTGATGACAATACCGTCATGCCATGCTTAGGCTCCCAGTCGCTTTCGACCACAGGGATTCACCCAAAAGATGTTTGAGGTAAATGATTTGCCTGACCCGGGTCTGTTTCCTCACAACTCTAGATGGTATATAATGGAACACCCTGGAACCCTAATGACGAACCGTGCGACGCTGACCCGGAATCAGACGCCGTCGCACCCATAGGTGACGCGCTTGCATTGGCCTAATGATGGGGACATCAATGACAGCCCGCTCACATTATGTTTGCATTTACATCCTTTCTTATTTGTATGTATACCCTTGTGTTATATGGGTACGCAATTGTAAGTCTTAGTGGGTTTATATGTAAAATTCCAGTAGGCCCAAGCCAGGGGGCCCTCACCCCTTTCCCATTGGTCCACCTAGACCATGTGGGGCTGGTCAACCAGCCTAGGTGGCCTTCTAGATGAGTGGACTAGTCATATGCCACATGGTAGACAAGTGGCTCATTTTGTCCAAGGTAGGCCACCTACCAAGTCAAAATTCCATTCACCCATTAAGCTAGTCAATAGGCTGCCCCCCCTTTAATATTTAATGTTTTTTTTGTGTGTTTGTGGCATGCAATCCCAGCCCTTCAATCCTCTTCCCTAGATCTAAGGGTCCACATTGCATTTGATGTAAGTCATATATAATGTTGTATTTTCATGAGAAAATCAATGAAAAATCAGAAAATTAGTGAGTGTTCTTGGAGCTTGGTGCGCCCCCTTCCTCTCTCCCCCTGGTTTCCTCTTCCCCAACCCCAGATCTAGAGTGTATCTACCTCCCTTCATCCCCTCTCAACCTCCGGTGATCGTCTGTGCCGCCGCCGCCTTCGAGCCGCCGTGAAATCATCATCAAGTTTCTGTCTTGCTGGACAAAGGTGTGGTTCAAGAATTCTTGAAGCCAGCCAAGAGTTTTGATCGATTTGAAATTTTGAGGGTTGGTTCCTATCTTCTAGACCCTTCTCCAAAAAAAAATTGAGGTTCAAAATCCACTGTTTCGTATCTTTACCATTTCGTTCAACTCTCAATCTCAGATCTGTTCTGTCACTATGTACAGTGATAGTAGCCCAGAGTTTCATGTTTTAGGTCCACTTTTTGATTTATTTTAGTTCGCCCGTTTTTACTGGAGATTACACCCATCCACCCCTTCATCCAAAATTTTTCTAAATTTTTGGTTCGTCCATTTCGTATTTTATAAAAATCATTCTCAGTCCCAGCTACAGTTCTGTCCCCCTGATCCCAAATCCGACCTTCGTCCACTAAACAAATCACAGAAAATCATAGACACATCCAAACAGATCCAAACCATGTTTTCCATCTTTCCAGCTCAATTTCCCACAATTTTTCTGAAGAACACAACCCCAGATTCGAACATCTACCTCACGGTCTAAGGCAACCCACAGTCAAGTTCTCTGCAGGTCTGAGTCTTCAGTTACTATACAACAGGAGATTGAAAATTCCATAAGTCAAGATCCGAGTAGACCCAGGATAGATCTTTGGGCCTAGGTTGAAGAACTTCAAGCTAGCTTTCCAACGGCACCAGTCTCGTGTCGATCCGACATCGGGGCTGATCGCAGCGCCCATTCTCGCCGGGGCGCGCGCCGAAATACAGAATCGGCAGATTTCTGATCGGGTTTTCCGACCGGTGCCGAACGGAGCCTCCGGCCGGCGAACCAGCGTGCCGCCATCCCAAGGAGCGACCCTCCAGGCATCCACCACTACAACGGTGCCACCGGGTCCCACACGGCCCCTCCGGACAGCACGTGGGCCCCACCGTCACGTGTTCGGGTGTTGCCGAATCAACGCGAGAAGCCGCCCGTCAACCCAAATTCGGTCCTCCCGGACCCCATTGTGTAGCCCTTTACCTCCCTGCGTGGAGTGGGCAATGAGTTGCATTTCTGTAATATCCATGTATAATTGTTCCGGGAGTACGACTTCGGCCGGGTCCGTCTTCCCCACGCCGAGCGCGTGGAGGTATCGTCTTCGCTCCTACACTTGGCATTTCGCTTATTTCATATATGCTTGTTTATGCCGCTGCTAGAGAGCATGTGTAGGGATATCTAGCTCGATATATTTTCATATCACCGCTGCTGCGAGAGAGAGTGAAGCCGTCCCGTGACCCGATCCGGGCACGAAAGTGCGAGCCGACCACCCTAGCTCTTGCCGATTTCTCAACCGCGCACGTCCGATGCTTCCCTCGTTAAGGGACGATAGCGAGCTTGTCGTGTCCGTGTCTCGTCCCGCATCACCTAAGCCCAAGGTTAAGCAAGAAGACATCAAGGTGGTAAACAGGGGTCTTGACCAGCCAGAAATACGGAGACTCATTCGCAGCGATAGCTTTTACTTTTCAAAGTAGGCAACCAAATGTGTATATTAAAATAAGGTCGCAGACCCTGGGCAGTTTTCACCCTTCAGAAACTCCATCGAACCTTCATCTTTAGAGGGAGAAGGAAGAGTGTGGGGGATAAACCTCCTGAGAGGATCGGCAAAACCGTTAACCCGGCGAGCGAATAAGGGCCCATTAACTCTTTCCTTTCGGACAACTTCGGACCAAATCTCGAGCATTTACATTCCATAGCCCCCCCCTTTTGTGGATTCGAACTTTTGCTTTGAGGGGTTCCATTTATCGCATCAGGCACTGTCACGACCAGGCTCTTGATTTTGATTTTGTATTTCTTTTGTGAGGGAGATATAGTCGTTTGACGTTTGTGGGCTCCCTTTCGTATGCCAGCGGGGACACTGCCCTCTTCTCGTGCTCTGATCGATGCTCGAGGAAAGGGATCCTACTCTTGCCCTTGGGGTTTGAGTTTTGGTTTCTCATGCTCAGCGTTTTAAGGGCGCCGACTGTCTCATTTGGTCGAAGAGAAAAGAATAAAGATTACAGCTTCCGGAGATCTTCTGGGTGGGGCCCCACCGTAGGTGATGCTACCGACTTTTTTTTGAATAAAATACATAAGTGAGTACATGTTAGCTTCCTTCGAGCGAGCATAGGCCGACGTGGCTGGACAGGGATCTCCACGGTTCTGGCAAACCAAGACTCGGTGCCTACCAAGCCTTAATGGGCCCTATCCTAACATGAAGGTTAGATGCAGTGACTTGACTACATGGTGACCACCAGGCATTGGCATTTTGAATTTTCCATATTTTTAGTGGTTTTCAATATTTCTTTGTTTTTTGATGTTTTCTATTTTTTCATCATTTTTTTGTTTTGTGCCAAGGGTAGTATTTCTTAAGATAAAGCCCATTCCAAGGGTGGGATAACTTAGTCCCTTCGACGTTGACTAGCTTGTAGGCGTTGCCAGGGTACACGGCTTGAATTACAAATGGTCCTTCCCAATTGGGTTGGAGCTTAGAACGTGGCCCTCCAGGTTTTAAAAAAATTCTTTTTACGACCATCTCACCGACTTTGAATTTTCTCTCAACGACTTTCTTTTGGTAAAAATGAGCGAGTCTATTTTGATACACACGCGCGTGTTCGGCAGCGGCCAGCCGCTTCTCATCCAAGAGTTCCAACTGGGCGAGGAGTGAATTATGACGATCGTCGAGGGGAAATTCCTCGTCCAATTGTACCCTGAGAGAAGGGATCAGAGTCCCATACGGGACTACCACTTCCATACCATAAGTAAGGGAAAATGGAGTCTGCCCGGTGGGGGTACGGATTGAAGTGCGATAGGCCCATAGGGCTTCGATACGTTTTTCTGGCCAGTCTGAAAACTTACTAGACTCGCAGGTTTTCTTGATGATTTTGATCAATGTTTTATTAGTGGCCTCTGCTTGGCCGTTACCTTGTGGGTAATAAGGCGATGAGTGATGCAATGCAATTGCGTACCTTTTGCAGAGGTCCTGTAGGTCCTGTGAAATGAACTGTGGCCCATTATCGGTGACGATTGTGCTTGGGATGCCGAATCTGGCGAGGATGTTCTTCATGATGAACTTGCATACTGTTGACGCCTTGATTTCCGCGTAAGCTTCGGCTTCGGCCCATTTGGTGAAGTATTCCGTCGCAGTAAGGATGAAAGATTTCTGCTTGGTGAGGGAATTGGGGTCACCTAGGGGACCAATGATGTCGAATGCCCACATGGAGAAAGGCCACGGGGAGGATATTGGATGAAGTGAGGAAGATGGTGAATGGATTTTATCGGCGTGAAGTTGACACTTGACACACCTACGGACATAGACAGCATAATCTTGTTCTATAGTGGGCCAATAAAAGCCTTGGCGAATGATCTTCTTGGCGAGCATCTGACTATTCACGTGGCCACCGCACACACCTGAGTGCGTCTCCTCTACACATTTCCAAACCTCATCGTCACCAAGACATCTTAACAGAATACCAGTAAGGCTCCTCCTATAGAGTAGACCTCCAACCAATATGTATTTCTGAGAAACCCTTCTTATGGCTTTCTTGTCCTCTGTGGTGGCCCCTTCAGGATAAGACTGATCTTGGCAGTATTTGACGATTTCAAAGAACCATGGTTTCTCTTCATCAGCCAGTTCTTCTTCGGCCTCTGCCAACATGATTTCCCTCTTCTCAAGGATATCTTCCTACAGGATCTTCCTTGCTATCCTGTCTTTGATATTTACGTAGGAAGTATCATCGATTGCAGGGGCGTGAAGTTTGTAGATGGAAATGGACTCAAACCATCTTCCTAGAGGGAACCTTATGGATTATGCCAACGAGGCGAGGGCATCGGTGAGAATATTCTGATGACGAAGGACATGAACAAAGATCAGTTTAGTGAACAGTTTGACAAAGGCAACAGTGAGTTCTTGGTATGGCTTGAGTTTGGGATCGCGAGTGCGATATTTAGTGAGCACCTGGTGAAGGATGAGTTGACTATCACCTACGACTCGCAACTCAGTGATACGAAAAGAATGAGCGAGTTCTAGGCCAGCTAGAAGAGCTTCATATTCGGCTATATTGTTGGTAATTGGAAATTTGAGCTGGTATGCCAATGGGAATGTGAGGCCTTCAGGCGACAGGAGGGCGACGTCGATTCCTCTCCCTTGAGAATTCAGAGCTCCATCAAAATATAGTGTCCACATTGGCTCATTTGATTGGTTGACGGACATTAGTTCCTCATCTGGAAACTCTGATTGGACGGGATCGAACTTGGGAAGAGGATGGTGAGCGAGATGCTCGGCTATGGCATTGACTTTAATTGCCTTTTACTAGATGTAGGTAATGTCGAACTAAGAGAGAAAACTTTGCCAGCGTGCTAGCCTATCCGTAAGGACGGCTTTCTCCAGAAGGAATTTGATAGGATTCATTCGAGCAATCAAGTGGACCTCATGAGCCAAGAAGTAGTGCTTCAATTTCTGCACTACCCAAACGAGGGCAGCACAGATTTTCTCCATGACGGTGTACTTCTGCTCACAGGGATTGAGAAGTTTGGACAAGTAATAGGTTGCCCATTCCTTGCCTTCTTCATCAGCTTGTGCGAGGACGGCTCCCACGGAGTCATCCAAGATTGAGACGTAAAGGATCAGAGGTTTTTCTGGTTTGGGTGGAATGAGAACGGGTGGACTAGCCCGATATTCCTTCAACCCTTCAAAAGCTTTCTGACATTCAGAATTCTAGTGGAATTCTACTCCTGGCTTGGTCAACTCATAGAGAGGTCTACACCTTTGTGAATGTTGGGACACAAACCGACGAATAAACTGCAACCTCCCGATTAAACCTCGGACTTCCCTCAAATTCTTGGGAGGCGGCATATCCCTGATAGCCTTCGCTTTGTCGGGATCTATCTCAATCCCTCTTTTGCTCACAATGAAACCTAGCAATTTACCCGACGACACACCAAACACACACTTCTTCGGGTTCATTTTTAATTGGAACTCCCTTGACCTCTGCAAGACCTTAGCCAAAACTTCTGGATGTTCCATCCTGATCCTTGATTTCACCAACAAGTCATCCACATACACTTCCAGGTATATGTGCATCATGTCATGAAATATGGACATCATAGATCTTTGGTAAGTAGCTACAACATTCTTTAATCCGAACGGCATGACCACGTAACAATATGTTCCCCAAGGGGTAGTGAATGACGTCTTCTCCTGATCCTCTTCTGCCAAAAAAATTTGATTATATCCTGAAAATCCATCCATGAATGAGAGGGTCTCATAACCTACCGTGTTATCGATCAACACATTAATGTGAGGCAAGGGAAAATCATCCTTTGGACACGCGCGGTTAAGGTCTCGGAAGTTGATACAAATCCTGACTTTCCTATCTTTCTTCATGACCGGGATAATGTTTGCCACCCATTGAGGATAAAGGATGACTCTAATGAACCTGGCTTTGTGGAGCTTATCGACCTCTTCTTTCATTTTCAAAGCCATCTGAGGGTGGAAACGCCTTAACCTTTGTTTTACCGAGACGGACCCTAGTTTTAGGGTTAAACGGTGCTCGACCAAGGTTGAATCCAGACCCGTCATATCCTCGTAGCTCCATGCAAATGTGTCCTTATATTCCTTGAGAACTTCAATTAATGCCTTTTCTTCAGAGGGTGGTAGATTGTCACTTATGAGGATGATCCTAGAGTCTTCCTCAGTTCCCAAGTTGACTTCTTTGGTGGATTCTTCTACGGCGGTTGACGGCTCGTCGAATCTCTTTATTCCACTAGCGTATGCGCCCGCCGCATCCTCATATTCTTCACCCTCATCTCCAGTGGGGCATTCTTCATCCGTGATCTCGTAGACTCCATACCCTTCATCAAATGCACAGTCGCCCTCACATTCTATTTCCGGTAGCCGGATGGGATTTTCTAACAACTGGGGGATGGCAAGAAGGGCCTGACATCTGGCGACTAAATCCAGAAGGAATCGACGAGGGATCTGCCTACCCATGGATTTCTTCCTAGGTACTACCCTTGACCTATAATTCCTAGATTGACTGACAATATTTACAGAAGAAGAGGAAGACGAAGAGGATGGTGTAGAATGAACAGGAGAAGACCCCTCAGAGGAGGGGTAGAAAAGGTCGCTTATCGGACCTTGGACGGGTGGTCCGCAGGGCGGGACACACCCGTGGGAGATGTAGGAGGTTTCCTCAATGAAGATGTGTTGTTGAGGAGTTTGAAAATTGACGTTTTTTTTTCGTTTTCATTTTTGATGACAAAACAGTGAAAAGAGATCGGAGGAGAGAGAAAAGTGGTTATGGCTAGAGGATTGCGAGGCTCATAGAGCAGATCATGGTTGAAGACCTGGCGCGGGTTGAAAAGCCCGCGTAGGTATGTAAGCAAAGAAGGGGACCTGGGAAGATCATCAGACAACTGTCTGGCCCAGGAAGAAAATATCAGCAAAGGTTGAGACGAGTGGATGGAGAAGATAGCGGCTAATGAGCCGTCGACGGCAATGTTGAGGACGGATGAAGATCCGTCGATGACAGGGTCCTTCTGGCGAGGACGAGGATAGTTTGGAACCTTGGCAAGAGTGGTAATATTCTCTGGTATTCCGGAGATCAATGGTGGTCCTTCAAGCTGCGGAGACGAGAACATCCTTTCTAGTGCAACGGAAATGTCCCGTATGTCAAACCATTTGTTCCACTCACATTCCGGATCTTTGATCTTGCCTCTTTTGGTGATCCTCGGATATTTTTCAGCCAAATATACAGCATGTGATCCCCCATATGCTTCTCATGGGTAATCTCCCATCTGAACAACGGGCCCTCTGTTGAAGTGGTTTGATAGAGTCCATGTGAGGGGCTTCCAATCCCCCTTGAACGGTCCTTTGAAGCCTAGGCCAAACCTGTGGTTCGGCCTAATTTCCTTTGGCGGTTTGAGCCCACCCTGTAACTGTGCGCCCAGACCTTTACCCTGTTGGTAGCCGATGTTCCTCATAATCTCCCAACCTTTGGAGTGAAAAGGGAGACATGATGTTGCGGTTGCCCTGACCGGCTCCTTTGGTGCTAGTGGAACGTGAGATGAATCACGTAGGTCCAGTAGTGACAATATGGGCCGATGAGACGGCCAAACAGAGGGCAGAGAGGTGTTGATAGAATCCACTATGTGAAGGACAGATGTACTGACCACTTTAATAATCCTCCGATTGTAAGGAAACTTCAGGCACTGATGGTTGGTGGAAGGCACAACGTCCATGGCTTCGATGTAAGGGCGACCCAGTATAGCCTTGAATGTGGGGTCCATGTCGAGGACATGGAATTCCGTGGGAATTGACATGGGGCCTAGTTCTGCCTTCAGAATAATCATCCCCTGCGGCGGCCTTTTACTATTGTCATAAGCCGTGACCGTGATCGAGGAAGGTCTTATTTGTTCCTCATTGACCCCACGCAACTGAAGGGTGTCCATGGAGATCACATTTATGGACGCACCCGTGTCCACAAGACACGGGTTTATGGATATCCCATTAATTTTTATTGAAATGCACAATGCATATTTCCGAGCTTCCTTGGGAGCGAGCTCGTAGTTGTGGAACATGATGGCCGGTTGTGTGTCTGTTGGGGTCAGGACGGTCGAAATGTTCTCCACGGGGAGGTCCTCATTAACCATGATTTTTTGAAGATATTCCATCAATGCCGTCTTGTGGGATGTGGATCTTTGAAGTAGCTCCAGGATGGAGATCCGAGCAGACGTCTTGTCCAAGTGTTTCAATAGATCATACTGTGTTCCAGGGAAAGCTCTTTCTGGTTGTTCTCCATCATCCTTCTTTGGCTGAGATTGCTCAGGATTCTGACTGTTGTGGGAGAAAACCCTGTGAAAAATCCTTCCACTCCGGAGCACCATTGTCTGCAGCTTTTGTACCTCTGTGGGGGTAGCAGTGGGTTTTAACAGGGATTTGAGGGGTAGTGGTGGAGGAATGGTTGATGAAGCAGGGGTGATGACGGGAGCAGGGATTCTGATGAGGGGTTTGTTAGGTGGAGGCATGGTGGAGGTAGAGGGGATATCACACGGATTATGAAGGATAAGGGGTCTGGAAGGTGGAGGTGGAGATGAAGTAGAAGTGGGTAGGGCTTGAAGCGGGTAATGATTTTGAGGTGGATGGTGGGTGATGAGTGGCTTTGTTGGCGGTGGTATGGTGGAGACATGCGGGGTTACGTACGGTTGACGGGTGATAAGGGGCTTAGAAGGGATAGGGGCAAATGCGGTAGAGGTGGATGGTAAAGCGGGGGAGTGAGAGAAGATGAGAGGGTATGAGGGCGTAGTGGAGGGTGTTGGCTGATAGGTCATTGGGGTGCGAATGAGGGGGCGTAATGGCAATGGAAACGGTGGAGGCGGTACTGACGCGGGTTGGTGAGAGAGAGGTGCTACCCGGGCAAGGCGAGGGGGTTGCATGACGATAGGGTTGGAGGAAGAAAGAATAGAGGTACTTTCCGGATGCCACACCTGCTCTCTCCCGACTTCCGGGAAGGAGGAGATGGGGTTGACCTGGTGATTAGGCTGTTGGTGCTCCGGTAATGGATTCTGGATTATGCCCATGTTGGGCTGTTGTTGTGGGGCCTGCTGAGGCTGCTGTTGTTGTTGTGGTTGTTGCTGCTGCTGCTGTTGTAACTGCTGCTGTGGCCTATGAGGAGGTCTCCTAGCCTTGAGAGCGGCAACGTATCGTCTCATTTCATCCCAATCTATTTGATGTTCATCATTCATATCGTGGATGTAATCTTTGAAATGGAAGCAGTAATCTACTGTGTGTCCTGGCTGCCTGTGATAGACGCAGTATTTGGAGGTATCAACATTCGGGGGCCATACGGGCCTTTCCCTGGGTAGCACAAGTATGTTTGAGGCCATGAGGGCGTTGAAAATATCCGCCAGAGTTTCTGGCAACGGTGGATAGTAGGCTCTCTTGGGACCGACCGGCCTCCTTTGTTACTGTTGGGGACCATAATTCCCCGGGGGTGGAACTTGGTTGTACTGAAGTGGTGGTTGTTGTTGCTGAGGTTGTGGTTGTTGTTGCTGGGGTTGACGTAATGGAGGCATATTATCCTGGGGTGGATTATTTTGGGGTGGAGGACGAAGAGGGAAAGGACCTGGTTGGAGGGGAAGTCGGGGCATTTGTGGAGGCCTTGGGTTGACTGCATAGTTGGCATTGTTGACCGCGCCCACTTGCTCATTTGACACGACCCCTTCTGTGGCTCCGCCCGGGACACCAGCACCTGTCTTTCTGACCACTTTGGGCTTCGGCGACTCAAACATGTTCATAATGGGGGAGTCTTTTAACTGGGTTTGGATGTACCGGGCCCTTTCATAGAGTTCCTCCATTGTAGTAAGTTTATTCATGGCTAGGACGTGTCTGAACTGTGGGGTTGCATTAGACACAATCATCTTCACTTGTTCGGGCTCGGAGAGGGTATCCCTTATTCTTTTTGCCAGAGACCTCCATCTATCAGCATAGCGGACAAAATTCTCGTCGGGCTTCATCTTTTCGGCCACTAGGTCGGTAATGGAGAGTGAGGGACCGACCCTATCCCTATATTTCTGCAAGAACCTTCTCTGGACTATTTCAAAATTCTCAAAGAATAGAACCACTCTAGCGCGGGACCATCCAATGATCTCCGAAAGAGGTATGCCAGGGACCTCTGATCGTTTTGCCAATAGGAGGACTCATACATGAAATCCTTGAGGTGAATGAAGGGGTTGTCGGTACCATTGTATCTGCGGTACGTGGGCATTTCGGAGGGAGGAAGATGAATGACGGGAAGGATTGACAAATCAACCTCCGGGGTGGCTTTCACGTCCACCATTCTTCTCAGATTTTGAAAATGCTCGTCCATGCGATTGAACCTATTGAGGAGCGATTGGGCGAGCTCCTCTGGAGGTGAAGGTGGCACTTGCCATTGGGGGAGAAACTGTCTCCCGGAGACTTGAGGGGGGAACCCCGAATGAGAGGGAGCTACCGGACCGCCGACAGTCGGCCCCGGCTGAAGCAGTATGTGGGGAACAACGGGAGTTTGAGATTGTGACGGGAACTGGAATGAGGGTGGTTGTTGGCTCGCTTGTCCTTGAAGCGAGGGAGACTGGATGGCTTGCGCCAATGAAGGAGATGGAATGGCCTGCACGGACTCTTGGAGAGGTGCGATGGCCGGAGTTGATTCCTGGGGCATGGGGGAAACAGATTTCCCCTTCAGAATGGCCTGGAAGGCCCGGAGCTGTTCAGAGGTAAGCTCCGTGTTGGCGAGGACGCCCAGTAAGGAAGAGATATCCTGTGGTGGGGACGTGTCCCCGGCAATAACCTGCAACTCATGCGAGGGCTCATGAGAAGGACCCAAGTCCATGGCATAGACTCGCGGGTCGGCTGACAAATCACGACTAGGGTGGTTCTCCTCAAAAGACTCGTGAGCCATGCTCATAGTTTTCCCAGAACGCAAAAACATACACTAGCAAGCAGGTAGCAGAGATTATCAAACAAGTGGATACCTTTACGCCCTTTTTTGTGTTTTGATTTTGATGATTTTTTTTGTGTTCTTAGCGAGATCCAAAGTTCACACAAAATAGGGACCCTAATTTATTTTTGTTTCACCGCCGTGTCAGTTAGGGTCTCTCGTCTCACCACGAATGTGATGACTAACTCCGGGGAACTTCAATGGTACAACCAGCCCAGTGAACGAAGAGGAGATTCTTCGATGTCGGGGACTTACGGAGGTCCCAGTGGAGGAGATTCTAGTCCGTTGAGAGGAATTCTCAAACGGAGAGTCCTTCCTTCACCGGGAAAGGGTGATCCTTAGAAAAAATGAAAAAGGATATAAAAGAGGGATGGATGTATGCAATGGAATGCTAACAGAGATATAGAGTAAGAAAATAACAGAAATAACAAACATATAATAAACACCCAACCAATCACAACTGACAGTGCTGCCGTGAGCACAACGGGGGCGCGCGAGGGCGCCAAGGTGGAGAGGCATGGATGATGCCGACCTTGCAAGGGTAGCCAAAAGGAAACAGTAGAGGTCCCACCGTGATCGCCAATCTGTGAGCGACGTCATGCGGTTCGAGGAGCGAAGAAGATGCGGAGCACGCGGGCTCCTCTTGTTTGCTGCAACACAGAAATAAGAGAAAAGAGAAGGGGCCACCACGGGAGATTGCTCCGGCGGGGCGAGCGGGACAAATGTAATATAGCAAGATATGGGGGTTAAACGGCCATAGCGGGAAGTGACTCACCGCGGCCTCGGGGGGACGGGAATGGTGCAGAAATCAAATAGCAAGAATTGAAACGGCCATTGGGGAAGTGACTCGCCGCGGCCTCGAGAATATGAGCAGATAAGAATATAACAAAATATAAGGAGAATATAAAGAACGGGAATTTAAACGACCATTGGAGAAGTGACTCGACGCGGCCTCGAGAATATGAATAGATAAGAATATAACAAAATATAAAGAGAATATAAGAACGGGAATTTAAATGGCCATTGGGGAAGTGACTCGCCGCGGCCTCGAGAATATGAGCAGATAATAATATAACAGAATATAAAGAGAATATAAGAACGGGAATTTAAACGGCCATTGAGGAAATGACTTGCCGCGGCCTCGAGAATATGTGCAGATAAGAATATAACAGAATATAAAGAGAATATAAGAACGGGAATTTAAATGGCCATTGGGGAAGTGACTCGTCGCGGCCTTGAGAACATGATGTGATCGCCAGGGGCCAAAAGACCCCAAAATAAAGAAAGTGATCGCGCCTACCTCAAGAGCGGGAGATGGCGGGTTGCTTCTTCCTCCCCCTTCGGCCGGCCGATGGAGAGGGCTTTCCTTGGGTACCCTTGCAAAACAACGACAAACAAATAACGAGTGGATTAGAAAGATGAAGGTGTAGTATTCAAATCCTTGCGATAAAAATAATGAAATGATGGCAAGACACACACCTGGTTGGTGTTGTCTTTTAAACCTCTCTCGGATACGAGTAGGAGGAAATTCGATGATGGATGCAAGAAGTATATAAGAAGAGGCGCCCTTATGAAGGGGGATAGAGGATGCGAGATGATGAATGCAAAAGAACTACGAAGAAAAGGAAAGGATTGGCTTATTGGATGTGCCGATGGCGAAATCCGGCGGAGCTCCACCAGCGTAGGGACGATGTGGAAGCGCGGTGGATGAAGACGACCTTCCTCTCGCGAGCGTGGGTACCCAAGAAGTCGGTAGAACCTCCACCTACAAAAGACCCCACGGGTTAGAAATGACTCCGGTAGCCTCTGGGCTCCGGCAGCCTATCGGACCTCTTAGAAGCTCCCCCATAACTGAGGGCGTGGGCCTCTATTTATAGGGCTCCGGAGGGTGGAGGTCTCTAGGACCCTGGACACCTCCATCAGGGCCGAACTAATATTTTATTCTATTTTTATTCATTTTTTTTCGAATATTTTCGTGGAGGCGTCCAGGGTCTCGGACGCCTCAATAAGGTCCACCGAACTCCACCGAAAGCCGCACGTGATTTGGCACAACGCGTGGTTTGTGAGCGGCGCCTCGTGATTCGGAAATGGGCGTGTCCAGTTGTCTGGACGTCTCCACATTTTGGACTTTTTCACACACGACAAACCGACGATCGGTGGGCGGGGCCCCGTGAGTAAGGTGATGGAGGCGTCCAGGGTCCTGGACGCCTCCATAAATATATTATTTTCATTTGATTTTTGTTTTGTTTTTTATGATTATTGATATTATTTTTATTATTTTTGCATTAATGGAGGCGTCCAGGAAAGTGGACGCCTCCATGATTTTGATTTTTTTATTTTTTGGTCATTGATGGAGGCGTCCAGGCGCCTGGACACTTCCATGATTTTGATTTTTTTTATTTTTTGGTCATTTGATGGAGGCGTCCAGGCGCCTGGACACTTCCATGATTTTAATTTTTTTTATTTTTTGGTCATTTGATGGAGGTGTCCAGGCGCTTGGACACTTCCATGATTTTTCACGGAAAAATTAAAAAAAATGTAAAAAAATTCATAAAAATAGGAAATCACCAGAGTAATTAAAAATGTGAAGGCCGCCTTGGGGTATCATAGTGTAATATGAGATTTACTCACGGTAACGTCAAGAACAACGTGTCTACAGTGTTGCATTGTGCTGGGAGTACTTTCTCTATAAATAAGTGAAATATCCACAGTGATCCGCATGAATTCACGAAGTACTTGCTACTAAGTGAAGAGTACATTCTTACTTGTTACATGACTTTCTAGTGCATATCCTTCATAGGTTATGAAAAGTATATTCTTGTTATATCTTGAATAGGCCAAATCTACATTCTTGTTCTACACTTGATCAAATTATATTCTCATATCTCTAGCTTGATCGTATCATGTTACTTTAGCTTTATTCGCATGTTTCATCATATTTGCATGATTTATCTTATTCTTTTGAGCTAAGATGTTAATTACTTAAATTTGCCAATCATGTTGATACAAAGATACCTACTGGACAAGTGTGCTCATTACCTACTTTCTCAATGTTTCAGGAAGTGCGAGTAAATCGGATTCGGATTACTCAAGTATCGGGTCCGAGTGCGATTAAAGGAATATGGATTCGAGTGAAGACTTAGAATGTCAAAATATGTCTAGATTGAGTCTTTACATGTAATTTTTTTTTTGAGTCTAGATTCAAAAGAGTCGAATATTCATGTACTTGGATTATGATTATTTATATGAAATAAAGGTGGAAGTTTGATTAAATTATTATGCAATTACTTTGTGTGATTGTTCTTGCGCTCTGATTATATTGCTTGCTCGAGGCTTACCATGTTGTGTCCCCTAGTTTTGATGATAACAAATCATAAATCATTAATAGATGGTTGAGAAATATCTAACTTATTTTTGGCTTGGTGAATTGATTAAACAAGTGCAAAAGAATCTCACTAAGTGATGTCTCGACACGGCCCAGTGATGTCTCGACACATCCAATTCATGTCTCGACACATCCAGAAGAATTCAAGCTGTAGCCATTCTGACTAAGTATCTGGATTCACCAATGTCTCGACACACTGAGTGAAAAGTGTCAACATATTCATGTGATAATCTCTGCACAAGGCGCTTATGTCCCGACACCTTCTTACAACAACTCTGCACATGGCTCACATGTCTCGACACCGTTTGGTGTTGTCTTGACTCATCAGCCATTGTTCTTCAAGAACTTCAAAAGGATGTCTCGACACACTGGGGGTAAAGTGTCGACACATAAACATTCAACCAGAACACGTTTAAAATCGACAGAAGCTGACGACAAGACTTTTCAAAGGGATGTCTTGACACACTAACAGAAAAGTGTCGACACATCCACGATCAACCAGAATGATTCTCCAAGATTTTCAAAGGAATATCTGGACACACTGGCAGGAAAGTGTCGACACACTTAGTTCAACTAGAACGGATCTGAATCCGACGGAAGCTGATTTCAAGATCCGAAACTTAATCCAGAGGATCCGTTTACTCTGGAAAAAGCCATCAGATTGCTTCAGTGTCAAGAGACTATGATTTGGCAGAGATATTTTTTGAAGAAAATCGTACCTTTTATGCTATGGTCTCCTACCTACCCACATTCCGGCAGACTAGACAGAAATGGAGTCAACTATGCAAGTGGAAGCAGATCAAATAATGTGAATGTGACATTCTGGGTGTTGCTTGAGAAATGAAAACGTTGGTGTTGCCCAAGGACACCAATATACATAAGGAGCATGAGCTCCAGTTCAAAAGGCAAGCAAGCAGTAGAGCTAAGAAAGAGAGCTGAGAAGAGTGCTGAGGAGAAAACAAAGAAGAAGAAGGCTTGCTGTCCAAGCTACTCTTTATCCTGATGCTGCCGGCGTGAGTGAAACTAGAAGAAGACATTTTCTCTTCCTCACGACGAAAAGAATACCTCCTTGGCTGCTATGAAGATTCAACGAGAAGAAGAAAGCCAAGGCTCTCTCAAGCTCATTCCCAGATAGGAGACTTCTTTGTCATAGCGTTTTCATTACTATACTCGGTCTGGCCATTTCATCTTTAGTTTGCTTTTCTTCTAAAGAAACTTCATATCATTATATCCGTACCTACGTGTAGGAAGACAGAAGGTGTAGTCGCCTGTCTGTGTGGTTTGGGTTGTGATCCCGCAAGCTGTGTGACAGCGGAGTGTGAGAGTGTATCTCTCAGTTAGAAGCTGTGAATCAGCTGTTGTGCGTTGGCACTAGTGAAGCCTCACTGTGTTGTATGAGGGGTGAACGTAGGTCTCTAGATTGAGACTAAACCACCTTAAAGATCTTGTCTTGTGGTTTGTCTTCTCTCTTGTTCCAATAGTAGAAGCTTGATAGGACCGTTTCCAGACATCTTGTGTGTATCTAGCTTCTTAGATATTAACTAATATCTATCTCATTATCTCTGTGTTAGACTTAGTTTTTATTTCCGCAAAGAAGGGCAAAAGGGGGCTGATCTATTCACCCCTCCCCTCTAGATCTACCTATCACCACTGAATAAGTGGTATCAGAGCTAGTCTCTCTGAATGTGATCTAACGACCTTGAGAGAACTGGTGATATGGCTCTTAAAGGTCCTATGGCTGAAGGACATTCTGTAAATAGGCCTCCCTTTTTCACTGGGACAAATTATCCTTACTAGAAAAACCGCATGCAGGTCTTCATTAGAGCCCAGGATCATGAAGTCTGGCAAGTGATCAGCAAGGGACCATTTGAGCTTCCTCCGGACGAAGATACATGGACTAAAGAACAAATCAGGCAATTAAATCTGAACTGGGGTGCCAAGCATATCATGCAGTGCTCCCTTCATCCAACTGAATACTCAAGGGTGTCAACTTGCAAAATTGTAAAAGAAATATGGGATCGCCTTGAGGTAATATATGAAGGGACACATCAGGTACGTGCAACCAAAGCTAATATTTTAGTATCTGAATATGAGAAGTTTAGATTGAAATCTGATGAGTCCATTTCAGACATGTATGCTAGGCTAACCTCGCTCACTAATGGCCTGACTGAGCTAGGTAAGACCTACACTGAGCAGGAGATAGTAAGAAAGATTCTGAGATTTAACCCCTATCTAGCATACGAAGGCCACTATGGTTGAAGAATCAAAAGACCTAACCACCATCAAAGTAGAAGAACTCATAGGGTCCCTGATGACCTATGAGATGAATCTAAAAAACAAAGAAGCTGAGGTAAGTACAAAGAAGCATCTGGCTCTTAAAGCTGGACCAAGCACCAAGGACCTATCTGATGATGAAGAGCCTTCAAGCAGCAACACTGAAGAAGATGAAGTTGCCCTATTGACAAGAAAGTTCAAAAAAAATTTAAGAAAGGAAGGTACAAGCTTTACTAAGATGAAGCCCCAGGTAAGAATACTTCCCATCATATTAACTTGTTTGACTTGGGTGAAATCCTTCATATTGTTTGTGTTGTGTGGGCTTGTCCAAGCCCACTTGTGTTATTTTGTGTTGCATCCCCCATCATCCATATAGGTTTTGTTGTTAGGCCCACTTAGGGTAGTCCATTCTGTGTGTCCATTTGTCTAGCCTCATTGTCCTAGGTTTCTTTTTTTTTTCTTTTATTTTTCTTTGCATTATTGAGTTAGTCCTCCTCCTTTGAGCCCTTATTTCCCTGATTGTATTTCCTTGATTTTTCTGTATAAAGTCTCCATTTGCCCTCATGGAGCGCCATTTTTCTCCTGCATATTACCCTTCTTCTTCCCCATCTTCTAATTCCCGTGTAGATTCCTCTTCCCACGCTGGCCCATCACCTTGTGGCCCTTCTGACCCGCAAGCAAATCATGTGGCCCATTTATCATCTGTCGCCTGCCAAATGGACCCGGTCCAGGCCCAAAAATTCACTACTAATCACCTTAATGGGCCTCATTCTCTTAATGGGCATCATTCTCATAACGAGCCTCATTCACCTAATGGACCTTATTCCTTTAATGGGTCCCGTTCTTTTAATGGGCCTTATTCTTTCCGTGGGCCTCACTCTCTTGATGGGCCTCAGCCTTCTAACGGGCCTACCTCTCCTACCCTTAATGGGCCCCCTTTCCTTAATGGGCCCACTTCTCTTAATGGGACCGCTCCGCCCACCTATGTTGCTGCTGGCCCAATAGGTCCTTATTCTCCTGATAATGGTTCTTCTAGGCCCATGCATCCTCCTATTCCTAGAATGGGCTATCCTTCTCAGCCCAGATCTCCATATCCGGCCCAATACTACAATCTTGGTCCAAATTCACACTCTCTTGCTCAGGCTGGCTTGCATTCTTCTCGATCTCTCCCCATTGAGGAGATAATTGCTCCGGCCCAATGCCAGCTTGATGAACTTCAACGTCGAATCAATCCCAAAACTTCTTTGAGTGTCCCATTCGCATTCCAAGGTCTTCAGCTTCCACCGCGTTCACAAATTCCTACTTATCGCTGCTATGGTGGAGTCGGTGACCCCTACATGCACTTGAAGGAGTTTCTTTGTGAGTCGGCCCAATTCCGACATGACCAACGCTTGATGGCTTATCTGTTTGGTCTGTCTTTATAAGGCTCGGCTCGAGATTGGTTCTTCACATTGCCGCAAGAGCAAGTCATGAATTTTCAAGTTGTGCAATGAAGATTTATTCAGCAATATCAAGACCAGGTGGGGCCCAGGTACTCCATGGTGGATTTGGCCCAGGAGAAGATGAGGCCCGATGAGAAATTCTCAGCGTTTGCCGACCGTTGGTGTCATTTGGCCGCTCAAGTCTCGGGGCATATTCCGGAGGGCGAGCAGATCAAGATGGTTATTGCTAACGCAACGCCCGAATTTAGGTGTATCTTAGCCCTCAATGATGTCACATCCTGGCAACAGCTTTATAGCCGAGCCTGCTTCATCCGCTAGCAACTCCTAAGTTCCCTTGACCCCGTGTCTCTTTCACCTCCCGCGCCCACATATGCCTCCCATCCATCATCTCCCACATACCCATGTCCCTCCACATATCTTTCCACCTGTCAGCCTTCTGCTCCCACATACCCATATACCTCCACGTGTCAGCCCTCCATGAGTCGACCTGCCGCCATCCACAGTCAGCCCTCCGCCTCCACATATGTGTCTCCGCCTATGTCTTCCCCTCCGGTCAAGGGAACATCGCACCCCAAGCAGGTAGATGCCGTCCACATACCTCTCACCTCCCTTTCCACTCTACATATACCATCACCAAATCCCTTCACCACTAACCACGCACCATTACCTCCGCAACCTCCTCTTCCTTCTCCACTTCCATCTCCATTACCTTCCCATACCCCCCGGCATCCACCTTGCCCGAAGCGGGCTCCTTATCTTCCGTTGCTAGAGTGTTTTTTTACATATTTTCATAGCTTTGATAGCCACTCACGCATTGCAGCTTCCTCCGATTGTGCCTTGCCGAACCACGGTCAGGAATATTCTTCACTATTGTGAGTTTCATCGCCAGCAAGGGCATTTGGTTGAGGATTGTCCTGAATTCCAGGAAATTGTTTATGGCCTGGAAGATAATAAGAAGATCGATTGGGCCATCATGCATGAAATTATTTTAAATCTCCACAGCAAGCAGCAGCAACAGTCGCCGCCCAGGCAGCCGTCTCCACTACAAGACCAGGGGCACCCTTGTGATTCTTTATCTGGTATTGCACCCGCTCTGTCACTTACTCCACCACCTGTTCCCTCCCCTATGCTTTTGCCTACCTCGTTACCTACCTCGTCACCCTCTTTATCTCCACCTACCCCCTCACCTTCACCATCTCCTACTCAACCTCCACAACCTCCACCAACCCAAGCCTTTGCTCAGGCAAGTGCTCCCACTACTTCTTCCCCCATTTCCACCACCACTTCTACTCCCGATGCCACTAGACGCGTCGTGTCGATACGTCGAAGGTGGGCATCACGACCCTCTAATTCCTCCGCCTCACCACCACTTTCACCATCTTCACCTCCACTACCTTCATTACCCATATCACCCTCTCCACCATCTCTAATACCCCAACCTCCATCACTCCCGCCCTCACCGCCTCCTCTCCCAAAGACCCTTATCCCATCACCTCCACCATCTCCACCGCCTTTGCCCTCCCCTTCGCCATCATCGCCCGAGCTTGAGTAGGCTATACCTATACTCACATCTCCACCTTCACCTTTACCCTCTCCTACGCCTCCACCTTTGCCTTTACCCCCACTTACGCCCTCTACGCCTTTACGCATGCCTTCCAAGCCTATTACCTCCACTTCTCCATCCCCTTCCACCCCACGGAGCGGGTGTGCATTATCTTTGGTGCCCCTTGGGTCTGGTCCCCAGGGAGATAATGAGCCGAGCCAGGTTTCGATTATGCTTTTCAAGATTCAAGATGTCATTTGCCGCAAGCCAATCCGGGTCCTAGTCCCTGGCTATTTTGGGGATAAAGAGCCTGCATTTTCAGAAATGGTTGCAAAGAAGAGTTCCCTTGCACTAATGCTAGTTTCTTCACAAGCAAGGCCGGTGGCAATCTCGTTGCTCGCCGAAGGATTCACTATCAATGCTGTTATTTCTCCTCGCTCCATTGCTATTCAGTTCACTGGCCAAGAGGGGTTCTCTACCGAGATGGTGCTCACTCATGCGGCCACTAAGAGCCTGATGAATTTTATATGCAAGGGGCAATTGGCCGTGTTTTCTGCATTCTCTAAGGACATTCTGCACCTGTTATGCAATCTCCCTCGGTTTATTGGTAAGTCAGCCACTTCAATGCCACACGTTACACCCCCTTAGTTCTGTCCTGCTTTTCTGGTAAGGGAGTTATGCTTCGTGCCCAGTTGTCGAGTAGAGTTGCCGAATCTCCATGTTCTAGTGCCAAGAGATAAGACTCCATGGTTCCATGATACTCATCATCCTGAGGAGTCAATTGCTCAAGAATGTCTACAGCATGTTAGCACCGTGAGTCTAGGGGCAATCACCCCGATGAAGCTACATATTCACAGTCGGGCTAGGTCGTCCACCAGATGGGCCTGCTATTTGAGAAAACATTGTAGATTAAGAAGCCCGAAGGCCCGAGTCCGTGTCAGATGGATTCATTTCATGGAGATTTCTACCAAGAAGAGGCGGCGGCACAAGTACAAAGGCCGCATGTTGTGCACTCGAGGGGCCACTACTTCTTATTCTCCTTTCTTCCATTCATCATTTCTTCTACTCAGCTCCCACCCTTAGGCGGTGTACCTCCCTTCCTCTAATCTTGTTTCCATAATTTTCTCTTCTCTTTTCGGGACCGCAAACCCCCATTCTTCTTTCTCCCCTCATCCGGAACCTCCGGATTCTCCATTTTCTCATGATTTTAGGCACCGGCCTATGTCATCCCTTCATCCCGATCTCGGGACATCATCCGATTCTTCCCCGAGACTTCCGGGTGTCTCCTCTGATTATTCCCTGGGACTTCTGGGTGATACTTCCGATTCTTCCCCGACCTTGTCGGGTGTCTATCACTTCTCTTCCCCGACCTTGTCGGGTGTTTATGCTTCTTCTTCCCCGCCTCTGGCGGGTGATCGTTACTCTCCTTCTCTGACCATGTCGGATGATTCTTATCCTCCTCTTTCTGCTCACTCCTCTTCACCCTTTCGGGGTCATTACCCTTTTTCTTGCTGTTTTCGAGGCTTTAGCCCGCCTTGATCTCAGTTAATCCTTGTTTATTATGTATCTGGTTCCTTGTTATCAGGGTCTCAGTGCCTTAACGAGGAAGTTCTACCCCTCGTCTCTCTTCCTTTTTATCCCTTCTTCGTCCAGTATGATGTCTGCCACTCCTCTATGTCGAGGAATTCAATCCTTTGCTATCCTTTCATCCTTTATCCAGACAAGCAAGGAAAACAAACTTCGCGCTCCTTAAAGCTCGATGATCGAGATCGCTTCAGGATGCTGGTTTCCACGCCATGGATTTACAAAGGTATCTTTATTTTGGGCAAGAAACATGCTTTCATTTCCATTATTTCTATTATTTCTGCACATGATTTCTTAGCATGATTGAGTGGCTTTAGGAGTCTTTGTTTAATTAGATCTTAACTTTGTGTCAAATAAAAAAGTTAGCTTTTGCAGCATCCTTAGGCTGGTGATAGCTCCGCGTTGGGAAGTCTAGTTTCTTTCCTCGATTGTTGAGGGTGACCTTTAGGCATGGGTTTTTCACAAACTTCACGGCAAGCCATAGTCGATCTCTCTGAAGCACACCGTTGCTGCTTTGGCCATACTTTGGGTATGCACAAAGGTCTTTTCTTTTCTCTGCTCGGCCAAGTGCAGGGGTAAGAGATGGATGGATGAGATGACTAACCTAGGCACTCCCTAATACGAGAGAGGTCTCAAATAGGGGCAGTCTTGACCCTCAAAAGTAAACTTTCATGTTATATCTAGCCAATAAGGGCTACCAAAATGAGAAAATGAATCAATGCAAAATTATGAATCAAAGGCATGGCAAGAGTGGCAGTAGAGTTCCCCGCGGGACGTCATGAGCCCGTTCGCATGCGTGTCTGATAAATATGGGTCTAAAAATCAAAGACACAAAGCTCCGGCGCAACAGACTATCTCTTTGAGGGGTAGTGCCCTGGAAGGAATTCAAGCCTTGATATCTCCCATCCGGCACGAAGCTTATCTCCAATTTTTCTTCTACTTCTCCCTCTTAGGCTGGGTTGTATCCTGGGTATGGCCTTAGTAGGGGCACCGTTCTTTAGAGGCGGTTGGTTGTGGTAAGCCACCCTCACATGCACGCCCTGCTTAAGGGAAGCCTTTAATGAAAGGGGTAGAAACGACGATCCTTGGCCAGTAGTTTGAGCCCGTCTTTGGATGTTGCGGATTGCTATGTCAAAATCTAAAAAAAAAATTTAAGTATTACCAAAAGTCTAAAAAAATCAAATACTTCAAAAAATCCAAAAAAATCAAAAATTGTCAAAAGATCCAAAAAAATCAAATACTTCAAAATTTTAAAAAAAATCAAATATTTCAAAAACCTAATAAATCAAATATTTTAAAAATCCAAAAAAATCAAATACTATTAAAAATCTAAAAAAATCAAAAAAATTACAAAAATTCAAAAAAAATGTGTCTTTTTCATACATTTGCATTTGTTTTAAGGACAGATACGTAATCTGTTTGCTAAGTGTGCAGGTTGTAAGTACTCTGGCATTCCTTGCTATATCTTTGTGCTCTGCCTCCTGTCCACATCTTTGATCTGTTCTTTCCTTCTTCGATCCACTCTCTCGATATGTATTGAAGCTCATGTCCTTCTCAGCTTTTGTTTGCAATGATCATAACTTCATGAGAGAAGGCTTTACCTCACGATTATGAACCTGGCGGTTCTGCTTCATTCTGATCTTGGGTTTTGATTGAAGGGCGTATTTTTTATATCTTTTATCCCGCCGTGTCCTTGTCACATGTTTATGTCCCACCGTGTTATCCCACACATGTTGTTTTGTCCCTCACCGAGTGTTGTTAGTTGTCTTGCACATGTTGTTAGTCACCCCTTTATGTCCCATGTTCTTGTCCCAACCATGTGGTCATCCGTCATGTTCTTGTCCCAACCGTGTGTTGTCCCTCCGCGTTATTGTCTTGTCACACCATATTCATGCATGCATGTTGTCTGTTCATGCCATTGCATATGTGCTCGTTTGCCTTTGTTATGTTATGTTGCATTGTCTCCCATTTCATTTGATCGTTATATTATGTTGTGTTGTTTTTTGTTCAGTTGATAGTTATGTTATTTTCGCTATGTTTATACTTGCTTGTTTATCATATTTATCTTATACATGAAAATCTCAAAAAAAATTAGAAAATGAAAATCCAAAAAAACACCGTTTCGCCTACACAGGTAAGTCAGATATGGCCTTCTATCCCTACTCATTGTTGCATTACTATATGGTATATATATTATTATATTATCGCGAGAACCGGTTGGTCATTTACATGTTCCAGGATCTGACGTTCCCCTCTAACAAAAATGATGAAGATCTAGGTGCACATGTTTAATCACCGGATAGGCTGTTAGGTTGGGAAAATTAGGGAACGATGGTTCTATCTCGCACGTCGTGGTTGCGGATAGTGTCTTGACCCTGATTGTTCCGGTCTAGCAATACTATTCTCGAGTACTTTCTATTTTAACTTTCTTTGCATTCGTTTTGATGATTTCTTTATTTTAGCTCAGCATGCATCATGTCATATTTTGAGCACGCACGTCTCGTGATCCGTTCAAAGTTGTTCCTCAGTAATGGTTAATTGCACTTCAATTCACTTGGATAAGAGATTCTCATTCCCCTTTGAATTTGAACGATTTCTTTGATCTTACCGCTTGATCTGGTTGGCCAGCGTGATTCTTGTCTGGATTTTATCTCAGTTATATTTCTCATACTTTTTACACTATGTTCCTTTCCGACCCCCTTATCGTCTGTGGATTGTGTCCCCGATGAGGCTGGTCGTGTTTCTTTTTTCTCCTGTTAGTTTAGTTATCCAGACATGTCTCATCCGCGTCATCCAGTCCTAGTGGTTAGTTCGGCGATTTCGAGAGATTTTTGTTGCTTGTTGATTGTGACGGGTGTTGTTTTTCCTTGATGCCCGCTTATCAGTTCTCTCCGCTTCATCTTTACTTCATCTCCATTTCACGTCGCTTTCGTTTTCGCTCTATCTCCATTCCATTTCACCTCTGCATCGCTTTCGCTCGCTCCCTTACAAAGCGGACATCAAGGAGGGACATCTGTTGACACCCATTTTTAGCCCGCAAGTTACATCGTTTCTCTTGTTCATCATTTTTGATGTCCCGAATTACCCATTATTTTGGAGCCTTCCTTGGATGGATTTCGAGCCCATTTCATTATTCCATTCTATTTGAGTCTTGGAGATCATTATTTCATGGAGCCTTGGAGCTTATCTTATCACCTGATGGCCTTCCAAGTCTACTTACGGCCCATTTAGGCCGACTTCCCTCAAGCATTCAGCCCCCTTTCGCTACGTAGTCTTGAAAACGGTCCTTTTTCACCCCCTTCCTTTCCTTTTTTCAAAATGTGTCCTTCACAAAAGTTGTTCATCTTATAAATACCTACAATTCCTTCTTCTACGTCATTGGCCAGTTCTGTACCGATTTCATGTTATTTATATTTTTCCGACAGACTGCACTATTCACCTATGTCTCGATATTTTTTCTCTCTGTTCTAGCCCCATTTTCTCTCTCTTCTAATCATTTTCTCTACTTACTTTCTTCATGAAAGTTGTTCATCTTTCAGTTATCTACAATTTCTTCTTCTACCACTTTTTCTAATTCTACACCGTTTTCAAGATATGCTTCAATTTCTAAAGTCGTGTGAGCTTGGCAGCGGAACGGTCAACAGTTGACCGTTCCTTGAGTTGAACAGTGATATGGTGACCGTCCAACAGTAAAACGGGCAACAGTTGATAGTCCATGAACAATAACTTTTTTTAATTTTTTCTTTTATTTTTATTATTTTTGAAATGTCAAAGAACGGTCTTCTTGAGACCGTTTATGTCAAAAACGGTATGTGGATGACCGTTTATCCCTTTTTTTTTGGCCAAAAGTCCCTCGGTCGCCCCCAGGACTGGACGGTCTACTGCTATACCGCCCAATGCAATAAACGGTCTATCGTGAGACCGTCCAACTAACAGAGAGTCCAAAAAGTCCTGAACTCCATCTTCTTCGCCGCCGGATTCTAAGGTCGAAACCTGTGCAACGGGGCCTCCTTGTTATGGCTCTATCTTCTAGAATACTCTACTAAATTGAGCCCCGTTTGTTGCTGTATATTCCCCTTTGTATTATCTTGAATTTGGTATACAGAGCATGATTTTTAATTGACCATATCTCCTGGAATCTTGGCTGCGATATCAGGTTTTTCTGCTTTTCGTGCAATAAAAACTCTTCCAGATTAGGCTCTGGGGCCACCTTCCATGGACTCTATCTTCCAGATCCTTCCACCAAAAGAGTCCCGTTTGTTCCTAGCTCTTATCCTATCTATTATCTCGAGATTGATCCATAGATCTCGAGATTTTGTGGACTCTATCTCTTAAACTCATGGAGGAAAGTTGGGGACTTGGGCAGTTTTTCTATATAAAGCCCCTGTGCGTACCTCGCGCCGGGGGGGGGGGGGGGGGGGGGGCTCTTCTTGGACTTGGGGCGAAGCCATGCCAAATCGTCATCTCAAACCTTCGACCCCAGGCTATTGAGGGAAGTATAGGCTTCATTTTGATACCTTATTTGCTGGATTTCATCTTCGTTTACCCTCCTAACTTTGCCCATACTTTTTACAAATCATCACGTGTTCTTGAACCTGTGCGACGGGTGCCCTTCGTCGGCTCGGGGCGGAGTCATCTGGCATCCTCTTCGTCCTCCATTGGTCTCATCTTAAAGAGGGGAGTATCTTATTCATTTTTCATCTCTCCGGGCTCTCTTTCTTCATACCTAGGCTTAGTTCTCTCCCTCTACTTTTCACAAATCGTCACAGTTTTACACTTAATTTTTTTTGCACTATTTCAGCACGTTCATGCATTTTTCTCCATTTTACACAACACTTTTCTCCCCCATTTCTCCATCAAATTCCATGATTTCAAATCCTATGCATGCACAACACTCCCACCTTGCTTTTGCACCCACTCATAGGGGTTAAAAACCCTCCCCCGGTGCGTTCTCCCCCTTTCTTTCATGCTACTTCATCATTTTGTGACATATTCTACACATGTTTCTAATGGGTTTTCTCTTATGTTTGTGGCTTTGTTTTGCAGGAGACTATTGATAGAACGTGAGGCCCTTGCTTTCTAGCAGGCTAGGAAGTGAGGAGGTGCACCCACATCGGCTCCCCGCATCCCATTTCAAGCGCGATCACACGTTGTAGCGGCTTCCCGTTAGGCCGCCTCTTCCTCCATATTTTCCAAGGTACACGGCGCCATCTTCATCCTTTCTTCATCATTTTGGTGCAGTAAGTCCTTGGTGGCGATCACGGTTAGTTCTTTATTCCTTGTCACCCCTTTTCGTTTCATGCAATTTCATGTTTATATGCATGCTTATATTGTTTAGTTCGGGGCGGGGTAGATTACATTTACATCCTACAGGGGGCCGGCCCCGAAGCCAACCAGATTCAAACATATCCGAGTGTCTGAGCGATCTTGGCCCCGAACTCCAGTGCAAATTGGCGGGGCGTTGCAGAACGTTGCCGAAGAAATCAGCCTGGACAAGACTATGACGGTCATCACCGTCAATGCAGTTGCGACTGAAGGAAATGATGGGAGACCATCCACGTCGTCCGAAGAAAGTTCAGCTAGGGAAGGAGGTGTCACTCTTAACCCCACCATGCACGACCCCGCAATGCTGATGTTGTTGCAAGAATATCGGTAGGAGGTTGAAACATTGAAAAAGTAGCTGAATGAAAAGAACGCACAAGCATCTACCTCTAGACAGGTGGAAGTCCCTCCTGGAACCCTGGGAAATGAGGGCCAAACCCTTGAAGCTTCACTACAGGCGGCCGCGTCTCAGCCGGCACCTGATTGCACAGGGGGCATTCCTCCCCCGCAGTAACATGCAACTTCAGCACAAGTCCTGGTTATTCCACACCAGGGAATTGCAGCAGCACCTCAGGCAACAGCGGCGACACCGCAAATGCAGCAGGCCCACTTCTGCCCAGGCCCGACTGACCAGGTCATGGGGAATAAAATAATCATATAGTAGATGATCGAAAGAAGCTGGCCGATAGAGGCAATGTTGATTACGCCGCTTTCGATGTGTACAAGGTACCCTACCCTATCCTTTATGTGGCCAAGAGGATACCTCCTGGCGTCAATAAACCGCCGAAGTTCAAAAAATTTTGCGGACAAGGCTCGTCGAAAGAACACATAGCTTACTACGTCAGCACAATGGTTGACCTGGTAGCTGATGAATCCTACCTACTCAAGTTCTTCGGGTCCTCTCTCACAGGATACGCTTTTGAGTGGTATTCTAACTTACTAGCTGGGTCTATCAACGACTGGCTGGATATGCAAAGGAAGTTCCGGTAGCAGTTTCACGTTGCCGAAAGAGAAATAACCATGGCCGAATTATATGCTTCCAAGCAGAGAGATGATGAAATTACTCTTGAATATATTAAAATATGGCGCAACCTTAGCATGAGGTGCAGGCGATCGCTACATCAAGAAGATGCAGTCCAAATCTACAAACAAAATCGGAAGAGGAAAATCCTCAAAAAAATGATCGGGATCGAAATCAAGTCTTTCGACCAATTGAGAAATGTGGTGGCAGAAATTGAGGCTTTCAATCGATCCGCGGGCGAGGGCGCACGATGGAGAGTTCGGGCTCCATACTTAACAATTTGTTCCCCCCGGACTGTGTGTGAAGAGAAAAGTAATGACGCCCCATGGTATCGGACGTGGACCTCGGGGACCCCGATATGGCCATAGTCCGCAACCATCTCGAGCCAATAGATCATTAATCTGACCCGCTTCTACGGAGATTCAATCCCGTACCAGCATTAAGCTTGCCGTGTCTGCGGCAGAAATTTGCTCGGTTTTATCGTCGTCTTCGACGCTACTAATGCGGACTTCCGTCCGTACAGGGAATGGTCCGTGAGTGGCCGACAAGTATGCATCCATGAACGTTTACGCCCCAACGCGGGGTCTGTTCAAACGCAATCCGAGATTTTTCTCTCGCTTTCATTACTATGAACTTCAGGCCATCGGGCCCCTTTTCTTGGCAATCAATCAAGGGTTTTCCCCTCTCCGAGGGGATGTAATGAATGTCGTAGACATTACGGTACGGTGGGTTCTCAGTCCCGACACAAACCACCTAATCATCTGATTAGTTAGATCGTGCGCACCATGGGCTTCCTCGAAGCTCGATTAAATCGTCACCTTTGTGACTGACACGCCCTCGCACTAAATAAACGAATTAACAGGATCAATAAACAAACTGAATCTTTTCGATTTTTAGTGCATCCACAAGTCTGGCACGGATGGTGGGACTGGACTTCCCTTCAACTCCTTTCCAGGATTTGGGGCCCAATGGCCTCTTCTTAAAATTCTAACTGTGTGATTTTTATCCCGCAGGCTACTTTTCGACAACTTGGATGGTCGTGTCGTTCGGACCCCCTATTGTCGCCGGCCATGCCACCCATGGCTATTTGGCGGTGCCGATCTAGTTCGGCATCTTCCCGTCAGTCGTCGGCTTCCCCAACTTCTTGGGGGTCACATTCTTGGAGCTCCTACATATCTAGGAGATGGAATTGGATTACGTAGCAAAGGTGACCCCGATTGAAGCTGCTGCAGTGGGCTGCCATTCTCACCATGTTGATTCTCGCGCCTCCGCCAACGAGAAGTACGCACCACCCGCCAGGAGGGTGGAAAAGAAGAACCCCGGCACATTACAAAGCCAGCTATCTACCGCGGGCAAATCCGTGCTCATCAGAGGCATCCGGGTCTTCCTAAATGGCCAACAAGCCAAAATCACGCCCGACAAGGTAATCCCAACGGTGCCGGTACACAATACCTTCCAAGTGCTGGCCTAAGAAAAGCTGGCTCACTTCAAAGCCAAATTAAAAGGGGGCTGGCCCCGAAGCCAACCAGATTCAAACATATCCAGGTGTCTGTGCGATCTTGGCCCCGAACTCCAGTGCAAACCGGCGGGGCGTTGTGGAACCTTGCTGAAGAAATCAGCCATGACAAGACTGTGAAGGTCATCACCGTCAATGCAGTTGCAGCTGAAGGCAATGATGCGAGACCATCCACGTCGTTCGAAGAATGTCCAGCTGGGGAAGGTGGTGTCACTCTTAACCCCACCATGCATGACCCTGTAATGCTGATGTTGTTACAAGAATATCGAAAGGAGGTTAAAGCATTGAGAAAGCAGCAGAATGAAAAGAAGGCACAAGCATCTACCTCCAGACAGGTGGAAGTCCATCCTGAAACCCTGGGAAATGAGGGCCAGACCCTTGAAGCTTCACTACAGGCGGCCGCGTCTTAGTCGGCACCTGATTACACAGGGGGAATTCCTCCCCCGTAGTAACATGCAACATCAGCACAACTCCTGGTTATTCCACACCAGGGAATTGCAGCAGCACCTCAGGCAACAACGACGACACCGCAAATGCAGCAGGCCCACTTCTGCCCAGGCTCGACCGACCAGGTCATGGTGAATAAAATAATCATAGAACAAATGATCGAAAGAAGCTAGCCGATAGAGGCAATGTTGATTAAGCCGCTTTAGATGTGTACAAGGTACCCTACCCTGTCCATCATGCGGCCAAGAGGCTACCTCTCGGCGTCAATAAATCGCCGAAGTTCAAAAAAAATTGCAGACAAGGCTCGCCGAAAGAACACATAGCTTACTACGTCAGCACAATGGGTGACCTGGCAGGTGATGAATCCTACCTACTCAAGTTCTTCGGGTCCTCTCTCACAGGATTCACTTTTGAGTGGTATTCTAACGTACCAGCTGGGTCTATCAACGACTGGCTGGATATGCAAAGGAAGTTTCGGGAGCGGTTTCACGTTGCCGAAAAAGAAATAACCATGGCCGAATTATATGCTTCCAAGCAGAGAGATGATGAAATTACTCTTGAATATATTAAAAGATGGCGCAACCTTAGCATGAGGTGCAGGCGATCGCTACATCAAGAAGATGCAGTCCAAATCTACAAACAAAATCTGAAGAGGAAAATCCTCGAAAAAATGATCGGGATCAAAATCAAGTCTTTCGACCAATTGAACAATGTTGTGGCAGAAATTGAGGCTTTCGATCGATCCGCGTGCGAGGGCGCGCGATGGTGAGTTCGGGCTCCATACTTAACAATTTGTTCCCCTCGGATTGTGTGTGAAGAGAAAAGTAATGACGCCCCATGGCATCGGACGTGGACCTCGGGGACCCCGATATGGCCATAGTCTGCAACCATCTCGAGCCAATAGATCATTAATCTGACCCGCTTCTACTGAGATTCAATCCCGCACCCGCATTAAGCTTGCCGTGTCTGCGGCAGAAATTTGCTCGGTTTTATCGTCGTCTTCGACGCTACTAATGCGGACTTCCGTCCGTACAGGGAATGGTCCGTGAGTGGCCGACAAGTATGCATCCATGAACGTTTACACCCCAACGCGGGGTCTGTTCAAACGCAATCCGAGATTTTTCTCTCGCTTTCATTACTATGAACTTCAGGCCATCGGGCCCCTTTTCTTGGCAATCAATCAAGGGTTTTCCCTTCTCCAAGGGGATGTAATGAGTGTCGTAGCCTTTATGGTGCGGTGGGTTCTCAGTCCCGACACGAACCACCTAATCGTCTGATTAGTTAGATCGCGCGCACCATGGGCTTCGTCGAAGCCCGATTAAATCTTCACCTTTGTGACTGACACGCCCTCGCACTAAATAAACGAATTAACAGGATCAATAAACAAACTGAATCTTTTCAATTTTTAGTGCATCCACAAGTCTGGCACGGATGGTGGGACTGGACTTCCCTTCAACTCCTTGCCAGGACTTGGGGCCCAATGGCCTCTTCTTAAAATTCTAACTGTGTGATTTTTATCCCGCAGGCTACTTTTCGACAACTTGGATGGTCGTGTCGTTCGGACCCCCTATTATCGCCGGCCATGCCACCCATGGCTATTTGGCGGTGCCGATCCAGTTCGGCATCTTCTTGTCAGTCGTCGGCTTCCCCAACTTCTTGGGGGTCGCATTCCTCGAGCTCCTACATATATAGGAGATGGAATTGGATTACGTAGCAAAGGTGACCCCGATTGAAGCTGCTGCAGTGGGCTGCCATTCTCGCCATGTTGATTCTCGCGCCTCCGCCAATGAGAAGTACGCACCACCCGCCAGGAGGGTGGAAAAGAAGAACCCCGGCACATTACAAAGCCAGCTATCTACCCCGGGCAAATCCGTGCTCATCAGAGGCATCCGGGTCTTCCTAAATGGCCAGCAAGCCAGAATCACGCCCGACAAGGTAATCCCAACGGTGCCGGTACACAATACCTTCCAAGTGCTGGCCTAAGAAAAGCTGGCTCACTTCAAATCCAAATTAAAAGGGGGCTGGCCCCGAAGCCAACCAGATTCAAACATATCCAGGTGTCAGAGCGATCTTGGCCCCGAACTCCAGTGCAAATCGGTGGGGCGTTGTGGAACCTTGCTGAAGAAATCAGCCATGACAACACTGTGAAGGTCATCACCGTCAATGCAGTTGCGGCTGAAGGCAATGATGCGAGACCATCCAGGTCGTTCAAAGAATGTCCAGCTGGGGAAGGTGGTGTCACTCTTAACCCCACCATGCATGACCCTGCAATGCTGATGTTGTTACAAGAATATCGGCAGGAGGTTAAAGCATTGAGAAAGCTGCAGAATGAAAAGAACGCACAAGCATCTACCTCCAGACAGGTGGAAGTCCATCCTGAAACCCTGGGAAATGAGGGCCAGACCCTTGAAGCTTCACTACAGGCGGCCGCGTCTTAGTCGGCACCTGATTACACAGGGGGCATTCCTCCCCCGCAGTAACATGCAACATCAGCACAACTCCTGGTTATTCCACACCAGGGAATTGCAGCAGCACCTCAGGCAACAGCGGCGACACCGCAAATGCAGCAGGCCCACTTCTACCCAGGCGCGACCGACCAGGTCATGGCGAATAAAATAATCATAGAACAAATGATCGAAAGAAGCTAGCCGATAGAGGCAATGTTGATTAAGCCGCTTTAGATGTGTACAAGGTACCCTACCCTGTCCATCATGCGGCCAAGAGGCTACCTCCCGGCGTCAATAAATCGCCGAAGTTCAAGAAATTTTGCAGACAAGGCTCGCCGAAAGAACACATAGCTTACTACGTCAGCACAATGGGTGACCTGGCAGGTGATGAATCCTACCTACTCAAGTTCTTCGGGTCCTCTCTCACAGGATTCACTTTTGAGTGGTATTCTAATGTACCAGCTGCGTCTATCAACGACTGGCTGGATATGCAAAGGAAGTTTCGGGAGCGGTTTCACGTTGCCGAAAGAGAAATAACCATGGCCGAATTATATGCTTCCAAGCAGAGAGATGATGAAATTACTCTCGAATATATTAAAAGATGGCGCAACCTTAGCATGAGGTGCAGGCGATCGCTATATCAAGAAGATGCAGTCCAAATCTACAAACAAAATCTGAAGAGGAAAATCCTTGAAAAAATGATCGGGATAGAAATCAAGTCTTTTGACCAATTGAACAATGTGGTGGCAGAAATTGAGGCTTTCGATCGATCTGCGTGCGAGGGTGCACGATGGCGAGTTCGGGCTCCATACTTAACAATTTGTTCCCCCCGGATTGTGTGTGAAGCGAAAAGTAATGACGCCCCATGGCATCGGACGTGGACCTCGGGGACCCCGATATGGCCATAGTCTGCAACCATCTCGAGCCAATAGATCATTAATCTGACCCGCTTCTACTGAAATTCAATCCCGCACCCGCATTAAGCTTGCCGTGTCTGCGGCAGAAATTTGCTCGATTTTATCGTCGTCTTCGACGCTACTAATGCGGACTTCCGTCCGTACAGGGAATGGTCCGTGAGTGGCCGACAAGTATGCATCCATGAACATTTACGCCCCAACGCGGGGTCTGTTCAAACGCAATCCGAGATTTTTCTCTCGCTTTCATTACTATGAACTTCAGGCCATCGGGCCCCTTTTCTTGGCAATCAATCAAGGGTTTTCCCCTCTCCGAGGGGATGTAATGAGTGTCGTAGCCTTTATGGTGCGGTGGGTTCTCAGTCCCGACACGAACCACCTAATCGTCTGATTAGTTAGATCGCGCGCACCATGGGCTTCCTCGAAGCCCGATTAAATCTTCACGTTTGTGACTAACACGCCCTCGCACTAAATAAATGAATTAACATGATCAATAAACAAACTGAATCTTTTCGATTTTTAGTGCATCCACAAGTCTGGCACGGCTCGTGGGACTGGACTTCCCTTCAACTCCTTGCCAGGATTTGGGGCCCAATGGCCTCTTCTTAAAATTCTAACTGTCTGATTTTTATCCCTCAGGCTACTTTTCGAGAACTTGGATGGTCATGTCGTTCGGACCCCCTATTGTCGCCGGCCATGCCACCCATCGCTATTTGGCGGTGCCGATCCAGTTCGACATCTTCCCGTCAGTCGTCGGCTTCCCCAACTTCTTGGGGGTCGCATTCCTGGAGCTCCTACATATCTAGGAGATGGAATTGGATTACGTAGCCAAGGTGACCCCGATTGAAGCTGCTGCAGTGGGCTGCCATACTCGCCATGTTGATTCTCGCGCCTCCGCCAACGAGAAGTGCACACCACCCGCCAAGAGGGTGGAAAAGAAGAACCCCGGCACATTTCAAAGCCAGCTATCTACCTCAGGCAAATTCGTGCTCATCGGAGGCATCCGGGTCTTCCTAAATGGCCAGCAAGCCAGAATCACGCCCGACAAGGTAATCCCAACGGTGCCGGTACACAATACCTTCCAAGTGCTGGCCTAAGAAAAGCTGGCTCACTTCGAAGCCAAATTAAAAGGGGGGCTGGCCCCGAAGCCAACCAGATTCAAACATATCCGGGTGTCTGAGCGATCTTGGCCCCGAACTCCAGTGCAAACCGGCGGGGCGGTGTGGAACCTTGCTGAAGAAATCAGCCATGATAAGACTGTGAAGGTCATCACCGTCAATGCAGTTGCAGCTGAAGGCAATGACGGGAGACCATCCACGTCGTTCGAAGAAAGTCCAGCTGGGGAAGGTGGTGTCACTCTTAACCCCACCATGCATGACCCTGCAATGTTGATGTTGTTAAAAGAATATCAGCAGGAGGTTGAAGCATTGAAAAAGCAGCAGAATGAAAAGAACGCACAAGCATCTACCTCCAGACAGGTGGAAGTCCATCCTGAAACCCTGGGAAATAAGGGCATGACCCTTGAAGCTTCACTACAGGCGGCCGCGTCTTAGTCGGCACCTGATTACACAGGGGGCATTCCTCCCCCGCAGTAACATGCAACTTCAGCACAACTCCTGGTTATTCCATACCAGGGAATTGCATCAGCACCTCAGGCAACAGCGGCGACACCGCAAATGCAGCAGGCCCACTTCTGCCCAGGCTCGACCGACCAGGTCATGGCGAATAAAATAATCATAGAACAAATGATCGAAAGAAGCTGGCCAATAGAGGCAATGTTGATTATGCCGCTTTAGATGTGTACAAGGTACCCTACCCTGTCCATCATGCAGCCAAGAGGCTACCTCCCGGCGTCAATAAATCGCCGAAGTTCGAAAAATTTTGCAGACAAGGCTCGCCAAAAGAACACATAGCTTACTACGTCAGCACAATGGGTGACCTGGCAGGTGATGAATCCTACCTACTCAAGTTCTTCGGGTCCTCTCTCACAGGATTCACTTTTGAGTGGTATTCTAACGTACCAGCTGGGTCTATCAACGACTGGCTGGATATGCAAAGGAAGTTTCGGGAGCGATTTCACATTGCCGAAAGAGAAATAACCATGGCCGAATTATATGCTTCCAAGCAGAGAGATGATGAAATTGCTCTCGAATATATTAAAAGATCGCGAAACCTTAGCATGAGGTGTAGGCGGTCGCTACATCAAGAAGATGCAGTCCAAATCTACAAAAAACATCTGAAGAGGAAAATTCTCGAAAAAATGAACGGGATCGAAATCAAGTCTTTCGACTGATTGAACAATGTGGTGGCAGAAATGGAGGCTTTCGATCGATCCGCGTGTGAGGGCACACGATGGCAAGTTCAGGCTCCATACTTAACAATTTGTTCCCCTCGGACTGTGTGTGAAGAGAAAAGTAATGACGCCCCATGGTATCGGAGGTGGACCTCGAGGACCGTGATATGGCCATAGTCCGCAACCATCTAGAGCCAAAATATCATTAATCTAACCCACTTCTACTGAGAGTCAATCCCGCACCCGCATTAAGCTTGCCGTGTCTGCGGTAGAAATTTGCACGATTTTATCATCGTCTTCGACGCTACTAATGTGGACCTCTGTCCGTACATGGAATGGTCCGTGAGTGATCAACATGCATGCATCCATGAACGTTTACGCCCCAACGTGGGGTCTGTTCAAACACAATTCAAGATTTTGCTCTCACTTTCATTACTATGAACTTCAGGACATCGGGCCCCTTTTCCTAGCAATCAATCAAGGGTTTTCCCCTCTCCGAGGGGATGTAATTAACGTCGTAACCTTTATGGTACGGTGGGTTCTCAATCCCAACATGAACCATACAATCATCTGATTAGTCAGATCGTGCGCACCATGGGCTTCCTCGAAGACCGAATAAATTGTGACCTTTGTGACTGGCACGCCCACGCACTAAGTAAAAAAATTAATCCGATCAATAAACAAACATATTCTTTTCAATTTTTAGTGCGTCCACAAGTCTGGAATGCCTGGTGGGATTGGACTTCCCTTCATCTCCGTGCCAAGATTTAGGGCCGAATGGCCTCTTCTTAAAATTCTAACTGTGTTATTTTTATCCCGCGGGCTACTTTTCGACAACTTGGATGGCCGTGTCGTTGGGGCCCCTTGTTGTCGCCGGCCATGCCACCCATGGCTATTTGGCGGTACCCATCCAGTTCGGCATCTTCCCGCCAGTCGTTGGCTTCCCCAACTTCTGGGGGTCGCATTCCTGGAGCTCCTGCATATCCAGGAGATGGAATTGGTTGACGTCGCCGAGATGACCCCGACTGAAGCTACTGCAGTGGGCTGCCATGCTCGCCATGTTGATTCTCACGCCTCTGCCAGCAAGAAGTGTGCACCACCCGCCAGGAGGGTGGCAAAGAAGAACCCTGGCACATTGCAAAGCCAGCTATCTACCTCGGGCTAATCCGTGCTCATCGGAGGCGTTCGGGTCTTCCTAAATGGCCAGCAAGCTAGAATCACGCCCGACAGGGTAATCCCAACGGTGCCAGCACACAATACCTTCCAAGTGCTGGCCCAATAAAAGCTGGCTCACTTTGAAGCCAAATTAAAAGGGGGGCTGGCCCCGAAGCTAACTAGATTCAAACATATCCGGGTGTCTAAGCGATCATGGCCCGAACTCCAATGCAAACCGGCGGGGCGTTGTGGAACCTTGCTGAAGAAACCAGCCAGGACAAGACTGTGACGGTCATCATCGTCAATGCCGTTGCGGCTGAAGGCAATGACGGGAGACCATCCACGTCGTCCGAAGAAAGTCCAGCTGGGGAAGGAGGTGTCACTCCTAACCCCGCCATGCATGACCCTGCAATGCTGATGTTGTTGCAAGAATATCGACAGGAGGTTGAGGCATTGAAAAAGCAACAGAATGAAAATAACGCACAAGCATCTACCTCCAGACAAGTGGAAGACCCTCCTGAAACCTAGGGAAATGAGGGCCAAACCCTTGAAGCTTTACTACAGGCGACTGCGTCTTAGTCGGCACCTGATTACACAGGGGGCATTCTTCCCCCGCAGTAACATGCACCTTCAGCACAACTCCAGGTTATTCCATACCAGGGAATTGCAGCAGCACCTCAGGCAACAGCGGCGACACCGCAAATGCAGCAGGCCCACTTCAGCCCAGGCCCGACCGACCAGGTCATGGCGAATAAAATAATCATAGAACAAATGATCGAATAAAGCTGGCCGATAGATGCAATGTTTATTACGCCACTTTAGATGTGTACAAGGTACCCTGCCCTATCCATCATACGGCCAAGAGGCTACCTCCTGACGTCAATAAACCGCCGAAGTTCGAAAATTTTTGCGGACAAGGCTCGCCGAAAGAACACATAGCTTACTACGTCAGCACAATGGGTGACCTGGCAGGTGATGAATCCTACCTACTCAAGTTCTTCGGGTCCTCTCTCACAGGATTCACTTTTGAGTGGTATTCTAACGTACCAGCTGGGTCTATCAACGACTGGCTGGATATGCAAAGGAAGTTCCGGGAGTGGTTTCACGTTGCCGAAAGAGAAATAACCATGGCTGAATTATATGCTTCCAAGTAGAGAGATGATAAAATTGCTCTCGAATATATTAAAAGATGGTGAAACCTTAGCATGAGGTGCAGGCGGTCGCTACATCAAGAAGATGCAGTCCAAATCTACGAAAAAAATATGAAGAGGAAAAT
This sequence comes from Amorphophallus konjac, assembly GCA_022559845.1. Classification (NCBI taxonomy): domain Eukaryota; kingdom Viridiplantae; phylum Streptophyta; class Magnoliopsida; order Alismatales; family Araceae; genus Amorphophallus; species Amorphophallus konjac. Next base: position 127,555,947 of record CM040117.1, on the reverse strand, counting down.
TCTCAAAAAAATGATCAGGATCGAAATCAAGTCTTTCGACTGATTGAACAATGTGGTGGTAGAAATGGAGGCTTTCGATCGATCCGCGTGCGAGGGTTCACGATGGCGAGTTCGGGCTCCATACTTAACAATTCGTTTTCCCAAGACTGTGAGTGAAGAGAAAAGCAATGACGTCCCTTGGCATCGGACGTGGACCTCGGGGACCCCGATATGGCCATAGTCCGCAACCATCTCGGGCCAATAGATCATTAATCTGACCCGCTTCTACCGGGATTCAATCCCGCACCCGCATTAAGCTTGCCGTGTCTACGGCAGATATTTGCACGGTTTTATCGTCGTCTTCTATGCTACTAATGCGGACTAACGTCCGTAGATGGAATGGTCGGTGAGTGACCGACATGCATGTATCCATGAACATTTACGCCCCAACGTGGGGTCTGTTCAAACGCAATCCGAGATTTTGCTCTCACTTTCATTACTATGAACTTCTGGCCATCGGTCCCCTTTTCTTGGCAATCAATCAAGGGTTTTCCCCTCTCCGAGGGGATGTAATTAACGTCGTAGCCTTTATGGTACAGTGGGTTCTCAGTCCCAATATGAACCACACAATCGTCCGATTAGTCAGATGGCGCGCACCATGGGCTTCCTCGAAGCCCGAATAAATCATCACCTTTGTGATTGGCACGCCCTCACACTAAATAAACGAATTAACCCGATCAATAAACAAACTGATTCTTTTTGAATTTTAGTGCATCCACAAGTCTGGCATGCCCGGTGGGACTGGACTTCCCTGCATCTCCTTGCCAGGATTTGGGGCCCAATGGCCTCTTCTTAAAATTCTAACTATGTGATTTTTATCTCGCAGGCTACTTTTCGACAACTTGGATGGTCGTGTTGTTCGGACCCGTTGTTGTCCCCGGCCATGCCACCCATGGCTATTTGGCGGTGTCGATCCAGTTCGGCATCTTCTCGTCAGTCGTCGGCTTCCCCAACTTCTTGGATGTCGCATTCTTGGAGCCCCTGCATATCCAGGAGATGGAATTGGTTGACGTCGCCGAGGTGACCCCGACTGAAGCTGCTGCAGTGGGCTGCCTTGCTCGCCATGTTGATTCTCGCGCCTCCGCCAATGAGAAGTGCGCATCACCCGCCAGGAGGGTGGCAAAGAAGAACCCCGACACATTGCAAAGCCGGCTATCTACCTCAAGCAAATCCGTGCTCATCGGAGGCGTCCGGGTCTTCCAAAATGGCCAGCAAGTCAGAATCACGCCCGACAGGGTAATCCCAACGGTGCCGGTACACAATACCTTCCAAGTGTTGGCCCAAGAAAAGCTGGCTCACTTCGAAGACAAATCAAAAGGGGGCTGGCCCCGAAGCCAACCAGATTCAAACAAATCCGGGTGTCTGAGCGATCTTGGTCCCGAACTCCAGTGCAAACCGACGGGGCGTTGCGGAACCTTGCTGAAGAAATCAGCCAAGACAAGACTGTGACGGTCATCACCGTCAATGCAGTTGCGGCTGAAGGAAATGACGGGGGACCATCCACGTCGTCTGAAGAAAGTCCAGCTAGGGAAAGAGGTGTCACTCTTAACCCCACCATGCATGACCCCGCAATGCTGATGTTGTTGCAAGAATATCAACAGGAGGTAGATACATTGAAAAAGTTGTTGAATGAAAAGAACACACAAGCATCTACCTCCAGACAAGTGGAAGTCCCTCCTGAAACCCTGGGAAATGAGGGCCAAACCCTTGAAGCTTCACTACCGGTGATCACGTCTCAACCGGCACCAGATTACATAGGGGGCATTCCTCCCCCGCAGCAACATGCAACTTCAGTACAACTTCTGGTTATTCCACACCAAGGAATTACAGCAGCACCTCAGGCAACAGCGGCGACACCGTAAATGCAGCAGGCCCACTTCTGCCTAGGCCCGACTGACCAGGTCATGGCGAATAAAATAATCATAGAATAGATGATCGAAAAGAAGCTGGCCAATAGAGGCAATGTTGATTATGCTGCTTTCGATGTGTACAAGGTACCCTTCCTTGTCCATCATGCAGCCAAGAGGCTATCTCCCGACGTCAATAAACCACCGAAGTTCAAAAAAATTTGCGTACAAGGCTCACCGAAAGAACACATAGCTTACTATGTCAGCACAATAGGTGACCTGGCAGGTGATGAATCCTACCTACTCAAGTTCTTCGGGTCCTCTCTCATAGGATTCTCTTTTGAGGGGTATTCTAACTTACCAGCTGGGTCTATCAACGACTGGCTGGATATGCAAAGGAAGTTCCGGGAGCGGTTTCATGTTGCCGAAAGAGAAATAACCATGGCCGAATTATAGGCTTCCAAGCAGAGAGATAATGAAATTACTCTCGAATATATTAAAAGATGGCGCAACCTTAGCATGAGGTGCAGGCGGTCGCTACATCAAGAAGATGCAGTCTAAATCTGCAAACAAAATCTGAAGAGGAGAATCCTCGAAAAAATGATCGGGATCGAAATCAAGTCTTTCGACCGATTGAACAATGTGGTGGTGAAAATTGAGGCTTTCGATCGATCTGCGTGCAAGGGCACAAAATGGCGAGTTCAGGCTCCATACTTAACAATTTGCTCCCCCCGGACTGTGTGTGAAGAGAAAAGCAATGACGCCCCATGGCATTGGACGTGGACCTCGGGGACCCCGATATGGCCATAGTCCGCAACCATCTCGGGCCAATAGGTCATTAATCTGACCCGCTTCTATCAGGATTCAAACCCGCACCCGCATTAAGCTTGCCGTGTCTACGGCAGACATTTGCACGATTTTATCATCATTTTCGACGCTACTATTGCGGACTTCCGTCTGTACATGGAATGGTCCGTGAGTGACCGACATGCATGCATCCATGAACGTTTATGCCCCAACGCGGGGTCTGTTCAAATGCAATCCGAGATTTTACTCTCGCTTTCATTACTATGAACTTCAGGCCATCGTGCCCCTTTTCATGGTAATCAATCAAGGGTTTTTCACTCTCCGAGGGGATGTAATTAACGTCATAGCCTTTATGGTACGGTGGGTTCTCAGTCCCGACATGAACCACACAATCGTCTGATTAGTCAGATCGCGCACACCATGGGCTTCCTCGAAGCCCGAATAAATCCTCACCTTTGTGACTTGCACACCCTCGCACTAAATAAACGAATTAACCCGATCAATAAACAAACTGATTCTTTTCGAATTTTAGTGCGTCCACAAGTCTGGCACGCCTGGTGGGACTAGACTTCCCTTCATCTCCTTGCCAGGATTTGGGGCCCAATGGTCTCTTCTTAAAATTCTAACTGTGTTATTTTTATCCCGTAGGCTACTTTTCGACTACTTGGATGGCCGTGTCGTTCGGACCCCTTGTTGTTGCCGGCCATGCTACCCATGGCTATTTGGCGGTGCCGATCCAGTTTGGCATCTTCCCGCCAGTCGTCGGCTTCCTCAAATTCTTGGGGGTCACATTCCTGGAGCTTTTGCATATCCAGGAGATGGAATTGGTTGACGTCGCCGAGGTGACCCCTACTGAAGCTACTGCAGTGGGCTGCCATGCTCGCCATGTTAATTCTCGTGCCTCCGCCAACGAGAAGTGCACACCACCCGCCAGGAGGGTGGCAAACAAGAACCCCGGCACATTGCAAAGCTGGCTATCAACCTCGGGCAAATCCGTGCTCATCGGAGGCGTCCGGGTCATCCTAAATGGCCAGCAAGCCAGAATCACGCCCGACATGGTAATCCCAACGGTGTCGGTACACAATACCTTCCAAGTGTTGGCCCAAGAAAAGCTAGCTCACTTCGAAGCCAAATCAAAAGGGAGGCTTCCCGGAAGCCAACCAAATTCAAACATATCCGAGTGTCTGAGCGATCTAGGCCCCGAACTCCAGTGCAAATCGGCGGGGCGTTGCGGAACTTTACTGAAGAAATCAGCCAGGAAAAGACTGTGACAGTCATAACCATCAATGCAGTTGCGGCTGAAGGCAATGACGGGAGACCATCCACGTCGTCCGAAGAAAGTCCAGCTGGGGAAGGTGGTGTCACTCTTAACTCCACCATGCATGACCCCGCAATGCTGATGTTGTTGCAAGAATATCGACAGGAGGTTGAAACATTGAAAAAGATGCTAAATGAAAAGAACGCACAAGCATCTACCTCCAGATAGGTGGAAGTCCCTCCTGAAACCCTGGGAAATGAGGGCCAAACCCTTGAAGCTTCACTACAGGCGGTCGCGTCTCAGCCAGCACCTGATTACACGGGGGGCATTCCTCCGCCGCAGCAACATGCAACTTCAGCACAACTCCTGGTTATTCCACACTAGGGAATTACAATAGCACGTCAGGAAATAGCGGCGACACCGCAAATGCAGTAGGCCCACTTCTACCTAGGCTCGACCGACCAGGTCATGGCGAAAAAAATAATCATAGAACAGATGACCGAAAAGAAGTTGGCCGATAGAGGCAATGTTGATTATGCCGCTTTAGATGTGTACAAGGTACCCTACCCTGTCCATCATGCGGCCAAGTGGCTACCTCTCGGCGTCAATAAACCGCCAAAGTTCAAAACAATTTGTGAAAAACGCTCACTGAAAGAACACATAGCGTACTACGTCAGCACAATGGGAGACCTGGCAGCGGATGAATCCTACCTACTCAAGTTCTTTGGGTCCTGTCCCATAGGATTTGCTTTTGAGTGGTATTCTAACTTATCAGCTGGGTCTATCAATGACTGGCTGGATATGCAAAGGAAGTTCCGGGAGCGGTTTCACGTTGCCGAAAGAGAAATAACAATGGCCGAATTATATGCTTCCAAGCAGAGAGATGATGAAATTGCTTTCGAATATATTAAAAGATGGCGCAACCTTAGCATGAGGTGCAGGCGGTCGCTACATCAAGAAGATGCAGTCCAAATCTGCAAACAAACTCTAAAGAGGAGAATCCTCGAAAAAATGATCGGGATCGAAATCAAGTCTTTCGACCGATTGAACAATGTGGTGGTGGAAATCGAGGCTTTCGATCGATCCACGTGCGAGGGCGCACGATGGCGATTTCGGGCTCTATACTTAACAATTCGTTCCCCTCGGACTGTTTGTGAAGAGAAAAGCAATGACGCCCCATGGCATCGGACGTGAACCTCAGGGACCCCGATATGGCCATAGTCTGCAACCATCTCGGGCTAATAGATCATTAATCTGACCCGCTTCTACCGGGATTCAATCCCGCACCCGCATTATGCTTGCCATGTCTGCGGCAGACATTTGCCCGGTTTTATCATCGTATTCGACACTACTAATGCGGACTTACATTCGTACATGGAATGGTCCGTGAGTGACCGACATGCATGCATCCATGAATGTTTACGCCCCAACGCGGGGTCTGTTCAAACGCAATCTGAGATTTTGCTCTCACTTTCATTACTATGAACTTCAGGTCATCGGGCCCCTTTTCCTTGCAATCAATCAAGGATTTTTCCCTCTCCGAGGGGATGTAATTAACGTCGTAGTCTTTATGGTATGGTGGGTTCTCTGTCCCGACACGAATCACACAATCATCTGATTAGTCAGATTACGCGCACCATGGGCTTCCTCGAAGCCCGAATAAATGATCACCTTTGTGACAGGCACGCCCTCGCACTAAATAAATGAATTAACCCGATCAATAAACAAACATATTCTTTTCAAATTTTAGTGCGTCCACAAGTTTGGCACGACCGGTGGGACTAGACTTCCCTTCATCTCCTTGCCAGGATTTGGGGCCCAATGGCCTCTTCTTAAATTTCTAACTGTGTGATTTTTATCCTGCAGGCTACTTTTTGACAACTTGGATGGCCATGTCGTTCGGACCCCTTATTATTGCCGGCCATGCCACCCATGGCTATTTGGCGGTGCCGATCTAGTTCAGCATCTTCCCTCCAGTCGTCGGCATCCCCAACTTCTTGGGGGTCACATTCCTGGAGCTCCGGCATATCCAAGAGATGGAATTCGTTGATGTCGTCGAGGTGACCCCGATTGAAGATGCTACAGTGGGTTGCCATGCTCGCCATGTTGATTCTCGCGCCTCCACCAATGAGAAGTCCGCACCACCCGCTAGGAGGGTGGCAAAAAAGAACCCCGGCACATTGCAAAGTCGGCTATCTACCACGGGCAAATCCGTGCTCATCAGAGGCGTCCGAGTCTTCCTAAATGGCCAGCAAGCCAGAATTACGCCCGACAAGGTAATCCCAACGGTGCCGATACATAATACCTTCCAAGTGCTGGACCAGAAATGCTTGCTCACTTCGAAGCCAAATCAAAAGGGGGGCTGGCCCCGAAGCAAACCGGATTCAAACATATCCGGGTGTCTAAGCGATCTTGGACCCGAACTCCAGTGCAAACCGGTGGGGCGTTGCGGAACCTTGCTGAAGAAATCAGCTAGGACAAGACTGTGATGGTCATCACCGGCAATGTAGTTGTGGCTGAAGGCAATGACGGGAGACCATCCATGTCGTCCGAAGAAAGTCCAGCTGGGGAAGGAGGTGTCACTCTTAACCCCACCATGCATGACCCCGCAATGCTGATGTTGTTGTAAGAATATCGACAGGAGGTTGAAACATTGAAAAAGTAGTTGAATGAAAAGAACGCACAAGCATCTATCTCCAGACAGGTGGAAGTCCCTCCTAAAACCCTGGGAAATGAGGGCCAAACCCTTGAAGCTTCACTATAGGCGGCCGCGTCTCAGCCGGTACCTGATTACACAGGGGGCATTCCTCCCCCGCAGCAACATGCAACTTCCACACAACTCCATGTTATTCCACACCAGGGAATTGCAGTAGCACCTCAGGCAACAGCGGCGACACCGCAAATGCAGCAGGCCCACTTCTGCCCAGGCCCGACCGACCAGGTCATGGCGAATAAAATAATCTAAGAACATATGATCGTAAAGAAGCTGGCTGATAGAGGCAATGTTTATTGTGCCGCTTTCGTTGTGTACAAGGTACCCAACCCTGTCCATCATGCGGCCAAGGGGCTACCTCCCGGCGTCAATAAACCGCCGAAGTTCAAAAAATTTTGTGGACAAGGCTCGCCGAAAGAACACATAGCTTACTACGTCAGCACAATGGGTGACATGGAAGGTGATGAATCCTACCTACTCAAGTTCTTTGGGTCCTCTCTCACAGGATTCACTTTTGAGTGGTATTCTAACTTACTAGCAGGGTCTGTCAACGACTGGCTGGATATGTAAAGGAAGTTCCGGGAGTAGTTTCACGTTGCCGAAAGAGAAATAACCATGGCCAAATTATATGCTTCCAAGTAGAGAGATGATGAAATTACTCTTGAATATATTAAAAGATGGCGCAACCTTAGCATGAGGTGCAGGCGGTCGCTACATCAAGAAGATACAGTCCAAATATGCAAACAAAATCTGAAGAAGAGAATCCTCGAAAAAATGATCGGGATCAAAATCAAGTGATTAGGGCATCCCTTGCCCCTCCACATTTTCTCCGGACTCGGATTGTTCGTCGGCAAGCGCCATTATGTTCCTTAAGTGTTTGTGAGTCGAGTCATGTGTTTTTCTTATTTTTATTTGAGTCTTAATCATGTAATTTTCCCTTTATTTGAGTCATGTACCTAGGTTAGTAGGTTATCTACCAATGTCCTAAGTCATTGTGTTCTTTAGATAGGCTATTGGGCCCATCTCATTGGGCTAGGCCCATGGACACCCCCCTTCCCTTCGGTTATTAGTCATTGTGTCTTTTGTTAGGGTCCTTTGTGAAAAAGTCATGTGCCTATAAATAGGCCACCCCACTCCTCATATGTAACAACTTATGCATGAATATTGAATTCCAGATATACTCCAAATCCCTCTAGCCTTCTCTCTCAATATCTCTCTCTCTCTCATTATCTCTCTCTCTCTCTCTCTCCCTCCACCCCAATTTTCGGAATTTTCTCTCTCCTCCCCATTTACCTCTCATTAACTCCCCTCCCCTCATTCAATCACCTTCCCAACCACCCCATCTCCCACCTACCCCATTTAAACCTCTCCCCTTCCCCATAACCCTCTTTATTCCACCCCCTAGTCCCAAGAGAGCTCCACCCAATCCCCACTCCACCTTCCAACCCCCAACTACCCATTTCCCTTCCCCAAACCTCACTCCACCTTCCCAAGACACCTCTTCCCATCCCCAAGACCACCATTGATCACTCCCCATCAAAGACAATTCAAACTCACATTCCCTCCACCCACTTGTGCCTCCCTCACAGCCCAAATTCGTAGCTCTCTCTCACCCTCTGAAAACACCCCATTCCAGACCCCATTCTCCCTCTCCCACACCTTAGAACACCCCCTCCTAGGCCCCCTCACAACTAGGGGTCACTCCCACACCAATTCACCCCCATTTCCACTTCCATTTACCCCATTTCTCCCACCACCTTCCACCTACAGTTCACAGGTTACAGGTGACAGAAGTCCAGCGACTTGCAGAAGGTGTCATATCGTCATCCTGAGGCTTCTGAAGGCGCTTCATACATCGTTGGAATTGTCTTTGAGTCCTCTTTCCAACAGAGGTGGTCCCGCATCCATCCGAGCTCGGAGCTGTGCGGTGGAGCAGATCTTGTGCGACTGTGCAATCTGCCCCAGGCTGAAGACCAGAGAGCATTTGGAAGTTTCACCACGACCAACCTAGCAAGAATCAGAGCTCGATTTCTTCATAAAAATTCTTCTTCTCCGAATCCTCTTTCATCCCCAGAAAGAGGAGCTCCATTTGGCATTCGAATCTGGGAGATATCATTTTTCTCCCCCGAAGTATACGTTATGTCCTCCCACAGTCTATCGCGACCCTTCACCGGTGATCTGAGGCTACCGGCCAACCTTGGTATCGGTTGGCTTCCCCGTTAATTTTTCTGCGTAGAAGACTCGACAGCCGAACCAAAGGCTTTGACGGCGCTCGATTTGGAGTTCAGGAGCGGTCGTGGCATTGCTGTCAATCTGCTGCTGGGAAACTGTTCCTATCTGAACCAGAGATAGAGCTCCTGTTCAACTGTTGACCTCGGCCAGCTCGTGAGGGATCGGAGCGCCAATTTTAGAGGGCTGAAACTATTACTAGTTATCTGTCACCTCCAAGAAGAAGGACCTCATTCGGCCTCCGAAGCTTCCAGTTACCATTTTCTTCGTCGGGGTGTGTCGTCTGCCCCCTATGGGACCAGGTTTGACCTACCCCTACTCATCCGGCTACCTCGTTCTTCTCCGACCTCCGATTGGGGCCCCGTTGATTCCTGCTCGAAGCTACTCCGACGACGATCACGTCACCGCCAGGCTCGTCACATTTGGAGTTCAGAAACGTCCGTGGTACCCTCTGCAACCTGCTGTACTAGTTGTGCACCAGCCAGAGGAAGAATCTGCTGACCTGTTCCAGTCGCTGGCCCGACCAGTCCTAAGTTCCAGAGCTCCTGCCAAAATTCAGACATCATCCTCAATCTGTTAGAAAGCTTTTGGCGCAAGTCTCATAAGATTCTGAGCTTGGTGGAATTATTGGAAGCATCGACATCGACCCTCTATTCAGAAATACAGAAGCTAGGCAGAATCGGCGAAGCTCGGGAAGTCGGTTCTCTTTGCATATCTCCCCACCCCACTTGGCCGGCTGAAGGCCCCTCCCTGCGTGGAGGTAGTTTTGGATGTATTAAGCATAATCCCCACCCCAATATCCCCCCCCCCCCCCCTTGCATGGGGTGTAGTTCATGTAAATATTAAGTCGCAGGTTTGAAGCTTCAATCGACGCGGCGTGCGGGTACATACCCTCGCCTCCCCGCTCGCCCCCGTCTCCGGCCGGAGTCGGCGTCTTCACGCCGGCTAGGTGAGCCTCGGTCCCTCTCTTACTTGTTTAATCACTTGCTTAGCTTAGTGTTATTGTTATTGCTTCGTCGGACGGAGAGTGAGAGTTCGGCCCAAATTGCTAGTACATTGAGTGACCACTGCGGGCGAGTTGTGAGAGCATCCACTTAACTCACACCCTTGGTGTTTTAGCCGCCCATGATTTGGGCATCCTAGGCCCATTTGGGGTTCTCCCCAAGCTAGCCAACCATTGGAGCCTCAAGGTCCCGCCTCGGACCCTCTCCAACATCGCCTAGTCGCCATCGGGCACTAGTGTGCGCCATACGGGTGAGCTCGCTAGTGTGAGTCCGCTGCTCAAACTTGAATGCTTGCAAATAGGTCCAAGGGTGGTGTCACATCAAGTGGTATCAGAGCAAGTTCACAACTTGTCTCTATCAAGTTGGTCCTAGGGCATGTCTATGTATTTATAGTCTTCAAGTGCATCACTCTTGTCCCCTAGTATGGCCACCTCATATCGACCTTACCAATCGGCCCACTCCATAAGTCCAAGCCACCAAGAGATGCCTACCACTAACACCCATAACTTCCCTGGCCATGTCAACTACTTCATGAAAGCCTTGACCTATGCCAATGAGCGGTTTGATAACATATCGGGCCGACTCAACCAACATGGAGAAAATAGGCCCGCCCCAAGGACAGACGGTAGAATGGTCCCTTTCCCACTTCCCACCTTTGATGGAACCTCTCCTAGAGAATATTTAGATTGGGAAACTACAATGGACCAATACTTCACTTGGTATCATATATCCGAGGATGAAAAGGCATTGGTTGCCAAAATGCAACTTACCAAACGGGCGGAAACTTATTGGATGCAAATTGTCGGGCTAAAGATACTTAGAAGGGAAACTCCCATCACCACTTGGAAGGACATGAAGGAGCAACTTAGAGCAAAATATATGTCCCCTTCCTACCCGGGTTACCAAAACTCGAGGAGCACTCTCACTCCTCCAAACCCACCCGTCCAAACCCTTACCACTAGAACCCAAGTCTCCAAGGCCTCCACCTCCCCACCTAATCCCATGAGGGCCCCCACACCCCAACCAAAACCCCCTTCACTAACCTACACTAGTCAAGCCTCTTTAGCCCCCACTTCCACCCCAAATGATCCCAAGGGCAAGAGACCCCTAACCGACCCAATTCCCTCCATGGTGACCACCACTCATCCAACCCTCACCATTAAAAACCATGTGGACACCGTGTCCACCCCTCCACCAAGGCCCATAATGGCCACCATCCCCAAACCCAAAACCCCTCACCCAACTCACCTCCCGCTTCCTACACCAATCTTTCCCCAACCTAGGCCTCCTCTACTTCCCCTTCCGATCCAAGTCCACCCTTGCCCACCACCCCAAGTGCACCATGCTCCAGCTATCACCAATTCTCCCGCATTAGACCTACCCAACCCATTAACACTAGGAATTGAAACCTCCACAACCCTCCACATGGGAGTAGATGCTAGTCGGAACCCATTCCCACCCATAAGGAAGCCCAAGATCACACCAATGGTAAGGAAAAGCCTCAACCCTTTACCACTTCAAATAGCCCGGATCCTCAAGAGTCACCCACCTTCACCATGAATGAGCATATACTCCAATGGCTCAAGCAAGGACCCACCCTTCCTAGCTCACCCCCACCTCTCTCACCTTTGGGATATCCATCCCAAATTGTTCCCCTCCACTCCTATCACACCACAATCCAATCCTACTATGAGGTAGAAGATTGGGATGATCTCCTCAAAGGTCTAAAGTGGCAATCAGACTTGACTTCTTTATTGGCCCTAGGAGCGGACCAACCCAAGAGCCTTAACCTCATCCATCCATGCATTGGGTCTATCTCCTCGGTTTGCACTATTGGTTGCTACACTAGTGACATCCTTTTCCTTCTCCCCATAGTGGAAGAGCCCATCCTGGTCCACTCCCCTACCATTGTGATTCCTAAAACCTTGACCAACCAGCCCACCCCATACACCGGCCCAACCATTCCACTAGAAGAAGACGACTCATCACCTTTTGAGGACCTTGAGGACATGGAGCCCCTTGGTAACCCACTTTATGATCCCTATGATCCATTCCAATGGGAGTCAAGGAACCCGAGTAACCCAACCACCTTAACTACCACCTACCTTTCCCTACCCCAACCCACCATGTTTGATCCAATCCACCCCATCCCAGACCCGGGTTACACCATGGGAACCATGACTTTGGGTGGTATACACCTAGGGATCGAGGAAGTGCCCCATCTCATGATATCCACCTTTCTATACCCCTTCGACCCATTCCAATGGAAGTCCAAAGGCCCACACATAGGAGACATCTTTGTCACAAGAGTGCATAAGTCTTGGCATACAACACCACTTGGCATGATTCATAAGTCGGGTACATTCATTTACATCACCCACATGTCAAGTAGGAAGCATAAGTGGACCGTATTTGGATGTATTGGCCCACCCTCATTCATCATGAGTCTTAAGTATGAGAGGAGCATACATTGATGTCCGGGTCCCCCGACATTTGTCATACCCATGCATAAAAGGTTCATCTATGGATGTCCCGGTCCCCCTGAGTCTGTCACAATCTTCATAGCATCAAAGCATGATCGATCTACATGTGGCTGCCCCGGACCACCTTTGCATACCAAACATTGCCCACTCACATCGCATCATCAAGCATGGCATATGCATCCAAGCACATATCAAGCAACAAGCGGTGATATTCACAACAAGCGAGCAAAAACTCATGAGCGCCACTTGGAATTTCAAGTTGGTAACTTGACGATGATGACTTTGGAGTGGCTCTACCCTAGGGTCACCTCCAAATTGAGGGCACGAGGACTTGGACCTTTCCAAGTTCCGAGTGACTTTGGCAACACGGCTTATGGGTTGAACTTTCAAAAAGGGTTTTGGGATTCTCCCCATTTCTCATGTGGCGGATCTAGCACCTTATAAGGGCACCGCGGTGGATCCTAGTGAGTGCCTCCAGCTTACACCTACCCTTGTGAGAGACACCCTCGGAGTGCCACCACAAATAGCCTGAGAGCCCGTACGTGAGCACACAGCGGCAATACTAGGCAAGCAAGATCCCATCGCCAGCATGAGGGTATGACCGAGTCACTTTGTCGAGCTGAAGCGCCGTTCCCCGACTATGGTCGCGGGTTGAGTATGGAGATCGTGGATCGCCCAGAGCCGCAGTTCGATATACTACTTCCCTGGTGGACCCATACTCGACAGGGTCGAGTTTTCCCCACCCCGGGGGTATGATGAGGGCATCCCTTGCCCCTCCACATTTTCTCCGGACTCGGATTGTTCGTCGGCAAGCGCCATTATGTTCCTCAAGTGTTTGTGAGTCGAGTCATGTGTTTTTCTTATTTTTATTTGAGTCTTAATCATGTAATTTTCCCTTTATTTGAGTCATGTACCTAGGTTAGTAGGTTATCTACCAATGTCCTAAGTCATTGTGTTGTTTAGATAGGCTATTGGGCCCATCTCATTGGGCTAGGCCCATGGACACCCCCCTTCCCTTCGGTTATTAGTCATTGTGTCTTTTGTTAGGGTCCTTTGTGAAAAAGTCATGTGCCTATAAATAGGCCACCCCACTCCTCATATGTAACAACTTATGCATGAATATTGAATTCCAGATATACTCCAAATCCCTCTAGCCTTCTCTCTCAATATCTCTCTCTCTCATTATCTCTCTCTCTCTCTCTCTCCCTCCCTCCACCCCAATTTTTGGAATTTTCTCTCTCCTCCCCATTTACCTCTCATTAACTCCCCTCCCCTCATTCAATCACCTTCCCAACCACCCCATCTCCCACCTACCCCATTTAAACCTCTCCCCTTCCCCATAACCCTCTTTATTCCACCCCCTAGTCCCAAGAGAGCTCCACCCAATCCCCACTCCACCTTCCAACCCCCAACTACCCATTTCCCTTCCCCAAACCTCACTCCACCTTCCCAAGACACCTCTTCCCATCCCCAAGACCACCATTGATCACTCCCCATCAAAGAAAATTCAAACTCACATTCCCTCCACCCACTTGTGCCTCCCTCACAGCCCAAATTCGTAGCTCCTCTCTCACCCTCTGAAAACACCCCATTCCAGACCCCATTCTCCCTCTCCCACACCTTAGAACACCCCCTCCTAGGCCCCCTCACAACTAGGGGTCACTCCCACACCAATTCACCCCCATTTCCACTTCCATTTACCCCATTTCTCCCACCACCTTCCACCTACAGTTCGCAGGTTGCAGGTGGCAGAAGTCCAGCGACTTGCAGAAGGTGTCACATCGTCATCCTGAGGCTTCTGAAGGCGCTTCATACATCGTTGGAATCGTCTTTGAGTCCTCTTTCCAACAGAGGTGGTCCCGCATCCATCGAGCTCGGAGCTGTGCGGTGGAGCAGATCTTGTGCGACTGTGCAATCTGCCCCAGGCTGAAGACCAGAGAGTATTTGGAAGTTTCACCACGACCAACCTAGCAAGAATCAGAGCTCAGTTTCTTCATCAAAATTCTTCTTCTCTGAATTCTCTTTCATCCCCAGAAAGCGGAGCTCCATTTGGCATTCGAATCTGGGAGATATCATTTTTCTCCCCCGAAGTATACGTTATGTCCTCCCACAGTCTATCGCGACCCTTCACCGGTGATCTGAGGCTACCGGCCAACCTTGGTATCGGTTGGCTTCCCCGTTAATTTTTCTGCGTAGAAGACTCGACAGCCGAACCAACGGCTTTGACGGCGCTCGATTTGGAGTTCGGGAACGGTCGTGGCATTGTTGTCAATCTGCTGCTGAGAAACTGTTCCTGTCCGAACCAGAGACAGAGCTCCTGTTCAACTGTTGACCTCTGCCAGCTCGTGAGGGATCGGAGTGCCAATTTTGAAGGGCTGAAAATATTACCAGTTAGCTGTCACCTCCAAGAAGAAGGACCTCATTCGGCCTCCGAAGCTTCCAGTTACCATTTTCTTCGTCGGGGTGTGTCGTCTACCCCCTGTGGGTCCAGGTTTGACCTGCCCCTATTCATCCGGCTACCTCGTTCTTCTCCGACCTCCGATTGGGGCCCCGTCGATTCCTGCTCGAAGCTACTCCGACGACGATCACGTCACCGCCAGGCTCGTCACATTTGGAGTTCAGAAGCGTCCGTGGTACCCTCTGTAACCTGCTGTACCAGTTCTGCACCAGCCAGAGGAAGAAGCTGCTGACCTGTTCCAGTCGCTGGCCCGACCAGCCCTGAGTTCCAGAGCTCCTGCCAAAATTCAGACATCATCCTCAATCTGTTAGCAAGCTTTTGGCGCAAGTCTCATCAGATTCTGAGCTTGGTGGAATTATTGGCAGCATCGACATCGACCCTCTGTCTAGAAATACAGAAGCTAGGCAGAATCGGCGAAGCTCGGGAAGTCGGTTCTCTTTGCATATCTCCCCACCCCGCTTGGCCGGCTGAAGGCCCCTCCCTGCGTGGAGGTAGTTTTGGATGTATTAAGCATAATCCCCACCCCAATATCCCCCCCCCTTGCATGGGGTGTAGTTCATGTAATTATTAAGTCGCAGGTTTGAAGCTTCAATCGACTCGGCATGCGGGTACATACCCTCGCCTCCCCGCTCGCCCCCGTCTCCGGCCGGAGTCGGCGTCTTCACGCCGGCTAGGTGAGCCTCGGTCCCTCTCTTACTGGTTTAATTACTTGCTTAGCTTAGTATTATTGCTATTGCTTCGTCGGACGGAGAGTGAGAGTTCGGCCCAAATTACTAGTACATTGAGTGACCACCGCGGGCGAGTTGTGAGAGCATCCACTTAACCCACACCCTTGGTGTGTTGGCCGCCCATGATTTGGGCATCCTAGGCCCATTTGGGGTTCTCCCCAAGCTAGCCAACCATTGGAGCCTCAAGGTCCCGCCTCAGACCCTCTCCAACATCGCCTAGTCACCATCGGGCACTAGTGTGCGCCATACGGGTGAGCTCGCTAGTGTGAGTCCGCTGCTCAAACTTGAATGCTTGCAAATAGGTCCAAGGGTGGTGTCACATCATCAAGTCTTTCAACCGATTGAACAATGTGGTGGCAAAAATTGAGGCTGTCGATCGATTCACGTGCGAGGGTGCACGATGGCGAGTTCGGGCTCCATACTTAACAATTCGTTCCCCCCAGACTGTGTGTGAAGAGAAAAGCAATGACGCCCCATGCCATCGGACGTGGACCTCAGGGACCCCGATATGGCCATAGTACGCAACCATCTCGGGCAAGTAGATCATTAATCTGACCCGCTTATATCGGGATTCAACTCCGCACCCGCATTAAGCTTGTCGGGTCTATGTTGACACCCGTTTTGTACCGATAAGTTGAGTCGTTTCTCTCACTCACTTGTGTTGATGCCCCGAGTTGACCATCACTTGTTGGGGCTGTTTTCAAGTATAGTCATGGGCCAGTTTTATGGGTAATCTCCCTCCTTGGTTGAGTCCGTATCGATTCAGGGCTTAATGGGCCTTGGTTTTTGGTTAATTGAACATGTTTATGAAAATCAAGTGTCCAGGAGCATGTAAGGTTCACCCTCAGTCGTTCAACACTTAGGTGATTAGATATAGACCGTTCATACATTTATGGTTGATTTCTGATGATTTTCTGAATTTCCACCGATAAAGGCTTATGCGGTTTACTCCTAGCCGTTCAATATGATGAATGGTATGCAGTGCACCGTTCTTCTTCCAGAGTCCTAAAGCCTAAACATCTCTCAGATAATTATCCTTTTTTTCATTTATCACCGAAAAGAGTTAAACAGTTGGACCTTGGTCGCTCGTTCTGTTGGACGGTCCTATAATAGCCGTTCAACTATGAGAGTCCAACGGCGACCATTTCGGTTGGTTAATGGATAGTTAAGGGGATGATTATCCCTTTTTTGGAATTATCACCGCCAGAGTTGGACGGTTCTTGACAGGCCGCCCATCCAGTTGAGCGGCCTTTCGTTAGACCGTTCATCCCGTCGATTGCTGAATTTTAATAGATTTTAATCCTTTTATCCGTGGTTTTATCCCCAACTTCTTTCATCATTTTCTCTGCGGATAATCAACCATTTTAAGTGCCGTTTTGACTGAATAAAAGATAATTCATTTATCTACGATTTTTCTTTGATTATCTCGACCTGAAAATGCCTCTAAACCCTAGTTTCGGGGCTGGCTTTCTAGGCTCTATAAATAGACCCCAAAGGCCGGACTTTGAAAGGGGGGAAGATTTTGGTCGACGGCGAAGCCCTGTCGAATCCTGGAGCGACCTAGCACCAAGGAGGGAGGCCTTCTACGTCCATACAGGCCTCCGGTCCAAGGAGTAACCTATATTTTGAGTGTTTTTTCTATCTTTGATAATCCATCATTCCCTTTTGTGTTGTATGCATTATTCTCCTTGCTTTCTTCAATTTCATTATCACTCACACATCCTCCCACATTTTTTGACACCCCCAGGGGTTTAAAACTCCCCAAGTATCCCCCACTTCATTTAGTTATGATCCTTCATCTTTGTTTTAGCATGTACTACACTTGTCAGTTCTAATTTGGGTTATTTCTTTGTGTTTTCACGTTTTTTTTGTAGGTCAGCAATCCCTAGCACGAGGCCCATCCCCTCTGGCCGGCTGGAGGGGGTGGAGGTGAACCCTTTGCGACTTCTGGCTTGGTGGTCTTGCGTGGTTCCACACAGTCCATTCAAGAAGACGTGCGGTGCAGACTGGACCGTCCTTCTTCTTCCTGCAGTCTACTTCAAGCCGTTTAACAGCCAGGAGTCCTTCATCCCGCACCTTCTGCAGCGCCCTTAGGCGGTCTATCGTAAGACCGTGCATCCTATAAACGGTTCTCCTTGAACCGTTCATCTTCCCAGCGCTGCAACTCAGGCGAGTCTCTCTCCCTCTTTCCAAGGCACGGCGTGTTCATCGCGTACGGCGTCTTGGTGGCGATCACGGTTCTTTACTCTCTTCTATTCTCCTTCTACTGTCTATTTTATTTTACATATCGATTTATTAGAAGAAGAGGAGAGATCTTTCAAGCCGATATCTTGAAGAAAGAGAAAGAGAGTAGAAAGAAACAAATATGTCAACAGCTCGTTTTGTGGCGATCACGGTGGGACACCTAGTGCCCATCGTGCTTGTGATTTTCTGACCCCCCCTTTTTCGTTGTTTTAGTTCTCTTCTTCGAGTGATTGCAGGTTGGGTGTGTTCTCTGCCTTCTGGAGCGGGAACGGTTCTCTCCGAGCCGTTCATTCCCTGAGCGGCTGATAGTCCACCGTCCGTCCCTGCGAACAGTGTCAGTCCTCCTCTAGCGTCCTACTGCAGACGGCGTCCCATCGACCGTCCATCATTCTGAGCGACCTTCTTATGGCCGTTCATCTCTTCGGTACAGGTACGCTTCTTTGTGTTCTGGCTGCAAGTACTTGGCTTCTGGAAGTCCATCCCAGAGCTTACGCGGCCCGTTATAGACCGTTTTTATGGTACTTTCCTTGTTACTGCTATCCCATATTTACGGCATCCTGCGATCATTTTGGCTGTCTGTTGGATGTCCTGTTGCTCCCTGGATTATACGGTCCCCTACAGACCGTCTGACGCTTTGAGCAGTCACATCCAGACCGTTCTTCTCGTGCCGCAGCACCCTTATTCCTTATTTTGATGACTATATTCCATGCGGTTTGTTATTTTGGTGCTATTTGTTGACCTCTCCCTGCTCCCTTATCATTGTTGCATCGTTGTTTTTATTGTTCACATATTTGCTTGATCGTTGTTTGATAGCTACTAGTCTAGATTTTGCATGCACTCCGGTGCGCATAGGATTCATGCATTTCATTCACATCTAGTTGCATTCCTACCGAGGTAGGGTTTCGTCTCGTCTCTATATCCCTTGGAGCCGACTAGGGGACCTTACTGAGGACCTCCGTAAGCCCCCGTGAGCCGTGGATTCCCACACGGACGCCGAGCAGGTTGTACCATTCCACCCCCTAGTCTAGGGTCTACATTCGTGCGAGAGAGAGTCCTTTAGAGTCTGCCATTTCTCCATTCTCACCCTGTTTAGGTGCCTTGTGGTTGAGTGAACTCACATTTTTTTATTAATCCACTAAGGTCCTAAAAGAACATATAAAAATCTCCGCGCATCATTTGGAATTTGTTTGAGTAATTGGTTGATTCTTTTCTCATATCTCTCCTCCATTGTATGTTGCACAGTGTCATCATTTGTATCTTTTTTATCAGATTAGGCTCATTTGGTTTAGTTCATCTTTGGGTGTCACCATTTAGTTACATTTGTCTTAGGTTCATTTCCCTACGTGTATTCATTTGAAATTCACTGTATAAAATCTCCATTCCCCCCATGGAGCGTTTTTCCCCTGTACCTTATTCCTGCACCTCTCCATCTTCTTACCCCCGCGTGGATTCCTCTTCCCATGCGGGCCCGTCTCTTTATTCCTCCATTGGACCCCATTCTTTAAACGGGCCTTCTTACCACGCCCGTGCTGCTGCTAGCCCAATCCATCCTCATTCTTACATATGTGATTCTTCCAGGCCCGCGCATTCCTCCCTTCCTAGAATGGGCTTTCCTTCTTCTCAGGTTGGGTTCCCTTATCCAGCCCATCATCATTACCTTGGTTTAAATTCACCATCCCTTGCTCAGGCTAGCTCATATCCTTCTCGGACTCTTCCTACCGAGGAGATGTTCACTCAGGCCCAATGTCAGCTTAATGAATTACAACGCCGAATCAATCCTCAGACTTCTTTGGATATCCCACTTGCCTTTCTAGGTCTTCAACTCCCACCACGCTCACAAATTCCCACATATCGCCGCTATGGTGGAGTTGGTGAGCCCTATGCCCATTTGAAGGAGTTCTTATATGAGTCGGCCCAGTTCCAGCATGATCCACGCTTGATGGCCTATTTGTTTGGCCTATCTTTAGAGGGCTCGGTCAAGGATTGGTTCTTCACATTACCGCAGGAGCAGATGATGACTTTTCAAGCCATCCAAGCAAGGTTTATTCAGCAGTACCGAGACCAGGTGGGGCCCAGATATTCTATGGTTGATCTGGCCCTAGAGATGATGAAGCCCGACGAGGAGTTCTCCACGTTTGCCGACCGCTGGCGTCGCCTAGTCACGCAAGTCCCGGGGCATATTCCGGAGGGCGAGCAGATCAAGATGGTTATTTCTAATGCAACGCCCGAGCTCAGGTGCATTTTAGCCCTGAATGATATTACATCCTGGCAACAACTAGAGCCCGCTTTGTTAACCAACAACTCCTAGTTTCCTTTGACCATCAACCTCCTCCACCGTCACCTTCTACATACACTTTCCCTCCGCCCCCCACCGCAAGTCAGCCCTCCACTACATATCTCTCCACGAGTCGGCCTTCGGCCCCCACACACCCCTATACCTCCATGTGCTCCACCTTACATCCCTCCATGAGTCAGCCCTCCGCTATTTCATCTCACCACACCCCTCCACCTCCGGTCAAGGAAACACTACACCTAGAATGGGTAGATGCTGTTCATTACATTCCCACTCCCTCCACGCCTCCACATCATTATAACCCTCCGCCTTTGCCGACGCAGTCCCCCTTGCCTACGCAACCCCCGCTACCATCTCCATTACCTTTTCACACCCCTCGGCATCCACCTTGCCCGAAGCGGGCTTCTCACTCTTCGTTGCCGGAATCTTTTACAGACATTTTCAGGGCTTTGATGGCCACCCATGCGTTGCAGCTCCCTCCGATTATGCCTTGCCGACCTGCAGTCGGGAATTTGCTCCATTTCTGTGAATTCCATCGTCAACAGGGGCATGTGGTCGAGAATTGCCCCGAGTTCCAGGAACTTGTTTACAGTTTGGAAGATAAGAAGATGATTGATTGGGCTATCATGTGCCAAGTTATTTCAAATCTCAGCAGCAAGCAACAGCAGCAGCAAGCCGTGCCGCCTAGGCAACCGTCTCCATTTCAAGACTAGGGGCACCCTGGTGTTTCTTCAGTTGATAAGATACCTGCTCCGTTACCCACTTCCTCCTCTATCCCATCTCCTACACCACCTTTACCTACCCTAGCCTCCGCTCGGGCAACCTCTCTTTCGCCCTCCGTTTCCGCCACCACGCCTATCCCCAACGCCTCTCGACGTGTTGTAAAGATATGTCGGAGAGCGCCACCACCTGCCACTTCCCCCACTACGCCGCTACCTTCCTCTCCTCCTTCTTCCCCACCCCTACCTTCACCTCTGTTATCCCTATTGTCTTCACCATCTCCATCAACCACACCACCCCCTTTGCCACTCTCATCACCTTTGCCTCCACTGCCATCGCCTCTTCCACTTCATCTTTCGCCATCATCCTCTAAGCCTGCGCAGGCCGACCCTAAACCCATATCTCCACTTTTGCCTTTAACTCCACCCATGCCCATCATCATCAGTATTTCTCCATCACTTGCACTAACGCCACCCGCGCCCTTCAAACCTCCTCCTTCTAATCTTCCCCTACTCCTTCCCACTTCGCGGAGTAGGTACACGCTACCTTGGGTGCCCCTCGGGTCTAGTCCCCAAGGAGATAAAGAGCCAAGCCAGGTTTCTATCAGGCATTTCAAGATCCAGGATGTTATTTCCCGCATGCCGATCCGAGTCTTAGCCCTTGGCTGTTTTGGGGTCAAGGAGCCTGTATTTTCTATGAAGACGGTTGCTGAGAAGAGTTCCCTCACACTGGTTCCAGTTCCTTCTAGAGCAAGGCCGGTGGCAATCTCTTTGCTCGCAGGAGAATTCACGATAGATGTTGTTATCACCCCTCGCTTGATTGCTATTCAGTTCACTGGCCCAGAAGAGTTTTCCACCCGGATGGTGCAAACCCACACGGCTGCCAGAAGTCTAATCAAATCAGCATTCAAGGGGCAATTGGCCGTGTCCTCAAGATTGGCCAGGGGCATTCTACATTTTCTATCTCATCTCCCTCGAATTCTTGGTAAGGTGGCCATGACAACACCACGCATCATCCTCCCTCAGTTCCGTCATGCACTTCTAGCAAGGGAGTTATGCTTCATACCCAGCTATCGAGTGGAGTTGCCGAATCTTATGCTTCTAGTTCAGAATGACAAAACTCCATTGCTTCCCAATGTTCATCACAAGGAGTCGACTGTTCTGGAATGTTCTTCTGAGGTTAGCGTCGCACAGCTAGGGGCAACCGTCTCGATGAAGCCGCATATTCATGACCGGGCCAGGCCGTCTACCAGGTGGACCTGTTATCTGAGAAAGTATTGCAGATTATGAAGCCCGAAGGCCCGAGTCCGCGTCAGGTGGAGTTGTTTCAAGAAGATGTCTGCTAAGAAGTGGCAGCGACGCAAATTCAAGGACCGTCGGTTGTGCACTCACGGGTCCACTTCTTCTTCTTCTCCTTTCTATTCATCATTTCTTCTGCTCAGCTCCCACCCTTGGGTGGTGTATCTTCCCTCTTCAGATCCAGCTTCTATGATCTTCTCCTCTCTTCTTGGGTCCGCAAGCCCCTATTCTTCCTCTTCTTTTCTTCATCTGGAGTCTCCAGATTATCCCCCCTCTCATAATTCTAGGCCTCGGCCTATGTCTTTTCATCCCGATCTCGGGACATCTCCCAGTTCTTCTCCTCCAGTATCTCCGTGTTCCGTCTCTAGTTCTCCTTCCCCGACATTGTCGGGTATCTCTCATTCTCCTTCTCCGACCCTGTCGGATGATTCTCGTCCCTCTTCTCCGACCACCTCGGATGATTCTTCTTCTCATCTTTCTACTCATTCTTCCTCATCATTTCAGGGTCATTGCTCTTTTTCATGCTATTTTTGAGGCTTTAGTCCGCCTTGATCTCAACTAATCTGGTTTATTCTATATCTGGTTCCTTGTTATCAGGGCCTTAGTGCCTTAACGAGGGAGTTCTAGCCCTCGTCTCTCTTGCTTTTTATCCCTTCTTCATCCAGTACAATGTCTGCCACTCCTCTGTGTCGAGGAATCCAATCCTTTGCTCTCCTTTCATCCTTTATCCTGACAAGCAAGGAATACAAAGCTACTCGTTCTCCTCAAAGCTCGATGAACGAGATCGCTTCAGGATGCCGGTTTCCACACCATGGATTTGTAAAGGTATCTTTATTTTGAGCAAAGAAACATACTTTCATTTCCATTATTTCTATTGTTTCTGCACATGGTTATAATGCTATTCCTCAACATGGTTAAGTGGTTTTTAGAAATTTACTTAGTTCATTTAGGTCAACTAAAATGAGTTCTCTTCTGTAGCATCCTTAGGCCGGTGATAGCTCCGCACTGGGAGTCTAGTTTTGTCCCTGATCGTTGAGGGTGACCTTTGTGCATGGGTTTTTTTACACACTACACGGCAAGCCATAGCCGATCTCTCTGAGGTGCACCGTTGCTACTTTAGCCATACTTTGGGTATACACAAAGGTCTTTTCTTTTCTCTGCTCGGCCAAGTGGAGGGGCAAGAGATGGATGGATGAGATGACTAACCTAGGCGCTCCCTAATACGAGAGAGGTCTCAAATAGGGGCAGTCTTGACCCTCAAAAGTAAGCTTTCATGTTATATCTAGCCAATAAGGGCTACCAAAATGAGAAAATGAATCAATGCAAAATTATGAATCAAAGGCATGGCAAGAGTGGCAGTACGGTTCCCCGCGGGACGTCATGAGCCCGTTCGCATGCGTGCCTAATAAATATGGGTCTAAAAATCAAAGACACAAAGCTCCGGCGCAACAGACTATCTCTTTGAGGGGTAGTGCCCTGGAAGGAATTCAAGCCTTGATATCTCCCATCCGGCACGAAGCTTATCTCCAATTTTTCTTCTACTTCTTCCTCTTAGGCTGGGTTGTATCCCAGGTATGGCCTTAGTAGGGGCATCGCTCTTTAGAAGCAGTTGGTTGTGGTAAGCCACCCTCAAATGCACTCCCTGCTGAAGGGAAGCCTTTAATGAAAGGGGTAGGAACGACGATCCCTGGCCAGTAGTTCGAGCCTGTCCTTGGGTGCTACGGATTGCTATTGTCAAAAATCTAAAAAAATGAGATATGATCAAAATCCAAAAAAATGAGATATGGTCAAAAATCTAAAAAAATAAGATATCATCAAAAGTCTAAGAAATGAAATACTATTAAAAATCCAAAAAAAAACTCATAAGATTACAAAAGGCCAAAAAAATGTGTCTTTTTTGTTTTCTTTTTCATGCATTCGGATTTATTTTGAGGACAGATACGTAATCTTTTTGCTAAGTGTACAGGTTACAGGTGCTCAAGCTTTCCTTGCTCCATATTTTGTTCTATCTGTCTCCTGTTCATCTTGTGATCTGCTCCCTCCTTCTTTGATCATATCTCTCGACCTGTTTTGAAGCTCATGTCCTTCTCAGCTTTTGTTTGCATAATCATGTCTTTATGAGAGGGTTTGCCTCATGATTATGAACCTGACGGTTCTGCTTCATTCTGGTCTTGGGTTTTGATTAAAGATCATGTTTTGTCGTGTCTTTTATCCCGCCGCATCCTTGTCTCGTGTCTATGTCCCACCATGTTATCCCACGCTTGTTGTTTTGTTCCTCACCTCATATTGTTAGTTGTCTTGCACATGTTGATAGTCGTCCTTCCATGTTCCGTGTGTTGTCCCAACCGTGTGATCCGTCATATTCTTATCCCAACCGTGTGTTGTCCCGCCGATTGCTGTCTTGTCACTCCATGTTCATGCATACATATTTTCTATTTAGGCCTTTGCCCATGTGCTTGTTCAGCTTGTTGTGTTGTTTCCATTCATCATGTTATGTCATGTTGTTTGTCATTATGCTTATCTTGTTTGTCTTATTCAAAAATCCATAAAAATCCAAAAAATAAAATCCAAAGACTTGCCGTTTCACCTGCACAGGTAAGTCAGGTATGGCTTTCTATCCTTACATCCCTTATTGCATTATTATATAGTACTATTATATATATTATCTCGAGAACCAGTTGGTTACCTACGTGTTCCAGGATCTGATGTTCCCCTTTAACAAAAATGATGATGATCCAGGTTCACGTACTTAATCTTCGGAGAGGCCGTTAGGTTGGGATATCACGGGGAGGATGGTACCATCCCGCGCGCTGTGGTTGCGGAGGGTATCTTGACTCTGATGTTCCCAGCTTAGCAATATTATTCTCGAGTATCTTATATTTTAATCTTTCTTTGCATTTGTTTTACAATTTCTTTTGTTTTAGCCCAGCATACATCATACGCATCTTTTGAGCTTTCATGCCCCATGGTCTGCTTGAAGAATGTCCCATCAGTGATGGTCAGCTGTGCGTTCGAGTGCTTGAGCAAGAGGAACTAGTTCCACTCTGAGTTGGAAGGTTCTCATTGGTCAATTCGTTTGGTTTGGTTGATTGAAAGGTCCCCATCTGGAGTTTTAGCTTGTTCCTTTTAATTTTGACGGTTGCTTTTGTGGCCTCCTCATTGGACCGCGGGATTGTGTCCCCCATGAGGTGGGTCTTGTCGATTTATTTCATTTAGTTTAGTTCCTCCAGACTGGTGTCGCTTTTGGTTTAATCATTCCTTGTGTTCGGTTCAAAGTTTTCCGGAAAGTTCCTATCGCTTATTGGTAGAAACGGGTGTCGTTTTACCTTAACGCCCACTTTTTCAGTCCACTCTGCTGCATTTCCACTCCACCTCCATGTTCCATGTCACTTCCGCTTCACCTCCGCTCGCTCCCCTGCAAAGAGGACGTTAAGGAGGGGCATCTGTTGACACCCGTTTTGTACCGATAAGTTGAGTCGTTTCTCTTACTCACTTGTGTTGATGCCCCGAGTTGACCATCACTCGTTGGGGCTATTTTCAAGTATAGTCATGGGCCAGTTTTATGGGTAACCTCCCTCCTTGGTTGGGTCCGTATCGATTCAGGGCTTAATGGGCCTTGGTTTTTGGTTAATTGAACATGTTTAGGAAAATCAAGTGTCCAGGAGCATGTACGGTTCACCCTCAGCCGTTCAACACTTGGGCGGTTAGATATAGACCGTTCATACAATTATGATTGATTTCTGATGATTTTCTAAATTTTCACCGACCAAGGCTTATGCGGTTTACTCCTAGCCGTTCAATATGATGAATGATCTACAGTGCACCGTTCCTCTTCCAGAGTCCTAAAGCCTAAACATCTCTCAGATAATTATCCTTTTTTTTCATTTATCACCGACAAGAGTTAAACGGTTGGACCTTGGCCGCTCGTTCCGTTGGACGGTCCTATAATAGCCGTTCAACTATGAGAGTCCAACGGCGACCATTTCGGTTGGTTAATGGATAATTAAGGGGATGATTATCCCTTTTTTGGAATTATCACTGCCAGAGTTGGATGGTTCTTGACAGGCCGCCCATCCAGTTGAGCGGTCTATCGTTAGACCGTTCATCCCGTCGATTGCTAAATTTTAACAGATTTTAATCCTTTTATCCGTGGTTTTATCCCCAACTTCTTTCATCATTTTCTCCGCAGATAATCAACCATTTTAAGTGCCGTTTCGACTGGATAAAAGATAATTCATTTATCTACGATTTTTCTTTGATTATCTCGACCTGAAAATGCCTTTAAACCCTAGTTTCGGGGCTGGCTTTCTAGGCTCTATAAATAGACCCCAAAGGCCGGACTTTGAAAGGGGGGAAGATTTTGGCAGACGGCGAAGCCCTGCCGAATCCTGGAGCGACCTAGCACCAAAGAGGGAGGCCTTCTGCGTCCATACAGGCCTCCGGTCCAGAGAGTAACCTATATTTTGAGTCTTTTTTCTATCTTTGATAATCCATCATTCCCTTTTTGTGTTGCATGCATCATTCTCCTTGCTTTCTTCACTTTCATTATCACTCACACATCCTCCCACATTTTTTGATGCCCCCAGGGGTTTAAAACTCCCCAGGTATCCCCCACTTCATTTAGTTATGATCATTCATCTTTGTTTTAGCATGTACTACACTTGTCAGTTCTAATTTGGGTTATTTCTGTGTGTTTTCACGTTATTTTTGTAGGTCAGCAATCCCTAGCACGAGGCCCATCCCCTCTGGCCGGCTGGAGAGGGTGGAGGTGAACCCTTTGCGATTTCTGGCTTGGTGGTCTTGCGTGGTTCCACACAATGCATTCAAGAAGACGTGCGGTGCAGACTGGACCGTCCTTCTTCTTCCTGCGGTCTGCTTCAAGCCGTTCAACAGCCAGGAGTCCTTCATCCCGCACCTTCTGCAGCGCCCTTAGGCGGTCTATCGTAAGACCGTGCATCCTATAAGCGGTTCTCCTTGAACCGTTCATCTTCCCAACGCTGCAACTCAGGCGAGTCTCTCTCCCTCTTTCCAAGGCACGGCGTGTTCATCGCATATGGCATCTTGGTGGCGATCACAGTTCTTTATTCTCTTCTATTCTCCTTCTACTGTCTATTTTATTTTACATATCGATTTATTAGAAGGAGAGGAGAGATCTTTCAAGCCGTTATCTTGAAGAAAGAGAAAGAGAGCAGAAAGAAACAAATATGTCAACAGTCTGCGGCAGACATTTGCACAGTTTTATCATCGTCTTCGATGCTACTAATGCGGACTTCCGTCCGTACATGGAATGGTCCGTGAGTGACCGACATGCATGCATCCATGAACGTTTACGCCCCAACGCGGGGTCTATTAAAAAGCAATCTAAGATTTTGCTCTCACTTTCATTACTATGAACTTCAGGCCATCAGGCCCCTTTCCCTGGCAATCAATCAAGGGTTTTCCACTCTCCAAGGGGATGTACTTAACGTCGTAGCCTTTATGGTACGGTGGGTTCTCAGTCCCGACACGAACCACACTATTGTCAGACTAGTCAGATCTCGCGCACCATGGGCTTCCTTGAAGCCTGAATAAATCGTCACCTTTGTGACTGGCACGCCCTCGCACTAAATAAATGAATTAACCCGATCAATAAACAAACAAATTCTTCTCGAATTTTAGTGCATCCACAAGTCTGGCGCGCCCGGTGAGACTGGACTTCCCTTCATCTCCTTGCCAGGATTTGGGGCCCAATGGCCTCTTCTTAAAATTCAAACTGTGTGATTTTTATCCCGCAGGCTACTTTTCGACAACTCTGATGGCCGTGTCGTTCGGACCCCTTATTGTCGCCGGCCATGCCACCAATGGCTATTTGGTGGTGCCGATCCAGTTTGGCATCTTCCCGCCAGTCGTCGGCTTCCCCAACTTCTTGGGGGTCGCATCCCTGGAGCTCCTGCATATCCAGGAGATGGAATTGGTTGACGTCGCCGAGGCGACCCCGACTGAAGCTGCTACAGTGGGCTGCCATGCTCGCCATGTTGATTCTCGCACCTCCGCCAACGAGAAGTGTGCACCACCCGCTAGGAGGGTGGCAAAGAAGAACCCCGGCACATTGCAATGCCGGTTATCTACCTCGGGCAAATCCGTGCTCATCGGAGGCGTCGGGGTCTTCCTAAATGGCCAACAAGCCAGAATCACTCCCGACAGGGTAATCCCAACAGTGCCAGTACACAATACCTTCCAAGTGCTGGCCCAAGAAAAGCCGGCTCACTTCAAAGCCAAATCAAAAGGGGGGCTGGCCCCGAAGCCAACCAGATTCAAACATATCCGGGTGTCTGAGCGATCTTGGCCCCAAACTCCAGTGCAAATTGGCGGGGCGTTGCGGAACCTTGCTGAAGAAATCAGCCTGGACAAGACTATGACGATCATAACCATCAATGCAGTTGCGGCTGAAGGCAATGACGGGAGACCATCCACGTCGTTCGAAGAAAGTCCAGCTGGGGAAGGAGGTGTCACTCTTAACCCCACCTTGCATGACCCCGCAATGCTGATGTTGTTGCAAGAATATCGGCAGGAGGTTGAAACATTGAAAAGCAGCTGAATGAAAAGAACGCACAAGCATCTACCTCCAGACAGGTGGAAGTCCCTCATGAACCCCTGGGAAATGAGGGCCAAACCCTTGAAGCTTCACTATAGGCGGCCGCGTCTCAGCCGGCACCTGATTACACAGGGGGCATTCCTCCCCCGCAGCAACATGCAACTTCAGCACAACTCCTGGTTATTCCACACCAGGGAATTGTAGGAACACCTCAGGCAACAGCGGTGACACCGCAAATGCAGCAGGCCCACTTCTGCCCAGGCCCGACCGACCAGATCGAAAAGAAGCTGGCCGATAGAGGCAATGTTGATTATGCCGCTTTCGATGTGTACAAGGTACCCTACCCTGTCCATCATGCGGCCAAGAGACTACCTCCCGGCATCAACAAACCGCCAAAGTTCAAAAAAAATTGCAGACAAGGCTCGTCGAAAGAACACATAGCGTACTACGTCAGCACAATGGGTGACCTGGCTGCTGATGAATCCTACCTACTCAAGTTCTTCGCGTTGATGCGGGACGGACATCGGACTTGACTCCAAGTTGATATGGAAACCTTGGACTCTAGACAAGCTCGCGATCGTCCCTTAACGAGGGAAGCGTACGGACGTGCCTGGTTGAGAAATCGGCGGTGAGCTAAACCTTGGACTCTAGATAAGCTCGTGATCGTCCCTTAACGAGGGAAGCCTATGGACGTGCATGGTTGAGAAACTGGCAGTGAGCTAGGGTGGTTGGCTCTCTCTCGTGCCTGGATCGGGTCACGGGATGGGTCTCGCTCTCACTCTCGCAGCGGTGATAAAAATTTACGAGCTAGGATCCTAACATGCTCTCTAGCAGCGGCATATAGAAGTAAATACGAGTAAAGCAAATGTCGAGTGAAGGAGCGGATACGATACCTCCACGCTCCGGGCGTGGGGAAGGCGATCCCGGCCAAGTGCGGTAACTCCCGGTACAAACAATTTCAATAATTTACAGAAATGATTTCTACTGCACACTCCACGTAGGGAGGTAATGGGCTACAAGTGGGGCCTGGGAGGACCGATCTTGGGTTGACGGGCAGCACTTGATCCGCTTCGCCGGTGCCGTCCGGAAGATGCTTGCTGCGGGTTATGGGGCCCACGTGCTGTTCAAACCTCCGAACTAGGTGAGGTGGGTGTCGCTGCCAAGGGGACACCTGGAGGGACGCTCCCCTAGAAGGCGGTTTTGCTGGAACGCCGAGAGGAGGTCGGGCGGCTCCGGTCGCCTGGCGTGTAGCTTGCTGCCCACGGATCTGAGTTGCTATTTCAGGCCTGCGCGACCCGACAAACTCTACTACTGCGGTCAATCACGACGTCGGATAGACGAGAGATTTGCGCTGTTGGAAAGCTCTTTTGGAGAGCTTCGACCAAGGACTGTGGCAGGAATTTTGAAGGCTTTGTATTTTCGTGGTGGATTTATGAACTGACTGACTGATAGACTCAGAAAACACAGGATATAAATTGATTTTCCTGAGAATAAGCGTTGACCGTGACTAAGACTTCGGATCTAGGTGTTGGGCTCTGCACAAAAGTTGGAGAGGGAGAAGTAAGGAAGACGTGGATAGTTTTTGTGGATTTTCTAAAGGAGGTTTGGGTGGGGAAACATATTTTCTAACACTGGTCGGTCAGATCTAGACTACACAGGACAGAACAGATTTTTGACTGAGTTTTAATTTTTCAGAGAAGAAAAAGAACTCCTAAATTCGTGAAAAAATTATTGGAGATGGGATTTGGTGGGAAGAATACCCAGTCCAATGTTGGACTTAATAAGAAAAGGAGAAGGGGGTCGAACATAGGAAGAACTATGTTGCTGTGACACAAAACAAAACACTGGCAGATCTGGGAGGCTGGGAAACACGAAATGGTAAAAACAGAAAACGAAGGCTAGAAAATAGGAACACTTTTTTGGAAGAGAGTATTTGCGTGGGGAACCTACCCTCAAAAGTTGGGCTCCAGAAGATCTGTGGATTCAGAGCTAAAAATTGGACAAGGGGGCTCTGTCCTGATTTGGACAGAACTCCGACGGTAAGGCGGTGGCGGTGCGATGGCGGCTCGATGGAGGCGGCGGTGGCTGTGGTGGTGCTGAGCTTCACACTCAGAGAGGTGGTGGAGGAGAGGCGTTACACCTCTGAAATCAGAGCTCTCACAGCTCTAGGGGAGGAGAGAGGGGCGCCCTTGGGTCTTGTGAGCACAAATGGATTTTTCTTCTCATTAATGCTAAGTAATTCATAAATTACAAGGTATTTATAGAAAATGAAAAAACACCTAAACTACCATCAGATCTAAATTAGGGGAGGGATATACAAGGGACATCACATTTAATCCCATGTGGTCAAAATTTTTTTTTTTAATATGTCTAGTGGAAGGGGGCGCCCCCTTGACCAAGAGCTTCCAATTTGGGCTTTTTGTCCACCTTGTCCCCCCTTGGTCCAAGTCTTCTAGAAGCCCACCTTGGACCTTTGACCAGCCCCACATGGGCCCCTAGGGATTTGGTGGACCAATGTGGAAGGAGATGGTGGGCCCTTGCTGGTCCCACTGTACTTTTACACAAAAACCCAAAGATCCTTAAGGAATAACAGATTGGCTTATAAAGCCTTACAATTGCAAACCTACATCCCAAGGATATAAATGTAAAATAAAAGGACACAAATGTAAATAAAATGTGGGTGGTCTTGCTCTGATGTTTATGGGGACATCAGAGCAAGAACACTGATATTTTATTTTGCATTTGTGTCCTTTAGTTTATTTTTATATCCTTGGGAAAGCATATGTGCAATTGTAAGACTTTATATGCCAATGTGTCATTCCCTAAGATTATTTGGGTTTTTATGCAAAATGTTAGAAGGTCCAGCAAGGGGGCCCTCACTCCTTTCCCATTGGTCCACCTAAGCCATTTGGGTCCATGCGGGGCTGGTCAACCATCCTAGGTGGCTTCCAGATGGTTTGACAAGTCAAGGGGGGACAAGTGGAATACAAAGTCCAAGATCCCACCTACCTTGCCCCTTGGTCAAGGGGGCGCCCCCCCCCCTTTAATGTATTTAATTGTGGTTCCAAACCACATGGGAGAAAAAGATTTGAACTCCCTCTTTTACCCCTCCCAATTCTAGATCTAGGGTTATTTAGAGTCGTTTTCCATTTCTTATAAATAGCTTGTAATTCACATTTTATTAGAATTAATGAAGTGAAATTTTAGAAAATTGGTTGGAATTCCCCCTTGGAGGGTGCGCCCCCCTCCCCTCTCTCCCTCTGGTTCTTCTTCTTCCTCCAGCAATCCAGGATGTGAGACACTTTCTACCTCCCCCTCTCATCCTCTGAGTTCAACCTCAGCCACCGCCGCCGCCGCCATCGCACCGCCGTCGCGCCGCCGCCACCAACATCGGAGTTCTATCCAAATCAGGACATAACCTCATCTCCAAAATTTTATTTTTTTTCTTGCTGTCTATTCGAGCTCTAATTTGGAGGGTTTGTTCCCCTTGTCCGATGTGACACAACCTAGGACTTACCAAGCAAGCACAATTGGCATTCAAAACGGACCGATAACGGCGACCGCTCACCCGATGCTCACCAAGACCCGGGGTAACTTGGCAATGCCAAGTGGAGGATGTGAGGGCTGGGCCCTTGCTGGTAGAGGGAAAGCAAGGCCAAGGATTGTTTCCCCAAGGGTATGGCTGCCCAATTCAAGGGAGCCGACGTTGTGCCAAGGGCACAGGTACACTCCTCTCCCCACGGTGATCGCTTGAAGTAATGGAGCTTAAGGATCGAGCTCTCACTCTCACGGCCAGCGGAACTATGAACTAATATTGAAAGAAAAAGCACAAAATTAGAGCTAGGTTGGAGCACTTACTCGACCAGTTTGAAGAAACCGGTCCCGCTCGGAGACGAGGGCGAGCGGGGAGGCGTGGGTTCCCCACACGCCGTGCCGGATGAGCTTGACTTGTTTAAAGTGTTACATCACTACACCTATCGCAGGAGGGGGGATCTTGGGATGGGGACAAATTGTTATTACATCCAAAACTACTTCCACATAGGGAGGGGCCTTCAGCCGGCCAAGCGGGGAGGGGCGAAACCGAGCTAGAAGCTAACAAGGGAGCCGATGCCGATTCTGTCCGCTTTCTGCGCTTCAGGACAGACAGTTGGATATCTTGACGCTACGAACACTCCCGATTTTTGTTGATGACGAAACAAGTTGGAATTTCTTTGTAGCTAGGTCAAGATGATGCCTGAATTTTTTTGATTTCTCTGGTCATAGGTGCTGGTCGGGGTAGAGGCTTGAATAGGGTGGCAGGTCTTCAGTTCTGACTACTTCAGGTTCACAATAGCAGGAAGAAGAGGTTGCCACAAGCACTCCTGAGCTCAGAATCAGGCACCTCCGGAGTCGTTGGAACAGTCGATGAGTCCTCTTAGAAGCGAGACCAACGGATTTGCCAAACGTTATCGGAGACGACCGGTAGAACTCAAAAAATGAGGGGGGGTCGGAGCAGACTGACAGGAAGCAGAACCGCACACCCGGAGGACGAAAATGAGAACTCTTGATTCCGGGTGCAAAACAGAGCTCCGCTTCTTGATTCTGGAAGTAGACTTGTCTAAGAAGCTCTCGGACAAGCCTCACCTCCAGATCTTCTAGAGAGTGGTCGTGGTAGCTTAAGGAGTCAGCTTCAAGTAGCTCTTCAGGGTGGAAATGCGCAGTCGTAGAAAAGCAGCTCCACCGGACGAAACTCAGAAAGAGATGAAGCCACCACCGTGGCAAAGACGACTCGAAGACACTTCCAACGGTACCTTTTGGGCCTTCAGATTCACTGGGAAGTGGACGGGGTCGACTCAGCAAGCTGCTGCTCCTCCTGCACTTTAGGGCTGCGAGCTGCTCCTTCGGTGTGACTTCCAAGGACTAAGATAGAGGAAGAAGAAGTAATTGAGTGGTGAAGGGGAGGTGAAAAATGGTGGAAGGGAAGTGTGGGGGAGGTGTTGAGGGAGGCTAGGGGTGGTGGGGAAGCTGTAGAAGGGGGGGGGAGCATGTGCTTGTGCGTCTCTCAAAGGTGGAGGGAGAGTGAGGGATGGGGGAGATGCTCAAGGTAGATGGAATGGAGGGAAGGGGAGAGGGGGGCGGCCTGCTCTAAGGGGAAGGGGAGATGGGTGCCCTTGGGCTGGGGAGGGAAAGGATATTTCAAATTCAAATGGCCTAGGGAGGTGAAGGGTTGCATGGGGGAGAGGGTAAAGTCTTTGGGAAAGGAATGGGGTGGTTGGTGGTTGGAGGGTGGAGTGGGGATTGGGGGGTTCTCCCTTAGAACTAGGGGGGTGGAGTAAAGAGGGTTGTAGGGAAGGGAAGTGGTCTTAATGGGGTAGGTGGGAGAGAGGTGGTTGGGAAGAGGAGGAGAGAGAGTAGGGGGCGAACCCCTTAGAGAGAGAGAGATGGTTGGGTGGGGATTCTCTCCCCTAGGGTTTCTCACCCACTATTGGATTCACTCCACTAGAACTAAATAATGTGAACTCTCAAATGGAAATTTGGCATTCATTCATTAATTCAAAATGAGGGGAATGGGGTCCTATATTTAGGCAACCCACATTTTACAAAAAGACCCGGACATTTGACTCAATGACAAATAACCAAGGAAGGGGGGGGCGCCCATGGGCCTAGCCCAATGGATTGGGCCCAAAACTAATCTAATGAGCCTAATGACACACAAACTTAAGGGAATAGCAAAAGACCTAGGGACATGACTCAAATAAAATGGAAAATACATCAAATGACTCAAATAGAAAGGACAAAATGGATAATTGGGCCTTTATATAGAGAGGCACGAGCTCAAATGACACCGGAGTGTGAAGAAGACCTGAGCCAAGGGGAGTCACGGGTGATGCCTCCATCAAATCCCCTGGGCTGCAAAGAGCTAGACTCCATCGAGTAGGGGTCCATCTGGCTGTGATACTGCTCGAGAAGGTCAGGATCCAGCTGCCGGAGATTCTCCCGACTCACCCACGAATCCTCCGAAGGAGGCCGATCCTTCCACCTCACAATCTAGCACTCGTATACCTTGCTCCGGGTGGTAGTGACATGTTCATCCAATATTCGTTCAATGTGCTCACGTTAGGCTCCCTTGGCTGGTGGTCTCTCCTCACAGGTGGGTGCTCTCTCAACGGAAGGAATATGCTCAATATCCTCACTGGGTACCACCGTGGGTCCCTTATATGGCACTAGGCCAGCTACATTGAATGTGGGACTTACTCCATACTCCTCGGGGAGATCTAACTCATAGGCATTAGCGCCAATGCGCCTCAGGACCTGGAAGGGACTAGCCCCACGTGGCCTCAATTTGGAGATGGCTCTCGGGGAGAGCCTCTCTATCCTTACCATCATAAAGTCACCCATATGGAATTCTTGGTGATGCCGATGAGAGTCGGCCAGCCTTTTATAATTCTCATTCTTTTTGCTGATGTGCTTGCGGATCTCTTCATGCAGTTCTCTAATATGTTGTGCAAAAGACTCGGCTGAAATGGACACTCTAGCATGTGGGGGAAGGGGAATGAGATCAGAAGGTTTCCTTGGCTTGTACCTAGGGCTGTCAATGGGCCGGGCCCGGGACAGGCTTAGGTCGACCCAGCCCGGGCCCGACTTATCAACAGTAAGGACCGAGCCCGGCCCAGGCCCGACCTATGTCGGGCCGGGCCGGGCCTGATATTATGTAAAAAATTCAAAGCCTGACTAAGGCCCGGCCCGGCCCGACTACTAAAATAAAATAATAAAAATAATAAAAAATAATAGATTTAATACTATAAAACTTATAATCTCACTAAATAAATTAAAGTTTTGATATTAATTACATAATTTGTCTGAAAAGAGATATTTAAAATTTTTAATTAAGTAAAATAACGTAAGTTTGACTAAATAGTTTTTAAAATTTCCAGTGATAATAAAAAAAGGGATCGGGCTGGGCCGGCCCGCGGGCCGAACTCAAAGCCCGAGCCCGGCCCGCGAGTCTAGTCGGGCCAGGCTTTTAGGCGCGACTAAAAGCCTGCGGGCCTGTCGGGCCGGCCAGGCCCATTGACAGCCCTACTTGTACCCTTGCACAGTCTCAAATGGACTCATTCCTATGGACTTATTGACAGAGTTGTTATATGCAAACTCAGCCTGAGGTAGGATGTGGTCCCAACTCCCTAGATGATCCGCAACAAGACACCTAAGGAGGTTCCCTAGACTTCTATTGACAACTTCGGTTTGGCCATCAGTTTGTGGGTGGTAGGCTATGGAGAATTTGAGGGGGGTACCCATCAAGTGCCAAAGAGTCTTCCAAAAATAGCTGGTGAACTTGACATCCCTATCAGAGACTATGGTCTTGGGTAGGCCATGGGGACGAACAACCTCATCAAAGAACAATCGGGCCACATGGGAGGCATCGGAAGTTTTGGAGCATGGGATGAAGTGGGCCATCTTTGAAAATCTGTCAACAACCACATAGATTGAGTCATGCTTTCTTTTAGTCTTGGGTAGGCCTAGCACAAAATCCATGCTTAAGTCTTGTCATGGACGGTCGGGGATGGGGAGAGGGGTATAAAGGCCGGTGTTGTTCTTCACCTGTTTGGCCGAAGCACATGTGCGGCATTGACCCACTATCTTGCCTACGTCTCTCTTGAGACTCGGCCAATAGAACTGACCCTCCACTAGAGCAATGGTCTTGTGAACCCCAAAATGGCCAGCTAGTCCTCCTGCATGTAATTCCGAAACCAAGAAATCACGGAGTGAGATCCGTGGAATGCAAAGCTTTGGTCCTTTGAAGAGGAACCCATCCTCTAAGACAAATCCCTCATGTTCCTTGCTAGAATGGGTGGTCAAGGTGGTATGGATGTGCCCAAAGTTGGGGCAGCTAGGGTACTCATACTTGAGCCTATCAAATCCGGTCAGTTCCACTTGGATAGTGGATAACAAAGAGACTCTCCTACTAAGGGCATCCACTGCTCGATTCTCACTTCCCGCTTTGTGTTTGATAACAAAAGTGTAGGATTGGATGAACTCAACCCATCGGGCATGGCGGGCATTCAGCTTTTGTTGGGAGTTGAGGTATTTGAGGGCCTCATGGTCAGAAAAGATGACAAACTCTTTGGGCAACAAGTAGTGCCTCCAATGTCGGAGGGACTGAACCACGGCATAGAACTCTTTGTCATAAGTGGAGTATCTTGTCCTAACATCACATAACTTCTCACTGAAGAAGGCCACCAGGTGTCCCTCTTGGCTAAGAATCCCTCATATTCCTATCCCGGATGCATCACATGTGACTTCAAAGACCTTCGAGAAATCGGGTAGGCATAGGACTGGGGCTTGGGTCATCTTCTCCTTAAGTTCTTGGAAGGCTTTAGAGGCTGATTTGGTCCATACAAAAGTCCCCTTCTTGAGACGGTCGGTGATAGGGGCAGTGATAGTGCTAAATCCCCGAATAAAGCTTCTATAGAAGGTGGCCAACCCATGAAAACTTCGGACCTCATGAAGAGTGTAGGGTTCTGACCAATCTAGAATAGCTTGGATCTTCTCGGGGTCCATGGAGACACCTTTGGTGGATACCACAAATCCTAGGAAAGTGATGGATGTGCTCAAGAAGTGACACTTTCCCCGGTTGGCAAATAGGCTCTCATGTCGTAGGACGGTGCAAACTTGCTGATGTGAAACCACCCTTGGACCTATTTTGCAAGCATTCAAGTTGGGCAGCGGACTCACACTAGCGAGCTCACTCGCTTGGCGCACATTAGTGCTCGAAGGCAACTTGGCGATGATGGAGAGGGTCCGAGGTGGGTCCTTGAGGCTCCAAAGGTTGGCTAGCATGGGGAGAACCCCAAATGGGGCTGGGATGCCCAAATCATGGGCGGCCAGCACACCAAGGGTGTGGGATGTAATGGTTCACTCACAACTCGCCCGCAGTGGTCACTCACGGTACTAGCAATTTAGGGCCGAGCTCTCATTCACCATCCGACGAAACAATGGCGATAATACTATGCTAGCAATGAATTGAAACCAGCCAAGAGAGGGACCGAGGCTCACCTAGCCGGCGTGAAGATGCCGACTCCGGCCGGAGACAAGGGCGAGCGGGGAGGCGTGGGTATGCACCCGCACGCCGCATCGACGGAGCTTCAAACCTGCGACCTGAGTTAATACATGAACTACACCCCTTGCAAGGGGGGGGGGGACCTCGGGGTGGAGATTTTGAGGTTACACTCAATACTACCTCCACGCAGGGAGGGGCCTTTAGCCGGCCAAGCGGGGAGGGGAATTCGAGCTAGAAGTGATGAAAGGCCGCCGACACCGATTCTATCCACGTTTTGGAATCAGGGACCAGCAGTCGAAGATGGCACCTCTGCGACCTCTCCTGATTTTTTATGATGGCGGGGCCAGTGGGGAAATCTTCGTAACTGGATCAGGTTGACTTCAGAATTTTTCCAATTTCTGCGGGCACCGCTGCTGGTCGGAGTAGGAGCTTGAACAGGGGAACAGGTTGTCAGTTCTGACTGCTTTAGGATTACAACAGAAGGAAGAAGAGACTGCCACGATCACTCCAGAGCTCCAAATCAGGTGCCTCTAAAGTCGTTGGAACCGTTGACAAGTCCTCTTTGATGCAAGACTGACGAGGATGCTAGATGTTGCCGGGGTCGGCCGATAGACGTTGAACACTGATGAAGGATCAGTGCAGACTGAGTAGCAGCAGAACCGCGCACCCGGGGGAGAAAATTGATAACTTCTGGATCCAGACGCCAAACTGAGCTCTTCTTTTTGGGGATGAAAGAAGACTTGAAGTAGAAGACTGTTTATGAAGAACTCTTGCTCAAATGCCTAGTAGGATTGTCCCAGTAGATCCTCTACTCAGGTTCTGGTTTCCTGTCGGAGACACTTTGCGCAGTCGGGCGAGAATGGCTCCTCCAGTCAGCTCCAAGCTCGGATGGATGCGGCACCACCACCATTGGAAAGCTGACTTGCAGACACTTCCTTCGATGTATGGTATGCCACCTGAAGCTCCTAGGGGACGACGGGGTGGCCTATGCAAACTGCGGCCAATCTGCTGCCCGCAACCAGAACTTGAGAGTGTGCTGATAGGTAATGGGGAATGGGGTAGATGGGAGGGGAAATGAGGTGGTTGTGTGTAGGGGCAACCCCCAGTTGTGAGGGGGTCTGGGAGGGGGTGTTTCAAAGTGTGGGAAGGGGAGAATGGGGGCTGGAAGGGGGTGTTTGCTATGGGTGAGAGAGGAGCTACGAATTCGGGGCTTGGAGGGAGAGGGGAAGGTGAGGGGGGCACAAGTGGGTGGAGGGAAGGTGAGTTTGAACTTCAAATGGCCTAGGGAGGTGGAAGGGTGCTTGGGGTAGTGGGAAGGTTGCTTTGGGAATGGGTATTGGGTGGTTGGGGGTTGGAGGGTGGTATGTGGATTGGGTGGGGCTCTCTTGGAACAAGGGTGGAGTAATGGGGGGGTGTGGGGAATAGGAGAAGCCTTAATTGGGGTAGGTGGGAGAGTGGAGGTGGTTGGGAGGGGAGGAGAGAGAGAGAGGGGGGCGACCTCTTCCTTGGGGGGAGAGAGAAGAGAGAGATAAGAGAGAGGAAAGAGGGGAATCCACCCCAATAGAGAGAGAGAGAGAGAGAGAGAGAGAGAGAAGTAGAGAATCCTCTCCAATAACACTAAGGCACACTTGATTTTTTTTGAATTGATCATAAAAGTTGTTACAATGAGAGGGAGGGGAGGCCTATTTATAGGCTCCATACTTTCATATGACCATAGTGACCCTGACAAACTAACTAATGACCAAAGCAGTCCAAGGGAGGGGCGTCCTTGGGCCTAGCCCATTAGTTGAGCCCATTAGACTGCTTAATTAACTACATGACTCAAGACTTAGGTAAATGACCCTTATACCTAGGTACTAGACTCAAATAAAAAGAAAATCACATAGTTTATGACTCAAA
Organism: Amorphophallus konjac; assembly: GCA_022559845.1. NCBI lineage: Eukaryota > Viridiplantae > Streptophyta > Magnoliopsida > Alismatales > Araceae > Amorphophallus > Amorphophallus konjac. Next base: position 127,516,313 of record CM040117.1, on the reverse strand, counting down.
CAAAGTATGAAAATTACACTACTAGACTCAAAAACATGTGGGGAACATAATGACGCATGCCGACGATCCAACTGAGCTTCGAAAAAAATGGTGGGGCAAGGGATGCCCCCATCATTTGCCTAAGGTGATCAAGGTGGGCCTCTTGGGATTGACTATATATGAGGATGTCATCAAAGTAGACCACTAGAAAGACCCCAATGAAAGGCCAAAGAACCTCTGTCATGAGACGCATGAAAGTACTTGGGGCATTTGAAAGCCCAAAAGGCATGACCAACCATTCATACAAACCATCCTTGGTCTTGAAGGCCGTTTTCCACTCATCTCCGGGCCTAATTCTAACTTGGTGGTAGCCACTCTTAAGATCAATCTTGGAGAAGATAGTGGCTCCCGCTAGCATGTCTAGCATGTCATCAAGCCTAGGGATGGGGAACCTATACTTGACGGTGATCTTATTAATGGCCCAACTATCTACACACATCCGCCATGATCCATCCTTCTTGGGAGTGAGAAGGGCCGGTACGGCACATGGGCTTTTGCTAATGCGGATGAAACCCTTCCTAATGAGTTCCTCTATTTGCCTCCGAAGTTTGGCATGTTCCGTGGGGTTGAGGTGGTAATGAGGAAGGTTGGGAAGGGTGGCTCCTGGAACTAAATCAATTGCGTGTTGCACATCACGCATGGGAGGGAGTTGGTCCGGGAGTGCTTCCGGAATCACATCATGGAATTCTTCTAGGAGATGCCGTTCTTCTATGGGATGGAGATTGGAGGGGGCGAGCTCTCCAAGACAAAAGACTACCGCACATAGAGGTGTCCCTTGAGCTATCTCCTCCTCAAGCTCTCTTTTGGTGAGGAGGTGAAGACCCTTAGTCGTTCCCAAAGTCTTATCTTGTTTGAGGTTTTGGGAGAGAGGTTGGGTTGGTGGGGTGGAGTTCCCCATGACTTGTGTTTTGGTGGAGTGTTGACCTTGAGGGGGTGGGCTTTTCTTAGGCAAGGGACGTGGTGGGGAGGGATTAAGACGGGTGCTCTTTCCCTCATGCTCAAAGGTGCATGTGTTGGTCTTACCCTAAATAGTGACATCTACATCATAAAGCCACGGTCTCCCTAGTAGGATGCTACCTACTTCCATAGGGATAACATCACACCATATTTGACCATGGTAGGAAGAAAAGGTGAGGGGCACAAGGCAGCGTGTGTTGACAGGGATTGAATTGTTGTTGATCCAAGAGACCCGATAGGGGCTAGGGTGAAGAGTAATGGTAAGCCCAAGGAGCTTAACGGTGTCGGGAGACACGGCATTGACACAACTCCCATTATCTAAGATCACTTTTCTCACATGGCCCCCTATCTTAACAAAGGTGTGGAAGATTGAAGTTCGTCGCCAGTCCTCCTCTTGGGGCTTGGTGAGGGTGCATCTAATTACTCCTAGACGGGAGTCGGTAGATGGGGTGGTGTAGTCTATACCCGACTCATGGTATTGGGCCTCATACTCTTCTTTTTAATCTAATGAAGCCTCATGGACCTCAATCATACTTTCAAGTTCCTCTTGGGGTGGGGGAGCTTCTTCCTCAATAAGTAAGCTAGACAACCCTTTGGATGGGCATTGCCCCGCAAAGTGGCCAAACCCTTAACATCTATAGCATTGTTGGCGCCTACTACTCGGGGTAGTTCCTCCTACATTTGGGCCCTTGGGATTATCTTCCCTCCGTGGAGGAGGATGGCTAGAGGCGGGCTTGGTTGGAGTGACGGTGGGAGGGGGGTTGTAAGGCGGTAATGGGTTATTTCCACTTGGGCTAGGGGCCTTCATGGGGCTGGTCGGAATGGTTCGTGACCCCATGCTTTTAGGATCGACCGATCGAGGAGTAGCAAACCGAGGGATCCTAGAGAATCTCTCAACATCCCTAGATATTTGGTAGGCTAGCTCAAGGTTGTCAACATCTCTCATGAAAAGTTCTCTCTTGATGTGACTTTGGAGGCCATTTCTAAAGCGGGAAAAGGTGATGGCCGGGTCCTCATGAACTCCACACTTTAGAAGATAGGAGTCGAATTTCTTAATATATTCAACCACGGTCTTCCCTTCTTGGGTGAGGCTTTGTCATTCATCTAAGAGCATTTGGTGGTAGGATTGGGGTAGGTATTTATTTCTAAGTTGGTTCTTCATACCCTCCCAAGTGTCAATAGGCTCTTCCCGCCTAATCCTTCTTAATCCTTCTTGGTTTATCCAAAAAAATTTGGCTAATTTGGTGAGATGCATTTTGGCCAATCTTACCCTCCTTTGATCGGGCATAGGGTACCATTCGAAATATTGGTCCATGGCGGTTTCCCACTCTAAGTAGACACTTGGTTCATGGGAACCATCAAAGTTTGGGGCCTCTACCTTAATCATCTTTAAGAGAGGGTCATCCGGGTCGTCCCGTGGACGCCTTTCATGATTTTGATGGTGGCGAGGCCTCCCATAGTCATGGTATGGGTCAACATTTAAGTCCTCCCTTCTAATTTCAGCATGTGGAGGGTGGGCTCTTGGTCCATTGTTCCTTAGGGGGAACTCATCCCTATGAGGTTCAACATGTGGAGGGTGGGCTCTTGGTTCATTGTTCCTTAGGTGGAGCTCATTCCTATGAAATTCAACATGTGGAGGGTGGATTCTTGGTTCATTGTTCCTTGGGTGGAACTCATCCCTATGAGGGTCAACATGTGGAGGGTGGGCTCTTGGTTCATTGTTCCTTGGGGGGAACTCATGTTCTTCTAGCCGAGCAAGCCGAGTGGAAAGGGACTCAAGTTGGGCAAGTATGTTTGTAAGGGCGGCATCCACCTGGTTCATTTGGCCTTGGGGTTCCTCCCTAGGGGCATCTTAGTTGAGTTGGGGATAGGGATCCATGGGGGGAGCCGAAGACGATGGGTCGGGTTGGTAAATGGCGCCACTACGGGTGGACATGCAAGGGAATGAAATGAAGGATGGACACACAATGCAAAAGGCCCTGGGACATGGACTTGATAGAGACAAGTCAATGACTTACTTTGATACCAATTGATGTGACACAACCTAGGACTTATCAAGCAAGCACAATCGGCATTCAAAACGGACCGATAACGGCGACCGCTCACCCGATGCTCACCAAGACCCGGGGTAACTTGGCAATGCCAAGTGGAGGATGTGAGGGCTGAGCCCTTGCTGGTAGAGGGCCAGCAAGGCCAAGGATTGTTTCCCCAAGGGTATGGCTGCCCAATTCAAGGGAGCCGACGTTGTGCCAAGGGCACGGGTACACTCCTCTCCCCACGGTGATCGCTTGAAGCAATGGAGCTTAAGGATCAAGCTCTCACTCTCATGGCCAGCGGAACTATGAACTAATATTAAAAGAACAAGCATAAAATTAGAGCTAGGTTGGAGCACTTACTCGACCAGTTTGAAGAAACCAGTCCCGCTCGAAGACGAGGGCGAGCGGGGAGGCGTGGGTTCCCCACACGCCGCATCGGAGAAGCTTGACCTGTTTAAAGTGTTACAACACTACACCTCTCGCAAGAGGGGGGATATTGGGGTAGGGACAAATTGTTATTACATCCAAAACTACCTCCACACAGGGAGGAGCCTTCAGCCAGCCAAGCGGGGAGGGGCGAAACCGAGCTAGAAGCTAACAAGGGAGCCGATGCCGATTCTGTCCGCTTTCTGCGTTTTAGGATAGACAGTTGTATATCTTGACGCTGCGACCACTCCCAATTTTTGTTGATGACGAAACCAGTTGGAATTTCTTCATAGCTGGGTCGAAATGACGTCTAATGTTTTTTGATTTCTCTGGTCACAGGTGCTGGTCGGGGTAGAGGCTCGAACAGGGTGGCAGGTCTTCATTTCTGACTGCTTTACGTTCACAACAGCAGGAAGAAGAGGTTGCCACAAGCACTCCCAAGCTCAGAATCAGGCACCGCCAAAGTCGTTGGAACCTTCGATGAGTCCTCTTCGAAGCGAGACCAACAAGGATGCCAAACATTGTTGGATTCGACCGGTAGAACTTGAACAATGAGGGGGGATCGGAGCAGACTAACAGGAAGAAGAACCGCACACCCGGAGGAAGAAAATGAGAACTCTTGATTCCGGGCGCAAAATAGAGCTCCGCTTCTTGATTCTGGAAGTAGACTTGTCTAAGAAGCTCCCAGCCAAGCCTTGTATCTAGATCTTCGAGAGAGTGGTCGTGGTAGCTTAAGGAGTCAGCTTCAGGTAGCTCTTCAGGGTGGAAATGTGCAGTCGTAGAAGAGCAGCTCCACCGGACGACCACGAACTCAGAAAGAGATGAGGCCACCACCGTGGCGAAGATGACTTGAAGACACTTCCAACGGTACCTCTTGGGCCTTCAGATTCGCTGGGAAGTGGACGGGGTTGACTCTGCAAGCTGCTGCTCCTCCTGCACTTTAGGGCTGCGAGCTGCTCCTTCGGTGTGGCTTCCAAGGACCAAGATAGAGGAAGAAGAAGTGGTTGAGTGGTGAAGGGGAGGTGAAGAATGGTGGAAAAGAAGTGTGGGGGAGGTGTTGATGGAGGCTAGGGGTGGTGGGGAAGCTGTAGAAGGGGGGGGAGCAGGTGCTTGTGGGTCTCTCAAAGGTGGAGGGAGAGTGAGGGATGGGGGAGATGCTCAAGGTAGATGGAATGGAGGGAAGGGGAGAGGGGGGCGACCTGCTCTAAGGGGAAGGGGAGATGGGCGCCCTTGGGCTGGGGAGGGAAGGGAAATTTCAAATTCAAATGGCCTAGAGAAGTGAAGGGTTGCATGGGGGAGAGGGAAAAGTCTTTGGGAAAGGAATGGGGTGGTTGGTGGTTGGAGGGTGGAGTGGGGATTGGGGGGTTCTCCCTTGGAACTAGGGGGGGTAGAGTAAAGAGGGTTGTGGGGAAGGGAAGTGGTCTTAATGGGGTAGGTGGGAGAGAGGTGGTTGGGAAGAGGAGGAGAGAGAGTAGGGGGCGAACCTATTAGAGAGAGAGAGAGAGAGAGAGAGAGAGAGAGAGAAGGTTGGGTGGGGATTCTCTCCCCTAGGGTTTCTCACCCACTATTGGATTCACTCCACTAGAACTAAATACTTTGAACTCTCAAATGGAAATTTGGCATTCATTCATTAATTCAAAATGAGGGGAATGGGGTTCTATATATAGGCAACCCACATTTTACAAAAAGACCCGGACATTTGACTCAATGACAAATAACCAAGGAAGGGGGGGCGCCCATGGGCCTAGCCCAATGGATTGGGCCCAAAACTAATCTAATGAGCCTAATGACACACAAACTTAGGGGAATAGCAAAAGACCTAGGGACATGACTCAAATAAAATGGAAAATACATCAAATGACTCAAATAGAAAGCATAAAATGGATAATTTGGCCTTTATAGAGAGAGGCCCGAGCTCAAATGACACCGGAGTGTGAAGAAGACTCGAGCCAAAGGGAGTCATAGGTGATGCCTCCATCACTGTCTCCCCTAATCTCCAGTTAAAATTTCGTGCCATTTGGCCTTAGTTTGATATTTTTCCCATATTTTTGTTTGTCCTCTCAGTAATCTGCCTTTTTGCAGATCTACGGGATAGTGTCACCTATTCGTATTTTTTCCACCCCCTTATAAATTTCTAGAAAATCCACACAAATTACTCAGTGTTCCTCACATTCCCCCCTACCTCCCATAATATTTGTAATCTCTGGAAAAATCATTTACACCTCGGTCAAAGGTCAGCTTCAGGCAGATCCCTTTCTGTCCTGAGTGTCAGTAACATGATCCACAAGAAAACCCATAGTTTGCAGAGTTTTTCATTTCTAATCCCTTCTCTAGATCAAAGAGAAAAAAATATATGTTGTAGTTCTGTGAGTGCTCTTTCCAATGGTACCAGCCACTCCTCGATCGGCCTCCGGATCTGAGCACCATAATTCTTGCAGTCAAGACGTGCAGATCTGTTTCTTGTGCAGGTCTGAAATTGCAGTCCGAGAATAATTCGTGCAAAATTATCAAAAGTCAACTTCTGGAACTGCCACTTCAGGAAGTCGATCAGGGACATCCCGCCACCGTCCCAGCCAAGTGGCGCCTTCAGAAGACCTCAGGAGGGTGACGTTCCTTTGGAAACTGTGCCTTGCTGTCCAGTGAGTCAGAACTGAGTTGGCGCTGTACCGAGTCGGTGCAGGATCGAGTCGGACCCGCAGGCCGAGTTTGACCCGAACACACCTCCAGATTGCTGCCCGTCAACCCAGGGTCGGTCCTCCCGGGCCCCACTTGTAGCCCTTTACCTCCCTGCGTGGAGTGGGCAATAAAATTCACTGTTGTAATTAAGTTTTAACTGTTGTTACGGGGAGTTACCGTAACTGGCCGGGGTCGTCTTCCCCACGCCCGGAGCATGGAGGTAAACTCGCTCCCACTCTTTATCACATTTTGCTTATCTCATATACCTTTTGAATGCTGCTGCATGTGATAGATAATTAGCTCGATATGTATTGTTATCACCGCTGCGAGAGTGAGTGAGTGTACCGTCCCGTGACTCGATCCTAGTACACGCGAAAAAGCCGATACCCGAGACTCACCGCCGGTTTCTCAACCGCGCACGGTCCAACGTTTCTCTCGCATAGGGACGATCGCGAGCTAGAGTCCCAGGTCGCTTGTCCGTCTAGCATCAATTTGGTATCAGAGCGGGTTGAGTCTAGGGTAGAAAACAAAATAAAAAAAAGAGTCGTTTAAGTCGGTCTAAGTGTCACAGTTGCATACAATCAATCGGTATATCAAAAGGTGTTGTCCGAGCGTTAATCTACGCCTATCGGGAAGGCCGGACACTTATGCGAGTGATCTCCGGATCGATTAACTCCGCCACGTACTGAGTCTTGATTTAAGTCTAGGGTCCTTAGTGTGTATTAGTTAGTGCATTCCTTCTTTACATTAATTAGGGCCATGTCTAGTGTGTTGTCACCCACTGTTGGCATGTCCATTCACTAGTGTCCCTGTGTCCCATGGACGACCAAGGGGCCGCATCTTCTGCATGGTGGCGATACTATCTAAGATGGGAGAACCACCCGAACCACCCCTGGAGAGCCGTAGCTCGGGACTTCTATGGCTCCGAAAACCTGAGTGACTATCTAGAGTGGGAAGCCATTATGGATACATTATGTCAGGTCCCATGCAAGTCGACTTTGCCAAAAGATGACTCTTTTATGAAGCCATTGAAACATGGAGGGACATCAAATACTTCCGGGAGGATAGAAGACTAAGGCCCATTGAGTCATGGTGGGACATGAAGAGAGCGCTTAGGAGGGTCTATCTTCCCTGCCCACCTACCTCCAACCACGGGGTTCGTACCACTAGCCAACCCCACCAACTCACTCGCAATCAAGTGGGTCACACCTCCAACCAACCCCGCCCCTTCACCCCCATCCAAGCCCTCCAAAGCAACCCCAATCAAGTGGTCCGCCTAGTCACCTTCCACCAAGTGGAAGCCTCGCTTCTAGCTGAGCCTAGGTCCACACTCGAGCCAAGAAACGAGGAGCGAGTCCACCATGAGGTCCCTACCCCAACCCACACCTTTGATGAAATCAAGAAAATGTTCTCGGATTGGTTAGAAAGGACACGTGCCTCTTCACCACCCGTGAGTCCTCCTTTACCACCCTCTACTTCTGAACCTTATTCGGAACCCTCTTGTTTGGAGCCACTAAAGCCTGAGCCACCCATGTTTCTAACGGGTACGCTTTTTATAGCCGAGCCACTTCTTAGTTGGCTCAAAGATGTCTTGGTCCCACTTCCTTACCCATCCATTGACCCCGCCTTACCATTAGTGCCCGTCAACTCCTTCCATACAACATTTCGGTCTAGTCACCATGTTGATACATTGGTTGATCTTATTGTGGGATTAGACTCGCAATGGAAGTTGACACACCTATTGGCCCGAGGGTTCGACCAACCCACTAGTCTTAGCTTCACCCATCCTGCCATAGGGTCTATTACCTCCGTGTGCACTATGGGTTGTGTCACCATAGAGATCCTTTTTTTCCTCCCCATGTCGGCCGAGCCCGACTTCATTCCCTTTTGCCCAAGGGAGGAATATTATTTTCTACACATGATCACCGTCCCACCTACCACAATGCATGAAGGTGACCATTCACACCTTCAAGACTACCACACATGGGACTGTGACTTGTGGGAACCCACCACAAGGGGTCATACCTTCTTTGATCCCTTTGACCCATTCCCTAGTGGACCCCTAGACCCACCATATATACTTCACTTCTTCGAGGGAGTCCACTACCACACCTCTTCCCCACGAGCCGTGTCATCTACACCCACCAAGCCCGTTCACTTACGAGATACACCATCATATAGGGGAAAGGAAGAAGATGCATTTGGTACCCCTGGCTCTCCCACATCCTGTAGACACGCCAAATTTGACATCATTTTGAGCATATCTCCTATCGTACTGTGATGTCCCATTTGACCCTCAAATTGACTTATTTGAGTGATTTTCTCTCTTTTCTTGAATATTCAACTTCCCCCAACTTTCACACATCGTTTCCTTTTTTTTAGATTTTTCTGAGCTTTTTCTCCATTTTTTCGGGCCTTGAAACAATTAGAGGCAGGGACCCGGACGCCCATTAAATAGCGCCCAGGCAAGGGGCGCCCATTTCCAGCTTAGTTCAATTTGACCGTTTTTGAAATCTATGAATTAGCGACACTCCGAAAAGTCGCCATTTCTTGAAATAGCGCCCGTGTGCAAAGTCGCCAATTTCCTTGCCTTATTTTGAGCATTTAACTTCATCCAAAATTGGTGACCGCTTCATGGGCGCCAATTATTTTCTAATTTTAAAATGTCCTAATCCATCTTAAAATGCCTCAGAATGGGCGACGCTTCAAGCAGGCGCTCTTTTAATTAGCGACCACTGGGTCTGATGCCATTTCTTATAGAATTTTGATTTCGAACAGAACCCCATCCCTTCTTCACTTAAACTCCTTTTCCACTTGGGAAAGGGTTCTTATGGCTTCCTAATGTTATATGGACACTTGAAGTAAGGATCCCCCTTTCCAAATCCCACCAAAACTCAATTTTCTAATTTTCTTAGAATTAAACTCTGAATTTCCTTTTCCTTCCTCACTTAAACTCCTTTTCCACTTGGGAAAGGGTTCCTATGACTTCCTAATATTGTAAGGACACTTGGTGGAAGGATCTCTCTTTCCAAATCCCACCAAAACTCAGTTTTCTAATTTTATTGGAATTAAACTCCGAATTTCACTTCCCTCCCTCACTTTAACCTCCTTTTCCACTTGGAAAAGGGTTCCTATGACTTTCTAAGGTTGGGAGGATACTTGCCTAATGAATATCTCCCTCCAAATCACATTAAAACATGATTTTCTAATTTTCTTAGAATTAAACTCCGAATTTCAATCCTATAAATAGGACCCCTCTCTCCCTTGTGTAAAAGGGCATCAATATCAATCCAAGGGGAGGTGCTACTAGATTGAAGGCTCATGGAGGAGGCTCCCATGAACCTACAAGCTTCATCCATGGAGTTCTTCTTACTCCCTTGAAGATCTTGAAGCCAAATTGAAGAAAACCACTAAGCTTTCGCCCTCTTTCTCTTATTATTGCTTTAGTTAATTGCATGCATCATATCATATTCTTCTTGTATTTCTTTTTATCTCAATATTGAGATCTTCCCATGTTGTGCACTCTAGCACATCTCCCTTAGTGTAACACTTGCACATCTCCCTCTATTCTTCATCATACATCATCTTTTACCTACCCTTTTGCATAGGATTTTAAAGGCCAAACACCAATAAGGTGTGTTCATATCCATGCTTTCTATGTCCATATTTATATTTGGATTTGATGCTACACATCTTGGTTTCTAATCCATGTTTGTTTATTAGTGTTTGTTAATTTTGCAAGGGTAATCAATAGAAGAACTCTCTTCATCGGCCGGCCGATAGCAAGAGAAGGTGCACTCACAATCTCCCCCACATCCTTTTGAGGTATTTATATTCGCAATCCCTCCATATTGTTATTATTTATAACATTTGAGGCCCTCGCATCTCTGGCGATCACCTTTCCCTTTAGCATCCTACGCATGCTCCCTTTTCTCATCTTTCCCCTTCTTTTCTCTTAATTCTTCTTAGTTTTTTCTTAAGTGGATTTCTTAAGATTTACAAATTGGTGATCACGGTGGGACCACCATTATTTTTATTTCATTACCCTTCCCCTTTTGCACCCACGGTGCAACTCCCTTTGTGCTCCACGTGGCACTTTCCTTTTTGTTTTATCCCTTGTGCATCGCGTGCACATCCCCCTCTCCTTATGTGATTGCTAACTTGTTGGTTTTGAAAATTTCCACTTTCTTATCTGTCCATCTTTAAAAAAAAAAAAATTGATGTCATGCTTCATGTTATGTTGATTGCCTTGATTTGTATGGCCATGTGAGTGTTTTACCTTATCTTTCATTGGTTTGGCTCACATCATTGTTCATACTTTCTTTTCTTTGTCTTTTGCATTAGCACTTGCATATAGGGCATTTGGCTTGGGAGACCTCCTCTCCCTAAACCTTTTAGGACCTTCTACCCCCTCTTGGTGAAGGAAGGACCCTTCATTGAGCATTCTGTCTCATTGAACTGAAAATTCCTACACCAAGCCTCCATAAGTCCCCGCAGCCGTGGATTCCCTCACGGACGCCGAGCAAGTTGTACCTTTGAAGTTCCCCGGGTTAGTTGGCCCATGCATGGTGAGAATAAACCTAGTTGGCATTGAAGCAAAATCATATTGAAACTAGGTTCCTACCTTGAGTGAATCATACCAATCTTGTTAAAAATCATCTAATTCACATCAAGGTATCAACTAAAATCAAGCGTAAGTGTAGATCCCTAAAGAAATCCACTTAATAGAATTATTAAGAATTATGCAAAAGATGGAAAAGTATGCACACGGTGCAAAATAGGAGATGTGATCGCCAGAGACGCGAGGGCCTCAAAGAATATAATCAATAATAAATGGAGGAGATCGCAAAAAATACCTTAAATGCGGGGGAGATTGTGAGTGCTTCCTGCTCTTCCAATCGGCCGGCCGATGAGGAGAGTTTTTTTTGATTTGATTACCCTTGCAAAACAATCAAAGACAACACCAATAAAGATTGGAATTAGAACCAAGGTGAGTGTAGCATCAATTCATGATTGAAGATGAGCATGAAAAACATGGATTAGAACACACCTTGTGGGTGTTGGCCCTTAAACCCCTATGCAAAAGGGAAGGATATGATATGATGAATGCTAAGAAAATATGGAGGTGTGCAAGAGTTGCACTATAGGGAAGTCTCAACGTGGTTGAGAGATTTGATAAAAAGAAGAAATATGATGCATGCGATTAATGTAGATGAAAGAAAGAAAACAGATAAACATAGAGGAAATAAAAAGCCTGGGCAATTCTCTTGGCTTTGATGTTCGACGGGAAGAAGTCCCCTTCAGATGAAGACGTTGACGTGTAGGGGCTCCTCGGCCGAAAAATAGAAGAAGAACATAAGATGCACGGCCCCCTGTAAAAAAAAGAAGAAGAGGAAACCACAGAGAAAACAGGAGAAGAAGCCTCGGAAGAAAAAGAGGGGGGAGAGCCTCTATAACAGAGCCGTAGGGCTCTATTAATAGGATTAAATCAAGATAAGAACGGCAAGAGTCCAACATGGGAAAGATAAGAATGGGCAAGAGTCCAAACAAAGCAGGGACTCTCTGGGAAAGGGCTGCGTTTGTTTAGAACACGAAAGTTGAAACACGACTTGGACAAGGGCGTCAATTCAAGAATTGACGACCTACAAAAGGGCGTTAATTCAAAACACGACCGGTACAAGGGCGTCACTTCCTGGATCATTTATAGAAATAAATATTTCTTTTATTTGAAAATTGTGAAACACGCCTGAGTCAAAGGCGTTAATTAAAAACGCGCCCTACCGAAGGACGTTAATACAAAATATTCAAAACAGGGCCATTTTTCATTTCTCAATATTATTTTCCCATTTTTTAGGTGGAGGTACATCACATTGTGCTAATTCCAACGACTATTTTTACGTATTTTTCTGACACCCGGAAGACCATCAAATCACCTCTGGCAGAGGGTTAAAAATAATATTAAAATATTCAATTTGAAAAGTGACGCCCTCACATGTGTCGTGATTTCAATTTTTTTTATTTTTTATTTTATTAAAAATCAAAATAACGTCTCTTGTTAAGTCGTTAATTCATAAAAAATTCTGAAAAATCCTCAGAAAAATCCAGAAAAATAGGAAAATGAGAGGAATTGACGCCTAATGGAAGTGGCGTCGATTTTTAAGAAACGCCCAAGCCTAAGTCGTTATTTAAAAGGCGCCCCACGTCAAGTCGTTAATTCTAGAAAATTTATAAAAATAGAGAAGAATACCCAAAAAATCCAGAAAAATCCAAAAAAATAAGAAAAAATAAGAAAAGAGAGAAAAAAGGGAGAAATCCAAGAAAAGTGGGAAAAACCACTCAAACAGAGGTAATTTGAGGGTCAAATTGGGGTATTACAAGGTAATATGAGATGTACTCACAGTAACGTCAATTTTGGAGTGTCTATAGCTCTCCCGCCTTGGCGTCTGCTTTGCAAGGGAGCAGAGCGAACTGAAAAGTAGATGCCAAGGTGTGATGAGACACGCAATCAACATCACTTGATGAGAATGAAATCAAAAGCTCGAGACGAAGTAATCCCGGGAAATTCACTGAAATCAACGATGTTTGGATAAAAGAGGGAGTGTGCACGCGGGCACGAAGGAGATAAAAGAATGATCAACTTCCAGCGCGGTGGAAGTACCCCAGGTCACAAACATGTAGGTTTCACCATTGGGGAGCGGTTACCAGCCAATGTGGACGTGCTGCAGCCAAGGTGGATCAAAGGGAAAATGATTGAAATAAGATGATAGAAATCCAAACAAGGAGCTTTCGAGAAAATGACCCAAAACAGCGACAAAACGAACTGAGGACACAATTCGGCATGGAATATCTCATATCTGGAAAATAGTGATCAATTTGACTCTCAAAATCAGCTTATCAGAGTGATTTTTCAATGTTAATTCAAAGTCCTACATGAATGCATGCTGGGTTTAAAAGGAAAAAGTTAAAACAAATTAAAATATAAGATAATCAAGGATAATATTGTTAAGCTATCCAGACTGAGTCAAGAAACCCATTCTGCGAGCTGATACTAAGCCGAAGCCCGTTTATCCACACATCGACTCGCAAAAGGGAACCATCGTCCCCAGTCTGTGATGGCTCAACGGCCTATCCGTGTGACTAAGACTCCTCTAGAATCATCATTGTTTTTGATGAAGGGGAACTCAAATTCCAGATTTACCAAAGTTATAAGGTCCTTGATATAATCTAGTAGCGTATGTAACATATAGTTGAATGCATACAGGGGGATGGTGAAGTAATAAACATGGGGGAACTGAAAAATGAGGTGCAAGCACCGTGGGGCTTGGATGATGATGCCTAGTCGGTGGGACCAAGAACTTCTTATCCTGCGCTCAAAGATTCATCAGCCAAGATATAAATAACAATCAATGAATAAGGCATTTAAGCATAGCAAGCATAGCATGAATCAAATCATCAATAGCAGGTATGTATCATATCATGAATAGTATTCAAGTGTTCACAGCGTGAAAGGCATGAATAACATTTAACATAGATAGCATCATTAAAGCATAGATAGCATAGCATCATTATTTGTTGTTTGTCATGAGGATGACAACTTGGCTAATCAAGATTTGGAGTTGAATGATCAAGATCTGATAATGCCCATCGACGGAGTGATCAAGTGAAATCGATCGGCAGGAGTTGATTAAATGATTTGGAGATGAATGATAATCAAGAGATATGAGGAAATGATAATCAAAATGCCCAGGGTGGCATGTCATGAGAATATCAGGAAGAATCAATAGGTTGATAGCAATAAGTGGAGAGAGGACTCATCCCGTGCTCTTGGTCCTTGCAAAGTTGTTCTTGCAAAAGCACCATCAGAAAAATACAATGTAATTTTTTTTGTGGATTTTGAAATATGCAAATTTTTATGAGTTTTAAAAAAGATATTCAAATTTTTATGGATTTTGGAAAATATTTCAATTTTTATGAATCTTGGAAGAATTATCTGATTTTTTGTTTGATTTTGCTCAGGAAATATTCAATTTTTTTTGGATTTTGGCTTTGCAATATTCAATTTTTTTTGGATTTTGGCTTAGACATAGCTAATGCAGCATCAAAGGGTGTTTAAACCATTAATTGGGGGTCCTCGTTCCTTCCCTTTTTGCTAAAATTTCCCAAAGCCGGGCGTGCATTGAAAGTGGCATCCTATAACCGACCACCTTTGATCAACGGTGCCCCTACCAAGGACATACCCGAGAAACATTCGATTTTAAAGGGATAAGAAAAGAATAAGCGAGGATAAGCTTTATGCAGGATGGGAGATGCTGGGACTTGAATTCCTTCCCAGGTGTTTCCCCTCAAAGAGGTAGTCTGTTGTGCCGGGACTTTGTGCCTTTGATTTTTAGACCCTTGACATGCATACGACCAGGGTTTTCCCTGCGGGGAATTTGCCACTCTTGACATGCCATAATTCATAATTTTGCTTTTATCAAAATTTTGACTTGATTTTCATAATAGCCCTTTTGGCGAGATGTATATCATGAAAACTTATATGAAAACTCATATTGATTTTGGGTCAAGACTGCCCCTATTTGAGACTCTTCTCGTATTGGGGATTACCCTGATTGGGTCATCTCATCCGTCAATCTCTTGCCCCTGCACGCGACCGAGTAAAGAAGAGAAAAAGACTTTTAGATACTCATGGCATGGCCAAAGTAGCAACGGTGTTTTACCAAAGGAGCCGGCTAAGGCCGCCGTGAAGTGTGTGGATGCCCAGCTAAGGGTTGCTCTTAACAAGCAGGGAGAGAACATTGAATTCCCAGCATGGGGTTCTTTTATCCAAAAGTGCTGCAGAAGCAAGCCTAAAGACTCTTTTTGGAATATTTTAATTAAACAAAAGCCTAAGATAAAGGTCTAAAACACCACTTTTAATCTTGTTAAGAAGCACTTTATTTTGAAAACCATGCTTGAAGCAATAAGGTAATGATATCATAAAATACGTACTTACGCCAACGTATTACCTTGCAACCTTTGTAGAAGCAGCTGTCAGAGGCGGGGCTGATCATTGTGGGATAGTCCTCTTTGGCGAATAAAAGGATTGGAAGCAAAGGATTTGGAAGTGGCTTAACAAGAAGGAGTGGTGCCAAGACCAGACTCAGACGAATAAGGAGAAAACGAAGAGAGGCGAGGGCTAGAACTCCCTCACTAAGGTGTGGAGACCCTGATCACATGAAAGTTCTACAGAAGAAGCGGAGAATTAGAAGGAGGAGTGAGGACTAAAGCCTCGAAAGTAGTGAGAGAATGGGCAGATGCCCAAGGCAGTGGATGTGGAAGAAGTTGGGTCGGACCCATGATTAGGAGGAATCAGAAGAAGAAATTGATAGATGGAAAGAGGCAGATCCGGAGGGTCCGGAGGCAGAGGAGGAGAATCATGAGCAGAAGAAGAATCAGGAGGCTCCGAAGGGGAAGAATCTCGAGGGACGCGATGCCCTGGGAAGAAATATGCAAAAAGATGGTGAAAAAGGAAGAAGAGGACAAAGGATGTGATATCCTGGAGGAGCAGGAAGATGAGACGGAGGAAAGATGGAGGGTCCGGAGGTTTCGGAGGAATGGAATGCCGAGGGACACGGTGCCCGGGGAAGAATGGATGAAAATGATTAGGAGGGTCCGACGGTTCCGGAGGGATAACAAAAGGAGGGACGCGATGCCCTGGGAGAAAAGAAAAATCCGGAGGTTCCGGAGGAATAAGACAGAAAGGGGCGCGATGCCCAATGGATAAAGAGAGGGGTGAAAGATCCGGAGGTTCCGGAGGAAGCAAATGGAAAGGGGCGTCATGCCCTGGAAAAAGATAAAAAGAATAAGATGGAGAATCCGGAGGTTCCGGAGGGATGAAATCAGGAAGGGCGTCATGCCCTAAAAGGAGGGGTAAAACACCTGGAGGTGCCGGAAGGCGGGGAAGATACGGGTTTGGAAACCCGGGCAAGAAGAAGTGCAAATGTATGCGAATGCAATGCAACAGATGTGATGAATGCATGGATGCAACAGAATGCATGAGATGCAAAGAATATGACGAACATGAAGGGCGGGAGGATGAGATCCTCCTCCTTACCCTTGGGGTGGCCCATGTGTAAGATGTGATAGACAAGAAGGTGGATGAAATAGAAGAAGGCCTTTCGGCACCAAGGTAACCGCCCTTCCATGGCAGTGAAAGTGTATATCCAATTGGCCCAATGGATGAAGCACAAGCCCATGACGAAGCTTCAATAGTAAATGACAACTCCCTTGAAAAGTGAAAAGTAATAGTGTGAGGGAGTTGGAAAGTTGGGATAGGAAGCGTCGCCATGCCCAAGGATTGTGGCATATAAAGGGTGTTGAATAGAATAGTCATTTTCCCCTTGTATGGAAGAATGAGTTCAAGCTTCGGAAGTTGGGACAAGGGGTGCCCTGCCCGGCCCTTACACAGCATCAATGCTTGACATTCTCTGAGCAATGGCGGCGACTTGGCCTTTTCAATCGTTCTTGGCACAATAACTCGGATTGGCATCCGGCAAATAAACTCTTGCATCTTGAATAGCGCAGCCATGGCCAAATCTTTCTTGCCCGGCTCCGGATTATCTTCGGCACAAGTGCTTGTAGAAAGCCTCCCATTCCGAGTGGTAGGGGAAGGTGAAGCGGAGGCGGAAGGCTCCATGGATAGTAGGGGTATAATGGAACGTGTTGGAGAAAAGGTGAGTGGAAGTGGAGGTTCAAACACATCGAGCTCTTCCTTTTGCTCGGAAGCAGTCGAGATTGGCTTGAGTGCAAAAAGGGGTGGATCCTGCTCAGGATTAACCATGGGTAAGGGTAATAGGTTAAGTGGTGAAATGAGAGTGGCCAGGTTTGGGGTTACAGGTGTAGTGGAGGGTTGAGGTGGCGGTAACGGGAGACTAATTGGCGAAGGTTCGATGGCGGACTCGGTGGAGGGCGGTGGTGTGGAGGTTAATGGCTTAATGAGTGGAGGTTTAGTGGAAGGCTCAGGGAAGGTTGGTGTCATGAAGGTTAATGGTATAGTTGGTGGAGGTGTAATTGGTGGAGGTTCGGTGCGGAGAAAATGCCGAACGGGGTGAGCGGCGTTAAGGATAGGAGGAGACTCCAGGTGTGCCGGCGCGGGTGATTGGAGTATCGACCCATCATCGTAACACCAACTAGTCTCATAAACGGGGGTTGGATTGGGTATGGTGGCTTCATCCTGAGTAGGGGGTTCATCAAATAGTAATGGGGGGAGAGGAAAACGAAGGAAACTCGGAAGGGGTGCCTGCGCAGCTTCATCATCGTATATTGATTCAAATTCTTCAATCACCGGCTCTTGCTTGCTTGAACCGTCGATGCCGTAATCGTCTCTCATGTCTTTCCACTCTTTCTCCATCTTTGTAATGTCATTTAAAGCAGCATGAAGGGGATTGACTGGAGTAGGAGGAGCGGGCCGTGGGCTCGTAACCCTCTTTAATTGTTCCTCCAAAGAAGCGACTTTGTCGATAAGAGCTTGCTGGAGGGGTGTTACTTGAGCAACAGGGGGTTGGTAGGGCCTTGAAGGAGGGGCCGTATAAAAAGGCCGTGGAAGGAGATTAATGGGCCGACCCATAGAAGAACTCGGATGGGCCGGATTGCAAGAAAAAGATGGGCCTTGGGGCCGTGATGGAGGAGGAATAGAAGGAGGCGGGTGTCGGACCACCCGAGTAGGAATATGAATAGAAGAGGGAAGTGGGTGATGGGCCACCCGCATAGGATTGGAAGGAGGATGAGATGAATGAGATACACCCTCAACAGCGGCCTTAAGGGCTTGAATTTGTTGAGGGGTGAGATGATCTAATGCATGAATGATTTGGGAAACCTTCTCATCATTGGGACAAGACGGTCCCGTAGGAGTAGTGGCTCGCGATTGGATTGAAGGACCATGGGATTGGATATTGCCCATGGGTCGGGCAACACCGTAAAAATGAGGACGTGGTCCTTTGAAAGAATTATGGTGAGAATGATGAACATGTTGAAATTGAGGGGAATAAGATGTGCTAGGTCGATCACCCTCATGAACATTAATTGAGTAGAACATGTTGACTTTCTTATCAAGGTAATCCAAATAATTCAATGTGCAATCAAAACAGTTCACAGAAATAGCGAACAAGTTGGAATGGTTACCTTTAACTTCTTATGTTTGAACCTTGGTGAATTAAGGATTTTTAACAAAATTATGATTCACACAAGGGAGGAACCTAGTTTCAAATGTGATTTCAACTCTGGTGCTAACTAGGAACACTCTCTCACCGTGTATGGCCAACTAAACCCGGGACTTCAAAGGGTACAACCTGCCCGGCGTCCGTGAGGGAATCCACGGGTGCGGGGACTTACGGAGGCTTGGTTTAGGAATTTTCAATCCAAAGAGATGGAGTGCTCAATGGAGGGTCCTTCCTTCACCAAGAGGGTGTGTGGAATCCTAGTGTAGAGAGAGGAGGTCTCCCAAACCAATGTAAATGGATGAATGCAGGGTAAACGAACCAACAACAACAATATGATCAATCAATGAATATAAGCATGAATCAGCATGAAAAATCACAAACGGGAGGGTTCTGTAAACCCACAGGAAAGAGACGCCCTGGCAGGGGTCGCTACCAAGAAACAGACGACAGGGTGGCTGTCGTGAATCGCTGTGAAGGCCCAGAAGCAGTGAAAAACGTGCCTTGGAGTGAGGCGCTACATATAAAAGGACGCCCCTGGGTGAGGGCGTCAAATGTAAACACGCGCCTTGATGTGAGGCGCTAAGCAACAAAAAGACGCCCTGGGGAAGGACGTGAATTCACATAAGCGGCAGATATGATGGAAGGCGCCCTATCAGAAGGCGTTAAACAGGAATAAGACGCCCTGGGTTAGGGCGTTAAAATAAAACGCGCCTCTGACAGAGGCGTTAATTCCCAGAAAGACTCCACGGCCAGCAGTATCAAACACTCACAGTCACAAGCAATCAACGAATATATGAATTAAGGTATTAGCATGCTCATCAAAAAATTTTGGACAAGTGGAAATTCTAAAAAACCTATCAAATTGACAGATCACATGGGGAGAGTGCAATGCACAATGGAGGGTGCCCGTGGAGCACAAAAATAAGACGCACCGTGGGTGCAAAAGGGGAGATGGCACACGTGGGTGCCCAAGGGGAAAGGGTAATCAAAAGAAAAACGAAAGGTGTCCCACCGTGATCGCCAATTTGTAGATCCCTAAAGAAATCCACTTAATAGAATTATTAAGAATTATGCAAAAGATGGAAAAGTATGCACACGGTGCAAAATAGGAGATGTGATCGCCAGAGACGCGAGGGCCTCAAAGAATATAATCAATAATAAATGGAGGAGATCGCGAAAAATACCTTAAATGCGGGGGAGATTGTGAGTGCTTCCTTCTCTTCCAATCGGCCGGCCGATGAGGAGAGTTTTGTTTGATTTGATTACCCTTGCAAAACAATAAATGACAACACCAATAAAGATTGGAATTAGAACCAAGGTGAGTGTAGCATCAATTCATGATTGAAGATGAGCATGAAAAATATGGATTAGAACACACCTTGTGGGTGTTGGCCCTTAAACCCCTATGCAAAAGGGAAGGATATGATATGATGAATGCTAAGAAAATATGGAGGTGTGCAAGAGTTGCACTATAGGGAAGTCTCAACGTGGTTGAGAGATTTGATAAAAAGAAGAAATATGATGCATGCGATTAATGTAGATGAAAGAAAGAAAACAGATAAACATAGAGGAAATAAAAAGCATGGGCAATTCTCTTGGCTTTGATGTTCGACGGGAAGAAGTCCCCTTCAGATGAAGACGTTGACGTGTAGGGGCTCCTCGGCCGAAAAATAGAAGAAGAACATAAGATGCACGGCCCCCTGTAAAAAAAAGAAGAAGAGGAAACCACAGAGAAAACAGGAGAAGAAGCCTCGGAAGAAAAAGAGGGGGGAGAGCCTCTATAACAGAGCCGTAGGGCTCTATTAATAGGATTAAATCAAGATAAGAACGGCAAGAGTCCAACATGGGAAAGATAAGAATGGGCAAGAGTCCAAACAAAGCAGGGACTCTCTGGGAAATGGCTGCGTTTGTTTAGAACACGAAAGTTGAAACATGACTTGGACAATGGCGTCAATTCAAGAATTGACGACCTACAAAAGGGCGTTAATTCAAAACACGACCGGTATAAGGGCGTCACTTCCTGGATCATTTATAGAAATAAATATTTCTTTTATTTGAAAATTATGAAACACGCCTGAGTCAAAGGCGTTAATTAAAAACGCGCCCTACCAAAGGACGTTAATACAAAATATTCAAAACATGGCCATTTTTCATTTCTCAATATTATTTTTCCATTTTTTAGGTGGAGGTGCATCACATTGTGCTGATTCAAACGACTATTTTTGCGTATTTTTCTGACACCTGGAAGGCCACCAAATCACCTCTGACAGAAGGTTGAAAATAATATTAAAATATTCAATTTGAAAAGTGACGCCCTCACATGTGTCGTGATTTCAATTTTTTTATTTTTTATTTTATTAAAAATCAAAATAACGTCTCTTGTTAAGTCGTTAATTCATAAAAAATTCTGAAAAATCCTCAGAAAAATCTAGAAAAATGGGAAAAGGAGAGGAATTGATGCCTAATGGAAGTGGCGTCGATTTTTAAGAAACGCCCAAGCCTAAGTCGTTATTTAAAAGACGCCCCAAGTCAAGTCGTTAATTCTGGAAAATTCATAAAAATAGAGAAAAATACCCAAAAAATCCAAAAAAATCTAAAAAAATAGAAAAAAAATAAGAAAAGGGAGAAAAAAGGGAGAAATCCAAGAAAAGTGGGAAAAACCACTCAAACAGAGGTAATTTGAGGGTCAAGTTGGGACATTACAAGGTAATATGAGATGTACTCACAGTAACGTCAATTTTGGCGAGTCTACAGTAAGCATCTCAACTTGTTTGATATCTTTGCAACATTGCTTTGATTGAATATTGTTTGTTTGCATGATGTCTCACTTTGATAATAAAACCAACATGTCTAATTCAAATTGTAATCATGAGGATGATCAACCTAGCACATCATACAATCCTCAAGTTTATAATTCTTACAACAATTAATTTAAGGGACCATGTCCTCACTCTTATGGTCTTTCCCGACCCATGGGTAATTTTTAATCTTATGGTCCCCTACATCCATTGCAAGCCACTACTTCCCCGGGACTATCTCCTCCACATGATGAGAAGGTCTCCCAAGTTTTGCATACATTAGATTATCTCACCCCTCAACAAATCCAAGCCCTTAAGGCCATTGTTGAGGGTGCATCTTCTCTTTCTCATCCTCCTTCCAATCCCTCACGGGTGGCCCATCACCCACCTATTTCTATTCACACTCCCACATGGGTGGCCCATAACCCACCTCCCTCTCATATTCACACTCTCGCTCAAGTGATCCATCACCCGCCTCCCTCTTTTCACCCGCCTTCTTCTACACGTACTCCTTCTCGGGTGATCCATCACCCGCCGCTTTCTATTCCTCCTCCACCACGGCCCTAGGGCCCATTTATTCTTTACAACCTAGTCCGTCCCAGTTATTCTATGGGTCAGCCCATTAACCCTCCCCCACAGCCTTCTCATGCGGACCCTCCTTCAAGGCCATCATGCCAACCCTCCATTGCTCGAGTTACACCCCTCCAACAAACTCTTCTTAATAAAGTTACTTCGTTGGAGGAACAATTAAAGAGGGTTACGAGCCCGTGGCCCGCTCCTCCTCTTCCTCCAATCAATCCTTTTCACACCGTTCTGAATGGCATTACAAAGATGGAGAAAGATTGGAAGGATAGGAGAGACGACTACGGCATCGGCATTTCAAGCGAGCAAGAGCCGACAAATTTCAACGCTCAAGTGGACACCATCCACCCTCCAACCATTCACCCCAGTCACTTGTATGGCCCTCCGCCTCCACATCCGCAATACCATTACACTCCTCCACCCACATATACACCTCCACTACGGTGTCCACTTGAGTTTAATGATGAAGAACCTGCGATTGAAGAGCTCAAGGCGGCATGTGACGATGAAGATATGCAGACACCCCTTCCGAGTTTCCTCCGTTTTCCTCTCCCTCCACTACAACTAGATGAGGGCTCAGGACGAATCCACCGTCCCCAATCCAACCCCCGTTTCTAAGACTTACTGGTGTTACAATGATGGGTCGATACTCCAATCACCCACGCCGGCGCATCTTGAGTCTCCTTCTGTCCCTAACATCGTTCGCCTCGTTCGGCGTTTTCTCCGCATCAAACCTCCACCAATTACACCTCCACCAGCTATGCCATTAACCTCCACAACACCAACCTCCGCTGAGCCTTCCACTAAACCTCCACACATTAAGCCATTAGCCTCCACGCCATCGGCCTCCACCGAGCCCACCATCGAACCTTCCCCAATTAACCTACCATTACCACCACCTCGGCCCTCCATTATCCATTTAAACCCAAAACCCACTTTGCCTATTCCTTCATCTATCCATTCACCCTTACCCATGGTTAATCCTGAGCAGGATCCATCCCTTTCTACACTCGAGCCAACCCCAACTACTTCTGGGCAAAGGGGGAAGCTCGACGTGTTTGAACCTCCGCTTCCACTCACCCATTCTCCAACACCTTCCATTACATCATCACCGCCCATGGAGCCTTCCGCCTCCGCTTCCTCTACCACTCAGAATGGGAGTGCTTCTGTAAGTACTTGTGTCGAAGATGATCAAGAGTCGGGCAAGAAGGATTCGGTCACGACCGTGCCATTCAAGATGCAAGAATTTATTTGGCGGATCCCAATCCGCATTTTTGTGCCGAGCATGGTTGAAGAGGCCAAGTCCCCGCTGTTGCTCGCCAGAAGAAAATGTCAAACACTGATGCCGTATAAGTCTATGACCCAGGGCCGGGCAGGGAACCCCTTGTTCCAACTTTCCAATTTTGAACATGTTCTTCCATACAAGGGGCGAATGCCCATTTTGTTCAACACTCCCTATACGTCGCAACCCCTGGGCAACATGACGCTTCCCCTTCCCATCTGTCAACTCCCTCACACTATTGTTCTTCACTCCCCAAGGGAGTTGTCATTTACTATTGAAGCTTCGTCATGGGCTTGTACTTTATCCATTGAGCCTATTGTCTATACACTTTCACTGCTATGGAGGGGCAGTTATCCTCATACTAAGGGGCCTTTCTCTATTCTATCCACCTTCCATTCAACTCCACCCATATTTCCGTCTATCACCGATTCTTCATGGGCCACTCCAGGGGTAAGGAGGAGGATCTCATCCTCTCGCCATTCATGTTCTTTACATTCGTTGCATTTCATGCACTCATCGCATCCATTGTATTGCATTCGCATGCATTTGCACTTCTTCTTCCCAGGGTTTCCAGATCCGTATCTTCCCCATCTTCCGGAACCTCCGGATCTTCTGCATTCCCGGTCTTGTTCATCCTTATCCTCGGGATCTTCTGGTCCCTTTACACTTCCTGGGCATTGTGACCCCTCCAATCTTCTCTCAGGGCATCGCGCCCTTTTTCAACTCTCGCATCTGGACTCTCCGGATTTCTCGCTTGTCTTCCTGGGGCATCGCGCCCCATGGTGTCTCATCCCTCCAGAACCTTCGGATCTTCCAGGGCACAGTGTCCCTTCCCATCTTATTTCTTCGGAACCTTCGGAACCTCCAGACTCTTCTTTCTACTACACCATCCTTTCCAGGTATCACGCCCATTCTTTCCCATCTTTCTTCCGATTTATCCTCCTACTTCTTCAGGACATCGCGTCCTTCGTTCTCTTCTTCCTCTCCCATCCTATTTTCCCATACTTCTTCCCAGGGCATCGCGTCCCTCAATATTTGCCCCCTCCAGAACCTCCAGATCTCCCTTCCTTCTTCTCTCTCCTCCGATTTATCTTCTTACTCCTCCAGGACATCCCGTCCTTTGTTCTCTTCATTCTTTTCTTCCTCTTCAATCACCTTTTTTCATACCTTTTCCCAGGGCATCGCGTCCCTCAGGATTTTCCTCCTCCGGAACCTCCGGATGATTCCTACCCGCATCATGATTCTCCTTCTCTCTTACTTTCGGAACCTCCGGATCTGCCTCTTTCCATCTATCAATTTCTTCTTCTCATTCCTTCCAATCCCGGGTCCGACCCAACTTCTTCCACATCCACCGCTCTAGGCATCTACCCATTTTCCCACTGCTTTCGAGGCTTTAGTCCTCACTCCACTTCTTGATTTTCCTCTCCTTCTGTAGACCATTCATGTGATCAGGGTCTCTTTACCTTAGTGAGGGAGTTCTAGCCCTCGCCTCTTTTCCTGTTATCCTTGTTTGTTTGAGTCTGGTCTTGGAACCACTCCTTCTTGTTAAGCCACTTCAAACCTTGACTTCCAATCCTTTTATCTACCACTTAAGTACAAATCCCATGTTCATCAAGATCGCCTCCAACAGCTGCTACTTCAACAAGGTTGCAAGGTAACGTTTTACGTATGATTTGATTTCATCATTCTTCACGCACGGTTTTTCAAAATGAAGTGCTTCTTAACATGATCAAGGATGTTATTCTAGATCTTTATTTTAGGCCTTTTCATTAAGTCAATTTCAGAAAAGAGTCTTTAGGCTTACTATGCAGCACTTCGGTCATAAGAACCCCGTGCTGGGAGTTCAACATTCTCTCCCCGCTTGTTAAGAGTAACCCTTAGCTGGGCACTTCACACACTTCATGGCGCCCTTTAGCCATCTCATTTGGTAAAAACATTGTTGCTGCTTTGGCCATGCCATGAGTATGCGTAAAAGTCTTTTCTCTTCTTTACTCGGCCAAATGCAGGTATAAGAGGTTGACGGATGAGATGACCAACCTAGGTACTCCCCAATACAAGAGAAGTCTCAAATAGGGATAGTCTTGACCCAAATTAAAGTGAATTTTTATGATACATCTCGTCAAAAAGGGCTATTATGAAAATCAAAGTCAATTTTGATCAATATAAAATTATGAATTATGGCATGACAAGAGAGGCAAAGTCCCCGCAGGGAAAACCCTGGTCGTATGCATGTCAAGGGTCTAAAAATCAAAGGTACAAAGTCCCGGTGCAACAGACTACCTCTTTGAGGGGTAATACCTTGGAAGGAATTCAAGTCCCGATATCTCCCATCTTACATAAAGCTTATCTCCAATTGTTCTTCTCTTCTCTCTCCAAGACCGAATGTTTCTCTGGTATGGCCTTGGTAGAAGCACTGTTAACCAATGGTAGCCGATTATAGGGCGCCACCTTTAAATGCACGCCCAGCTTTGGGTAGTTTTTAGCGAAAGGGGAAGGAACAAGGACCCTTAGCCAGTGGTTTAAACATCCTCTGATGCTACTTTAGCAATGTCTAAACTAAAATCTAAAAAAAGTTAAATATTTCTTGTGAAAAATCAAAAAAAGTTGAATATTTCCTAAGCAAAAATCTAACAAAAATTGAATATTTTCCAAAATCCATAAAAATTCAAATCTTTTCAAAACCCATAAAAATTTGCATATTTCAAAAATCTAAAAAAATATTATATTTTGTTGATGGTGCTTTTGCAGGGACAACAACTCTTACAGGACCAAGAGCACATGATGAGTCATCTCTATTCATTGCTATCTACCTTTTAATTCTCCCCATATTCACAATGATCACATCTTCATGATTTGCTATGCATTACTCCGATTATTCATCTCCAAATCTTTTTAATCAACTCTTGCTGATTTCACTTGATCACTCTTGCCGTTGGGCATTACTTAATCATGATCATTCAAGTGACTAGTCAAGTTGTCATCCTCGTGACAAACAACAAACAATGATGCTATGCTATCTATGCTTTAATGATGCTATCTATGTTAAATGTTATTCATGCCTTTCACGTTGTGCACGCTTGAATGCTATTCATGATATGATACATACATGTTATTGATGCTTTGATACATGCTATATTTTTATGTTATTCAATGCTATTCAATGCTTTCATGCTTGAATTCTATACCTTCTATGGTTGCAATGCTTTAACGCCTTATTCATTACTTGTTATCTTTTATATCTTGGCTAATGAATTTTTGAGCACAGGAAAGAAGCTCTTGGTCCTACCGTCCGGGTATCATCACGCAGACCCCATGATGTTTGCACTGCATATCTCAGTTCCCACCATGCTTATTGCTTCACCATCTACCTGTATATATTTCTACTATATGTTATCTACACTATTAGATTATATCAAGGACCATGTGGATTTGGTAAATCTGGAATTTGAGTTCCCCTTCATAAAAAATAATGATGATTTCAGAGGAATCTTAGTCACACGGATAGGCCATTGAGCCGTCCGAGTCTGGGGACGATGGTTCCTTTTTGTGAGTTGGTGCGCGGATAAACAGGCTTCGGCTTAGTATCAACTCACGAATGGGTTTCTTGACCCAGTCTCGATAGTTTTACAATATTATCCTTGATTATCTTATATTCCCATTTACTTTACTTTTCCCTTTAAACCCAGCATGCATTCATATAGGCATTTGAATTAACTTTGGAAAACCCTTCTTATAAGTTGATTTTGAAGGTAAAGATAATTCTGATTGTCTGTGATAAGAGATATTCCATGCCGAATTGTGTTCTCAGTTCACCTTGCTGCCATTTTGGGCTATTTTCTTGAAAACTCCTTTGTTTGGATTTCTATCTTTCGTTCAATTCCTTTTCTATTGATCCACCTAGGCTACAGCACGTCCACATTGACTGGTACCCGATCTCCAATGGTGAAACCTACAGGTTTGTGACATGGGGTACTTCCACCGCATTGGAAGTTGATCACTCTTTTTATCTCCTTCGTGCCCGTGTGCACCTTTATCCAATCAATTGTTGCTTTTCATTGAATCTCCTCAACATTGCATCATTCCGAGCTTTTGATTCAATTCCTATCAGGTGGTGTTGATTACGTGTCTCATCACACATTGGCATCTACTTTTCAGTTCACTCTCACTTCATTCTATTCCATTCCATTCCATGTTGCTTCACTTTATTTTATTCCATTCCACTCCATGTCACTCCCTTGCAAAGCAGACGCCAAGGTGAGACAGCTGTAGATACGTCAAATTTGACATCATTTTGAGCATATCTCATATCGCATTGTGATGCCCCATTTGACCCTCAAATTGACTTATTTGAGTGGTTTTCCTCTCTTTTCTTGAATATCCAACTTCCCCTAGCTTCCACACATCTTTTCCTATTTTTGTAGATTTTTCTGAGCTTTTTCTCCATTTTTTTCGGGCCTTGAATCAATTAGAGGCAGGGACCCGAGTGCCCATTAAATAGCGCCTAGGCAGGGGGTGCCCATTTCCAACTTAGTTCAATTTGGCCGTTTTCAAAATCTATGAATTAGAGACACTCCGAAAAGTCACCATTTCTTGAAATAACGCTCGTGTGCAAAGTCGCCAATTTCCTTACCTTATTTTGAGCATTTAACTTCGTCCAAAATTGGTGACCGTTTCATGGGCGCCAATTCTTTTCTAATTTTGAAATGTCCTAATCCGTCATAAAATGCCTCAAAATGGGCGGCGCTTCAAGCAGGTGCTCTTTTAATTAGCGACCACTGGGTCTGACGCCATTTCTTATAGAATTTTGATTTCGAATAGAACCCCTTCTCTTCCTCACTTAAACTCCTTTTCCACTTGGGAAATGGTTCCTATGGCTTCCTAATGTTGTAAGGACACTTGGAGGAAGGATCCCCCTTTCCAAATCCCACCAAAACTTAATTTTCTAATTTTCTTAGAATTAAATTCTGAATTTCCTTTTCCTTCCTCACTTAAACTCCTTTTCCACTTAGGAAAGGGTTCCTATGACTTCCTAATATTGTAAGGACACTTGGAGGAAGGATCCCTCTTTCCAAATCCCACCAAAACTCAGTTTTCTAATTTTCTTAGAATTAATCTCTGAATTTCACTTCCCTCCCTCACTTTAACCTCCTTTTCCACTTGGGAAAGGGTTCCTATGACTTTCTAAGGTTGGGTGGACACTTGCCCAATGAATATCTCTCTCCAAATCACATTAAAACATGATTTTCTAATTTTCTTAGAATTAAAATACGAATTTCAGCCCTATAAATAGGACCCCTCTCTCCCTTGTGTAAAAGGGCATCAATATCAATCCAAGGGGAGGTGCTACTAGATTGAAGGCTCAAGGAGGAGGCTCCCATTAACCTACAAGCTTCATCCATAGAGTTCTTCTTCCTCCCTTGAAGATCTTGAAGCCAAATTGGAGAAAACCACTAAGCTTTCCCCCCTTTCTCTTATTATTGCTTTAGTTAATTGTATGCATCATATCATATTCTTCTTTTATTTCTTTTTATCTCAATATTGAGATCTTCCCATATTGTGCACTCTAGCACATCTCCCTTAGTGCAACACTTGCACATCTCCCTCTATTCTTCATCATACATCATCTTTTACCCACCCTTTTGCATAGGGGTTTAAAGGCCAAACACCAATAAGGTGTGTTCATATCCATGCTTTCTATGTCCATATTTATATTTGGATTTGATGCTACACATCTTGGTTTCTAATCCATGTTTGTTTATTGGTGTTTGTTAATTTTGCAAGGGTAATCAATAGAAGAACTCTCTTCATCGGCCGGCCGATAGCAAGAGAAGGTGCACTCACAATCTCCTCCGCATCTTTTTGAGGTATTTATATTCGTGATCCCTCCATATTGTTATTGTTTATATCATTTGAGGCCCTCGTGTCTCTGGCGATCACCTTTCCCTTTTGCATCCTACGCATGCACCCTTTTCTCCTCTTTCCCCTTCTTTTCTCTTAATTCTTAATTTTTTCTTAAGTGGATTTTCTTAGATCTACACATCCAAGTCCAATGTGCATGCATGGTCCACCTTAGGATGTCTAAGAGCCCCACATTCCATCAACCGTCAATTGCATCTAGTGTATGCATGGCACACATTCAGGTGTCCTGGTCGACCTTTACATACGCATGAGTTGGACTAACCGTACGTTTGTTTAGGGTCATGTGCCAGTCTTTGTTTCGTGCCGTTTGTCTGTCGAGTGCATGTGCATATGTCAAGTCGAGTCGATCTTTTGTACGCTCGCGTTGTCAGTCCCTTTGGAGTGCGATACTTATCGGACTTTAGGATCGATTCTACTTCATATCGGATCTAGTCACATAAGGGATAAGCGGTGATTCCTAGTGAGTCTTTGAGCCGCCTTCCATCCTTTGAGAGTGACCCCACCCCGGAGTGTCCACCTCTAGCCTCTTCCACAGCAGCGTGTGCATGTGTAGATTACTTGGAGTGGAGCGGACTTCGCGCTTCCAGGTTTGGTGACGCATCCGCCGGAGCTACTCGAGCAGCCGCACCCCATACTCGACGGCGTAAAGTTCTTCCCACCCGGGGAGAATTGATGGGGACATCAGAGCAAGAACACTGACATTTTAATTTGTATTTGTGTCCTTTACTTTATTTTTATATCCTTGGGAAAGCATATGTGCAATTGTAAGGCTTTATAAGCCACTGTGTCATTCCCTAGGATTGTTTGGGTTTTTGTGCAAAATGTCAGTAGGTCCAGCAAGGGGGTCCTCACTCCTTTCCCATTGGTCCACCTAAGCCATTTGGGTCCATGTGGGGCTGGTCAACCATCCTTGGTGACTTCTAGATGATTTGACAAGTTAAGGGGGGACAAGTGGAATACAAAGTCCAAGATGCCACCTACCTTGCCCCTTGGTCAAGGCCCCCCCCTTTAATGTATTTAATTTTGGTTCAAAACCACATGGGAGAAAAAGATTTAAACTCCCTCTTTTATCCCTCCCAATTCTAGATCTAGGGTTATTTAGAGTCTTTTTCCATTTCTTATAAATAGCTTGTAATTCACATTTTATTAGAATTAATGAAGTGAAATTTCAGAAAATTAGTTGGAATTTCCCCTTGGAGGGTGCACCCCTCTCCCCTCTCTACCTTTGGTTCTTCATCTTCCTCCAGCAATCCAGGGTGTGAGACCCTCTCTACCTCCCCCTATCATCCTCTGAGTTCAACTTCTGCCGCCGCCGCCATCGCACCGTCGCCATCAACACCGGAGTTCTGTCCAAATTAGGATAGAACCTCATCTCCAAAATTTTATCTTTTTTTCTTGTCCTCTGTTCGAGCCCTAATTTGGACGGTTTGTTCCCCATGTCTCCTCTAATCTCCAGTTCAAATTTCGTGCCATTTGGCCTTAGTTTGATATTTTTCCCATATTTTTGTTTGTCCTCTCAGTAATATGCCCTTTTACAGATCTGCGAGACAATGTCACCTATTCGTATTTTTCCTACCCCCTTATAATTTTCTAGAAAATACACACAAATTACTCAGTGTTCCTAGCGTTCCCCCTACCTCCCATAATTTTTGTAGTCCCTGAAAAAATCATTTACACCTCGGTCAAAGGTCAGTTTCAGGCAGATCCCTTTCTGTCCTGAGTGTCAGTAACCTGATCCATAGGAAAACCCGTAGTTTGTAGAGTTTTTCATTTCTAATCCCTTCTCTGGATCAAAGGGAAACAATATATGTTGTAGTTCTGTGAGTTCTCTTTCCAACGGTACCAGCCACTCCTCGATCGGCCTCCAGATCTGAGCACCATAATTCTTGCAGCCGAGACGTGCAGATCTGTTCCCTGTGCAGGTCTAAAATTGCAGTCCGGGAATAATTCGTGCAAAATTATCAAAAGTCAACTTCTGGAACCGCCACTTCAGGGAGTCGATCAGGGACATCCCGCCACCGTTCCAGCCAAGCGGCACCTTCAGAAGACCTCAGGAGGGTGACGTTCCTTTGGAAACCGTGCCTTACTATTAAGCGACTCAGAAACGAGTTGGCGCAGTACCGTGTCGGCGCAGGACCGAGTCAGACCAGCAGGCCGAGTTCGACCCGAACGCACCACCAGATTGCTGCCCGTCAACCCAGGGTCAGTCCTCCCGGGCCCCACTTGTAGCCCTTTACCTCCATGCGTGGAGTGGGCAATAAAATTCACTACTGTAATTAAGTTTTAACCGTTGTTATCGGGAGTTACCGTAACTGGTCGGGGTCGTCTTCCCCACGCCCGGAGCGTGAAGGTAAACTCGCTCCCACTCTTTATCGCATTTTGCTTATCTCATATACCTTTTGAATGCCGCTGCATGTGATAGGTAATTAGCTCAATATATATTGTTATCACCGCTGCGAGAGTGAGTGAGTGTACCGTCCCGTGACTCGATCCGAGTACACACGAAAAAGTCGATACCCGAGACTCACCGCCGGTTTCTCAACCACGCACGGTTTAGCGTGTCCCTCGCATAGGGACAATCGTGAGCTAGGGTCCCAGGTCGCATGTCCGTCCCGCATCAGATGTCCCCATCAATTCTCCTCGGGTGGGAAGAACTTGACCCCGTCGAGTAAGGGGTGCGGCTACTCGAGTAGCTCCTGCGGATCTGTCACCGAATCTAGACCCGCGGAGTACGCTCCACTTTACGTAATCGTCACCTGCTCATCCTGTATAGATTCGATATACTCACGCTGCTGGGGAATGAGGCTAGAGGTAGACACTCCGGGGTGGGGTCACTCTCAAAGGAGGGAGGCGGCTCAAAGACTCATTAGGAATCACCGCTGGGTCCCTATATGTGACGACATCTGAGATAGTGAGTGGTCGAGCCGATCCCAAATGCCAGCAAGTCTACAATGTACACAATAGATCCGACTTGCCTCGCACTCGAAAGGGACTAACGTCACGAGCTGACGACAGACTCGACTCGATAACGTATACAGACTCCTGACAAACTAGACAAAGAAAAAACACACTGATGCACACACGACCCTAAACAGACCTACGATTAGTCTGACCCATACATATGCAATGGTGGACCAGGACACCCGAATGTGTGCCATTCATGCATTTGACCTAACCGGAGGTTGACGTCATGGGGGACTCCGAGACACCCAAGTATAAACCAGTCATGCATTGACCTCCTATGGGACTTGGGTGTGGGAGGGCTAGGAGATCCAAAACTATCTTCATCATTGGAGATGGGATTTGGTGGGATGAATACCTAGTCCAAATTTGGACTCAATCAGAAAAGGGGAAGGGGGTCGAACAGAGGAAGAACTAGGTTGCTATGACACAAAACAGAACACTGGCAGATCTAGGAGGCTCGAAAACACAAAATGGGAAAAATAAAAAATGATGGTTAGAAAATAGGAAAACTTTTTTGGAAGAGGGTATTTGTGTGGGGAACCTACCCTCAAAATTTGGGCTCCAGAAGATCTGTGGATTCGGAGCTAAAAACTAGACAAGGGGGCTCTATCCTGATTTGAACAGAACTCCGACGGAAAGGCGGTGGCGGTGCGATGACGGCGGCGGCGGCGGTGGTGCTGAGCTTCACACTCAGGGAGGTGGTGGAGGAGAGGTGTCACACCTCTAAAATCAGAGCTCTCACAGCTCTAGGGGAGGAGAGAGGTGCACCCTTGGGCCTTGTGAGCATAAATGGATTTTTCTTCTCGTTAATGCTAAGTAATTCATAAATTACAAGGTATTTGTAGAAAATGTAAAAAGACCTAAACTACCCTCAGATCTAAATTAGGGGAGGGGTATACAAGGGACATCACATTTAATCCCATGTGGTCAAAAAAAATAAAAATTAAATATGTCTAGTGGAAGGGGGCGCCCCCTTGACCAAGAGCTTCCAATTTGGACTTTTTGTCCACCTTGTCCCCCCTTGGTCCAAGTCTTCTAGAAGCCCACCTTGGATCTTTGACTAGCGCCACATGGGCCCCTGGGGATTAGGTGAACCAATGAGGAAGGAGATGGGGGCCCCTTGCTGGTCCCATTGTACTTTTACACAAAAACCCAAAGATCCTTAAGGAATAATAAATTGGCTTATAAAGCCTTACAATTATAAACCTACATCCTAAGGATATAAATGTAAACTAAAAGGACACAAATGCAAACAAAATGTGGGCGGTCTTGCTCTGATGTCCCCATCAATTCTCCCCAGGTGGGAAGAACTCGACCCCGTCGATTAAGGGCTGCGACTGCTCGAGTAGCTGCTGCGGATCTGTCACCGAACCTGGACGCGCGGAGTACGCTCCACTCCACGTAATCGTCACCTGCTCATCCCGTATAGATTCGATATGCTCACGCTGCTGGGGAATGAGGCTAGAGGTGGACACTCTGGGGTGGGGTCACTCTCAAAGGAGGGAGACGGCTCAAAGACTCACTAGGAATCACCGCTGGGTCCCTATATGTGACGAGATTTGAGATAGAGAGTGGTCGAGCCGATCCCAAATGCCAGCAAGTCTACAATGTACGCAATAGATCCGACTTGCCTCGCACTCGAAAGGGACTAACATCGCGAGATGACGACAGACTCGACTCGACGACGTATACAGACTCCTGATAAACTGATGGGAATCAACACCGGGCACTAACTTTTATTTTTGTATTAGTGTCATTTTAGTTTGCATTTATATCGTTGGGAAGTAGGTTTGCAATTGTAAGGCTTTATATGCCAATTTGTTCTTCCTTAAGGATCTTTAGGTTTTTGTACAAAAGTCCAGTAGGACCAGCAAGGGGCTCCCATCTCCTTCCCTATTGGTCCACCTAAGCTTTAGGGCCCATGTGGGGCCAGTCAATGGTCCAAGGTGGACTTCTAGATGATTGACCATTCAAGGGGACACTTGCTTAACAAAGTCCAAGATGCCAACCCCATTTTCAAGGGGGCGCCCCCCGTATATTAATTTTTTTATGTGGTTCCAAACCACATGGGAGAAATAAAATGTGATCTCCCCCATTTTCCCCTCTCCAAATTTTGATATGAGGTTAGTTTAGGTTTTTTTATGTAGCACCCCGTATAAAAAAAGAAATGATAAAAAAATTTAATAATATTTCTCCCAAAAAAAAACTTTAGATAACTCTATAGGAATGTTAAGTAAGAAGTTGGAACACAGAGTCATCATATATAAAGGTTATTCATCTAACAAAGTGACTTTCTAGTGTAGTTGGTTAAGTGATGTGCCATTTAACCTTGTGACTACGGTTCAATTCCTGGCATCCACCATTTGCCTTTTGTGCCAAATAATTATACGTTATATGCTCTAGCAAAACTTGCACTGAGTTTGACCTCCTATATAGGCTGGAGGTAGAAAGTGCACCAAGGTAGAAAAAACTTGCACCGAGTTGACCTCCTATATAGGCTAGCAAAACTTGCACCAAGGCAAAGTGCTTATAGCAAAACTTGCACCAATGCACCAAGTTGAAACTTGCACCGAGTTACAAAAATCTATAGGCTTGAGCAAAACTTGTACCGAGGCAGAAACTTGCACCGAGTTACAAAAATCTATAGGCTTGAGTAAAACTTGCACCGAGGCAGAAAGTGCATTGTACGTCTAAGCATTTCGAGTCTAGGCAACATAAGGTTAGTGCAATCCATAAGGTCAGTGCAATCCAAGGTCCCAAGCAACATAAGGTCAGTGCAATCCAAGGTCCAACATAAGGTCAGTGCGATCCATAAGCAACATAAGGTCAGTGCAATCCATAAGGTCAGTGCAATCCAAGGTCCAAGCGACATAAGGTCAGTGCAATCCAAGGTCCAACATAAGGTCAGTGCAACCTTGACAGAAACTTGCACCAACCTTATTAGACCTATACCTACGCTTGAACAAGTTTTGCACCAACCTTAGGTACATGAATAGTGTCAGTTTTATCTAAAGGAAGTTTTAAGAAATAAATTTTATGAAAAATAAGAGAAAAATATAAGGATCCTAGCCATGAAATTTCATAAACTGATTCCATCAATTTTTAAAGATAAAAATCTTTGAAGTTAGATACGGACTTTCGGGTTGAATTTTATTCTGGCATATTTTAATAAAATAAAATTTTGATAAGTATCAGAAAAATCTAGGGATCATAAAAATATGTAATTTACTATTTTTATTAACATGGTTCATTAGATATAAAATTTCTAAACGTGAAGTTAGATGCGGAGTTTTCGGGTTGAATTTTATTCTAGCATATTTTTAATAAAATAAAATTATGAAAAATATCAGAAAAATCTAGGGATCATAAAAATATGCAATTACTATTTTTATTAACATAGTTCATTAGATATAAAATTTCTAAACGTTGTAATCAATGTTAACATATGATGGTGCGCCCCTGTAATTTAGCTTACACGACCCCCTTTAGGTTGTGACTTTTTCGAGACAAACCTTCGTTGGCATCCCATTATCCTCTGTCCTTTTCAGACATGAACAACACGTTTGAGCTGGCATCGCACTATGACGCGATTATCTAGGATCTTGTTTCCCCTCCTGTCTACCCAAAACACTATAATATTCCCTATATTGAGGCTCCCTCCATTCTTCCGAAGGCTTGCTGCAGAGAAGGGGGAGCATTCTCTGAAGTTACAGAGGTTGCAGAGGAGGGAAGAAAGCTGCCCTTTTCTTTTGCCTGTACCTAGTGGTCATCTCAGAAAGGTAGGTGTTCTCAGGCTTTTAACCAAATACTAGCTAATCTAAGGTAGCTAATCTAGAAAAAAAATAGTATTAGCTCATCTCCATGCGATGTTCCATGCGATAAACCATGTTTACAGCAATTTCTATCATACTTTCACATAGATCAAGTAAAGGTTAGCTAATCTGTTAAATATGTTAGCTAATCAATTAGATTACCTAATCTAATCACATGATGTATTAGCTTTTTACGTAATCTATTAGCTTTATCAATCTATTAGCTTTATCGTATATTTTTTATGTAATCTATTAGCTAATCTGTTAAATAATCTGTTAGCATAACTGGTAAATCTGTTAGCCTAATCTAATTACATGTTAGGCTAAACCTCCATGTTACTTACTTTACCGACCTGTTTTACGCTGAATAGCTACACCAGATTTACTACAGATCATGCTTTAGT
This sequence comes from Amorphophallus konjac, assembly GCA_022559845.1. Taxonomy (NCBI): domain Eukaryota; kingdom Viridiplantae; phylum Streptophyta; class Magnoliopsida; order Alismatales; family Araceae; genus Amorphophallus; species Amorphophallus konjac. The sequence continues at coordinate 127,480,221 of CM040117.1, read as the reverse complement.
AAATAACCTGTCATTATGTCATATTCTGTTAAACGCTTGAACCATCATGTTTAAAATATATATATATATATATATATATCAAGAAAATTAAAGCATGAAACAAATGACCATGTTCTGTTAAACACTTGAACCACCATGTTAAAATTTTATATCAGGGAAACTAAAGCATGAAACAAATGACCATGTTCCGTTAAACACTTGAACCACCATGTTAAAAAATTTATATCAGGGAAACAAAAGCATGAAACAAACGACCATGTTAAAATTTTTATCAGAGAAGCTAAAGCTTGACATGGTAGCCCTGAGAGGTGCCACTTAACCCTGACAGGGTTCTCTAAACCTGTATAGTTCACAGAAGAGGCATTCCTCTGTGAGGATGTCATTTTTGAATATGTCTGGAAGCCTATAAGGTACCAATCTCACCAGTATTTCTGTGTATCAAACGTTGCTGGTTTTACTCCTAGTTCGTCCCTACATAACAGTACGCCCTTGGATTCCATTCTATAAAATCCACCTTATAAATCTTACATGTTCAATCCTTGGAAATCTCATATTGGCTATAATGAGAGTGGATGTCGACAAACATGACTAATGCGTGCATATAGGGCCCGGTCTGGTCCTGGGAGGAGCACCCGAAGGTACTTGTGCCCATGGGAGTTTATTGACCACGGTGTTTGGCATTGCACCGGAATACTTGCTTGCTAGACTTTAGACATTCCACTCATTCACGTGATATTACTTGATTGATTGACTTGAAGCCCGCAGAAGGGTAAAAGTATTTGCTTGAATGAAATTGATAAATAGCCAATTCAGTTATACGCACTTGAAATTACGTTGCTTACTATTGCTTGCTTGACATGAGTTCTTACCTTCCTGGAAAAATTGTTGTTAATTCCAGTTCCTACTTGCTTGATATCTCTTGCTATTGCTGTATTGAAGCTGAAATCTACATACTCTCACTTGTTTTTTTTTTTCCTATACTGCTCTTGTCGATTTTACAATCCTTGACGTCTACTTGTCTACATGCATAGATTTACCTACATTAATTGAACTTGTAAACCACTTAAAGCATGTTAAATCTTGAGATGTAAATCCTACTGAGCGTTTCGCTCATCTAGTTATTTTCTAATATTTTCAGGTAATTTGGATGTCAACCAACACTCGGAAGGGAATGAGACTGAGTGATGAGTGTTAGAGTGAAGTTATCAAATTGTCATGTCATTTGTGTTATTGTATTAGTCCACTTATGTCAGTTGTATCAGTTCATCTATGTCACTTGTATTAGTCCACTTGATTAGAACTGCTCAAGGTTTGAAGCCCAGTCGTTGGACTCTGGGAACGTATGTATTTGTCCTTTGATTAGTTGTGACAATTGTCAGCTCGTACTATTTGTATTAATTTCAAGTTAAATCTTAGTTATTTGCGCACTCTGATATTTACATGATTGACACGATCTATATAGACGCGTCACGCCTCCGGGTAATCTTCCGCACTCGGGCGTGACAGTCTTCGTGGTATCAGAGCCTAGGATTTAAATTTCCTAGGGAATAAGAAGTCAGGAAATTAGGAGTCATGATCGAAATCTAGGAAAACTAAGTCTAAAGGATAGATTTGTACCTTACCGGTGAGATGGGTAGAGACACGAGGTTAAGTTCTATTATGACATCTGACCTCTTAATAAAACCTAATATTTATTACACTTAAACTCTTTTGTAGGATCATGGCTGCTGAGCGAGCACAATGGCGCGAGATGCAGCACACCGTTCTAGGCCTTGTGCAGGCTCTACAACAAGTGGCGCAAGGCGGTGCTAACCGTGGAGCCGGTGATCTCCACAGAGGTTTCCGTAACATGAACCCACCTAGGTTCACGGGTTCGTCTGACCTCGAGGATGCTGAAAATTGGCTAAAGGAGATGGAACGAATTTTTCGTGTGATGCAATGCACGGACGAGGAAAAGGTTCTACTAGCTATTTTCCAACTGAGCGGGACGCTCGATGTTGGTGGGAATCCATAGAAGCAACACTGCCAGAAGGCCATGTCACATGGGTTGAATTCACCGAGCATTTCAACAACAAGTACTTCTCGACCATATTCAGGAGAAGAAGGCCGCGGAATTTGCCGCACTAAAACAACGTGGCTTGAAAGTGGCCGAGTATGAAGCCCAGTTTTCAAGACTGTCAAGGTATGCACCCCATTTGGTGTGTACAGAGAAGATGAAGGCAAGAAGGTTCCTCAACGGGCTTCGGCCCCACTACATTACGCAACTCACACCGATGGACATTCAAGTCTACTCAGAAATGGTTCGGCGTGCGCAGTTGCTCGAGGATGCCACCGAGTTATCGGAGAGGATCCGAGGAAATTTCATGGCAACACTCAACAAGAAGGAACCTGTCACAAGCCCAGGAAAATTCAAAGCAACATTCAACAAGAAGCGGCCCTATATGGGAGGAGAGTCTTCCAAAGGGAAGAAATTTCAGAAGAATGATAAGCCTTTCACTGCCTCCACACCCACAAAGGAAATTTGTAATTATTGTGATAAACCCGACCATAAGAGCGTGGAATGCTGGAGGAAGCTAGGAGCATGTCTCCGATGTGGAAGCTGATAACATCGGATCCCTAACTGTCCGCTGATGAACGAGCAAGCCGTTAAAGAGGAGAAGCTCCCGGTAAAGAAGCAAGGCCGTCTGCAAGCTCTCCAAGAGAGGGAACCAACAGAAGGAGGAATCGTGGAAGGTACACTAACTATTTGCTCTAAGAATGATAAAGTTTTATTTGATACGGGAGCAACACATTCATTTATTTCGAAGAAATTTGCTGCTATATTCTCTATGGAGCCTGAATTGTTGGACTTAGTCATATCTACACCTATCGGGAACAAGGCTGACCTCACACATCAATACTCAAACTGTGAGGTTATGGTTAAAGGAAAAAATTTACCTACCGACCTAATTTGCTTAGATATGGAAGTGTATGATGTCATACTAGGTGCTGATTGGTTATCCACATACCAAGCAACTGTTGATTGCCGTAATGGCAATGTAACTTTTATGGGTTACCCGGAACTGGTTTACATGAGCCCTCGGGCTAGATCACCTCTTATATCAGCCCTCCGAGCTAGTAAACTTATAAGCAAGGGATGTATGGTGTTCATTGCCCTTGTCACTGCCCCGACTGTCGAGGAGCCTAAGCTTGAAGACATCCGCGTAGTTCGAGATTTTTCTGACATTTTTCCAGAAGAATTACCTGGCTTACCCCCGGAGCGAGAGGTGTCATTCACCATCGACCTTGTCCCTGGTGCTGGACCTGTTTCCAAGGCACCCTACCGAATGTCCCCTACTGAGCTGAAGGAGCTAAAGGAACAACTGATGGAACTATTGAACAAGGGTTTCATCCGGCCGAGTACTTCCCCATGGGGAGCGCCTGTGCTATTCGTCAAGAAGAAGGACGGATCGATGAGACTCTGCATCGACTATCGACAGTTAAACCACCTTACAATCAAGAACAAGTACCCACTACCGAGGATTGATGAATTGTTCGATCAAATATCTGGAGCTAAATATTTCTCCAAGATCGATCTTCGTTCGGGTTATCACCAACTGAAGATCAAAGAAGAAGATATTCATAAAACTGCATTCCGAAGTAGGTATGGGCATTACGAATTTACTGTTATGCCTTTCGGACTAACAAATGCCCCCGCAGCTTTCATGCAGCTAATGAACAGCATATTCAGGCCTCACTTAGATTAGTTCATTGTAGTCTTTATCGATGATATTCTTATTTATTCAAAGTCTGAAGAAGACCATGAAGAACATCTTAAGAAGGCATTACAGATATTGAGGGAAAACAAACTATGTGCCAAATTCAGCAAATGCAAGTTCTGGCTCGAGGAAGTATCCTTCTTGGGCCATATAATTTCAAAGGATGGAATTTCTGTTGACCCATCAAAGGTCAAAGCCGTGAAGAATTGGGAATGACCAACCAACGCAACGGAGATTCGTAGTTTCTTGGGACTAGCTGGTTATTATCGCGTTTCATCAAGGACTTTTCAAGAGTTACTGTTCCTCTCACCCGATTGACTCGCAAGGAAACACCTTATGAGTGGAAGGAAGACTATGAGAAGAGTTTCCAAGCTTTGAAGGATCTCTTGACCACTGCTCCAATCCTATCATTGTCAGTCGAAGGAGAGAAGTACGAGGTATATACCGATGCTTCTAGTATTGGCCTCGGGTGTGTATTAATGCAGAATGGGAGAGTCATTGCATATTCTTCCCGGCAACTGAAGAAACATGAAGAGAACTACCCGGTGCATGACTTAGAGCTGGCCGCGGTAGTATTTGCCTTGAAGATCTGGAGACACTATCTCTACGGAGAACAATTCACGGTATACTCCGATCACAAAAGCCTCAAGTATTTATTCTCTCAAAAGGAGCTGAACATGCGGCAAAGGCGTTGGCTCGAATATCTCAAGGATTTTGACTTCACTATACAGTACCATCCCGGTAAGGGTAATTCTGTAGCTGATGCTCTCAGTCGAAAGCCGAGAGCAATATTAGCCAATTGTATGATCCAAGAATGGAAGCTATTGGAGAATTCTCTCAACTCGATATTAGCACTGATGAACAAGACGGGTGTATTACTCTAGCCCATATGAGTTTACAGCCTGATTTACTGTCAGAAATTCAGAAGTTACAAGAGGGAGATCCTACACTAGTGGAGATAAGGGACAAGCTGGGCGAGAGACAGATTTTAAGCTGACACCAGATGGGAGATTGCTATTCCATGAACGGACATGTGTACCCGACTGTCCCGAGCTGAGAAAAAGGTCCTCGAAGAAGCTCATAGATCGAGGTACACGATCCATCCTGGAGCTACCAAGATGTACCAAGACTTGAAAAGGACTTTCTGGTGGCCTAATATAAAAGGGAGGTAGCGGATTTCGTATCTCGCTGCTTAACATGTCAACAAGTGAAGGCAGAACATCAGAAACCGCCGAAAGTTACATCCACTAGACATTCCCAAGTGGAAGTGGGAAGACATTGGCATGGATTTTATTATGGGTTTGCCCAAGTCTAGAGGTGGACATGATGGAATCTGGGTAATTATCGACCGCCTAACTAAATCGGCTCATATCTTGCCTATCAAAAGTCGATGGTCGATTGATGTCCTTACTGCCCTATATATTAAAGAGATAGTTAGATTGCATGGAGTTCCCGTCTCGATCGTATCTGACCGAGACTCGCGCTTCACCTCTCATTTCTGGAAGAGTCTACAACAATCTTTGGGACGAAACTCAACTTCAGCACTGCCTTCCATCCTCAGACAGATGGACAGACAGAAAGGACAAATCAGGTTGTTGAAGACATGTTAAGGGCCTGCATTATAGACTTCGGCGGAAGTTGGCACGACCACTTACCCCTAGCCGAGTTCGCATATAATAATAGCTATCAAGCCAGTATCCAGATGGCACCTTTTGAGGCGCTCTATGGTAGAAGTTGTCGATCTCCAATATGCTGGGACGAAGTTGGTGAAAAATAAATCCTAGGCCCAGAAATGGTAAGAGATTCAACGGAGAAGATATACCTCATTCGGGAAAGGCTAAAGATAGCACAGTCCAGACAGAAGTCATATGCTGACAATAGAAGAAGAGATCTGGAATTCCAAGTTGGAGACCATATTTTTCTCAAGGTATCTCCTGGTCGAAGTATTAGAAGATTTGGTGTTAAGGGCAAACTTACACCGAGGTTTATTGGTCTATTCGAGGTGTTGGAAAGAGTGGGCGAGGTAGCCTACCGCATTGCCTTACCTCCACAATTATCAGAGGTGCACAATGTATTCCATATTTCTATGCTAAAGAAGTATGTGCATGATCTTCTCCACGTCATCGATCACACTAACTTGGTGATACAGAAGGACCTTACCTATGAGCAAAGGCCAGTAAAGATCCTCGACCGAGAAATCCGAGTTCTAAGGAACAAGATGATCCCTATGGTTAAAATCCAATGGAATCGATGCTTAGAACAAGAATCTACATGGGAAACCGAGGAGTCCATGAGAAGGAGATTTCCAAAATTATTCTAGTCCGTAAGTAATTCTCACCCTCCTTGTCTGCATATATGTAATTGAATTTGGGGACCAAATTCTTTTAAGTGGGGGAGGGTGTAGCATCCCGTATAAAAAAAGAAATGATAAAAAAATAATAATATTTCTCCCAAAAAAAAACTTAACTCTATTGGAATGTTAAGTAAGAAGTTGGAACACGGAGTCATCATATATAAAGATTATTCACCTAATAAAGTGACTTTCTAGTATAGTTGGTTAAGTGATGTGTCATTTAACCTAGTGACAAGGGTTCAATCCTTGGCATCCACCATTTTCCTTTTGTGCCAAATAATTATACGTTATATGCTTTAGCAAAACTTGCACTGAGTTTGACCTCTTATATAGGTTGGAGGTAGAAAGTGCACAGGCTAGCAAAACTTGCACCGAGGCAGAAAGTGCAAAACTTGCACCAAGGCAAAGTGCTTTGAGCAAAACTTACACCAATGCACCAAGTTGAAACTTACACCGAGTTACAGAAATCTATAGGCTCGAGCAAAACTTGCACCGAGGCAGAAACTTGCACCGAGTTACAGAAACCTATAGGCTTTAGCAAAACTTGCATCGAGGCAGAAAGTGCATTGTACGTCTAAGCATTTCGGATCTAAGCAACATAAGGTCAGTGCAATCCAAGGTCCAACATAAGGTCAGTGCAATCCATAAGCAACATAAGGTCAGTGCAATCCATAAGGTCAGTGCAATCCAAGGTCCAAAAAATAACATAAGGTCAGTGCAATCCAAGGTCCAACATAAGGTCAGTGCAACCTTGACAGAAACTTGCACCAACCTTATTAGACCTATACCTACGCTTGAACAGGTTTTGCACCAACCTTAGGTACATGAATAGTGTCAGTTTTATTTAAAGGAAATTTTGAGAAATAAATTTTATGAAAAATAAGAGAAAAATATAAGGATCCTAGCCATGAAATTTCATAAACTGATTCCATCAATTTTTAAAGATAAAAATCTTTGAAGTTAGATACGGAGTTTCGGGTTGAATTTTATTCTGGCATATTTTAATAAAATAAAATTTTGATAAGTATCAGAAAAATCTAGGGATCATAAAAATATGTAATTTACTATTTTTATTAACATGGTTCATTAGATATAAAATTTCTAAACGTGAAGTTAGATGCGAGTTTTCGGGTTGAATTTTATTCTAGCATATTTTTAATAAAATAAAATTATGAAAAATATCAGAAAAATCTAGGGATCATTAAAATATGCAATTACTATTTTTATTAACATAGTTCATTAGATATACATATTCTAAACGTTGTAATCAATGTTAACATATGATGGTGCGCCCCTGTAATTTAGCTTACACGACCCCCTCCAGGTTGTGACTTTTTCCAGACAAACCTTCATTGACATCCCATTATCCTCTGTCCTTTTCAGACATGAACAACACGTTTGAGCTGGCATCGCACTATGACGCGATTATCTAGGATCTTGTTTCCCCTCCTGTCTACCAAAACACTATAATATTCCCTATATTGAGGCTCCCTCCATTCTTCCGAAGGCTTGCTGCAGAGAAGGGGGAGCATTCTCTGAAGTTGCAGAGGTTGTAGAGGAGGAAAGAAAGCTGCCCTTTTCTTTTGCCTGTACTTAGTGGTCAGAAAGGTAGGTGTTCTCAGATTTTTAACCAAATACTAGCTAATCTAAGGTAGCTAATCTAGAAAAAAAATAGTATTAGCTCATCTCCATGCGATGTTCCATGCGATAAATCATGTTTACAGCAATTTCTATCATACTTTCATATAGATCAAGTAAAGGTTAGCTAATCTATTAGAATATGTTAGCGAATCAATTAGATTACCTAATCTAATCACATGATGTATTAGCTTTTTACGTAATCTATTAGCTTTATCAATCTATTAGCTTTATCATATATTTTTTATGTAATCTATTAGCTAATCTGTTAAATAATCTGTTAGCATAACTGGTAAATCTGTTAGCCTAATCTAATTACCTGTTACGCTAAACCTCTATGTTACTTACTTTACCGACCTATTTTACGCTGAATAACTACACCAGATTTACTACAGATCATGCTTTAGTAAATGACCTATCATTATGTCATGTTCTAGTAAACGCTCGAACCACCATGTTTAACATATATATATATATACATACATACATATATATTTATAAATATACATACATATTTATATCAGAAAAAGTAAAGCATGAAACAAATGACTATGTTCTGTTAAACACTTGAACCACCATGTTAAAATTTTATATTAGGGAAACTAAAGCATGAAACAAATGACCATGTTCCGTTAAACACTTGAACCACCATGTTAAAAAATTTATATCAGGAAAACTAAAGCATGAAACAAACGACCATGTTAAAATTTTTATCAGAGAAGCTAAAGCTTGACATGGCAGCCCTGAGAGGTACCACTTAACCCCTGACAGGGTTCTCTAAACCTGTATAGTTCATAGAAGAGGCATTCCTCTGTGAGGATGTCATTTTTGAATATGTCCGGAAGCCTATAAGGTACCAATCTCACTAGTTTTTCCGTGTATCAAACATTGCTGGTTTTACTCCTTGTTCATCCATACATAACAGTATGCCCTTGGATTCCATTCTATAAAATCCACCTTATAAAACCTACATGTTCAATCCTTGGAAATCTCATATTGGCTATAATGAGAGTGGATGTCGACAAACATGACTAATGTCGTGCATATAGGGCCCGGTCTGGTCCTGGGAGGAGCACCCGAAGGTACTTGTGCCCATGGGAGTTTATTGACCACGGTGTTTGGCATTGCACCGGAATACTTGCTTGCTAGACTTTAGACATTCCACTCATTCATGTGATATTACTTGATTGATTGACTTGAAGCCCGCAGAAGGGTAAAAGTATTTGCTTGAATGAAATTGATAAATAGCCAATTCCAGTTATACGCATTTGAAATTACGTTGCTTACTATTGCTTGCTTGACATGAGTTCTTACCTTCCTGGAAAAATGGTTGTTAATTCCAGTTCCTACTTGCTTGATATCCCTTGCTATTGCTGTATTGAAGTTGAAATCTACATACTCTCACTTGTTTTTTTTCCTATACTGCTCTTGTCGATTTTACAATCCTTGACGTCTACTTGTCTACATGCATAGATTTACCTACAATAATTGAACTTGTAAACCACTTAAAGCATGTTAAATCTTGAGATGTAAATCCTACTGAGCGTTTCGCTCATCTAGTTATTTTCTAATATTTTTCGGTAATTTGGATGTCAACCAACACTCGGAAGAGAATGAGACTGAATGATGAGTGTTAGAGTGAAGTTATCAAATTGTCATGTCATTTGTGTTATTGTATTAGTCCACTTATGTCAGTTGTATCAGTTCATCTATGTCACTTGTATTAGTCCACTTGATTAGAACTGCTCAAGGTTTGAAGCCCAGTCGTTGGACTCTGGGAACGTATGTATTTATCCTTTGATTAGTTGTGACAATTTTCAGTTCGTACTATTTGTATTAATTTCAAGTTAAATCTTAGTTATTTGCGCACTCTGATATTTACATGATTGACACGATCTATATAGACGCGTTACGTCTCCGGGTAATTTTCCGCGCTCGGGGCGTGACATTTTACCTTTCTTATAAATACCTTTTATTTTGAGAATTCCTTAGCATTAATGGAAGAAAATATTCATTTGTGCTCAATGGCGTAAGGGCACCCCTCTCTCCTCTCTAGAGCTGTGAAGGCTCTCCTTCAGATGTGTGACACATCTCCACCACCACCTCTCTGAGTGCAACGCTTACCTCCGCCATCGCCGCCGCCATTCGTGCTGCCATCGCACCGCCACCGCCATCGCCGGAAGTTCTTTCCAAATCAGGACAGAACCATCTTGTCTGAATTTTAGCTCCCAACTCCGAGATATTTTGGAGCCCAAATTTTAAGGGTAGGTTCCCACGCCAATACCCTCTCCCAAAAAAATTGTCCTATTTTCTAGCCTTCATTTGCTATTTTTTCAATTTCGTGTTCTTCAGCCTTCCAGATCTGTCTTTGTTCTGTCCTGTGTCACAGCAACCCTGTGTCTCCATTGTTCGACCCTCTTCCCCTTTTTTGATTGAGTCCAAATTTGGACTGGTTATTCTGCCCATCCAAACACTTCTCCACAAATTTTTGCTCGAATTTAGGAGCTCTATTTCTCCACCAAAAAATTAAAACTCAGTCAAATTTCAGTTCTGTCCTATGCAGTCCAGATCCGACCTCTGTCGTTTCAAAAATACCTTTCCCCATCCAAACCTCCATCATAAATTCCACAAAAAACACCATCGTCTTCCTCACGTATCCCTCCCCAACTTTTATGAAAAGGTCAACTTCCAAATCTGAGGTTTGAGCCACGGTTAACGTCTGTTATCAGGAAACTTCATTTCTGTCCAGAGTTCTCTGAGTCTGTCAGTCAGTCTGTTCCAAATTACACCACAAAAAATCCAGAGCTGTCAAAATTCTTTCCAAAGTCCTTGGTCGAAGGATTTCGAATCAACTTTCCAACGGTACTTATTTCACGTCAATCCGACCATGGGATTGCTCGCAGCAACCATTCTCGCCGGGTCGCGCGCTGTGAAATATAAGCTTCAGATCCGTGGACAACAAGGTCAACAAGTGAAGACCGGAGCCGACTCGCCTTCCATAAGGCGAACCAGCGCGTCGTCACCCCAGGGAGCGTCCCTCCAGGAGCCACCGTCACAGCGGTACCACTCCGGTCCCACTCAGACCCGCCGACCAGCACGTGGGCCCCACAACCAGCAGCTTGCGCCGTTCGAACCGCGCCGACGGGGTGATCAAAGTGCTGCCCATCAACCCAAGATCGATCCTCTCGGGCCCACTTGTGTAGCCCTTTACCACCCTGCGTGGAGTGGGTGATAATTCAGTGCTGTAATTATTGTAATATTTTGTTACCGGGAGTTACCGTACTTGGCTGGGATCGCCTTCCCCACATCCGGAGCGTGGAGATATCGTGTTCGCTCCTTCACTCGGCATTTTCTTTACACATATAATTTTGTATATGCCGCTGCATGTGATAGGATTACTAGTTCGTATATACTTTTATCACCACTGCGAGAGAGTGTGAGTGACCAGTCTCGTGACTCGATCCAAGTACATGCGGAAAGCTGATACCCGAGACTCACTGCCAGTTTCTCAAACGCGCACGGTCCAACGTTTCCCTCACCAGGGACGAGTCTCTGATACCAAATTGATGCAGGACGGACACGTGACCTGGGACTCGAGCTCGCGACTTGTCCCTGGAGAGTGAAACGTTGGACCGTGCGCAGTTGAGAAACCATCAGTGAGTCTCGGGTATCGGCTTTTCGCGTGTACTTGGATCGAGTCACGGGACGGGTCACTCACTCTCTCTCGCAACGGTGATAAAAGTATATACGAGCTAGTAATCCTATCACATGCAGCGGCATATACAAAATTATACGCATAAAGTAAATGCCGAGTGAAGGAGCAAACACGATACCTCCACGCTCCGGGCGTGGGTAAGGCGATCCCGGCCAAGTACGGTAACTCCCAGTAACAAAATATTACAATATTTACAACAGTGAATTATCGCCCACTCCATGCAGTGAGGTAAAGGGCTACACAAGTGGGCCCGGGAGGATCGATCTTGAGTTGACGGGCAGCACTTTGATCACCCTGTCGGCGTGATTCGGAAAGCATAAGTTACTGGTTGTGGGGCCCACGTGCTGGTCGGCGGGTCCGAGTGGGACCGGAGTGGTACCACTGTGAGGGTGGCTCTTGGAGGGACGCTCCCTGGGGTGGCGGCACGCTGGTTCGCCTTGTGAAAGGCGAGTCAGCTCCGGTCTTCACTTGTTGACCTTGCTGCCCACGGATCTGAAGCTTCTGTTTCACAGCGCGCGACCCAGCAAGAACGGTTGATGCGAGCAATCCTGATGTCGGATCGACGCGAAATATGTACAGCTGGAAAGCTGATTTGAAATCCTTCAACCAAGGACTGTGGAAGGAATTTTGCCAACTCTAGATTTTTCGTGGTGTAATTTTGAGCAGACTGACTGGCAGACTCAGAGAACTCTGGACAGAAATGAAGTTTCCTGATAACAGACATTGACCGTGGCTCACACCTTAGATCTGGAATTTGACCTTTTCATGAAAGTTAGAGAGGGATACATGAGGAAGATGATGGTATTTTTTGTGGAATTTATGGTTGAGGTTTGGATGGGGAAAGGTATATTTGAAAGGACAGAGGTCGGATCTGGACTGCACAGGACAGAACTGAAATTTGACTGAGTTTTAATTTTTTGGTGGAGAAATAGAGCTCCTAAATTCGAGCAAAAATTTGTGGAGACGTGTTTGGATGGGCAAAACAGCCAGTCCAAATTTGGACTCAATCAAAAAAGGGGAAGAGGGTCGAACAATGGAGACACGGGGTTGCTGTGACACAGGACAGAACAAAGACAGATTTGGAAGGCTGAAGAACACGAAATTGAAAAAATAGCAAATGAAAGATAGAAAATAGGACAATTTTTTTGGGAGAGGGTATTGGCGTGGGGAACCTACCCTCAAAATTTGGGTTCCAAAAGATCTCAAAGTTGGGAGCTAAAATTCGGACAAGATAGTTCTGTCCTGATTTGGACAGAACTTCCAGTGATGGCGGTGGCGGTGCGATGGCGGCACGAACGGCGACGGCGACGGCAGAGCTGAGCGTCGCACTCAGAGAGGTGGTGGTGGAGATGCGTCACACATCTGAAGGAGAGCCTTCACAGCTCTAGAGAGGAGAGAGGGGCGCCCTTAGGCCATTGAGCACAAATGAATATTTTCTTCCATTAATGCTAAGTAATTCTTAAAATACAATGTATTTATAAGAAAGGTAAAAAGACCTAAACTAACCTCAGATCTAAATTTGGAGAGGGCCAAATGGGAAAGATCACATTTTATTTCTCCCATGTGGTTTGGAACCACATAAAAAAACTAATATATGGGGGGCACCCCCTTGAAAATGGGGTTGACATCTTGGACTTTGTTAACCAAGTGTCCCCTTGAATGGTCAATCATCTAGAAGTCCACCTTGGACCATTGACTGGCCCCACATGGGCCGTAAGGCTTAGGCAGACCAATAGGGAAGGAGATGGGGGCCCCTTGCTGGTCCTACTAGACTTTTGCATAAAAACCCAAAGATCCTTAAGGAAGAACAAATTGGCTTATAAAGCCTTACAATTGCAAACCGACTTCCCAAGGATATAAATACAAACTAAAAGGACACAAATATAAAAATAAAAGTTAGTGCCCGGTGTTGATTCCCATCAATTCTCCCCGGGTGGGAAGCACTCGACCCTGTCGAGTAAGGGGTGCGACTGCTCGAGTAGCTCCTGCGGATCCGTCGCTGAACCTGGAAGCGCGGAGTACGCTCTACTCTAAGTAATCGACACCTGCTCATCCCGTATAGATTCGATATGCTCACGCTGCTGTGATAATGAGGCTAGAGGTGGACACTCCGGGATGGCGTCACTCTCAAAAGAGGGAGGCAGCTCAAAGACTCACTAGGAATCACCACTGGGTCCCTTGATGTGACTAGATCCGATATGTTGAGGTAGAGTTGATCCCAAAGTTTGACAAGTCTCGCACTCGAAAGGGACTGACAACGCGAGCATACCAGGACCGACTCGACTTGATGTATGCACAGACACACAAGACCCTAGATGAACCTATGGTTAGTCCGACCCATACATAGGTAATGGCGGACCAGGACACCCGAATGTGTGCCATACATGCATGTTACGTAACCGGAGGTTGATGGCATGGGGAACTCCTAGACGTCCGAGTATGACCCAGTCATGCATTGACTTCCTATGGGACTTGGATGTTTAAGAGCTAGGAGAACCAAAATCACCTTGCCAATGAACGGTCTTGATGAGTGTATATGGATCGGCCAGTGGGGAAGGGGTGTGAAAGTGGACTTCCCCGACAAGGTATAAAGGAAGTGGTGTGTCACGAGGCCAACTAGAGAAGGGGTCGAATGGGTCAAAGAAAGTGTGACCCCTCGGCTCCTCTGTTATATAGTCCCATGTTGGAAAGTCATGAAGGTGATGGCCACCTCCATTCATCGTGGTAGATGGGACAGTGTATAGAAGATATGGCTCCTCCCTCGGGGTAAAAGGAATGAAGTCGTGCTCGGCCGATAACGGGAGGAGTAGAAGAACCTCCGTGGTGACATGACCCACGGTGCACACAGAGGTAATGGATCCTAAGGCAGGATGGGTGAAGCTACGATCGGTGGGTCAGTCGATGCCTGGGGACAACAAGTGCGTCAACGTCAACAGCCGGTCTAACCCTTTATGAAGGTCATCCAATGTATCCACATAGTGACTAGACCGGAAAGTGGTGTGAAATGAGTTGATTGGCACTAGAGGTAGTGTGGGGTCCATGGATGTGAAGGGAGGTGGGACCAAGCCATTCTTGAGCCATCTAAGTAGCGGCTCGGCGATGAAAAGCGTTCCCGTTAGAAACACGGGTGGCTCGGGCTGAGGTGGCTCCAAATGAGATGGCTCTGGGTGAGGATCAGAAATAGGTGGCAAAGGAGAACTAGGGGAAGGGCTCCTCGGCTGGGGTGGAGGAGGGCTGTCCACTAGGAGGGGAAGAGGACCTTGGGACCCCGTAGGTGGGGCCGGGTTGGGACTACCGGCTATGACCTCCGCAGATTTAGTGGTAGCTACGTTCGGACTCGGAGGTGGGCAAGGGGAGACCAGCGACTCAAAATAAGCACATCTCCTATCCATCCGATCCGAAATCATTCGCACAAATTCGGCAACGGTGTGGGTTTGAGTAGGGGTATCGCGGTGGACTCGCCCATAATCAACCGGCCTAGGCTTGGGTCGGGGCTTATCTAAGTGCGGGGCTCCTTGCCTCCGACTATTGTTGTGCCCCTTATGCTTTGATGATAGTGTGTGTTGTTGTGATGTTTTGATGATAGAAACTCAATAAGTCACTACATAAGAATGATGATGATAATGATAATGTGTGTGATGATAAAGATGTTTCGAATGCATTATTCTGATTAAGCCCATGCACAGGTTAAGTCAATACAGAGTTTTGCCTAGACGTGCATATGTTTGCTGCATAAACCTTGAGTCCGTGCAAGGTTGCTCACATGTCGTTAAGCTTGTACATGCATACATAAAGTTGATGCATGCATGCAACATAGTCAGTACATTGCTTAAGTCTGTACAGGGTTAATTGTCTAGGCTTGTGCATTTCATACTATGCTTCATGGTGGCTTAGCGAGTCTATACATTCATGAGCATAGTTAGTGCATTCGGTTGTTTCAAACTATATGCAAAGTCTGTACATCTGTTGACAGCATGCCTGAGCAACTCATCTTCAATGTGCATACTTCCCTATATGCAATTGTGTATCTTTCAAGACAAAGTCTGCACATTCTCTGCTGATATGTTTGTGCATCATCATAGAAAGTCTATACATTATTGCGGGCATAAGAAGTCTATGCATCGTCGCATGCTAACAAAGTCTATACATTCCATTGCTAGTATGAGTGTTAAAGTTCATGCATCATCACACTAGCAAGTCTATACATTCTTGCATCGTTGTGCTTCACGCATACACAGAGTCTGTACATCGTCTTGTCGTAGGTATAGAAAGTCCATACATCATGTTTCGTTGTACATACCTTGATAGATGCAAACTGCAGATCACATGCATTCAAGTCAATGCATCATCACACGAGCTAGTCTATACATCCGTTAGCTCAGCTCATGACTTAGTCAGTGCAACCATGTTCATTGTGCATGTGTGCCTGTCTGCACATTTCTTAGTGGCTAGTCTGTACAACCTCTGGTCGATTCATTCGATCAAATCTATACAGCCAGAGCCAGTGTTCTTCACGCATATACTTAGTCAGTGCATCGCCCTCATGCATTCACAAGAACTCAAGTCTATACACTATTTAGCCTGCATTCAAAGTCTATACATTCCATTGCTGGTACGAGTGGTTAAGTTCATGCATCATCACTCCAGCAAGTCTGTACATCATTGTCGCATGCACACTAAGTTCATACACTCGTTGCTGGCATGTCTATACATCATCTTGTACATTGCACACAAAGTCTATACATTCTCTGGTGGCATGTCCGCGCATTCACCTTCAGTGTACATACCTTCTAATATGCATACTGCATTATGTGCATCAAATATGTACATGCTTAGATCAAATCTCGAACCAACTATGTGCTTTAACCTTTGCAAGATATCTGCTGGTCGAGGAACTTAAAAAGGGCACGTGATCCAAGAAGCCAGGATCGTGACACGTGGAACCATTGTGCTAGGACACCGCCACGTGGACTAAGGTCTGTGGGCGAGAATTATGGAGGACACACGCCCACATCTCTGATGCTATAAAAAGAGGACTTCTCCATCTGGAGAAGATGATCGTGAAAAGACAGGAGCCTGCACGATACAGAGAGAAGAGAAAGAAAAGAAGCAGAGAGAGAGAGAGAGAGCCTGCACGATCCAGAGAAGAGAAGAAAGTGAGAGCAGAAGAAGAGGAGAGGAGAGGAGTGTTCGAAGAAGAAAGAGTGAGCAGTAAAGAAGAGGAAGAAGAAGAAGAGAGTCATCTGAAGCCTTATTTCTACTGGACCTTGTATCAAATCCAGGCCAGTCAGCTCTTTGAGAGCCACTTTGTGTTTTATCATCTACAGCTTTCTGTTGCTGTGTCTTTTCCATTTCTTATTTTTCGTTTGAACCTTTATTCAAGCTGTTAGTCAGCAGAGCTAAGCTGTATTGCTCAGCGTTGCAGAGGAGGATTCCTCTGGACAGCAAGCTGTGTTGCTCAGCGAGCGAGGTGGATACCTCGGACAGCAAGCTGTGTTGCTCAGCGGGCGAGATGTATACCTCGGACAGCAAGCTGTGATGCTCAGCTGTTTGTAGGCAAGCTGTGAGGCCCAGCCGTTCAAGCTGTGAGTCAGCGGGAAGCCACACTCAGGTTTGAGTGTGGGGTGGACGTAGGTCTGGACGACCAAACCACCTAAAAACTCCTCGTGCACTGTGGTTTGAATGTTCATTTCTTCTTCCGCTAGATGAATGCTTAGGTCGATCTGCTTCTTCTGTTCAGTAGAGATTTGACTGCACGTTTTGTGTTTGATTAAACACATCACTGTATTTCTGTTTCGATAATTCAGACTCGGTAGAACTGAAACTGTTTTATTTTCATATCTCTGAGTGGTCTAAGTTTTCGATTGGGGCAACATTTAAAGGGGAGATTCATTCACCCCCCTCTAAATCCATCGCACCGGTCCCAACAATTGGTATCAGAGCTGGTCTCTGACTTTCCAGATCCAACGATCTGCAGAGGATCCTGCTAATTTCATTTTGGTGCTTTACCATTTTATGTTCGATACGATTAGGGGTAATTCACTCACTTGGATTGTGTTTGATCTGTGTTCTATTTAGAATCCTTATTCTGTCAGAGGATGGAACTCACTGTTGATCCTCCGAAGTTTGAAGGTTCGGGTTTTTACAAGTGGTTTAATCAAATTTAAAGAATATGTGATGCAGGTTAATCCAAATCTGTGGATAATCATTGCACACAGTTCTTATGAAGTTCCAAAGGAGAAATCCTTATGGAAAACTTCAGACAGATTAAAATTCTCTGAGAATCAGAGGGCCCTGGACCTAATAAAAAGGGTGATAAAAACTGATAAATTTCCTGGTATAGTCAAATATAGCAGTGCCTCTGAAGTGGTCGAGATGTTAGCAGCCAGCAGGAGCTGGGACGAAGTGAAATGCCTTATGGCTCTAGATGAAGATCAGATTCAAATTGATGAAACTTCATCACAGGTAATCTCTAATGTTGTTAACTTTTCATTTGAAGATTTGGTGGCATTGAATGAACATTTGTTGATCGAGTATGACAGAATTAAATCTGAGAAAAGGAAATTGAAAAGAGAGCTGGACATGTTAAAATCTGAAGATAAGAACCTGAATAATAATTCAACTGGAGATAAGGGTTCGTGCAATGAATGTGCATTCTTAAATGAATTGATCGAAGACTTAGATTTTGATGAAAATATGCAGAAAAACTTAATCACTTCCTTGAAAGAAGAAAATGATTCCTTGCTGGCTCAGAAGAAGAAAAATGATCAATTTCAAGATAAGCGGATGGAAGAAAACATGTATCTTAAAGACCAAAATAAAAAGCTAATGGTTCTTAATACTGTTTTCTCTTAAAGATGGTTGTCATTTGAAAAAGGAAAATCAGTTGTAAAGGAAAATCAGAACAACAATGAATTAAAGGTTTAACAAGAAAATGAAACTCTGAAGAACCTCAATGATGCTCTGCAACAGCAGCTGATTGCGTGTGAATCTGAGCTAAATAAATACGAAGCTAACATTGTGACTCTTCACTCTAAAATTGAAGACCTAAAGGACTCCTTGTCAAGATTTGTAAAAGGAAAGATTAATCTGAATAAATTGCTTGGAATAAATGTGAATGTCCAGAAAGAGGGATTGTGTTACATTCCAGTTACGAAGAAGGTTGAAGGAAATCAAATGAAAAATGTTTTTGTTAAAAGCTCAGAACAAGATAAAGCTTCTACTTCATCAGTTTTCCAATTCACTGTTCAGAGAACTGAAAATGAGGATAAAAACTTGAAGAATGAAAGTAATCAGAAAAAGGCTTGAAGTAAAAGGAAAACCAAACTCTCAACCATTGTTGTTAAGGCCTTTTTTGACTCTGTTAGACCTCACGATCAAGTGCATAGTATAAAACATTTCCCCATCCAGTCACATGCACACACAAGAATCACCTCATGTCATTACTGTGGCATATCTGGTCATCATATGCATGAATGTAGAATAATGGTTCAAGATGAATTGAGTGCTAAGATTATTCATGAAAAACCCCATGCATTCAATAAGAATAAGAAGATCCATTGCTTCCAGTGTGAGAAGCTCGGCCATGTTGCTGCTCACTGTTGGCATGCCCAGGGAGGAAAAAGGAGTTCAAAACCTGAGAATATCCTTGAGAGCAAAACTGTCTTTAATAGAAAAACTCCTGTATGTTTTGAATGTGGTAAAGTTGGTCATCGAGCCTTTGAGTGTTGGCATGTTAAAAGGAATACCAATTTGCATGGTAGAAATATCTTAACGAATGTCCACTCACAAAAATTTCATGTTCTTCCTATCAAAAGGAATTTGAACTCTGCCATTAATTGTCATTATTGTGGGAGAATAGGACATATCATGAATAACTGCCATGATTTGAATTTTCATGATAGGAAGACTTGGAAACCGTGGAGTGCACCTGCTAGAGGTGTCACTCAACTAATAAGACCCAAGAGTCTTTGGGTCCCCAAATTCGCAAATTGATCTTACCTTGCAGGTGTGCCTTGGAAGTTGATGAATAAAGGGGTTAATAATCCAAGGTACTCAAGAATGAAACCCCCAGGATTGCACTATTCAGGTCAGTTCTAAAAAATCTGTTCTAAATTCTTTTATCAGAAATTGTTTGCTTCAGATGCTTGCATATCAGATTAATCTATCCGTGATTAATTGAAACCTTTTGAAAACTTGATTGACTTCGCATGATGTTCTTGCTGATCATGACCAGTCTCGTTGCATAGTGCATATATATAGTTTGATGCATTGCATATCGTCAGTGCATCTTGTATTCAAATAGCATGAAGGTCGGTGCATCACAATGTCAGAAAGAGGGTAGTAATGTCTGAACTTGGTGTGTTAGGTTTTCATTGAATTTACTGCATTCAATCAGGTGGAGTAGATGGATGTCTTTCAGAAAATTCATTTAATTAGATGACCTATTGCATCCAGGCAGGAGGAGCATTTTTGACCTATTAATCCTTTTCAATCCAGACTCTTCATGTCCAAATATGTGAATTCCTCTCTTGCTCCTGTGTATTTCACTTGAATTCTTCTATTTTGACTAATCAACTGCTGAAATCCTTGAAAATATGTTCAAATTCTTTCATAGCAGAATTCTGTGATCTTGTGTGGATAAGTTGTTCAGTTGCATTGATTGGACTGAGTTGAGAAATCTAAGTTGTGTACCTTGTTTATATATTTGAAACCTAAGAAGAAACTTCTATCATACAGGCTTAAGAATGTCCATTGATTCAGATTGATATAAGTTTAATGTATTCTCAGATTTGCTCTTGAATGATTTGAAAATATCTGAATGTTAAGTTTTAATAAACTTTAACCATATGTGTCATGAAAAACTGGGTCTCACTCATCTGAAGTCTGAAATTTTGTCTTCAAGGCTTCTTTGGTAGAGATACATAGTGACAGCATTGCTTCTAAACATTAACTTAAAAAATGTTGACTAAAAAAAATTGTATTCAGAGTAATGACTTGGTAACTGAGAAACTGGGTTCTCTATCAATGAAGTAGAGTAAACCTATGTCATGAAGTTCTATAGTTATATCTGGTAAAAATGTATTGAAAATCTGACAAAGTAATGGCATATTTGTGTTGAGTAACTGGGGAGTCTGACCTCTGATCAAGGTGTCTCCTCATGTAAAAAGACACTCCTATTGCTAACTCTGTTCTCAAAATTGAGATGCAATGATAGTCATCACACTGAGTAACTGGGTCACTTCACCTAAGACGTGTTATGCCTCATGTAAAAAGGTGTTGATCAACTAAATTGCTCAGGGAATATTGTGCTGATTGAAAGAAAATTTCCTACAAAAGCTATCAACTCACATGTTTCTAAGGGTGTTTATTATTGATACTATTCTATGTATCTCTCAAAGTGGTCATTGAGTTCATTTGAGTAAGATGGAAGGTGGTTGTTCTTGAGTATTGCTTGATTAATTGGTTCACCTTATTAAAACCTGCCTTCAGATATGAGTATTGAATTTAATTGACAAATTTGGTATACATCATGATTAAATCAATTAGGTCATGTCGGTTTATTCATAACCCCCTATGATAGGAGAGTCTTTTCTTGTGAGGACTTATCACTATGGTACCTGCCATACTATTTCGTCTGATCAGGTTCACCTCAAACAACTTGATCATCTACTCGTTGGTCATTTCTTGCTCTGTGACTATCATATTCTGCTCAATCTCTGCTGAACGATTCTTAAAAAATCCTGTGCCACTCTTCCAGTGATATCACTCTATATTTGGCTACAATTACTTCTTTTACATCACCAGTCTCATTTTACTCT
Organism: Amorphophallus konjac; assembly: GCA_022559845.1. Lineage (NCBI taxonomy): Eukaryota > Viridiplantae > Streptophyta > Magnoliopsida > Alismatales > Araceae > Amorphophallus > Amorphophallus konjac. The sequence continues at coordinate 127,458,936 of CM040117.1, read as the reverse complement.
CCACACTGTTGGAATCTTCCATCTTGTTTCTGTAACCAGTTCTGGTTCTGTGGGCTTTCCACCTGCTTTATTCTGCCCATACATATGTGAGGTGCCACAACCATTATTGTTTTGGATTCCTTGTGATGGAAGATTTCAGATTGCTTCATTGGTTAACCAGAGTTCATTCCTGCACGTCAGGAGGAGTTCTGGGTCATCTGCATTTAAGGGGAGAGTAGTCATTCATTCATGTTGATAGGGGGAGTTCCTATATGTTATTCTTTAGTACTCTCTTTGAATGTTTCTATGGAGGAGAATTGGTATCAGATTTCATACATGTCTTTCATTCCACTCGCAAACCATTTCCTTTTTGATTGTGTCAAAGGGGGAGAATCGTTTGCTGAGTCTGTGTGACTCATTGTGTTGACATCATCAAAAAGGGGGGGATTGTTGTGCCCCTTGTGCTTTGATGATAGTGTGTGTTGTTGTGATGTTTTTGTTGACACCCGTTTTATGACCAATAAGTCGGGTCATCTCTTTATTCATTATATATGATGCTCCGAGTTGTTCACTCTTCATCGAGTCTCTTTGTTTAGTTGAAGATCATTTCTTGGGTCTTGGCTCCTTGATCGGATGTGGCTCTTTGTGGCATTTCATTTTGACTAAAGCTTAGCAAAACCTTCATTCCTTATTTTGAACTCCATTGATAATAACGGTCTGTCCCAGACGCGTTTCTTCATTCTAACGGATGGGTCCTGGGCCGTTACTCCTTGAAGAGTTCTGAAGCTTGAGGTCTTGTTCCAAAGCTTATCCTTTGGCCTATATGTTGAATATAACAGTCTGTCGTGCAGCCGTTGTTTCATTCTGACGCCCTATGACTTGGTCATTGCTTTCTTTACAGAGTCCTATTGTTTTGATCTTCTTCCTGTTGATCTTATCTCTTTGGGATAAGGTTGAAAGTAACGGATGTCCCTTGATGCGTTATTTCACTGTGGCGGTCTGTCGTGCAGCCGTTACTTCCTTCAGAGAGTCCTAGCAGTTCAGGCCTTTTCTCTGCTACTCCGTGGTCGAGATAAAAACTTGGATTGACAATATCTCTTCCAAATCTGATCCTCAGGACCTTCTGTTTGATTCTATGGACTCTTGGTGATATTATCTTCAAGGATTTGCTAAGAGTTATCCCTTTATCTTGCTGGATTTTCCTCTGCTTGACCTGAGTGTTTGAGGGTCTATAAATAGAACCCTTGACTTCATGCTAAAAGGGAGGAAATTTTGGAGTTTGCGACGAAGTGCTGCCGTATTTTAGAGTCACGTTTGATCAAGGAGATATGCTTCTCACGTTCGTTGGCTGCCTGGTGAAGGGAGTATCTGTTCCTCTTGGTTCCAAAGTTCATATTTGCATATTGAATTCCTTTTCCATCTCCCTTTCATCATAAGCATTATTTCTCTCCTTTCTCCACGTTTTTCACTGGTTTTCATCATCTAAACTTCCTCCCAATCTTTTAAAACGGCCAGAGGGGTTAAAAAACCAAAAACCTCCCGGTATTTCCCTTTCCTTTTGATGATATTGTGTTTGTTGAAGAATTGATGCTATATTGTCTAAAGGGCTAATTTGGGTTTTCTGTTCTTGCTTTCCATGTCTTTAGCAGGTTTACAGGTCCACCAGCACGAGGCCCAAGTCTTCTAGCCGGCTGGAAGAGTTGGAGTTAAAAGGATTCACGCTTTGCTACTGCAGGTTATTTGACGGTTTGGTTCAGGCGCGTCATATTCTTCCAGCGGTCTATCGAGCGACCGTCACTTCCAAGTGACGCACAGGGTTCTGACCGTTACTTTCAGCTGACCTGCAGGTTTCTTTGATCTTTCCTCTCCCGTGGGCGGGTGCTTCATCCACCTATTTCCAAGGTATTTTCAGGTCTTTGGCTTGTTTTTACTTTGGTGGCGATCACATCTTTTATAAGTATTGGGCATTAGCTTTCTGTTTCACATCTCACATCTTTTATTTCCTTGATTGTTCCACCCCTTGCGGTGTGTTTCTATTTACTCCTTGCTCTACGCCCTGGCATGTATTTTTCCTTTATTCCTTAGCTTAGTTTGGTTGAGATAGCATGCCCATGCTACAGCTTGCTTTGGTTGCCTAGGTTAATGATCACATGTTCATAGGTTGAGTGCAGATCTTTGATTATTTGCTTGTCATCTTGCTACATATCATCATTAAGACCCCAAGAAAAAGAAGATAAAGAAGTAAAATAAAATCAACAGATAATTTTTTGGCGATCACGGTGGGACAACTTGTGCCAATCGTGCTTTTGATTCCTGTTAAACCTGCCATCATCTGTTGTGTTGTTCCCCTCCCATTTTCCTCTTATTTCCTGTTAGATCCTGGTTCTCTGAGCGTTCTGACGGCCCTGTGTCCCTGCGTTGGAGTCCTCTGACGCAGGGTCATTAGACCGCCATATCTGTTCTGCTACGAGAGTTTTCACGGTCTTTTCTTGTTACTTCTGGTTGATTTTGGCTCTCTGGCTCATTTGGCGATCCTATCTCCCTGCGCTATATTACTTCTGGCGGTCTGGTCTTCGACCGTTATTTTATTCTGACGCAGGGTTCCTCGACCGTTATACTCCAAACAGGTACGCATCTGAGGTGCATTTATTTCCGCAGTTTCTGCTGTGACTCTTTGCTTGGGTGATACTTGACTTCCTCCTTGCGTTGTTTCATATCTCCATATCATTGCGTGCATCATTGTTTGTTAGATCGTAGGCTAGACTTTGCATGCACTCTGGTGCACATAGGGGCATTTATACGTTCATATCTTAGATTGCATTTTCCTACCTTGTTGTGAGGACCTCTCGTCTCCATATTCCTTGGGGCCGACTAGGAAATCACACCAGGGACCTCCATAAGTCCCCGCGAGCCGTGGATTCCCACACGGACGCCGGGCTGGTTGTACCTTTCCCACCCCGTGTCTAGGGTTGCATAAGTGAAGGAGTGATTACACTTAGAGTCAAGACAAGTCCCATACCCATCAACTGTTAGGAACCCATTGTTGAGAGCACATTTCAATCAATTCACTAAAGTTCCGAATGAGAAATCACAAGAATCTTGCTGCATCATCTTAAACAACTTGGTTGACTTGGGGTGTCTTCATCTTTTATCACTTACATCTTTTTTTAAAACATCCGAGTTTGGTTGCTCATTGTGTGATTATTTGTGTTGATTGTTTGCATCGTCAAGGTTGTTCGTTGCATGTGGAGTTGTTTTCGTCCATCCGAATCATCTCCTGGGCTCAATTCCTTCTTCACGTGCTATTCCAATCCTCTCTTCGAGTCCGCCATGGCATCATTCAATCCTCCCCGTTCCCAAGAGGACTCTCTTCCTCAAGGGCTCCTTGAAAACCCTCCTAGGGTTATTACCTTTTCTTCTGGAGAGGGGACTACCCCTCTTCCATCCTCCACTTCTATAGAAGGTGGTCAAGCAACCCCTTCTCTCTCCACTCCTTCCGCGGGCTCCATTCTTCAGATGATGGCCCAATTGGATCCGACCCAACTTCAAGTTCTTTATCGGGTCATACAACGGTCCAACGCATCTCCTTCTAAATCCAACCCTCCTATCGATCCATCTAGAATTAGTGGGCCCTCTATCCAGCCTACTCCGATTGATCTCACCCCGGTCCAACCCCGGACCATCACTTTCCCGGGCATGGAGACGGGCCAATCTTCCAACTCAGCCTATCAATCCTTTGATAAAGGGAAGTCACCAGTCCCTTCCTTTGCTCAGGTAGATCATCATACATCGGGCCCGATAGCTCCGCAAGTTCTCATGGGCCCTTCAGATTTCTTGCGCCCTCAAGGGGTGGCTCAAGCCCATTCTAATCTGGGCCAGTCTCAGACCCAATATTCTTCTTATGGGCCCCCCATCTCCACTGTTTATTCCTCCACTCCTGCCTATGGGCTTCCACCTTCTGCCACAATCGTTCCATCTGCTCCCCAAATTCAATCAGCGTCCTTCACTACCCCTGCTCCCTCCCTAGAGCAGGACTTGCTTGATAAATGGGCCACCATGCAGCAACAACTCAATTTCCTCCAGAAGCGGGTTGGCCCACAATCTTTGGCAGATGTTCCTGTCTCGAGCTTTCAGAACATTCGGTTCCCTCCGCAATCGGAACTCCCTAACTACAGCAAGTACGATGGGAACAGTAATCCCTTCATTCATGTGAGGGATTTTCTATATGAGTCGGCGCAGTTCCAATATGATGATCGCCTTATGGCGTACTTATTCCGCCGATCTTTGGATGTTGTTGCTCTGGAGTGGTTCTACTCTTTGCCGCTAGAAGAAGCTAAAAGTTTCAAGGTAGTAAAGGACAAATTTATCCAGCGGTTCCAAGACAGGGTCGGCCCGGAATACTCATTTACAGATCTAGTAGCCGAGAAGATGAAGCTAGATGAGGAGCTCGCCACTTATGCAGACAGGTGGGGACAGATGGCTGCTAGAGTGCTTGGCCACATTCCGGAGGAAGAGAAGGTCAAGCTGCTCATTTCAAATGCTACCCCGACCTTTAGGAACATCCTGGCAATGAATGATATAGCTAACATGCATCAACTCTACAGCTGGACACGCTTCATACAAACCCAGTTCAAGGATTCTCCCATACACACCCTATTTGAAAACCAAAAGCCCAAATGTCACAAGAAACCACAAGGGCCGGTCACCGAGGGGGTCCAGACAAACGAACAGGTACAAGCCATTGCCTTTCCATTCCAAGCCGCACCATTTCGTTTCCCCCAAAACCCCCGCACTCCACAAAATCCCGCTTCACAGAACTTTCAAGCCGCTCCACAAAACCCTCCGCCTGCCTTCACCGTTCCACAAAATGCCTTCATCGCTCCACAGCAACAACCACCACCTCCACAATACAATAATGTCCCTCCACCCAACGGCTATAACAACAATCCGAACAACAAGCGCCCGGCTCCCAAGAGAGCTCAATACCCCCCATTACTAGAGACCCTTACGGATATCTTCTCGGCTCCTATGTCGATGAACGCAATTCAACTTCCTCCGGAACGGCCTAACTGGAACCCAGCCGTTGATCAAACGAAATATTACATGTTCCATAGGCAGCCAGGCCACACTATCAAAGGATGTTATCAGTTCCGAGATCTGGTATACGATCTCCATGAAGGGCAGAGAATCGATTGGGCCGAGATGCATCAGGCCATTGTTGAAATCAAAGAGAAAAGAAGGCAACAGCCGAGGCAGCAAGTGCAGCAGCAACAAGCACCGCAGCCGCAGCAGCGACTACCGCAACAACAACCACAATAGGCTCAGGATCTGGGGATCCATCAAGATCCGATGCCAAGTCATCTGCCTGCTCTACAGCAACAGCGGCCGCCGGCACCGGCACCGGCACAAGTGAACGTAGTTCAACCCCCGGCCCCTAGTGCCGAGTGGTCTTTTGATGACGATGGCGCCACACCGCAAGTCATGGCCCTCCACCACAACCACCGCAATCCTCTTACCCCCTCCTTCGTCCTTCCCTCACACCCAATACCCTCTCCACTTGTCCTCCCATTTACACCCGCTCCAACAAATTCACCACCACCCACCACTCCATCATACCCCTCGCCACTTACCCCCGCTGCCATCATCACGCCACCACACAACCCTTCACCTGTCTTTACGCTCCCTCCACCCGCACCAACACTCATCACCATCCCGCCATTCACCAGTCCTTCATCCACCGTCCGCTCACCACTGCCTATTACCCCCACTAACCTCACACCCCACCAAATCATCTCCTCTACATAGTCTACTCCGCTTATTCACCCCGCAGGGCCCATCATACTATCCACCGATGCCGCGGCCGCTACGAGTTGCACCTTAAGGAGCGGGAAGATGTTCCATCGGAACTACCCTACTAATTCCAATCCCCAGTCCTCTCAGCCAACAGCCGAGCAAGAAGAAACTGAACCTTTGCCGGGTACTCAATATGACTTGCTACATCATCTGGATCGAGTGCCCGCTAAAATATCTGTGCTGGAGCTGATCAAAAGGTCTACCCTTTACCAGGATGCACTGAGATATTTCTTACAGAAGGTAATGGTCAGCGAAGACATGGCAGTCGACAGCTTACCAACGGCCCTAGCAACTATTTCCAAAGGGCCGGCAATCACATTTTCAGAATCCGAGCTAGCACTCCCGGAAGCTCGGCAAATGCCGCTCTGCATTACAATCACCCTGAACAAAGTCAGCATTGAAGCAGCACTGGTTGACACAGGGGCTTCAATCAATGTGTGCCCACTCAGTACCCTCCGAGCTTGCAACATATCTGAAGAGTTATTACGACCTACCCCTACCACTATAGCAGCATATGACAACTCAAGGTGAGCATGTCACGGGGTGGTCACTATCCAAGCAGAGCTCGAACCCCTTACAATGGCCGTGGAATTCTATGTACTAGACATCGACCCTATGTTCAATGCTATCTTGGGTCGTCCATGGCTGGATACGCTCGGTGCCGTGCCCTCCACCGCACATTAGTGCGTCAAATTCCCTTTCCAAGGGAGGGTCGTCAAGGTCAAAAGCCTATCTACAGTGCAATCGATTAAGGCCATTTCAGAACAAATTCTTCCTACACTTTGGCCAAGCAGCCGACCCATCATATCAGTGCTGGATTTAAACTTCCCTTGGGCTTATACACCTCCTAGGCCCATCACTACTCCAGTTAACATCAAGATGAAGCCCCAGATCTGAGACTCAAAAGGTTGGAACATTATACTGAAACTGGGCTACCAACTGGGGAGAGGCCTCGGTGCACAATTACAAGGAATGACCAAGCCCATACCCAAGGGAAGAAAGATGGGCAGGAGAGGTCTTGGCTACAAAGAAACCGCATTATCTATGATGGGTGATTCTGGGCCACTCACCTGGGACTACCGCTAGCACTTTGTCCGAGGGCCGAGGGCCTCTCCAGCCCGGCACGTTAGCTCTGCAGCCAGCTCCGTTAGAGAGAAGTATAATATGTCTGATTGCCAGTCCTCCGCCGGCACTAAAAAGACCAGAACATGATATACTTGATTATGGTCAAACCCTTCAGGGGTTGTTTCATGAAGAAGACTGCCAAAAAAGCAAGAGGTTCGGCTCATGCAATGGAGACCGAAGAAGCGGCCAGACGATGATCCGCGGAAGGAGGGGAGCTCGCCGATTGTCTTTTCTTTGTCTCCCTCCCGCTTTCAATCTCTCCTCCAGCAATGGGAGTTCTTACCCCGTCTTCCTCCTCTCATGGTAAATCCATCCTTCGATTGATCCGCCCGAGATTCTATTTGTTCCTTGCGCTTGCGGGCACTGCCCGCCCATTGATCTATCCACTCTATTCACTCCTCCTCCTCCTAATGCCCAACTCCACGAGATGTGGTTCTCATCTTCCGATCCCTTCTTTGACTGCATCTTCCCCGAGCTATTCCCTATGCAGCTCTCGCCTCCTCCATCTTGCTGTATATTCTCTGCTGATCTCCAAAAAAAAACGTCAAATTCAAAATGGAGATTTCAGTGGAAGATTATGCTACCCTATCTCCATCCTCATCCTAGGGGCACGAGTCCCCTGCTCCTTCCCTTCCACTCTCCTAGGTTAGGATTAGGGTATATCGAGTCTAGGGAAGTGGAATTAGTTAAGTCTAAAGAAGTAGGGTCTTGTTCTAGGTCATCCAACCCTTCCTCCTCTGAGCCGCGCCCGCTTGTGCGTCCTCCCAAATCTGCTTCTGATAGGTTCTTGCAAGACCTAGCTCAGCGATGTCATGCCCTTTTAAAATATCCGGAATTTGTTGCTACGGCAATTATGATTGAGGATGGAGAAGAAATAGAAGGGGCGTGGGGTGATGATGAACTCGGCGTCTATGAAATCCTGGGTGAAAAAGATCCGATTAATGAGGACAGCGACGTAGATGACACTGCTGATCTGTACGCGCAAGGACTTAAGAAATTCGACGAGCCATCATCAGCAGTGGATGAACCTACGAAAGAAATCAATCTGGGAACCGAAGAAGACCCCAGGCCCATCATTATTGCTGCTAATCTCCCTCCACAAGTAGAAGAAGATTTGATCAAAGTTCTAAGGGAGTATAGCGATTCCTTCGCCTGGTCTTATGAGGACATGCCAGGTCTTGACCCATCTTTAGTGGAACATCGACTCATGCTTAAACCAGGGGCAACACCTGTCAAACAACGGTCAAGAAGATTTCACCCTCACATGGCCTTGAGGATCAAGGAAGAAGTTGACAAGTTATATAAGGCCAGATTCATCAGAGTTGTTCTATATCCTCAGTGGGTGGCAAACATAGTCCCTGTCATCAAGAAGGATGAAAAGGTGCGTATTTACATCGATTTCAGGGATCTCAATAAAGCATGTCCCAAGGATGATTTCCCGCTGCCTCACATTGATGTCTTGGTCGACAGTACTGCTGGGTACGAATCGTTGTCCTTTATGGATGGTTACTCAGGATATAATCAAATCCGTCTCGCTCCAGAAGATCAAGAGAAAACCTCCTTCACCACACCCCGGGGCACGTACTGTTATGTGGTTATGCCGTTCGGTCTGAAGAACGCGGGCGCTACCTATCAAAGGGCGATGATGGCCATCTTCCACGACATGATGCACATCTATATGGAAGCTTACGTGGATGACATTCTGGTGAAGTATAGAACCAATGAAGAACACCCCTCTATTCTGGCCAAGGTGCTGTAAAGAGCCAGGGAGTACAAGCTTAAGATGAATCCGAAGAAGTGTGTATTCGGAGTCTCCTCGGGGAAGCTGTTAGGTTTCATAGTGAGCAAACGGGGGATCCAGATTGATCCTAACAAAGCACAGGCCATCATGGATATGCCTCCGCCTAAGAACATTACAGAACTTCGAGGATTGATCGGTAGATTGCAATTCATCAGAAGATTCATATCCCAGCATTCTCAGAGGTGCCGTCCATTTTATGAATTACTTAAGGCGGGGGTTAAAGTTGAATGGAATAAAGATTGTCAAAAGGCTTACGTGGACTTGAAGGAATATCTATCCAACCCCCCGGTTTTGTAACCTTCTGTCCCTGGGAAACCCCTAATCCTATATATCTCGGTCATTGAGGACACCCTAGGGGCGGTCTTAGCACAAGTGGATGATGAAGGAAAAGAGCGGGCTGCGTATTACCTCTCTTGGTTGTTCAATCCAGCTGAGTCCAGATACGCCGCTATGGAGAAGACTTGTGCCGCCTTAGTGTGGGTAGCTCAGAAGCTTAAACACTATTTTCTTGCCCACCCAGTTAGGTTGATCTCTAGAATGGACCCGATTCGCTATCTCTTAGAAAAGCCCATCCTTTCTAGTAGGTTAGCTCACTGGCAGAGCTTCCTCTCTCAATTCGACATCACCTTTGTTGTTCAGAAGGTGGTCAAAGGATATGCCATTGCTAAGCATCTCGCTCATCTCCCCATTCCTCACACATATTCCATCTAGGACGATTTCCCTGATGAGCATCTTTCTGTTATCTCTCATCACCCCTTTTGGTCTCTGCACTTCGACGGTGCACTCAATTCTCAAGGTCGAGGGATCGGTGCTGTTCTGCTTACTCCAGAGGGGGTGACCATTCCCTTTACTTATCAACTTCAATTTCCTGCTACCAACAACATCGCTGAGTATGAGGCTCTCCTAACTGGATTGAAGCATGCCTATCTCCTAGGCGCGCGCTATTTAAACATTATAGGAGATTCTCAGCTCGTCCTACGGCAAGTTCTGTCCACTTACCGTACTCGTGACCCCAAGCTCAAGCCTTATCAAGATCTGGTCACGCTCCTTGCCAGGCAATTCCGTAAGCTGATCTATATCCATACTCCCCGTTCTTAGAACATTCTAGCTGATGTTCTGGCATCCCTTGCTTCTTCCCTATCTTTCCCTCTCAGTCGGAGCACTGAGACTATCATCGTTCAGAGATTGGACACACCCTCTCTTCAGGATCCTTGGTACATCAATCTTAGGAAATTTTTAGAGGCAAGAGCTGAGAAGGAAGATCTTAAGGAAGTATCTTTAACAGAGCTAGAAGAGATCCTGGATGAAGAAGAGTTACCTTGGTATCATGAAATCGAGTTGTTTTGTAAGAAGGGATTGTTCCCAGAAGGGGCAACTGCTGAGCAACGCAAGTCAATCAGAAGAGCCACCGCAAGGTATACTATTGTCGCAGGAGAACTGTACAGGCGTGCTACTAATCATGAGATGCTTAGATGATGTTGAAGCTTGGAAGGTGGCTGAAGCAGCCCATTCTAGTGAGTGTGGGGGTCATGTCAATGGCCAGGATCTAGCGAAGAAGATCCTAAGGCAGGGCTACTATTGGCCCACTCTAGAGGAAGATTGCTCCCTCTATGTCCGGAGGTGTCTTAAGTGCCAACTCCATGCTGATAAGATTCATTCTCCAGCCTCATCTCTCCATTCTATGACCGCTCCTTGGCCATTCTCTATGTGGGCCTTTGACGTTGTCGGCCCGCTCGGTGATCCTAATTCTCAGATCAAGCAGAAATCCTTTATCCTTACCGCCAGTGAGTACTTCACCAAGTGGGCCAAAGCCGAGGCGTACGCAGAGATCAAAGCTACGACGGTGTGCTGCTTTATTATGAAGAATATCATCTCACGGTTTGGAGTGCCAAGCAGCATCGTCACCAACAACGGACCCCAGTTCGTTTCTCAAGAGCTCAAGGACCTATGTAAGAAGTTTAATATTGCATTGCATCATTCATCTCCATATTATCCTCAAGGCAACGATCAAGCCGAGGCCACGAATAAAACTCTTCTTAAAATCATCAAGAAAACATGTGAAGCTCATAAGTTTTCTGATTGGCCAGAAAGATTAGTGGAAGCTCTGTGGGCTTACCGCACCTCCGTCCGTACCCCTACGTGACAAACTCCCTATTCTCTTACCTACGGGATGGAGGCGGTGCTCCCATATGAGATCCTGATCCCTTCCCTTAGAGTGCAGCTTGATAAGGAACTTAATCTCGATGAACGTCGAGAGGCGTTGCTGGTTCAGTTGGAACTCTTAGATGAGAAGAGGATGAATGTGGCTAATCATGTATCCGTTTATCAAAATAGGGTTTCACGTTATTTTCAAAAGAAGGTAATCGAACGTAAGTTTCAAAAGGGTGATATGGTTTTGAAATGAAAATTCATTCGGTCTGCAGGTCCTAGGTCTAAATTACAACCTAATTGGGAAGGGCCGTTTGTCGTAAAAGAAGCTTATCCGGGAAATGCTTACCGTTTAGTAAACGCGGAAGGTGAGGAGCTCTCTCACCCGTGGAATGGGTTGTATCTTAAGTGTTTCTTTCCTTAGAGTCTAACCATGTGCTACCCCGGCAGCAAGATGCTCCTCCTATCACTAAAGGAGTCTCGAGTGAGGCAATCACACACTACACCACGTCCCTGGTCAGGTTTTCCACGTTGAGAAAGGACAACGTTTCTCCTTTGCCATGCTTGGGGGGAAAGTCAAGGTCCCTGTCCGTTTCTTCCTTCAGCTAAAACCAGGGGCAAGAAGAGAATAAGGAGGCGATAACCGATCCAAACACCCTCACGAGAGGAGGTCTCAAATAGGGGCAGTCCGTTATGACCTGACGCCACAAGAAACAAAAGAGACAGCGAAGGGGCAATCTCTATGACAAAATCAAAAGCATCACCTCAAAGTCAATATAGTATGAATTATGAATTCCAAAGCTCCAGAAAGGCAAAGCAAGAAAAGCTAGGCATGACAAGAGTGGCAGTACAGTTCCCCGTGGGACGTTATGAGCCTGGTCGCATGCATGCCTAGGGTGGATTAAGGTTCGATGACGGACTCAAAGCCCCGGCACAACAGACCAAATCTCTAAAGGGTTGTACGGAAAGGAAATCAAGTCTTAAAAAACTTCTATATCTAGCCTAAAGCTTACCCCCCGTATTCTATTTTTTTTTAGGACCAAGATTAGTACCCTGGGTATGGCCCTGGCAGAAACACCGTCATGACAATTTGGACCTTGTCCAGGGGTCGTCATCTTCTCTCACACCCACCCCCGGACTCGATATCAACAAGGAAGGCCTCACGCTGCTGGGGAAGCACTGGTTTTCCAAAATCCAAAAAAAAGCAAATATTTTCAAAATCCAAACAAATTTAATATTTTTCTGAATCCAAAAAAAAATCAAATATTTCCAAAATCAAAAAAAAAATTAAATATTTTCAAAACCCAAACAAATCAAATATTTTCAAAGTCTCACAAAAATCAGATATTCTCCAAAACCCTCGAAAAACACCATCATATGCATTGCATGCATTGCATTATTTTTATTATGTTTTCCGCCTATTTTAACAAGGCTCCACCCCTTGACCAAATATTGAGAAACGGTCATTATCTAACTTGCTTCAAGGCAAGGGGTTGAGTCTAAGAGCAGATCTAACTTGTTTCATGTTTAAAGTGTGCGCAGAACACAAGATCAAGATCAAAGTGAGAGGCTCACAATTATACAGATTCAAAGGCTGTAACGTGTCATCACCAGACCGCTACAGTCATGTAACGGTCATATCCCTACCGTCACTCCTCTTCTTGCATAAGCTTTCTTTCTTTCAGCAGCCATCATTCTAACGGCCAAGGTTAGGACCGTTACTTACTCTAACGGCCTGAGTCTTGACCGTTACATCCCTCAGAGAACAGGGTTCTTCGTGCTTCCATTCTGACGGCCTATCGTCAGACCGTCGTTTCTTTGTAGCGGCCCAATGCGCATCCGTTACATACTCCAGAGGCTCTGCCTGTTCACATCATTCCAGACGATCAAGCCACAAAACTCTTGCTCATTCAACTGAGACAATCTCATCTCATTCAATCAGGCTTAATGAAAAATGAATTCACAAAACTCCAATTTTTTGTCATACAAGCAACATCTCTCTAAATAAAAAAATATATCAAGATACATTAAGTTTTTCATCTGCAAGAGGGCGGATCTTCCTCAATTCTTTCACGTAGTCTCGGCGTGCTTCGTCGTTCTCTTCAACTTCTTCTTGCCACGGGCGCACTTTGCTGATCTCCCACATGGTCAGCGCGTTTCGGATCGCTCTTTCATCCTCCTCGGTCCCCATCTTCCTAGATAGAAAGGGAGGGTAGTGTGATAGTGCAGGAGCTTGGGTTCTTGGAAGTCCGATCTGAAGATGGCACCGATGCGGGTTGTAGATCGCCATTGTAGTGTTCCCTACTAGCTGGAGGTCCAGGCCTTGACGCCGCGGTATTTTTAGAGGAGTGCTTCGAAGGATTCTTGGTCGCATATTGAACTTGTCTATTGGCAAAGTGTTGAAGAAGAGGCGTCATTCATCTCGAGTTTTCTTATCCGCCGTCTTGCATTCAACCTGTGAAGAGTATCCAAATGCCCCTCCAATGAAGAAGAGAGGGTGGCTCCCGAAGATTCGGCTGGCTGAAGTTATGTCTTCCTTTGGTTGGAATTTGACTCTCACTCCCATCCAACACTCAAGGAGTATCATAGAGCCGAACAAAGGTCCTCCTAGGCAAGCTGAACTTAGTCCTTCATAGAGGTATGAGAGGATCGCTTGAGAGATGGACGTTCCCTGCCACAACCCACTAATAATGCTGAGATTTTTTATGTCTAAAAGGTGGTCGGTTGTGGTGAAAAGTAAGACTCCGCATAAGGACACCGCCACCGCCTTGGCTATTGCTTCGTGTCTCTCCCACTTGTTCTTGCAATGGGACACTATCCATTGTGCCAAGGGTATCAAATGAATGTGGTGTGAGCTGATCATGGTCCTCACGTCCTTCGGATTATGGATAAAATCACTCAAGATCAAGGACGTGTCAATAGGCTCAACCGTGTAGCAAACCCGGTCTTCATCCCCCACCTTAGTCTTAGGAAGGGTTAGGTAGGTCTCTACATCTTCTAATAGGACTGTCGCTTCAAAGGAAGGGAAGATGAAGGTATGAGTTTGTGGATGCCATAGTTCTACAAGAGCTGAAATATTTGGCCAATCTAAAGATAATTTCTGAAAGTTTTTGCCTAAGACCAAGAGAGGTTGAAGGTGTCATGCTTTAAGGATTGATGTGACTTCTATAGGGAGTGCCTTTGCCATGGGAGCCACCCACTTCAGATTTGAATAGCATCTTGGGCCAGGAAGGGGCTTAAGAAGGAGAAGAAGAGGGAGTCATGAAAGGAATTGAAGTGCAGAAAATTCTAAACTTGGTTGGGTTGTTGGAACTTACCACCCTTTGAGCATTAGAGCTTAGGTGCTTGGGAATTGTGGTTAGCCGTTGAAGCTCTCCGTGTTCCTTTCTTGCAGCCTTAGGTCCGATGTAGACCTTCTCCTCCATAGCCATCACCTCAAAGCTTCTCTTCATCTTGATTTTCTGCCTTTAGGAGTGGTCTTTTCAGCCCTAGAACAGAGGTTTCAGCAAAGCTACGATTTTTGGTTAAGTTTCCAAGTTTTAAAGGCTTGATTTTGGTTTTAAAAGGATAAGACTTGAGTTAGGAGGCCTTATCTTCAATCTAGATAAGTTCTAGTGGGAGATTAAGTGAATAAATCTCGGGTTTAGGCTCTCACGGCTCAATCCATCTCGGAACACAACTCAGGCTCCAACGGTCCATCGTGGGACCGTCATTTGTCTATAACGCACCAGAATGGGGCCGTCGCATTTCCTGTAGGTTCAAGTTCGCCCGTTCCTGTTCTGTGAAGTCTGACAGTCCAGCGTTTGACCGTCGTTCTTTCGTAACGCGTGAACCCTGAGCCGTTACACCCTCAGCCGTTCAGCTCCTTGGCTTCTGGGCTAAACATTTCCCGACGGTCTTGGTCAGGACCGTTGCTTCCCCCTGACGCGTCTCTTTTGGGCCGTCGCATTTCCTGCTAGTTGCCCTGCAAACCATCGCTCTGCCATGATCAACGGTCTAGTAGTAGGCCATTATTTGTATTTGACGCGCCTTCCGTTGACCGTCACTTTTCCTGCAGCCCCAGCTGCAATTTGACCGCTGTCATGGTTAACGGCCCTTATCTATTGCATTATTTGATTATGACGGTCTGAACCGGGACCGTTACATTCTCTGCTGCTGAATTGAGGCTGTTTCTTCCTGCCCTTGCCTAGACCCGGCGGTCTTTCACATTTTACACCTCCTTCTTCGCACATTCTCATGCACAACTATTTTTCATTCTTCCCATACATGCATTCCTACACAAGCATTCATACACACATCTCACGCATTCATCATCACATACAATCCTTCATTTGTTTTTGGCATTTCACAAACATACAATCCTGCACAAAATAACAAAAGACCAAAAAGAAATTTCATTTTTCACTCCATTTTTCTATATAAGTCATGTACAAGTGATAACAAAAGGAAAAGAAAAAATATATATCACTCGGCTGGCTTATCTCCCAGGCCGCCATCACTATCTCCGGTACCCTCGGGCTGCCTGGCTACTGGTCCCATGGCACTGTGCTCACCCTCTGGCTGTCGTCTCTGGTCCGCCTCCTCGTTCCTCCGATGGCCAGAAGAACTGGTAAAATACCCATGAACTCCGCTAATGGGGGCCATGCTCTGGCTCCGGCTGCTTGTCCCCGACCTCTTCCCTAGAAGCCGGAGTGCATCCTTCAAGGCCCCAATCGCGCCCTTCATCTCGAAGGTCTGCACTCTGAACTGATCTCGCTCGCCTCTTACACGTGCGATGTCAGCCCTAGGTCGCTCCACCTCTCCGTCATCCGGGCATCGCGGGGTCTCCGCTCGCAATCTGGACATCTCCGCCCACACAAGCTCTGTTTCTGCTCGGGCTCTCTGTGTCTCGGCCCGGCTCCTCTCTATCTCCACCTGGAGATGCTCTGCCTCCGACCGAGCCTGCCTCGCCTCGGCCACTGCTGCGGCTACCTCTCTCGCTTGTAGATTGCATTTCATATAGTTAATCATAAGGCATTTAATTGGCATCATCATGAGCATGAGCATTTTAGCATCTTACCAGCTCTGCGAGGGTGGCCTCCGCCTCCTCAGCCCGGGCAACCGCCCGAGCGAACTCGGCATCCTGCTCTACCCTGCCTCCCGCAGGCTGAGAGGAAGATGATGGGGCATCCGGTCCAGCTCGTTGGGCTCCCTCGGCCTACTGCATTTTCATGATTAATCACATTAAGCATTTCATGAGCATAATCATTTAAGTTTAGAGTCTCACCAGGAGCTCCAGGGCGGTCCGGTACTCGTCCCGCTGCTGGATGGTGGAGTGAAGTAATCCCTCCAGCTCGGCTATCCGTCCCTTAGGGTCTAGCTGCATTTAGAAAGCATGTGAGTCATTTACATATAGCATTGCATTTTTTGCATATAAAGAGGTTTAAGGTTTAGAGTTGCATACCGGTCGTCGGGTACCTCGGTACACCCGGTCACCGTAGAGTCGAACGAAGGCCTTCAGATATGCCTCGTTGCTCTCATCTCGCTCCTTCATCGCTCGGCCCCTCCTGTTCCAGTCGTGGACGTACTTCACCTTCCGGGCGCACCAATCCACGTTGCCACTGATGCCCCTTGCCGACTTGCCTGGGTGGTCATCACTGTGGCGTGGAAATGTCACCTCGGGCTGGTGTAGTCCCCGAGTCCGCAGGATCAGTCTGTAGTGCAGAGGCTTGATGATGTGGATGCAATGCAGCCATATGTCTCGCCCCCTGTATGACAAGGCCGCCTCTACCCACGGCTGTCACGTGTAAACCTCACCGCGGTACGGGGTCCATCTCACCTAGAAACATTAAGTCCATTCATCAGCATATAAGTTCATCATGTATAAGCATTTAAAGGCATATAGAAGCATTTAAAAGCATGTAGAAATCATTCCGAGTTTTGGACTTACCGACGTGTGTGGGTAGGAGTCCAGGTCATCCTGGATCGTCTGGGTCAATCTGATGATTGACCCTGTGTCCCTCGCTACCGTCCATCACCTCGCGATCGGGATGCGGCCGGGGTGGAGTAGTGTGCCTCTCCCAATGCCCGGGAGATACATGTAGCTCCAGATCTGTATTTTAGAAATTAAGTCGGTCAAATTGCATAATCATGGCATAAACATTTTTTTTTGCATAATATAGGAATCATTTAAATTGCACTCACTTGCAGAAAAGGCGAGAAGCCGCCCAGCATCGTCTGTCGGTCCGTCGTGCTGAGGGACTCGAACAGGAACGCGAGCACTGCTGCTCCCCATGCATATCTCCCGACTCTGTGCAAGTTTTCTATCGTCGGAAGTAGTTTGCAGCTGATGATGTCCGCTCGAGTCGCGAAGAGGAGCTTCCCGAATAGCAACATCAGGAAGCATCGCAATACTTTATCTCCCTCGGGTCCTGCCTCCACCGCCACGTGAGGGCGCACCTGGTCTATCACTCTGCCCAGATGCTCCTCGGGTAGCTCTCCTACGGCGATCACTGCTCCTCTCAACCCCAAGCTCTCCTGCAGTACTGATCTCGAGAGTTGAGATGAGGACTGTCCCGGCCTGATCAGATCCAGTCCGAGCAGCTGCTGTGCCATCTCCCGGTAGTCGCCGTATGCCCATCCTGTCACTGCGGCTCCGTGGACTCTCAATCCCGTAATCCTCGCTATGTCTTCTAGTGTGGGGATCATGTGGCCCCACGGGAAGATGAAGGCTCTGCTGATTGGGTCCCACCTCTCGTGCAACGCGTACAGTAAAGGCGTGTCCATCAGGATCACCTCGATGCTGAGCACCTCGGCGAATCCCATCCCGGCTAGTCTCTCCCTCTGGTAATCGGGTAATTCCTGGTACACTGCCCGGATCTGCAGCCAGGAGATCCGCGTTCTTCTCTTTCCCTGCATTCATGTAGATCATTGGTTAGTCAATTGCATCATAAAATCATTTCATAAACATTTATAAAATGAAAACAAAACAAAAATTCATAAATTGGAAAACCTAAAAACAAGTTTGGGTCTCTGGTAGATGTGACGGCCCTGGGGTGGGGCGTTACTTGGCTCTGACGCTCTCAGGGTGGCGCGTCAGGCGTGTGACGGTCACTGGCAGGACCGTCACATCGTTTGCCTTTGGTTTTTTTCCCTTTGCATCCATGTGATCTCTCACCTTGGCCAAATGGCCTACAAACATTGCTAATGGGTTCGTGGACCCATTTCTACCCCTCAACCCCGCATGCATTCACAAATAAAAACATAAAAAATCAAAAATTGAAATTAGGGCGAGGGGACCTACCTCATGGTCCATGCCCCTTCTCCTCTTCTTGGCTGGTTCCTTGGGTTCCTCTTCACCAAAGGGGGTTTCTTCTTGGTCCTCTGCAGCCGTGGGAGCTTCCTCTTCCTCCCTTGGATCTCTTCTCGCCGTTTGTTCTTCTTCCACCGGCGGGATTGCTTCTCGTTCGAGCCGGAGGTGGAACCGCCATATTGCCTTCCTCTTTCCTGTCTACCTCTTTTGTGGAGGCGGCTGGGATGGCTCGTCGTCGGCCATTGGAGTGGTGGGAGTTAGTGATCGTCAGAGGTTTCTCGGTTGGAGGTTTTTTGCGGTGTTAAATGTTGAATGAATGGGACGTGACCGTTCGGGTTTTATTTTTTGAACGCTCAGGAAATGTGACGGTCTATCGACCGATCGTCACATCCTTCTGATGCGTTTGTCTTTGACCGTTACATGTGTTGGCCCTGTTTTATTGAAGAATGTGAACCGCCTGGTTTTTTGACGGCCCAGTGTTGGTCCGTTATTTTATGTGATGCTCTCACACTAGACCGTTAAAAACTTGCAAGTTTCTTGATGAATTAAATGGTCTAATTAATGTTAAAATGGTTCCATTTTCTTTCATGTTGTTCATTATTGATGCCTCTCGCACGTACAAATGGTTATGCCTTAATTCGTGTTCATATTTGTTATTGGCTAACCTCTTTCCATGAAGGAATTTATGAACAAAGTCACGCTCTGCCGTTCGTCAGGCAGGTAAGTCAGGTATTGTATCTCATTCCCTTATCTTTAATGCATTACTATATGTTATTTATGATATATTATCTTGAGAACCGGCTGGTCATTCATGTGTTCCAGGATCTGATGTTCCCCTTAAACAAAAATGATGATGATCTAAGTTCACATGTTTAATCATTGGATAGGCCGTTAGGTTGGAAAATTTTGGGGATGATGGTTCTGTCTTGCACGCCGTGGTTGCAGACGGTGTCCTGACCCTGGTTTCTCCAGCTTAGCAATACTATTCTCGAGTATCTTGATATTTTATCTTTCTTTGCATTCGTTTTAAAGATTTATTTTTCTTTAGCCCAGCATGCATCATACGCATCTTTTGAGCATTCACGTGCTTCATCTGTTCAAGGTAGATCGATGATGGTGAATAGCTGTGTTCTTGATCTCGAATGAGGAGAATTATTCCACTCTGAATTAGAAGGTTTCCTTTGATCTCGTCGCTCGATTTGGTTGACTGAAGATTCATGTCTAGAGTTTAGTCAGTTCTCTTTCCTTTTCGTTGCCTCCGGCGGCTAGCCGTGTTTCCTTTCCTTAGTTGTTAGTTCCTCCAGACATGCGTCCTTTGGTTGGCTATTTCCTTGTGATCAGTTCGAAGTTTTTCCAGAAAATTCCTATCGCTTGTTGGTAAAGAACGGGTGTCGTTTACCTTAACGCCCACTTTTTGATCCACTCCACTTCACTTCCGCTTCATCTCCATGTTCCAGTTTGCTTTCGCTTCACCTCCGCTTGCTCCCCTGCAAAGAGGACGTTAAGGAGGGACATCTGTTGACACCCATTTTATGACCAATAAGTCGGGTCATCTCTTTATTCATTATATATGATGCTCCGAGTTGTTCACTCTTCATCGAGTCTCTTTGTTTAGTTGAAGATCATTTCTTGGGTCTTGACTCCTTGATCGGATGTGGCTCTTTGTGGCATTTGATTTTGACTAAAGCTTAGCAAAACCTTCATTCCTTCTTTTGAACTCCATTGATAATAACGGTTTGTCCCAGGCGCGTTTCTTCATTCTAACGGATGGGTCCTGGGCCGTTACTCCTTGAAGAGTCCTGAAGCTTGAGGTCTTGTTCCAAAGCTTATCCTTTGGCCTATATGTTGAATATAACGGTCTGTCGTGTAGTCGTTGTTTCATTCTGACGCCCTATGACTTGGCCGTTGCTTTCTTTACAGAGTCCTATTGTTTTGATCTTCTTCATGTTGATCTTATCTCTTTGGGATAAGGTTGAAAGTAACGGATGTCCCTTGATGCGTTATTTCACTGTGGCGGTCTGTCGTGCAGTCGTTACTTCCTTCAGAGAGTCCTAGCAGTTCAGGCCTTTTCTCTGCTACTCCGTGGTCGAGATAAGAACTTGGATTGACGATATCTCTTCCAAATCTGATCCTCAGGACCTTCTGTTTGATTCTATGGACTCTTGGTGATATTATCTTCAAGGATTTGCTCAGAGTTATCCCTTTATCTTGCTGGATTTTCCTCTACTCGACCTGAGGGTTTGAGGGTCTATAAATAGAACCCTTGACTTCATGCTAAAAGGGAGGAAATTTTGGAGTTTGCGACGAAGTGCTGCCGCATTTTAGAGTCACGTTTGATCAAGGAGAAGTGCTTCTCACGTTTGTTGGCTGTCTGGTGAAGGGAGTATATGTTCCTCTTGGTTCCAAAGTTCATATTTGCATATTGAATTCCTTTTCCATCTCCCTTTCATCATAAGCATTATTTCTCTCCTTTCTCCACGTTTTTCACTGGTTTTCATCATCTAAACTTCCTCCCAATCTTTTAAAACGCCCAGAGGGGTTAAAAAAGCAAAACCTCCCGGTATTTCCCTTTCCTTTTGTTGATATTGTGTTTGTTGAAGAATTGATGCTATATTGTCTAAAGGGCTAATTTGGGTTGTCTGTTCTTGCTTTCCATGACTTTGGCAGGTTTACAGGTCCACCAGCACGAGGCCCAAGTCTTCTAGCCGGCTGGAAGAGTTGGAGTTAAAAGAATTCACGCTTTGCTACTGCAGGTTATTTGACGGTCTGGTTCAGGCGCGTCATATTCTTCCAGCGGTCTATCGAGCGACCATCACTTTCAAGTGACGCACAGGGTTCTGACCGTTACTTTCAGCTGACCTGCAGGTTTCTTTGATCTTTCCTCTCCCATGGGCGGGTGCTTCATCCACCTATTTACAAGGTATTTTCAGGTCTTTGGCTTGTTTTTACTTTGGTGGCGATCACATCTTTCTTAAGTATTGGGCATTCACTTTCTCTTTCGCATCTCACATCTTTTATTTCCTTGCTTGTTCCACCCCTTGCGGTGTGTTTCTATTTACTCCTTGCTCCACACCCCGGCGTGTGTTTTTCCTTTATTCCTTAGCTTAGTTTGGTTGAGATAGCATGCCCATGCTACAGCTTGCTTTGGTTGCCTAGGTTCATGATCACATGTTCATAGGTTGAGTGCAAATCTTTGATTATTTGCTTGTCATCTTGCTACATATCATCATTAAGACCCCAAGAAAAAGAAGATAGAGAAGCAAAATAAAATCAACAGTTTTGATGATAGCAACTCAATAAGTCACCACATAAGAATGATGATGATAATGATAATGTGTGTGATAATAAAATGATGTTTTGAATGCATTATTCTGATTAAGCCCATGCACAGGTTAAGTCAGTACAGAGTTTTGCCTAGACGTGCATATGTTTACTGCATAAACCTTGAGTCCGTGCAAGGTTGCTCACATGTCGTTAAGCTTGTACATGCATACATAAAGTCGATGCAAGCATGCAACAGAGTCTGTACATTGCTTATGTCTGTACAGGGTTAATTGTCTAGGCTTGTGCATTTCATACTATGCTTCATGGTGGCTTAGAGAGTCTATACATTCATGAGCATAGTTAGTGCATTCGGTTGTTTCAAACTATATGCAAAGTCTGTACATCCGTTGACAGCATGCCTGAGCAACTCATCTTCAATGTGCATACTTCCCTATATGCAATTGTGTATCTTTCAAGACAAAGTCTGCACATTCTCTGCTGATATGTTTGTGCATCATCATAAAAAGTCTATACATCGTTGCGGGCATAGGAAGTCTATGCATCGTCGTATGCTAACAAAGTCTATACATTCCATTGCTAGTATGAGTGTTAAAGTTCATGCATCATCACACTAGCAAGTCTATACATTCTTGCATCGTTGTGCTTCACGCATACACAGAGTCTGTACATCGTCTTGTCGTAGGTATAGAAAGTCCATACATCCTGTTTCATTGTACATACCTTGATAGATGCAAACTGCAGATCACATGCATTCAAGTCTATACACACAGTGTCTGCATTACATGCATTCAAGTCAATGCATCATCGCATGAGCTAGTCTATACATCCGTTAGCTCAGCTCATGAGTTAGTCAGTGCATCCATGTTCATTGTGCATGTGTACTTGTCTACACATTTCTTAGTGGCTAGTATGTACAACCTCTTGTCGATTCATTCGATCAAATCTATACAGCCAGAGCCAGTGTTCTTCACGCATATACTTAGTCAGTGCATCGCCCTCATGCATTCACAAGAACTCAAGTCTATACACTCTTTAGCCTGCATTCAAAGTCTATACATTCCATTGCTGGTATGAGTGGTTAAGTTCATGCATCATCACTCCAGCAAGTCTGTACATCGTTGTCGCATGCACACTAAGTCCATACACTCGTTGCTGGCATGTCTGTACATCGTCTTGTACATTGCACACAAAGTCTATACATTCTCTGGTGGCATGTCCGCGCATTCACCTTCAGTGTACATACCTTCTAATATGCATACTGCATTATGTGCATCAAATATGTACATGCTTAGATTAAATCTCGAACCAACTATGTGCTTTAACCTTTGCAGGATATCTGCTAGTCGAGGAACTTAAGAAGGGCACGTGATCCAAGAAGCCAGGATCGTGACACGTGGAACCATTGTGCTAGGACACCGCACATGGACTAAGGCCTGTGGGCGAGAATTATGGAGGACACACGCCCACATCTCTGATGCTATAAAAAGAGGACTTCTTCATCTGGAGAAGATGATCGTGAAAAGACAGGAGCCTGCAGGATACAGAGAGAAGAGAAAGAAAAGAAGCAGAGAGAGAGAGCCTGCACGATCCAGAGAAGAGAAGAAAGTGAGAGCAGAAGAAGAGGAGAGGAGAGGAGTGTTCGAAGAAGAAAGAGTGAGCAGTAAAGAAGAGGAAGAAGAAGAAGAGAGTCATCTGAAGCCTTGTTTCTACTGGACCTTGTATCAAATCCAGGCCAGTCAGCTCTTTGAGAGCCACTCTGTGCTTTATCGTCTACAGCTTTCTGTTGCTGTGTCTTTTCCATTTCTTGTTTTTCGTTTGTACCTTTATTCAAGCTGTTAGTCAGCAGAGCTAAGCTGTATTGCTCAGCGTTGCAGAGAGGAGGATTCCTCTGGACAGCAAGCTGTGTTGCTCAGCGAGCGAGGTGGATACCTCGGATAGCAAGCTGTGTTGCTCAGCGGGCGAGGTGGATACCTCGGACAGCAAGCTGTGATGCTCAGCTATTTGTAGGCAAGATGTGAGGCCTAGCCGTTCAAGCTGTGAGTCAACCGGAAGCCACACTCGGGTTTGAGTGTGGGGTGGATGTAGGACTGGAAGACCGAACCACCTAAAAACTCTTCATGCACTGTGGTTTGAATGTTCATTTCTACTTCTGCTAGATGAATGCTTAGGTGGATCTTCTTCTTCTGTTTAGTAGAGATTTGACTGCACGTTTTGTGTTTGATTAAACACATCACTGTATTTCTGTTTCGGTAATTCATACTCGGTAGAACTTAAACTGTTTTATTTTCATATCTCTGAGTGGTCTAAGTTTTCGATTGGGGCAACATTTAAAGGGGAGATTCATTCACCCCCCTCTGAATCCATCGCACCGGTCCCAACAACTATGACCCACTTGGTTGGAGGTGATTGGGTGGGGTCAGTTGTAGGTGTGACCCACGTGGTTGGAAGCAAATGGGTGGGATGGGTTGGAATGGACCGGATGGGGAAGGTAGACCCTCCTAAGCTCTCTCTTCATGTCCCACCATGATTCGATGGGCCATTGCCTCCTAACCTCTCTCAAGCCTTCGATGTCCCTCCACTTTTCTGCAGCCCCATGGAGAAGCCTCTCTTTGGCAAAATAGAATTGCCCGACTTCGGACATGGTATAACAATCAAAGTATGTGTCCATGGCGGCCTCCCACTTGAGGTAGTCGCCCGGGTCATTGGAGCCATAAAAATTCGAGGCTTCGGGCCTACGGAAGTGGAGAGGGTGGTTGCCAAGCCCATGGGTGTGCCAACGGTTATATCGCCTGGGTGATCGAGATTCCATTGGAAATGGGGAACTACAAGATGAACATGCTGACATTTGGACAAGACACTAGACACGACTATGCAAGGTTGGAATGCACTAACTAATGCACACTAAGGACCCTAGACTTAAACCAAGATCCCATACCTGGCGTAGTCCGGGGATCTGAAGATCCTCTCACGTGAGTGAGTCACCTCCCCGATAGGCATAACCTAATGATCAGGTGACACCTTTCTATATACCGAATAAAGGTATGCGATGCAACCTCGGACTGACTTAAACTTATCGACTTAGATGATTTTTTTTTTGGTATTTTGTTAAGCAAGGACAAATGACTAACCTAGACTCAACTCGCTCTTATACCAATTTGATGCGGGACAGACAGCGGACTCGTCTCTAAGTTGATATGCGACCCTTGGACTCTAGACAAGCTTACGATCGTCCCTAATCGAGGGATGCATGGGACCGTACGCGGTTGAGAAACCGGCAAGAGCTAGGGTGGTCGGCTCTCTCTCGTGCCCGGATCGGGTCACGGGACAGGTCTCGCTCTCTCGCTCACAGCGGTGAGTAATAATAAGTAGCGAGCTAATTAACCTATCATGCTCTCTAGCAGTGACATATACAAATCAATACGCGTAAAGCAAATGCCGAGTAAGGAGAGGACACGATACCTCCATGCTCCGGGCGTGGGGAAGGTGATCCCAGCCAAGTGCGGTAACTCCCGGTAACAAAATATTACAATAATTACAGTAGTGAATTATCGTCCACTCCACACAGGGAGGTAAAGGGCTACCACTCCGGGCCGACTCGGACCCGCCGACCAACACGTGGGCCCCACAACCAGCAGCTTGCGCCGTCCGAACCGCGCCGATGGGGTGATCGAGTGCTGCCCGTCAACCCAAGATCGGTCCTCCCGGGCACGCTTGTGTAGCCCTTTACCTCCCTGCGTGGAGTGGGTGATAATTCACTACTGTAATTATTGTAATATTTTGTTACCAGGAGTTACCGCACTTGGCCGCGATCACCTTCCCCACGCCCGGAGCGTGGAGGTATCGTGTCCTCTCCTTACTTGACATTTGCTTTACGCATATTGATTTGTATATGCCGCTGCTAGAGAGCTTGATAGGTTAATTAGCTCGCTATTTATTGTTATTCACCGCTGCGAGCGAGAGAGCGAGACCCATCCCGTGACTTGATCCGGGCACGAGAGAGAGCCGACCACCCTAGCTCTTGCCGGTTTCTCAACCGCGCACGATCCCACGCATCCCTCGATTAGGGACGATCGCGAGTTTGTCTAGAGTCCAAGGGTCGCATATCAACTTGGAGACGAGTCCGCTGTCCATCCCACATCACAAACTAGACAAAGAAAAAACACACGGATGCACACACGACCCTAAACAGACCTACGGTTAGTCTGACCCATACATATGCAATGGTGGACCAGGACACCCGAATGTGTGCCATGCATGCATTTGACGTAACCGGAGGTTGACGTCATGGGGGACTCTGAGACACCCAAGTATAAACCAGTGATGCATTGACCTCCTATGGGACTTGGGTGTGGGAGGGCTAGGAGATCCAAAACTACCTTCGTCATCACCCCTAGATGTAGGTAAGGCATTCCATTCTTTCCAATCATCGGACCTATGGCTATGTGGAGTTTTATTGGTCCGAGTGGGAGGGGAGTGGTAGGGGACTTCCTTGACAATGTAGAAGGGAAGTGGTGGGTCATAAGGCTCATTGGGGAAGGGGTTGAAAGGGTGAAAAAGTGTGTGACACCTGGAGATGGGTTCCCTCATTACATAGTCCCATGTTTGAAATTCTTGAAGGAGTAAACGATCACCCTCATGCATTATGGTCGGTGGGACGGTGGTCATAGGTAGGAGATATGGTTCCTCCCTTTGGAAATAGGGTATAAAGTTGGGCTCGGTCGGCGTGGGGAGGAATAAGAGGAACTCCATGGTGACACGACCCATGATGTACACGGAGGTAATGGACCCCAAAGTGGGACGGGTGAAGCTACGACCTGTGGGTCGGTTGAAGCCTGGGGCCATCATATGCGTCAACTTCCATTGGCAGTCTAATCCCTGGAGAAGGTTTTCCAAGGTATCTATGTGGTGACTAGACCGGAACGTTGTGTGGAAGGAGTTGACAGGTACTACTTGTAGTACGGGGTCCATGTATGGGTAGTATGGTGTGTATGGGACCAAGCCCTTCCTAAGCCAACTAAGAAGTGGTTCGGCTATGAGTAGCTTTCCCGTTAGAAACACGGGTAGCTGTGGCTGAGGTGGCTCCGAATAAAGATCGGAGAGTGAGGCTTCTCCAACCCTTTTGTCCCCTAGGGCTAGAGATGTTCGAGTGGGACACTATCCGGCAAAGTGGCCGAACCCCTGGCAGCGATAACACTACTGTCGTGACCCACTAGGCTCCCTGATAAGTCGGTCCTGACCCTTATCCTCCCGACGGACAGGGGGTGTAGGCAATGGGGCTCTCGTGGGTGGGGGAAGAGGATCCATCATGATGGGGAGAGGGCCTTGGAATGGCACCTTAGATGGCATCGGGTTGGGGCTACCGGTTGCTACCTCCTTAGCCTCACTTTGATATATGGTTAAACCTGGGTTAGTCATCATTTAATCTAGGATTAACTCTTTTTGAAGTCCAAATTGCTTTGATACTTAAACCTGGACTAAACTTAGAGGATGAGTATTAAACCCGGAGTAACCCTGGACTTCGAAATCCACCTCCAGAGGTGGGTTAAGGTGAGTTAACCCAACAATCAATGCTCAATAAATGCACCCTCTCTCTCTCTCACACCCATAATCAATACTCTCTCTCTAAAAATAATAATAATTAATAAATATAATAGTATAATAATAAAATAATTATAATACTGATAAAAATCATAAAACATAATTAATAAATCTAATGCTATAATAATAAAAATCATAAAAAAATTATAATACTGACAACACCTTTTTATATACAGAATAAAGGTTATGCAATACAACCTTGGACCGACTTAAATGACTCCTTTTTCATTTTTAATCAAAGACTACCCTAGACTCAACCTGGCTCTGATACCAATTTGATGTGGGATAGACAGCGGGCTCGACTTCAAGTTGATATGCAAACCTTGGACTCTAGACAAGCTCGCGATCGTCCCTTAACGAGGGAAGCATACGGACGTGCGTGGTTGAGAAACTGGTAGTGAGCTAGAGTGGTCGGCTCTCTCTCATGCCCGAATCGGGTCACGGGACGGGTCTCGCTCTCACTCTTGCAGCGGTGATAAAAATATACGAGCTAGGATCCTAACATGATCTCTAGCAGTGGCATATAGAAGTAAATATGAGTAATGCAAATGCCGAGTGAAGGAGTGGACACGATACCTCCACGCTCCGGGCGTGGGGAAGGCGATCCCGGCAAAGTACGGTAACTCTCGGTACAAACAATTTCAATAATTTACAGAAATGATTTCTACTACACACTCATACAGGGAG